>OZ023185.1:9677962-10277962 GCA_963995505.1 Hypericum androsaemum | reverse complement strand
TATGAATCAGAGTCGGAGTCGTTGATCATTAAAGCAGAGATCTGAGCAATAAGGTCAAGGGCAAGATTCAAGAGACGGCAATAGCGTTGAATGTGGCCCTTCTTGCCACATTTGTGATAGACGGTGTCTTTGAAGCGTTCGTCACCTTGTTTGAAGGATGTTCGTTTAGGATAACTCTTGGAAGATCGTTTATCATGTCTGGGGTCGGATTTGTGTTTTGAAGAACGATGGAAATGTTGGGATTTGTGCTTGTGGCGAGAAGTCTTTGAGGAGGAAGGGCAATGGCAATCTTTGGATCTTTGAGGAGTTTTAGAAATATCAAATTGATTGCAGAAAGAACCAAGTTCTTGCTTAGTCTATCGCAATTCCTTTTTGATATTCTTTTGGAGCCTTAGATCTTGGCAGATCTGAAGTCCCTGTTGTTGGGTAATACTGATGAGTTCTCCGTAAGTAAGGGATGCATAGTTGATAGGAGAGCCGTGGGTGGTTTTGAGAAACCGTCTAACCTTTTCACCTAGCATAAAAGGTAGACCATCAATAAGCTTTTCCTTCCAAAAAGCCTGGTTGGAATCCTCGCAAAGCATAACTCCCCTTAGGAAGGTGTTTTTGTAATGTTGGAAGTCGCTGAGTTTGTGACATTTGAGGTTGGAGAGGAGTTCAGCATTTTTGTCTTTGAGGTAAGATGGATCACTATAAAGTGAAGTGATATGGCAAAGATTAGGGAAGAGATGGCATTAGGAATGGGTTGGCCTTCGGGTGTTATGACCAAATCGTTGGATTCATCATGCTGCAGGCTATTAAGGATTTCATCTCTTTCGATATCAGTGAGATAGAAATCCCACCATCCTTTGAGATTGCCCGAAAATCCAGAAATAAGGATTTCAACAATGGATTTGTTAGAAATAGACGTCTGGGTTTTGTAAGCATTGGCAGCCATTTTTATTTGTTGTAAGAGAGATAAAATGTTATATTCTGTCATGGCGTCAATATTCCATTCATAAATAGAATTAGCATTGAATTTGGCCATATTAAGGATGCTTGGCTTTTGTTCAAGAGCCATATCTGGGCCGGGGACAGGAGTCGAATAAAAAAATCATTGGGCCTCATGAATGTGGTTTAAAAGCGGTCGAAGGGAGAAAAGCGATTGGGATGACTCAGAATCAGATTCTTTGTCGAGAGTGTGAATAGCATTGGATGATTGAGAGGGTGTATCTTTGGCTATAAGAGCAGAGGTAGGAGAGACGTTGTTGCTGGAGATTTGGCGTCGGAGGATATCAGCAAAATTCCAATTTTCGTGGATCTGGCGGATACTCGACTGGGAAACTTTAAAAGGTTTGAAGATAGGTTGTTGGATATTGGATACAGGAATCGATAAAGGGGGTGGCTCAAGTTGGCCTTCGATGGCCTTCGATAGAGGTAGAGTGCCTTCGATGCGCTCAAGTTGTTTTTTAATAGTGCTGAGATGGGTGTTACAGAAGTTATTCTAGGCCATGATTCGCCTAAAATTCTGTAAGACATCATCGGTGTCGGTTTTATAAGGCGCTGCTTCAATGGGATTGTTGGCAATATTCAAATTGATTTGTCACAAGGGAGGATGGGGGGAAGATATGGTCTCACCATTGGTGGTTTCCTATTGACTTTGATGGCGCTGAGAATGAGTGATAGGGTTGGTCATTTTGGTAAAGGAATTATAAGAATCAATCATCTCTTGTATACAAGTAGGCATGAGAAATTGTTCGAACCAGTCAAAAAATAAGATCTGGGTTCGATATTTCTCAAGAAACTCATAATAAGAGGTTTGAGTGTGATCGTGTTCTGGTTTACAGAAGTTTCTGAAAAACCATTTGACTTTGGTTTTGTTGTGAGGGGTAGTTTAATCGGATCTGAGAAAATCCTTATTAATTTGGAAAGGAGTTTCCAGAACATTGAGCTCGTTTTGAAACTGTTGGTTCTTAGTGATTTGAGAAGGCGTTGGGGAAGAAGGAGGGGGGCTTTATTTTGGGTATAAATAGGATGGAGAATTTGGGAATGATAGTTGACATGTTGTAAAGTAGGGTTAGGAAGATCGGAAGTTGAAAATCTGGGTTTATCCGGGAGTTGTATGACAGGTGGGAGATGGGGAGCTCCTAACTGTGATACTCTGCCGTGATTTTGGATCGATGAGGTCATACTTTCGCTGTGAGAAAGGGAGGGATTCCCCATGGATCTCGAGATTAAAGGTCTATTGAAAGTGATACCAACAGTACCACCAGTATAGCGATTGATGCGTGAAACATCAGTGCTAGGTTGGGTTTCACTAGGCTGGGTCTCGGAGTGATTCATGTCCTCTAAGATCCATTCCTCAGGAAGGGTAACATCCTTCCATTGGATAGCTTTAGGTGTGACAGTGTTGGCACGTGTGAAATCAATTTGTAATAAAACGGTTTGACCTTTAGTGGATTGATAATGATGCTTTGTAGCAAAAGAAGAAACCATGGATTTATAATAGACTTTAAAACTTAAGGAAATATTCACGCTTCCATGAAGGCAAGATAGATGCACAAACAGGAGTTCTACCTTGATAGATACTTTTGTTTACGAAGCACCAAGGAGTTCTAACCCTGGAGAGCCCAAATGGAGGTACTTCTAAAAAGTTCTATCGAAGGTACATTCGAACGATATGATATGCAGATGGCTCTGATACCAGAGATGATCAAGATAAAAGTTTAAACTGTCATACACTTCCCGACTAAAATACACTCTGATTTATAATGAGAAGGTCCTCTGCTTATATAGGCAAAGGGTTACTTGTTAGGGCGCTGCTGTCATTTACTTTCGGTGGCTGGGGTCTACCATTATAATTCTGTCTGGGCGCTGCTAGTATTTGCTTTCGGTGGCTGGGGTCCACCATTATAATTTTGTCTGGGCGTTGCTGGCATTTCTGTCTGGGCGTTGCTGGCATTTACTTTCGGTGGCTGGGGTCCACCATTAAACTTTTGACTTTTACCGCGTCAAAGGGCATTTTCTCCTTTAATATATTCAATATCAAAATCAAAAATACTCAAAATAGCTTGCCAACGGAAAAAAATATGTTTGGAAGCTATATTTTGAACATCTTTTTGCAAGATTTCTTTAGCTGCTTGAGCATCAATACGTAATAAAAAATTTTGGTTCAAAAGATCACTTTGAAATTTAGTAATACATAAAACAATACTCAAAATCTCTTTTTTGATTGTGGGATATTTTCTTTGGGTGTCATTCCAATAGGCAGAATTAAATGAGATGATATCCTCATGAATGTCTTTGTGTTGTTTAAGAATGCCTCCATAACCTATATCTAATGCATCAGTTTCAACAATTTTGAATGCAGATGGATCAGCAAGATGTAGGCAGGGAATGTGTGCAATGTGTTTTTTGATGCATTGAATAATTCGTGTATGCTCAGCAGTCCAAGGACTTGGATTTTTTTTAATTTGTCATGAAGCAGTTTTATAACGCGATAAATATTGGGAAGAAATTCAAAAACATAGCTGAAAGTATTGAAGCTGCATTTTTTCTAAGAGTTCATCAGGAAATTTGGAAGCAAAAATAATAGAATGTTCAATGGGGGTGATAGTGCCCTGGCTGATATAATGGCCAAGAAAGTGGATTTTTGTTTGAAATAAAATAATTTTAGATTGAGATAAGACCAAAGCATTTTTCTTAACAACATCAAAGAATGTGTTAAGATGTTTGAAATGTTGGTCAATAGATTTTGAAAAAATAAGGACATCCTCAATGTAAACAATGCAAAATGATGTAAAAGGATTGAAGATATCATTCATGATTTGTTGAAATTTGCTAGGGGCATTTTTTAAACCAAAAGGAATAACGTTCCACTCATACTGGCCGAAAGAAATAGTAAAAGTAATTTTATAACGGTCTTTGGGGTGGATCTGGATCTACAAGAAGTCAGATTTCATGTCGAATTTGGTGAATATGAAATAATCATGCAGACGATTTCATAAATCTTTTTTGTTGGGAATCGGATAGCAGATCCATTTTAAAACATTGTTAAGGGGTTTATAATTGATAACAAGACGTGGGACGCCTCGTTCAATTTCAGAGTTTTTGATGACATAAAAGGCAGCACAACTCCAGGGGAATTTGGATTTAGAGATCAAACCCTTTTTTCTCTAATTCATGGATTTCATTTTTGCATAAGTCAATCATTTCAGAGTTCATCTGAATAGGACGGGCTTTAGTAGAAATTTATCGTTCAGAGAAGTGCGAGTCATAAGGAAGAGTGATAACATGTTTTTTTCTAGTCCAAAAAGCATTAGAAAGATTATAACAAAGCTCAATATGGAGCTTGGTTTTAAAAATGTCGATTTGGCGCAGAATAGTAGAATCAAGCAATTTTTGACAAATACGTTGATATTAATAGATATTTTTGGTGTTATGTAAATCATGCTCTTGGGAAGAAATTAAAGAATGAAGTAGGTTTAATTTGCGTGTGGTAGGTTTTTGTAAAAATGGGAAAATTAATTTTTTTTGAAATCGGAGTCTTTATTTTGAAAGAGATGCCTTCGTGATTAACTTTGTAAGAAGTAATAAGGTTGATAAACGGTGTTCCAATAATGACAGTATGATTCATATTGGAGACGAGTAAAAATGTGGTTTTGATAAGTGTGTTGTTATTACTTATAAAAGCATCAATTTTTTGGGTGATAAGCATTCTGGAATTGTTAGCATCAGAAATTTTTTCTTTAGTAGGGTCTAAATATCGTTTGGGTACAAGACCATCTTTAATACAATTGAGGTTAGCACCAATGTCAAATAAAGCAATGGTCTCAAGTCAAAAATTGTCAATTTTTTTATAGTAATAGTAATAAGGTATTTGCGTGAAGTGACATGTTTAAGAACATGCAAAAATTCTTTTGGCTCAATGGTAGGATCATTGTGAGAATTACTGGTATCACCGGAAATAGATTTGGTCGATAAGAGATTCTGGACGATCGCATGTGTTTCTTGTTGTTGGCGGCGTAAGTCTTTAAGCTCAATTTTGATAAGCTTAATTTCAGTTTGTAAAATAGGAATAGTTGGGAAGGAAGTCTTTTGACTCTACTTTGTTTAAAGAATTTTGGTAAGATTATAAGGAATAGCCATAGAGGAGGAAGGTGAGTCGTCAATAGAGTTGAGGAGTTTGGAAAGATAGGTTTTTCGTTTGGCGGGGTCTTCAACATCATTAGCCATGGAAAGTAAGAATTCTTGATATTTAGTCAAGAGATTGATCGATTTTTCAGAGTCAATCTCTGAAGATGAGTGGATGAGTTCGTTGAGTTGTTCGGATTCTTCAGTGATAGAGTCCGAATCAGAGTCGGAGTCGTTGATCATTAAAGCAGAGATCTGAGCAATAAGGTCAGGGGCAAGATTTAAGGCATGAAGTCTTTTGTTGAGACAGCATTAGCGTTGAATGTGGCCCTTCTTGCCACATTTGTGACAGACGGTGTCTTTGAAGCCTTCGTCACCTTGTTTGAAGGATGTTTGTTTAGGATAACTCTTGGAAGATCGTTTGTCGTGTCTGGGGTCAGATTTGTATTTTGAAGAATGATGGAAACGTTGAAATTTGTGCTTTTGGTGAGAAGTCTTTGAGGAGGAATGGCAATGGCAATCTTTAGAGCTTTGAGGAGTTTTAGAAATATCAAATTGATTGCAGAAAGAACCAAGTTCTTACTTAGTCTATCACAATTCCTTTTTGATATTCTTTTGGAGCCTTAGATCTTGGCAGATCTAAAGTCCCTGTTGTTGGGTAATACTGATGAGTTCTTAGTAAGCAAGGGCTGCATAGTTGATAGGAGAGTCGTGGGTGGTTTTGAGAAACCGTCTAACCTTTTCGCCTAGCATAAAAGGTAGACTATCAATAAGCTTTTCCTTCCAAAAAGGCTGGTTGGAATCCTCGCAAAGCATAACTCGCATTAGGAAGGTGTTTTTGTAATGTTGGAAGTCGCTGAGTTTGTGACATTTGAGGTTGGAGAGGAGTTCAACATTTTTGTCTTTGAGGTGAGATGGATCACCAATAAAGTGAAGTGATATGGCAAAGATTAGGGAAGAGACGGCATTAGGAATGGGTTGGCCTTCGGGTATTAGGACCAAATCGTTGGATTCATCATGCTGCAGGCTATTAAGGATTTCATGTCTTTGGGTATCAGTGAGATAGAAATCCCACCATCCTTTGAGTTGGCCCGAAAATCCAGAAATAAAGATTTCAGCAATAGATTTGTCAGAAATAGACGTCTGAGTTTTGTAAGCATTGGCAGCCATTGTCATTTGTTGTAAGAGGGATAAAATATTATATTCTGTCATGGCGTCAATATTCCATTCATAAATGGAATTAGCATTGAATTTGGCCTGATTAAGGATGCTTGGCTTTTGTTTAAGAGCCATATCCGGGCCGGGGACAGGAGTCGAAGAAAAAAATTGTTGGGGCTCACGAATGTGGTTTAAAAGCGGTCGAATGGAGGAAAGCGATTGGGATGACTCAGAATCAGATTCTTTGTCGAGAGTGTGAATAGCGTTGGATGATTGAGAGGGTGTATCTTTGGCTATAAGAGCAGAGGTAGGAGAGACGTTGATGCTGGAGATTTGGCGTCGGAGGATATCAGCAAAATCCCAATTTTTGTAGATCTGACAGATACTCGACTGGGAAACTTTAAAAGGTTTGAAGATATGTTGTTGGATATTGGATACAGGAATTGATGAAGGGGGCAGCTCAAGTTGGCCTTCGATGGCCATCGATAGAGGTAGATGGCCTTCGATGCGCTCAAGTTATTTTCCAATAGTGCTGAGATGGGTGTTACAAAAGTTATTCTGGGCAATGATTTGCCTAGAATTCTATAAGACATCATCAGTGGCGGTTTTATAGGGCGCTGCTTCAATAGGATTGTTGGCAATATTCAAATTAATTTGTCGCAAGGGAGGATGGAGGGAAGATATAGTCTCACCATTGGTGGTTTCCCATTGACTTTGATGGCGCTGAGAACGAGTGATAGGGTTGGTCATTTTGGTAAAAGAATTATAAGAATCAATCATCTCTTGTATACATGTAGGCATGAGAAATTGTTCAAACTAGTCAAAAAATAAGATCTGGGTTCGATATTCCTCAAGAAACTCATAATAAGCGGTTTGAGTCTGATCACGTTCTGGTTTACAGAAGTTTCTGAAAAACCATTTGACTTTGGTTTTGTTGTGAGGGGCAGTGAAATCGAATCTGAGAAAATCCTTATTAATTTGGAAAGGAGTTTCAAGAACATCGAGCTCGTTTTGAAACTGTTGGTTCTCAGTGATTTGAGAAGGCGTTGGGGAAGAAGGAGGGGATTCTTCGTTGTCAGGGGCTTTATTTTGGGTATAAATAGGATGGAGAATTTGGGAACGATAGTTGATATGTTGTAAAGTAGGGTTAGGAAGATCAGAAGTTGAAAATCTGGGTTTATCCGGGAGGTGTATGACAGGTGGGAGATGGGGAGCTCCTAACTGTGATACTCTACCGAGATTTTGGATCGATGAGGTCATACTTTCGCTGCGAGAAAGGGAGGGATTTCCCATGGATCTCGAGCTTGAAGGTCGATTGAAAGTGATACCAACAGTACCACTAGTATAGCGATTGATGCGTGAAACATCATTGCTAGGTTGGGTTTCAATAGGCTGGGTCTCGGAGTGATCCATGTCCTCTAAGATCCATTCCTCAGGAAGGGTAACATCCTTCCATTGGATAGCTTTAGGTATGACAGTGTTGGTGCGTGTGAAATCAGTTTGCAATAAAATGATTTGACCTTTAGTGGATTGAAAACGATGCTTTGTAGCAAAAGCAGAAAGCATGGCTTTATAATGGACTTTAAAACTTAAAGAAATATTCACGCTTCCATGCATAAGATAATAATTATAAGTTTTCAATTGAAGACTTATAATTGACAGGTGGTCTAAAAATAGTTGACATGTTGTAAAGTAGGGTTAGGAAGATCGGAAGATAGTTGATATATATATATATTTTAATTTATTTAAATGTTAGTATATAATAATCGTAATTATGATTAAAATATAATGTATAGAGTGATGATGTCATCTAGGGATATGAGAGTATGATAAAATTAAGGGCAAATTACTCTCTAGTCTCTGGTGTTTGGTCATACTCCCCTTCGGATCCCTGCATTTTAAAAACTGATTTTGACATCCCCTGAATTTGGTTTTACAAACTCTCGGATCCCTGTGCTAATAAAGTGACATCATCGGCTTTTTTTTGTCGTGGAAATGACCAAAATACCTTTAAACAAAAAAAAATTCTTTGACCAAGAACAACAACAACCAAAAAATAAAATCAAACTAACCAAAATCAAGAACACAACCAAAAACGTCAAGAAAAAAAATATTGTTGTCGATTGAACGACGGTGAGACTAGTAATCAACGGCGAGGCCTGGAACCACCATCTTCGTCAACCTCGGGACTGAACCACTATCGATCTCTATTTCTCATCTCCAAAAAACCCTATCGATGGTCATTTTTTGGCGACAACCAAAACAACCCAGAGATCTCATAGGCGAAAATCAGCGAGAAACTCACAAAACCAAAACGACCCAGAGATTTTCGGTCATTATTCGCCGCTTTATTCATCACCCCCATGGACACCACCCGAACCCTTTGTCGTCTACTGTCAGCATCCGCCAACATCCGAGGCTGTCGTCCATTGCGGTGGGGGTGAGCCCTCCGATACCTCCACCTCCACCTCGACGGTGGAACTCTAGTACCCACTCCGACGTTCTCCTGGTCTAAATTAATAAGATTGTGTGTGGTGGTACTAATTGTTCAAGGATCCAGAACTCAAATCCCTTAAGGTACCAACTTGGAGGCGCTTAATCTTCCCGCTTGAAACCCTAAAGATCTGTTTGGGCTTTTATCTTCACTTTTTTATTTATTGATTATATGGAAGAGGATCCATAACTCAATTTTGTGTTTCAATGGTGTGAGGAGGAGGATGATAGAAGGGGGCAGCGAGGGGAGGGTTTTTTGGAGATGAAAATTGGAGATCGATAGTGGTTCAGTTCTGAGGTTGACGACGATGGTGATTCCAGGCCTCGCCATTGATTACTGGTCTCACCGTCGTTCAATCGACAACGGTGTTTTTTTTTTCTCGACGTTTTTTGTTGTGTTCTTGGTTTTGGTTAGTTTGATCTTATTTTTGGGTTGTTTTTTGGTTGTTGGTATTCTTGGTCAAAGGTGAATTTTTTATTTTTTGTTTAAGGATATGTTGGTCATTTCTATGACCAAAAATGAAAAAAGAGCCGATGACGTCACTTTATTGGCGCAGGGATCCGAGGGTTTCTAAAACCAAATTCGAGAGATGGCAAAATCACTTTTTAAAATGCAGGGACCCGAGGGAGAAGATGACCAAATACCAAGGACTAGAGGGTAATTTGCCCTAAAATTAAACATAGCCGACGATAAAATCATTTGCAAAAATAAAGGATCCAAGAGGTAATATTACTAAACATGAAGGATCCTAGCATAATTTTCCTATTTTATCGCAGAGATAAACCAAGCTCAACGATCCACACAAATCAATGTGTTAATTTTAATACTCGATGAAAAATAATAAAAAATAAAGGTCAAATAAGTCTTTCTACTATTTCAAAAGATTCACATAAGATCGTGTACATAAAAGTAGTTCACATAACTCATGTACTTTTCGAAATGGGTCAAATAATACCTAGAACCTATTTTTCGGTTATTGGGAGTGAGCATTCGGATAATTCGAATCCGAATTATCTGAATTTTCTATTATCCGATATATCCAAAATTAGTATTTTTTTGATCCGAATCCAAAATCCTAATTATCCAAAATCCAAAATTATTTCGGATTTGGACTCGGATAATCCGAATTATCCAAATTTTAATGGGTGAAGGGGCGAACAACTAACTCCACCAACCAAACATCGTTAACAAGTTCGAAATCACCAAATAACAAACTCGACACAGACCGGTTGAGAATTACTACAAGCACACGTCCGCAAGCTAACCCAGAGAAATTAATAAATTAACCCAGAGAACTAAACAAGGAAAAGTAAAAAAAAAAAATTAACCCAGAGAACTAACTTGTTCACACAAAAAATAAAAAAATAGACTATGACAAGTCTATATCATTTGAATCCAATTGAGATGACCGAAATTCGTAGCCTGCGGAGACGACCACAATTCGACAGGAGGTCTGCATGCACCAAAGGGGTGACCGCCGCTGTTGCAAAACTTTAATTAGGGTTTTAATATAATTTTTTTTAATTTTGCTCTAACCTCTCTACTTTCCAGTTTTCTCGACCCCAACTTGTTTTCTTATTTTATTTAGGGGTTCTGACTTCTAGTGGGCTTTGCTTTTGTTTAATTTTATTTAGGGTCAAATATGTGTAAGCACTTGTAGTGTAAATTATAATATAATATATGTATTTAGGGTCAACCCCATCTTCCAATATATTATATATGTATAAAAATCGGCCTAGCTCACTAGAATCCCTAACTACTAAGCATATAATATATTATATATGTATTTAAAAATTTAGATATTTGGATAATCCGAATATATATTTTTTCTATCCGAATTCGAAATAAATATTTCGGATAATCCGAATCTGAATTCGAATATAAAATTATCGAATCCGAATCTGAAAAAAATTCGAATATCGGATATCGAATTTTTTGCTCACCCTTACCGGTGACACCTCATTAACTTACATGGCATTTTTTGTCATTTTAAATACGCCACATCATCTTTATTTATTTTTTTAGACTCTTCTACTATCTCAAAAGGTTCACATAAGATCGTGTACATAAAAGTAATTCACATAACCCATGTACTTCTCCAAATAGATCAAATAACACCTTGAACCTATTTTTCCGGTTACCGGTGGTACCTCATCAACTTACAAGACATTTTTGTCATTTTAAATATGCCACGTCATCTTTTTTTTTAAACTCCCTACTTATTCCTTCTCCAATCCCACCCCTCAGCATCTTCAAAAAAAAAAAAACAATCCAAAGAAGAAATCAATTCTAGAACCATCTCCCACAAACTAAAGAAACCAAACATCTCTATCAAACCATCTACCCCTCTAAAAATACTGAGGATTTGGTTTATTTGGTTTGACATCGATGTAGCATTGTATATTGTATATTCACCGTAAATTTGTAATATCTACAACTATCGACTAATATTTTACGCAGTTGCAACTTGATGGATTCTACACCCATGATTGTTCATGGGCCAAGCCCACATCATTGTCCACCTCCTCCTTTGCGAGTGACAATAGTTGCCACGTGATAATCCACCTCCTCCTTACAAGGTGGCAATTGTTGCCACATGTAAGGATTTCACCATTTTGGTGGATGACAAGGGAGGGACGATATATCCCTTTAAAAGGGATAAATGGAGGAAGAGAGGTGATTTTCTCAGTGGTAGACACACACATAAAGGGGTAAAGTCGTAGAAATTATTCTCGACTCCGATATAATGTGAGTGAGAACCGACCAGTGACAAGAACTCCGTTACGATCCTGTGGTTGATCACGCTTCGAGAGATAAGTGTATTTACGTTATTAATGAATTTGTTTCGTTAATTAATTTCATAATTTTTTTATTATAGTATGCTAATTTTCTACATCGAAATCATCATTGGTATCAGAGCTTGATTAGTTCTTGTTCTAGATACTAATTAATTTTTGAAAATAAAAAATTTGTAATTTTTTGGATCAAAAAATAAGATTTTTTAAAACTGTTCTAAAGATGACAGATTCTGTTGTACTTGCGTGTACAATTGGAAAATCTCTAGGGACTGAATTGAAATTATTGCACCAAACACGCACACGGGTGAAAATCCCAGGTACTAATATGATATTAGCGCAGAACACGAATAAGGATTTCGTCCTTATTTTTGCAAATGCAAGAAACCCTTAGGGATTAAAATGAAATTGCTCCACTCTGAACGCGTTTTAAAAGGCCTTGTCCTTACTTGTATACACGTTAAACCTGTTGGAATTAAAATTGAAATTTATACGCGTCAAAGCTAATAAGGAATTTGTCCTTATGTGTAAATGCGTGAGACCTGAGGGACTAATTTGTAATTTGTCTAAAAAATTTCCAAATAGGGAGAACCCTAATTCGCGATTTATGGGATTTTTTCTCCCCGATTCAATCACCTCAAAGATCAACCAAATCAGAGGACGACGAGTATAAATCTTGTCTCCGACGACATACAAGGACTATGTCGACCTTCTTGGTCGGATTTTTTTCGGTCTAAACCGGATAACAATCGCCCGATGATGTTTTTTTTTTCTTCCGACGAACGAACGACGGAGTTGTAGCTCGAGAAAATGAGTTTTCTCGACGAGGATGTGTCGAGACTAACCGGACCAGTATGGTGGGTGTCTGGTTTGGGCGTGTTCCGGCGTCATCGCGGTGGCCGGAGCAGTTCTTTCTTTCGGTCTTTTTTTTGTTTTCTTTTGCTCGGCGAAGAAGAAGAGGAGTAAGAAGAAGGGAAATTATGGAAAGGGCAAATCTGTAATTTTACAAAATTTTTTGCCTGAGTATATATACTCTAGGAGGGCAAAAATGTAATTTCATGGACATATATAAATCCGGGTTAGTTTTAGCCCGGGTGGGCTTATTCCTCCCTGTCTGGGCCGGCCCGCGGGTTGACTGGGAGTCAACGCGGGCTTCTCTTTGGGCCATTCGACCTATAAAAAAAAGAGTCAGCCCGACCCGCGTTTTACTTAAAGTCAACGCGGGTCTTCTGGGCCTTTAATGATCCACTTAGCCCAAATTTGACCAAATGTGGTCAAGTGGGCTTGTTGGATTTATTTTTGGGCTGATTTTGGGATGTCTAAAATTTTGGAATTTTGGACCAAATTATATTTTCGTACGGGCCTAAGCCCAAAACGAATTTAAAAAAAAAGGGTTAGAAAGGCCTTGTGGGCCTCTGACAAAAGACCCAACTCGCGTTGACTAACTTGAAAAAGTCAACAAGCGCTCCCATGTTAGGCTTTTTTGGCTTGATTTTGGGAATTAAATTGATTTAAGTTGTTCTTAAGTCAAAAATGGGTCTCATGTGGATAAAAGATTATTACGAATCTTTTAACCATGTTGGTTTGGAAAATTATTTCGATAATTTTTACAAACCTAATATTTTCTGGAAGAGTTCGGAAAATATATTTTCTAATATTTTTTGAAGTATGTGTACTGATAAAATGAAAAATTAAATATGACCTATTGATCACATATGAAAGCTCAATTGTGAACAAATTTTTTGATGTGAGTTATCATCGTTTGATTAAAAATTATGATTTTTAATCGTTGGAAAAATATGAATGTTGACCCAAAGTTTATGATAACGTTCAAAAGTCCTCCACTCATGCTTTTTATACGTGTTGGGATTGTACGCGACATATATTTGCAATATTGAAGTGTCGTATCTGCTAGATGGAGTATAAGGATAGCAGAAAGGTGCTCAGAAGAGCACATAATTTTGTTCACAAAAGATACAAGAGTGTGTCTACGCTGAAGGTTATGACTACGGAATAGATTGGCATAAGATGTTTAAGCATCTTTTAGCAATGATGAAGATGATGGAAAATATCAGTGTTTTTTCCTACCTATTTTACATGGCACATGCAAAGGCATTTTTTAAACGTCTCTTAGGATATTTGGGCAGAAGAAATTTTTGTAGAAAATTACCTTCGATGCTCTAATGAAGTTGAGAAGTGGACGATGAGTGCGTCGCTTCTGCACTAAAGAATGTGTTTACAGATTCCTGTATCCTAGTGGCCTATAGATCATCGAATCTGCGCCAGTCCAAGTCATGTAATTTAGGCCCGCCTAGTTATGCATGAATTATTTAAATTTATGTTAGGTCTTATTGGAAGTTTTGAACACTTGGTGTTTAAGAACTTCAAGTATTTCCATGGTTATTTTGCCATTCAATAAAGACATATGTTGTTTTGACTAAATAAAATATTTAATTGATTGATTATAACAATGAGAAATATCCACTTGAATTTACTAAGCGAAGAACTTTTGACATTTAAAGTTTGAAATTAATTCTCGGAGGGTGAGGGGAAGCATACCCGCGACTTTCTTCGAATTGGAGGTTAATCGAGAACTTTAATATAGGTTAAAAGTTATGAGTGTGTAGTAAATTATTGTATTGCTGAAATGATTCTCGAAACACAACATTCATAATTTCTCAAAACTATCTAGATAGCTATGTGCTGATAGAACAATATGTTCTAAGACTATAGATGTGATTATAGTCTAATCTGTGGATGTACTCAATAAATGGGTTGATCACACAATGAAAAAGGTGTCTATATGAGATGTCCATTGTGATCAGCAAGCTAGCTATGGCTGGCCACATGCTCAAATGTTGAGTATGAAATTCAAACTGTTCCATGCCTACAAAATTGGATCATGTGGAAGGCCCTAATGCATATTGATAATGTTATGACATTTCATGAATGCGGACTGTCACCTTGAGCTGAAAGAGGATAACCTCCTGAGGTGTATGTGACTAGTGCTTGTTCCAGTGGGAGCAAATAGCAAGGTTGACCACTGTGGTGAAGGCAAATAGAATTTCTGGGAAATAAAAAAGTAAAACTGAACAGACTTAATCCAAACTCAACCCAAAATAAGAGTTTTAAGGGGGACAGGAACCTAAAGGTCTAACATTTCTGAGTTGAAATGTTTTAACTGTCAAACGAAGGGGCACTATGCAATAGGTTGCACTACCGAGAAGACGAGACGTTCATTTAACTCACTTGTGAGTGAATTAAATGTATATAGCTCCACCCTTCTAATTGAATATCACTTAATTGTGACTGGCAATTCAATAGAGATAGACCATGTGACAAAGAAATGTGAAATCTTTGTCGAATTTTGATGAGTACTAATTGGAGCAAGCTCCATTATATATACACGAGTAGAAGTTAAAATAGTTGGCTCATGCAGAGTGAGCCTACATACCGTGCTTCTACATGACGTATTATATACTCTGAGAAATTCACGGAATTTGATGTCTGTTCGAGTTTTCAATGACTCATAGTTTCTGCTGGAAAATTGAGTACATCACACTTTATTAATTTTTGGATAAGTCTTTACTCATTCAAGTTATTTGATGAATGGTTTCTCATGATGGATGTTGATCTTTGAGATTTACATAATGATATTTTTTTTCCGTGATCACAACTCTTCTAACGTCTCGAGATGATGTTATGTTGGGACATTCTAGACTGGGCCAAATTGGTCAAAAATGCATGAATTGTCTTGTGTAGGTAGGACTAAAGGGTATTTAGAGAAGGCTAAATTTTCCCACATGCGAACGTTACTAGAAGGAAAAACCTAAATGAGAGCCATTTGGCAGAATAATTAGATATGATTGTTTAGTGCAATTAATTCATTCTGAAGTATGTGATCGAGTGAATGTGAGGGCAAGGCATGGGGCCTATTATTATTTTATCACATTTTATAGATGACTATATTTCGATATGGTCAGATCTATTTAATTTTTCACAAGTCTGAAGTTTTGTGTAACTTCAAGACATTCGTGCATAATGCTGATAATCAATTTGATCTGAAGATCAAGAGCTTACAAATTGATTGTGGTTATGATTATCTTCTGATTTAAAATTTCACGTGATGAAAATAGATTGAACATGAGTGGTTCATTCCTCGCACATCTCATTAGAGTGAGATAGCGTTAAGAAAGAATTGAATTCTTCCTGACATGGTTAAACATCTGATAGCGGAGGCAAGTTAGCCTATATACTTTAATGGAGATGCGCTCCATATCGTCACATATGTTCTGACTCGTGTGCCCTCTAAGTATGTCACTTCTACTCCTCACCAGTTTTAGATAGGTCGAAAGCTTGATTTAAACTACTTAAGAATGTGAGAGTAGATTTTCTTACGTCCATTTATGTGTGTGTCTACAAAGAGTGTCTTTATCGAATACTCATAAGTATCTGAGAGATACGTGTTCGTGGGCGAATAACGCAATGGACACGACATAAATTTTTACCACAAGACGTCACATCCTTGGAGAATAAGTTTCCAAAATTGGGAGAGGTGAGTAGCGACTTGCCTTGTATGAAACTGATAAGCTAGAATCATCTATATCACTTCTTCCGAGTGGGAGAATTTTGGAGGAGGTAAATGATGATTTACCATCTCCAGCTGATCCGAAAGTTCATGATCTAAAGGATCTTCATCTCAGTAGGAGTATGATGGATCTTTGTCTCAGTGGGAGTAAAATTCTAAATTTCAGTGAGAGTTTAGAATATAACTTCTATAGGATACGATTCCTGGTTATGGTAGATATATGAGATATTTATCACAACTGGAAATTCGTGGAGCTGAAAGAATAAAATTTTCACGCTAACGATTTGAGATCGAAGGTGTAGGAAAATACTCTCTTGAATAAAGGTACAAGTGAGATTACTTTTAGCATATCCTATAAGATGAGAATGAACACAAGAATATTTCCGATGCTCTATCGGTTCCCAATTAGAATGAATTAGTTAAAGCAATGAAGGAAGTTATGACTTTTATAAAACCAAACTATGTTTAAGAACTGGTTGAGTGTTGACCTATATTAGAGACGCAATTTGAGAATTAATAGATTCTCAGGATTAAGCGTAAAAGATTCGCTTAGCTGTTAAAGAATTCACACACTGTGAAGATACTGACTATGAGAAGTCATTATCGGTTGTTGTGAAATTCATACCTTTTAGGTTTATTCTGGCTATAATGACTTACTTGATCTAGAGCTACATCAAATGGATGTAAAGACTACACTTCTCAAAAGAGAATTGGATGGAGAAACTTATATGGCTCAACCAGAGGGTTATATCCAAAAGAATGAGGCAGTAAACGTAGAGTTTGCTAATGTTGAGATTTGCTCATGGCTTCATACAGTCTTCAAGACAGTGTTGTACTCGTCGTTTCATAATTCGATCATGTCGTATGATTTTGAATTGATTGACGAGTACTATGATGTCTATTTTAAATCTCAAGAAAAAGCTTGTCATTGTATATTATATGTAGATGGTATACGAATAGTCAGAATTGACTAAAGATATCTTAACAAGGTCAAATTGTGGTTTTCAGCCAACTTTGAGATAAAAGGTATGTGAGAGGTTGATTACATACTCAGAATTAAGATTTCGAGGAATCGTTTTAGTTGGACGATTTAAATGTGATGCCAGCAATCTACAGTGTGCCCTAGTAGTCAAAAAGTTATTTTCTGAATAAAGACTTATATCCAAAAATATCTCAGGAGCTAAAGGATGCGATGGATGTTCTTTAAGTGAATGCTATGGATTATCTTGAATCCAAGCATAGCACAGTGACAAGCGGTTAAAGAAATTATGAAATTATGGATATGTGAAAATCCATATTGGGATATGTAATTCTTGCTAATTGAAAAAGCTATCTCGTGGAATAGTTATATATAGACTTATGTCTATCTCCTTGTGAGCTGTAGGAGCAGACTAATTTGCTTCTATAGCTGTAGTGCAAGAAATGATATGGTTAAGAAGAGTCTTAAACTATTTATCCATAATTACCTCAAGAGAATCAGTGAAAAAATTCTTTACGAAATGGTTGTGTATAAAAAAGTGAGCATGAAACACATATCTATGTGAGATATGATAGCAGATCCGACATCTAAGGATGTACCTATTGATATGTTTGAGAAATATGTCAGGTCCCAGGATTTGCGAATGAGTTATTTTTTGCTTGTGTAGCATCTGTTGAATTTGTTATTCAATAGAACTTGATGCTATGTCAGCAATACAGGTTTGAATATTATATTGAGTAACATTTACTCCAATGTATCTCAGAAAGAGAAGTAGCCCACTCACACGGGTGTTTACCTCAGTGGGAGTCAATGGGTTGATTCTTGAATGGGATGAGGTATTTTTAGAACATCATTGAATTATCGAGTGCCTGTTCTAAACATGGATGCCGTCTTGCTTAACTACAAAATGGGTCTTGTTAAAGTGCAAGATTAATAATGATGTAATCGAAAGATGCTGCATTAAATAAGTTTTTTGAAACTTATAGGATTATTTAAAATCCAATGGTAAGAAGTAAGTGGAACTTATCATAATTCTGTCTTCATAGCCTAGAGCAGTCTTTGTGTAGGCTAAAGCTGTTGTTTGTAAACATCGAGACTGATGCTTTAGTATGGTGTTATTTGTGAATGACATGCACTCCTTTCAGAGGAAAGAACACTATAGCACATGAATTGTGTCATGTGTGCTCTACGACCAATGGATGAGAAATTAATTTATTATAAAGTGATTTCAGTTTCCCTAGTGTGAGACCAACTTCGAAAACTATGGTTTTCGGACTCTACCCTTAAGATCCCAAACATATTTTGGAAGTATGATTCAGTGCTGCTAGGTTGGAAAGTCTTTAAAGGGTCATGGTTTGATTCGACCTGACAAGGCTGACTGGAAAAGCAGGCTCAATCATGATGGAACAAATATCGTTAAGGGAGAAGGTTTCCTATCGATCACATTCTCGAAGCTTCATGGTTCACAGGTGCGCACCTATTGTGTTAAGAGCAATGCAATAGTGAACACGAATATATTGTTTCAGAAATCACATGAGAAAACAAAGAATATGAGATGAGAACTAGGGTAAGACATACTTTACGTGATGGAGATATCGAGATACTATCATTCAAGTGGCCGTTATGTGCTCTTGAGTTTAGCTACGTGCACTCGATGTATGCTGGTCGCACGAAATATTTGCCTGACACAATAAGAGAGAACATTGATTATGTTGAATCATGTGTGAGTGGGAGATGATAGATTCTACACCCATGATTGTTCATGGGCCAAGCCCTCATTATTGTCCACCTCCTCCTTTGCGAGTGACAATAGTTGTCACTTGATAATCCACCTCCTCCTTACAAGGTGGCAATTGTTGCCATATGTAAAGATTCCACCATTTTGGTGGATGACAAGGGAGGGATGATATATCCCTTTAAAAGGGATAAATGGAGGAAGAGAAAGGTGATTTTCTCAGTGGTAGACACACACATAAAAGGGTAAAATTATGTTTTGATCCCTGAGTTCTCGATTTGACTTCGAGGCAGATAAAATCGTAAAAATTGTTCTCGACTCCGATATACTGTGAGCGAGAATCGACCAGTGACAAGAACTCCGTTACGATCCTGTGGTTGATTACGCTTCGAGAGATAAGTGTATTTACGTTATTAATGAATTTGTTTCGTTAACTAATTTCATAATTTTTTGATTATAGTATGCTTATTTACTACATCGAAATCATCACAACTAATGACTGAAACCTAGGCGTCGATGTTGGATGAGGTAATAGATTACCTGAAGCAATTGCAAGCTCAGGTCCAAATGATGGGCAGGATAAATATGCACCCCATGATGTTGCCAATGGCAATGCAACAACAACTCCAGATGTCTATGAATGGGGATGAGGATGGGAGCAATGGACATGAACTCGATGCCCCGGCCGAACATTCCCGGCATATCTCCGGTCATCCACCCTTCAGCTCTTATGCCGCTCACCACCTGGGATGGCTCGGCGACTGGCTTTCAGCCGCCTCAGCCGGTGTAATGCCCGATCCCATGTCCGCCTTCCTAGCGTCCCAGGTATTACTCGCAATCAGTCTAATTATTGTTGAGAAAGTAAATTACACCATTTGACTTGCAGTTCACAAATTTTGTTGCAGCCTATGACACATTTGGAGAAGTAAAGAGAGTTATTTGAACCACTTTTATATAGAAGAACTTATGTGAATCTTTTGAGATAGTAGAAGAGACCTTTATTCCAAATAATAATGATTGGTCAGATATTTAACAAACGACGGAGTATCTGTCATATCATATGCCTTTGAACCATATGTTGGTCGCGGTAATCGTGTGTATACACAAGTTCAGGGTGGCTTTAGAAACTCGATGTCCAGAAGAAGCGGACGCCGTGCTTGCAGCAGTCAGATCAGTAACGCGCCGACTACATCCATTACGCAATCTTGTCAGTTGATTCATTTGTGTCAAGTCTGGCTGCCATCACTTCCCTGTGCACAGATTCAACGACAGAATAATGGAGAATGTTGCTGGCGCAAAAATATAGTGAAACTACTCGTCTGTTCTCCCTATGTTTTCTATTTTAGGATATTAGATATCTACGTCTACGTCATCGTCATCTTCTTAGGCCGAGCAGAAAAGATATTCAATGTGATTAAGTAATACGAGTTTCCTTCGCTAAGGGTTTGGATTCTGCAAGGTATTTGATCTTCACAAGAATACGAGTTTCCTTCTGCAATTTTTTTTAATATCTTCACAAGACTAGTTTCCTATGCACATCTTTGCCAAACGTGTAAAGAAGCAACAAGCTTGGTAGAGGTATATTTACCTCGAGTATCCCATGGCCGAAGCTAGTTTGTCTGAAAACACTCCACTTTGGCTGTGTACTCCAACAAAAATTGACCCATGGCTGGACCACGAGTAAAATTTATATGGCACACGCCACCAAATTCAGGCATGTTATCTGTAGCAGAAGAGCATTTTCCGGGGTCGTCGACGTGGTCAACGTCAACTTTCTCAATGTTGCCTCCCTCACCAACTGTTATGTAGACAGGGCCACATGAATCCAAAGTATAGTTGTAGACCTTGTTCATCCTTTCATAAGCATGCACCTGTTGGGTATAAATATACCCGACCACGGTTCGAATTCGAATTTATCAAAACCTTAATCCATATTCAATTCTTCCAAAGACGAATCGAATACAAATTATGATTCTTCGAATTCGAATTAAATTTGAATCAAATTTGAATTGAATTCGAATCGAATTTGAATTATTTCATTAAGTTTAATATTTAGTATAAAAAAATAAAAAACTACCAAATTTTATGAAAATTTTCAAAATTTTCGTAATATTTTTGAAAAAAATAAATAAATCATAATTTTTAAACAAAATTCAAAAGTTTGATTTTTTATATTTCAAAAGTAAGGTTTAGTGTTTAACATTTTTGAAATAAAGAAATAAATTAAATTTTGGGCTTGCACTTAATGTACTAAATTAAGTTGCCTACGTATCCTTAGCTCCGAAGGAATCAAAGCCCACGTAGTTCTCTTACCTTTATGGAGCCAACTCACCTAGCCGGATGTGTTTGTGCTTTCGCCGGTTGTGGCATCATCGAGGTCGTATAGTTGGTCGGGATTTTCTCGGACCAATTCTTGTTGCCGTCTTTCTGCCTTGGTCCAATCGACGACCAATGTTTGTGCCTCCAAAGATTCCAGTGTCATTGAATACCGGCGGTCATCTAAAATATTACCTCCTTCACTAAATACTTGTTCTACGGCAACCGTTAAAATTTTTTCTTTCCTTTTCTTGTCTTTTCTTGCCTTTTCTTACCTAATCTTTCATTTTCTTGCCTTTTCATGTCTTTTCCATGCCTTTTTTTTCTTTTCATTCTTTTTCCTTGCATTTTCTTGCCTTATCTTGTCTTTTCTTGCCATATCTTGCCTTATCTTTCCTTTTCTTATCTTTTCTTGCCTTATCTTGCCTTTTCTTACCTTTTCTTGCCTTTTCTTTCCTTTTCTTGCCTTTTCATGCATTTCTTTCCTTTTCCTTACCTTTTCTTGCCTTTTCTTTCCTTTTTTTGACTTTTCTTTCCTTTTCCTTGCCTTTTCTTGCCTTATCTTGCCTTTTCTCGCCTTATCTTTCCTTATCTTGCCTTTTCTTGCCTTTTCTTGCTTTATCTTGCCTTTTCTTACCTTTTCTTGCCTTTTCTTACCTCATCTTTCCTTTTCTTGCATTTCCTTTCCTTTTCTTGCCTTATCTTGCCTTTTCTTACCTTATCTTGCATTTTCATGCATCCTCTTTTGCAACAATTGACATAACTGAAAATTGATCTATATGATTCTTTTACCATTCCAATAAAGGAAAACTATGAGGTTTGAAAATTTTAAGATCAAATTATGTGTGTAGATATAAATCAAATTCGGAGTTAGTTAAGCTTATACCTTGTGGCCTTTTTTGTTTTTTCATTAATAATTTTTTCGCAAAACTATATTTAATATCTTGTGAGGGAGCGGGAATTGGATCATTAGATGTAGAAGTAGTAGTCCTATTACAATATTCACTCATTAAATCTAAAATATTTTTTTTACATTGTTTATAATTGAACTAACATGCCTTTCTATATCAAAACTTACTTAAAAAAAATACTCAAATTCTCGTAATAAGATTGTAATAGACTTTGTAAACCTTCAATTTTAATGTTCAGCATAAAAATGGTAGCAATTAAATTAAGTCGGGGAATGTCCTTAAAATACTTTAACCATTTGTTAGCAATTTCCGAAACACATATTGACAATGCAAAATCTTCATAAGCATGAGATATTGCCGCTGGTATATTATAGCATTCTAAAAATAATAAATGAGATGTATGATAATAAACACCCGATAAAATATGTGTAGCATCATTAAAATATTTTAAAAGTTCGTTAATTTTTCCTACAAGGTCCCAATGGTGAGGTTGTAATATAATATTATTAATTTGATCATGAGATGCAAAAAAATTATATAGAAGATCTTTGTATGAGCTGCTTTTAATAATTTATAAGTCGAATTCCAACAATGTTGAACATCTTGTGGAAAATATTTTGGTCTCATGTTGTTTAATTTACAAAATTTTTCCCATAATTTTCATAATTTTGGACGAGCCCATAATAAATTAAGTGCTTGTTTAATTGGTACTAGTGTAGTGTTTAATGGTTTAATTCTATCTTGGGTACAAAGATTAATTATATGATATGCATATCTAATATGAAAAAATTTCCTCCAAGAGATGGTTTACAAAGATTTTCTAAATCTCTAACCATAGCATTATTAGAACTTACATTATCTAGCAAAATTGAAAAAAAAAATTTGAACTAAATTATATTCTTGTAATATAATATGCAACATTTTAAAACAATTATTCGCACTATTACTATCATCAAAAACTCTATATAAATTTTTTTTTGTATATTCTATTCATTATCAATCCAATGACATGTAACACCAAAGTATGAATGATTTTGCCAATGATCACTCCATATATCACAACATAAAGAAACATGACCATCAAAATTAAAGAAGAAAATTTGTAACTTCTCTTTACTTTCCTTGTATAAATTTTTTACATACCGTGTTAATGTACTTCGTGAAATCTTTTTTGCACTAGGATTTAAAGCATTTTGACAATAAGTTCTAAAATTAAGTTTTTCACCAAAATTAAAAGATAAATATTCCGTAGCAACTAATTTAGCTAATTTCTTTCTATTATTTTGATCGGTATAATGAAATAAAATATTAGGTGTAGTAGATTATTAAGTTTGAGATTTTTCCAAACCAAATTCGTGTCGATGTCTAGCTTTCAAATGAGTAGTATAAGTACCATATCCATTCCCGGTTTTAAAAGGATATTCTTTACCACAATAATTACATGTAATTTAAAAAATATATTTTTTTCCGGTAGAAACTTTTGCGAAATGCTTATTAAAATGTATTGAAGGTGATCTTGTTACCTTTTGTGGATTGTTGAATATTGAATCTACACTTTCCCGTTGAGCTACATCATGGACATTCATCATTTCTTCTGGAATAGGATATGTATAAATCGGTGAAAAATTCAATTCAATAGAATCGTGATGTTCCACACATTTTTTCTTTACCCTTATTTGCTCTACTTGATGACATAATTATATAGTAATATGAGTAATTATATGAGAAATATGACTAATATATCTAATTAGTAAACTTGAGGAAGAATTTATATAGCTCAAATTTTCAATAAGAGAAGTAGAGAATTGAGATTGGAATGTGTAAAATTTGATGAATAAGGGGTGGTATTTATAGAGTTTGGAAGTAATTTTAAATTTATTAAAAAAAATAAAGTACAAATAGTAAACAAGGGTAACCTGAGGATTAAAACGGTAACAAAAAAGGGTAAGAAAAAAATGGTAATTTTCCCCTGCCACTGATGCAGGCACTGACGTAAGCAAAAATACCCCCTTTTTAAAAACCTCTCCTGCCCGCGCTTCCTCCCCCTTTTTTAAATTTTTTTTACAAATTTGAATCGAATTCAATACGAATTCACTCGAATTGAATTCTCGAATCGAATTCAAATTAAATTTGCCGATTTGACGAATTATAAAAATCATGAACCGTATTCAATTCTTATCATGACGAATTCAAATCAAAATTTTGACGAATCGAATTATTGTCGAATCAAATCAAATTTTTAACAAATCAAATCGAATCAAATTACGAATCGGATTCAATTCATGGCCAGGTCGAGGTATAAAGAGCATTTCAACATACAATATATATAACAACAAAACAGAAGGAAATAAGTGTTCAAATTCGGATCCTGACGGTTTTAACATTACGGAGGAGAAGAATTCCTACTCACATGACCTGAAAAAATGATATCGACATAGTACTGATAGAGAAGTGATTCCATTTCCTGCCTCATGCAATCAAATTCCTGATAGTGGGAATTGTAGCTGTTGTACCAGGGAGAATGCCATGCGGTAACCAACCAAGGGGTTTCTACA
This sequence comes from Hypericum androsaemum, assembly GCA_963995505.1. Lineage (NCBI taxonomy): Eukaryota > Viridiplantae > Streptophyta > Magnoliopsida > Malpighiales > Hypericaceae > Hypericum > Hypericum androsaemum. Next base: position 10,253,319 of record OZ023185.1, on the reverse strand, counting down.
CGGTCTACTTGATCCAAGTCTATTTTAAACCAAGCGTACTGAGTACCTACAGATGCAATCCGTAGGAATGCTACTATTTAGGACCGGTATCTTGTAAGGTTGAGCGAGAAATCGGTATTACCAGTTGTTTTATAGTCAAAGTATGCTCCCAGCATGATGAAATGTATGCCTCCAGCATTGAAAGAGTAGTAAAAGTTACTATTAGAACCAGATTCTGCATAAGGAACTACAAATCTAGTCAGGTACGATTGAAAAGTTTTCTCGGAGACCTGAGGTTCGATCTGGTGATTTCCATTGATGACCATCATCGGTACCCTTGAAATCAGTGGTTCTATAAACCTGATCATTAAATTTGGCATAACCAAAATTCGGATGTCTGATAAAGATAAAGGCAGAATTGTAGTGAGCTCTAAGGTTAATGCAGCAAAAACTTTACCTCCCCCAGGCTTCCCACCGCAGTTGATACGTCTCTCTAATAGGAGCATCAGGGAACGAACAAGAGTAGCACGAAGAGCCTTCGCCTGTCGTGAGATACTGATTCGCATAACTCATGTCTCAAACCATTAATATCAAGGATGGATCATTGGCTACCAAATGGTCTATGGTTGTTGATGATGTCGGTGTCCAGGAAGCCTTAGTTTTGGCAAAGAAAAGGCCTCGAAGATCCTAACAATGGCGATTTTGGATTGGTTACGAAAGAGACAAAATAAGAGAGAGAAAGAGAGAGAGAGGATATGTGATAAGATAAATCTGTTTCAAATATTTTCATCAAGTATAAAGATTGCTTTCTGTTACAGCTCTTGATATAGTAGTATCCATCTAAGCTGGAAAAGATTAAAGTACCCTTGGCTAAAAATCAAATTACGAGTGGGCCTTTAATTAGGTTATGGCCAAACAAAAGTAAAGATAAAGCTGGTGGGCTTTAGCGCAAGGCCCAATCCAGCAGATGGCTTTACAACCCCAAGCCAAACAACCAAACGATAGCAAGCACGTCTCCAGGTCTTCCTTCCCTTTCGACCACAAAATTCCCAATTTCTCTCTTATGAACCCTAGATTAGAAACCTTTGATTCAGCCACCAAATTCCCCGCATAACAATCCCCATCGCTTAAGTCTCTTGTCCCCAATAAACTTTGAGAATATCAGTTCTCGAAGTCCAAGTGAGAGTCCAAAATGACGTCGAATGGAGTTGCTTCCCTGTTGTACCTGAAGCATATCTCGTTGTATACCCTTAATCCTCTGTCAAAAATCATACCCGTTCGAGTCTTTGCCGTGTCTTGAGGTTCGAACTCAAAAAATTGAGCCAATGGAGATATGGAGAAGGAGGGGGTCAATTTTGAAGAATCTGATATGCTCCAGGTATATATTATTTTCCTTGTCTCCACAATAACTTGATACTAACCCCAAAGTTTAGGACTAAAATTTTGAGTCTTCGTGTCTTTCAGTGAACCTTGAACAGCCTGACGAACCCTGATGAACCTCGGCATTATATTGATAACTAATATTGTGGGATTTTCACTCACTTCTCTTTTGTTGCTTGGCTTAAAGTATTGGGCTTGCTTTTGATTACCCTTGGAGCTGTAGTGTACGAGTCCTTTTTCATTTCTTGTTAATAACCATCACTCATCTTTGACCTCTACCACTTTACTGTGTTGATCCAGGTTGTTTGTTCCACACTTCAATCGGCAAAAAACTTGTGGCAGCGTAGAGAAAGGAGGCACACCACATCTCTGTCAAGAACAACTAGCAGCTATACTCCATTGGTCGGTAAGTCCATAACGTCTCTTTATATCTCATCAGTAACTTTTTCTCTCCTGTAAATTGAACACCTCTCATTTCTCTTGCTTTCCATAATGCAAGTACATGTTGTAGGAGTAGCATTACTAAGGCAAAACTACACATCTCGACTATTGAATGTGCAACATTCTCGGATAACAATAGGTATGTTCATTTAGCGTCACCTTGGTATCGTTCCACATATGAATTTCCCAAATTCACACTGGTTTTACCAACTTGGAACCTCATTCTAGCCTGTTGCGAGTTCAGTTTGTAGTCTTTAAGTTCTTCCAATCCTTGAGACACAATTCCATTACTCAAGATTAGTATCACTACATCACTTTCAAACGCTGGCAACTCATCAATAACTCCCACTAGTCCATTTCTTTGTAGGTCAGCTCTCTGCATAGTATAAGCTGAATTGGTTAGACAATTCCCATACTTCCCATCTTATCAACTTAGCACTTTCTCAACATCAGTGATAGCTTTCCCAGCTGCTTCTCCCAGTAATTCCAACCTATGTTGTCAATAGCGTGCTATAGCGGCTCTTTGTGGCATTTTGGGTACCCCCTGCTATGTGATGAGTGTGAAAACACTCTATCATCTATATATGTTTTAGTATCAATTTTCCATTGTTTCTAGTATTGTTGTGTGTTATTTATTGTTGTTTTGTTATATTTCGTGTTTTGAACGTTTTAGTATAGTTATTGTGATTTTCATTAGTTTTGTTCATTTTTATTTCAAGGAGGCTTTGTGGTGATGCGGGGAGGATATTGGTGTACGTTGGAGCGCTTCAACGATGATCGGATCAGCCTTGAAGAATGGTGCACGATCGGGAAGGCGACGACATTAGGCTAACTGACCTCGAGAGACTTAAATGCCGATAACTTTCTCATCTGAAGTCCCATGGAGACGAGTGAGGTGGTTCTGGAAAGAAGACATCCGGGGCAACTTTGTTTCTTCGGTCATCTTCAGATTCGAAGTCTAAGAGGGTCAAAAATGCACATGAAGACGAGCTTTAAACCTGAGAACTCGCCTGACCGAAATCGGCTAAAATTCCGGGACCATTCCGGAATTTGCCAGGACGTTTTCTTGGCTGCCATCCTACCACCTTTTGGCTGGATTTCCACTACAAAATTCTCCATACTCCACTACCTTCCTTTGTCTCCCACTACTCCACTTTGTCTTCCACTATCTCCCACTCCACTTCTCCATACTTTGACATTCACCACCATTCAACAACTCATTCTCTCCTTCCTCCAAGAACCAAATCCGTGGCTGCCTCTTCCTCTTCCTCCCAAGCAAAAAAACGTGGCTCACCATTGAAGAGGAGAGCAAGAAGAACGTGGCTGCCAACCAAGAGAAGAGGAGAGGAGAAGAGAAGAAGAACGTGGCCTTGAAGAAGGAGCTAGGAGGGAGCCATTGAAGACACTCATTGAGCTTTTCCTAAACTCTATCTTTGTTGTTCATGTTCTATTTACTTTGTACAATAGATAATTTGTGTTGTTTGTTGAACATGAGTGAGTAGTTGATTTGTGAGTTTGGTGCCTTGATGGCACCTACTTAGCCAATGGTTTTGTGGGGATAATATGTTAAGGTTTATGTACTAGTTAATGTGTTTAATGCCTAATCTTGATTGATCACCTTGATTATGAACTAAGTTGATGCTAATCGCCGGGAGGGGTTAGGATTAACGGACCATTTAACTAGTTAACTAGTTGCCTATTGTTGAGGGATCACCTTAGGTGACTAGTTGTCCAAAGGATGATGGTGATAATCGGTAGTTAGTTGGATTAGTTGGCTAATTAGTCGCGGGAGCGCAGTTGGTTTGACTAAGCCTAATTAACTATCGATTTAGACTAGTTTGTCGCGGGAGCGTTGATTAGTTGCTTAAGGAACATCCGGACCATAACACGAACTCAATAAACCCCACATGCCATTTGGTTATTTAGGTTGTCATTGGTACCAAGCTCACTCTTGTTTTAAGTGTTTTAACCTTCTCCTTGCTTAGTTGTAATTTTATTTCAAGTAGCATTTTGTGTTTGGAATTGACAAATCCATTCATAGTAGTCCTAAACTAGTGATAAAGTCGAATTTGCGGCCTAGCTTAGTCCTTGTGGGACGACAATCCCGTACTTACTCATTATTGCAAGAGGGGTGAAAATCCTTCCTTTCAATTGGCGCCGTTGCCGGGGATTAAGTACTAGACGCTTAATTTGGCTTACGAACTTGGATTAGGACAATTATTTTTGTTTACTTGGTTTTTGTTACTTAGTACCTTTGTTTCTTGTCTTACAAGGTACTGAATTGTCGCATGCGCTCAACTCGCTCAACGAACAACATTCCGATCGGAGTAGACGTTGACATTGGATATTTGGAACGGTTGTTGCGACAAGAGAGAAGGACACAAGCAAGGATGAATCAACAACCTCATGTGCAAGAAGCTCCACAAGGAGCTCCGCAAGGCGATGCACAAGGAGTTGGAGTTCCTCGAAGGTCTCTCATGGACTATGCTAGGCCCACCTTGAGAGGGGCAATGTCTGGAGTTCCTAAGCCTGCTATTCAAGCTAACACCTTCGAGATCAAGCCAGCGGTGATTCACATGCTCCAAGCTTCGGTCCAATTTTATGGATTACCGAATGAAGATCCCAACGACCATATTGCTAATTTTCTGGAGATAGCCGACACCTTCAAGCACAATGGAGTTACCGACGATGCTATGAAGCTGAGGTTGTTCCCGTTTACCTTGAAGGACCAAGCAAAGATATGGTATAAGAATCTGGTTGGGACGACAATTACAACATGGGAAGAGCTAGCCAATGCCTTCCTTGATAAGTATTTTCCCTTCTCCAAGACCAATCGACTCGTGAAGGAGATTAACAACTTCCAACAATTCGAGAATGAGTCGTTGAGTGAAGCTTGGGGGAGATTCAAGGGATTACAAAGGAGTTGTCCACACCATAATATATCAGAGGAGTCTTTACTCCAAACTTTTTACTTTGGTCTTGGACCCTCTACAAGGGGTACGGTTGATGCCGCCTCCAACGGATCCTTCTTAAGAAAATATAGGGATGATGCCCACCACATATTGGAGGAGTTGGCGGCTACAAACATTCTAATGGCCAATGAGAGAGCTAGGCAACCGAGTAAGAAGCAAGTAGAAGTGATTGATGTTGATATTGCCTCGTCTATTCAAGCTCAATTGGCTTTGTTGGCAAAGAAGGTTAATGATCTAAGCTTGAACAAAAGCAATGTGGCGGCTGTGCAAACAAATTGCGAAGTTTGTGGCAATTTTGGCCATGAGATGAATGAGTGTGCCATGTTGGGCTCTTCTATGGAGCAAGTAAATTTTGTTGGTGGCCAAGGGCAAGTCCAAGTTCAAGGAGCAAATAGGATGGTAAACAACCCATATTCCTCTACCTACAATCCTGGTTGGAGAAATCATCCGAACTTCTCTTGGAGGGGTACCGGAGGAAGTAGTGGAGATAACATGGCAATTGTTCCGGATAAGGGACTTCCTCTTCGTAATGCACCTCAAGGACCTCCTCCGGGTTTCCAACCACGTTTCTCCTTGATGGATCGGATGGGAAATATTGAGGAGAGGTTTGACAAGATGGAAAAGTTTATGCAAGAAGTTGGAGGGGTGGTTAGCCAACAAGGCCAAATTTTGGCCGCCATACAACAACAAGCATCAAGGCAAGATAGCTTTGAACAAATCCTCAAAGGTCAAGCAACCGCCATGCACAATATAGAGAGGCAACTTGGGCAAATAGCAAGTGCAAGTGCCTACAGAGCGTCCGGTTCTCTTCCTAGCTCCACGGAAGTGAATCCTCGAGGAAATGTGTGTGCAATTTCTTTGAGGAGTGGTAAGGAAATAGCTTCTCAAGGGGCAACCCGGAAGAACAATGATGATCCTATGGAAGCGAATGAGGAGGAGAAAGAAGTAGAGGCAAAGGGTAAGAGAAGTCCACCGATTGAGATTGCTGAGGAAGAAGTCTACGTGCCACCACCACCTAAAGCTCCTCGACTACCATTCCCTCAAAGAGTGAAGAAGAAGAATGTGATGGATGACAAATTTATTGGCTTCATGGAGAAGATGAAGAACATCCAGATCAGTGTTTCTTTTCTTGAGATGTTGGATCAATTGCCGCAATACTCAAAGTTTCTCAAGGAACTCATCACTAAGAAGAGGAAGTGGAAAGATGGAGAGACAGTAGCCCTCACGGAGAAGTGTAGCTCTCTCATCTCTAAGGATCTCCCGACAAAGCTAAAGGACCCGGGGAGTTTTACTATTCCTGGTTTTGTTGGTGATGTTGAGTTTCCCAAGTGCTTATGTGATTTAGGCGCTAGCATTAACTTGATGCCTTTGTCTATTATGAGAAGACTTGGCTTGTGTGAGGTGAAACCAACTTCTATGCGTCTCCAATTAGCGGACCAAACCATGAAGAAGCCATTCGGGGTTGTGGAGGATGTCTTGTTAAAGATTGATAAGTTTATCTTCCCCGTGGACTTTGTGGTGTTGGATTACGAAGAGGACAAGAGTTGTCCACTAATTCTTGGCCGACCGTTTCTCAACACGGCACGTGCCTTGGTGGACGTACATGAAGGAAGATTGGTCCTGCGAGTAGGGGAGGAGAAAGTAGAGTTCAAGATGTCCAATGTAATGAGCCACCCTCTTGATGAAGGCATGTGCATGAAAGTTGATGTCATGGATGATGGTGTCCTCAAGTTGGGCAAGGAGAGCTCATTGAAGATTGAAGGTGGAATAGATGAAGAGAATGATGGAGAACAAGATGATGATGACCTGGAAGAGTTCGTGGGAAAAGTTGATAAAAGAACTCTCCATGAAGATTTAGAGCTTCATTTGAAGTATCCTACTCCACCTTCCATCATTAAGGCTCCAAGCTTGGAGTTGAAAGAGCTACCCTCTCATTTACGATATGCATTCTTGAAGAAGGAAGCCAAGCCGGGAGTGGAAAGGCTTAAGAGGGAGAAGACCAAAAGATCACATGATGCCCACATCGCGAAGAAAGAGTTCAAGGAGGGTGATCAAGTGTTACTCTACAACTCTCGGTTAAAACTTTTTCCGGGAAAACACAAGTCCAAGTGGAATGGACCTTACAAGGTGGTAAAAAGTTATCCATTTGGAGCCCTCAAATTGAAAAGAAGTAATGGAGGAGTCTTCAAGGTGAATGGCCAAAGGTGTAAGACTTACCTTGGTGGCGATGTTGATCAAAGTTCGGTGGTGCAATCCGTGACTCCACCCTCCGATGCATGAAAAAGGGGAGTAAAGTCAAGCTAACGACTATAACTTAGCATGTTTTTGTATTGTCTTTATATTGTCATAGTCTACGTGTGTGTTTCTTTTATGTTTGTTCTTATTCTTGTATGATTTTTGAAGTGTTAGTTTCATGCTTATGGGCTCTCTCACATTTTGAAGGTGATTTGGACGGTTGGATGATCGATGTGACACTTGGGGGCGTAGCTCCCGCCGTCCGAAACTGGGATCGACCTGTGGCTCAACAAGGAAGAAATTTCTGGCTTGGCGGACGCCAAGTCCTTGGCGTACGCCAGGTGACTTACAGAGGGGCTGAGAATTTCGGGATTGGCGGACGCCAACTTCCTGGCGTACGCCAACCAAGTTACAGAAGGTTCGAGCATTCAGGAGTTGTCATCCTACCGTAAAAAGGGCATATCTTGGTGCTCGAGCATCCGATGGAGCTGATTTTTATTGCTATGGAAAGCTAAGAGGTAGGCCTACAACTTTGTAGTTGATGATTTCTTCTGGTTCGGGGTGGAAGGAGTCTCAAATCGAAGGAATAATCGTGGCTCATCATCAAAGGCCACGGTCATGACCCAGCCTGGCGCTATCATTAGTAAATCGGCCATATCTTGGTGCTCGAGACTCGGATTGAGGTGACTCTTGTTGCTACGGAAACCTAAGAGATAGGCCGACAACTTTGTACTCTATGACTTCTTCGAGTTCAGGGTGGAAGGGGTCTCAAATCTTTGCCAACGAAACCTATTAGAATCCTACCTCCTAAATCCTCCCAATCCATGCAAATGACCGATGGAACGATCCGGATACAACATCCCGCCACCACCACCTTCTCCACCTCAAGACTAAGGGGAGTTTCTTAGCACTTTATTTTTCTTTAATTAATTTGTTTTTTTATTGTTGTTAATTAATTTTTTATTGTTTTTATCTTTGTGATGTCTTGTTCTTCATGTTTGATTGATGTTCATGCTTGGTTCTTATTGCATTTGTTAGTATAGTTCAATTGTTTAAATGTTTATATGCTCCCTACACCTTGAGGACAAGGTGTTCTTCAAGTGTGGGGGTGTGGTTCCACTTAGGAATCCTTTGTGTGTTTAGATCTAGTTTGTCTTGATTAGGCAATGATTTGGCATGAATTTTCAAAATTTGACCCCCTTCAAAATTCTTTAACTCGTGTTAGAAGCTTATCACACACCTAGTTAGGAAATGAACTCGAGCACAAGGCCTAAGAACTTGTAGAAACCTCACCCTCAGTTGTTTAGACTAGTGGTCTCATTATGTAGATTAGACTAGAGGGTTGATGAGTGACCTTGTGAGGAACTTTGAGCCGAAGGAGGAGACAACCGTCTTCATTTATTCATGAGGTGCCTACACGAGTTCGGTTGATCGAGGTATCCTACTAGTACTTGACATGGTCTTGGTTGTGTGGCGTTAGTGAATGACGGGAGCTAATCCTTTGAAATTGAGCCTAGAGCTTTAGAGCCAAGAACCTTCATAGCCATTGCTTTAACCCATTGAGCCTAGCCATTCATTGATCATATTATATGTATACCAACTCTAAGCCTTATATCCACCATCTTCCCGACCTTTGGTCATCCGATCCCAGGACACATAAGTTTACATTTTTTGGGAAATGATATGTATTGGGTTTAGTTAGTAGCTTAGTGTTCTTATGGGTTAATTCATTGAGAATGTGGGTAATTGAGAGGTCATACAAAGAAGCCGAGTTTTTGCCTACAAAATGCCAAGTTTGTGTTTGTGTTTGTATTTGTAAAAAAAAAAAAAAAGAAGAAAAAAAAGAAGAAAAAAAGAAGAAAAAAAAAAGGAAGAAAAGAAAAAGAAAAAGTGAATGTTGAATAAGGCATTAATAATTGGCATAACTCGTGCTACACGGTCTTAGGAAATGGGTGAATTTTGGGAATGTGCTTTAGCGATTTATGGTGAAGATGTTTAGAATAGACGAGTGACTAGAGTACTTTTGTAACATGTCCTCGGATTGGGTGGTTTAACTACTATCCTTACATATTTCCTCACCTTTACCTTAGCCCCATTATAACCCGATTGAAAGCTCCTCGTTCACGAGCAACCACATGACTTTGAGACACTGTTGAGTAGGACGTAGGATACTTTGAAACACATCGATCATGTATGCGAGAGATAGGAAGTTGGCTACTTACAAATCGTGAGCTAAAATTTCCGAACCTCTGAGTGTTTAACCTTCTAGTGTCTTTTACATAGTGATAACACTTGATTAAACCATCGAGTGGTGAGGTGTCTACCGGTTCTTACTCTTTGTGTTTGAGTTGATGTACTAGCTAGGTTGTGTGATAATACTTTTGATATCAGTTTGAAATTTTGAGGGGAGTTAAATTGTGAATTGATCATGCCTAGTCTTGTCCTTTTCATGTTTTCTTTCTTATGTGATTGTGTTTGTGATTGTCTTTGTATGAGTATTGCTTGAGGACAAGCAATGATTCAAGTGTGGGGGTGTGATGAGTGTGAAAACACTCTATCATCTATATATGTTTTAGTATCAATTTTCCATTGTTTCTAGTATTGTTGTGTGTTATTTATTGTTGTTTTGTTATATTTCGTGTTTTGAACGTTTTAGTATAGTTATTGTGATTTTCATTAGTTTTGTTCATTTTTATTTCAAGGAGGCTTTGTGGTGATGCGGGGAGGATATTGGTGTACGTTGGAGCGCTTCAACGATGATCGGATCAGCCTTGAAGAATGGTGCACGATCGGGAAGGCGACGACATTAGGCTAACTGACCTCGAGAGACTTAAATGCCGATAACTTTCTCATCTGAAGTCCCATGGAGACGAGTGAGGTGGTTCTGGAAAGAAGACATCCGGGGCTACAACTTTGTTTCTTCGGTCATCTTCAGATTCGAAGTCTAAGAGGGTCAAAAATGCACATGAAGACGAGCTTTAAACCTGAGAACTCGCCTGACCGAAATCGGCTAAAATTCCGGGACCATTCCGGAATTTGCCAGGACGTTTTCTTGGCTGCCATCCTACCACCTTTTGGCTGGATTTCCACTACAAAATTCCCCATACTCCACTACCTTCCTTTGTCTCCCACTACTCCACTTTGTCTTCCACTATCTCCCACTCCACTTCTCCATACTTTGACATTCACCACCATTCAACAACTCATTCTCTCCTTCCTCCAAGAACCAAATCCGTGGCTGCCTCTTCCTCTTCCTCCCAAGCAAAAAAACGTGGCTCACCATTGAAGAGGAGAGCAAGAAGAACGTGGCTGCCAACCAAGAGAAGAGGAGAGGAGAAGAGAAGAAGAACGTGGCCTTGAAGAAGGAGCTAGGAGGGAGCCATTGAAGACACTCATTGAGCTTTTCCTAAACTCTATCTTTGTTGTTCATGTTCTATTTACTTTGTACAATAGATAATTTGTGTTGTTTGTTGAACATGAGTGAGTAGTTGATTTGTGAGTTTGGTGCCTTGATGGCACCTACTTAGCCAATGGTTTTGTGGGGATAATATGTTAAGGTTTATGTACTAGTTAATGTGTTTAATGCCTAATCTTGATTGATCACCTTGATTATGAACTAAGTTGATGCTAATCGCCGGGAGGGGTTAGGATTAACGGACCATTTAACTAGTTAACTAGTTGCCTATTGTTGAGGGATCACCTTAGGTGACTAGTTGTCCAAAGGATGATGGTGATAATCGGTAGTTAGTTGGATTAGTTGGCTAATTAGTCGCGGGAGCGCGGTTGGTTTGACTAAGCCTAATTAACTATCGATTTAGACTAGTTTGTCGCGGGAGCGTTGATTAGTTGCTTAAGGAACATCCGGACCATAACACGAACTCAATAAACCCCACATGCCATTTGGTTATTTAGGTTGTCATTGGTACCAAGCTCACTCTTGTTTTAAGTGTTTTAACCTTCTCTTTGCTTAGTTGTAATTTTATTTCAAGTAGCATTTTGTGTTTGGAATTGACAAATCCATTCATAGTAGTCCTAAACTAGTGATAAAGTCGAATTTGCGGCCTAGCTTAGTCCTTGTGGGACGACAATCCCGTACTTACTCATTATTGCAAGAGGGGTGAAAATCCTTCCTTTCACTATGCTATGGAGCTGTTAAACGCTATAAACAGTAGCAGGTGTAGCGGCCGCTATAGCGGCCAAAAAGCAGTCAAATAGCGGGCAAATAGCGGTATAACAACCGCTATTTAAGCTTTTAGGGAGAATTCCTAAATTACCCCTAATTTTTTAACTGATATTTATTTATGGAGGGCATATAGGTAATTTTCTACCTCAATAAAATATCTACTTCAAATGGGTACCCAATTTATTCTCATATAAGTCTTCTCTCTCCCTCACCTAAGTGAAGATGAGGAAGAAGCATGATTGTCACTTTGTTGAGAATCTTGAGATATTATTTTGAATCACTTGGAACTTGATTAGCATTTTGATGGGATGTTATTTTGAATCATCAATTGTTTTTGGATTATAATTATTAAGTATGATGGTCTCTTTAATTTTGACAAAATTGATTATCATTATTAAGTGTAGTATTCTCTTTAATTTTGAATATTTATGTTTACATTTTCAGTCGTTGCAATAGTGGTCATCCCGTTATCCGCTATACCGCTATAGCATTTTAGGGGGTCGCCGCTACGCAGCGCTATCTGCTATTGACAACATAGATTCCAACAAGTAAAGTTTTCTGTTCCTTTGAAGTTTATGTTCTTGTCTGCATCTTATATCAAACCAGTAGAAAAGTAAGTCATCTCCTTTCTCAGCAAGTTCAGCTTCTGACCTAAAATGCCATGAGTTCCTAGTTCGGTTATTTAATATGGTGAATGATATCGTGTTAATGTGGGTAGTGTTGGCTGTAAGTATGTAGTTGGGAGGTTTGTATGACATATATGGTTGTTTGTGACTTGGAGATGGTGTATATTATTGCTTGGTTATGGGTATAGGTGTGAAAAATTATTTGGTTTTCTTCTCCTTCACAAACATGGCATCCTCTAATACATTTTTCTCAAACACCACAACATACGTAACCTCAAATCCTACCTCTCCATGTTTCCCAAACTTATCGCCACTCTTTGATAACTTGCTATTGTTATGATCTTCCAAATGCTCAGGGTCAATTAATCCTCTCTTACCAACACAACTATACTCTTTAACTAACTCTGACATGTTCAGCCTAAAATCATACTCACACATTACATCGAACACCTTTCGTGCATCACTCATTCCCTCTTCCTTCCTCAATGTTCTAATCAATAGGTCAGAACCATCACATTCTGAAGGGAACTCAGCCTCAAATAGCTCACCTCCAAGCTCTCCTAACTCATATGTAATATTATCAACATATATGTCCATCTTAGGAAGCTCCCCTTTTAGGTAACCACACAAACAGCTGGTGAAATACAAGTGGTCCAAGCGGAGATGTTACTTGGATAGCCGCTAACTTGAAGGATCTCAATTGTTCTTCATTAGACCTAGCTTGTGAAAGCTTGTTAAGACCTTAGATCATTTTCGTTTTATGTTCGAATACTTGCAGTCATACGTTCCATGGATTCCTTCATGTCATCGAGGAATTTGTGCATCTGCTGGAAGAGGTCAATGAAGAGAGCGCGTAATCTTCGCTAATCTCGTCGTCCTCCATTTCCACGGCTAAATCATCATTCTTCACAATGCAGGTACAGTGGATCTCATAGCCAAGGAAATCAATGGCTCTGATACCAATTAATGTCGGTGTCCAGGAAGCCTTAGTTTTGGCGAAGAAAAGGCCTCGAAGATCCTAACAATGGCGATTTTGGATTGGTTACAGAAGAGAGAAAATAAGAGAGAGAGAGGGGATATGTGATAATAGAAACCTGTTTCAAATATTTTCATCAAGCATAAAGATTGCTTTTTGTTAGAGCTCTTGATATAGTAGTATCCATCTAAGTTGTGAAAGACTGAAGTACCCTTGGCTAAAAATGAAATAACAAGTGGGTCTTTAATCAGGTTATGACCAAACAAAAGTACATATAAATCTGGTGGGCTTTAGCGCAAGGCCCAATCTAGCAGATGGCTTTACAATCCCAAGCCAAGCGACCAAACGACAGCAATCACGTCTCCAGGTCTTCCTTCCCTTTCGACCACAAAATTCCCAATTTCTCTCTTATGAACCCTAGATTAGAAACTTTCGATTCAGCCCCCAAATTCCCCGCATAACAGTTGATGAGTTGCTTGTGAGACCCAAATCTCCTCCGAGTGCCATCGCTCATAGCTGGGATGGGTAAGAAGTTGCACTTGGAAGTGGCAACGTTTCAAAAGTATGCTCATCGCTCATAGCTGGGATAGATCTATCGCCAAACTTGGAATAGTATTTCGTTGCAGGGTCAAGACCAGTGATAAAGAAATCAAAATCAAAACCACTCAACACGGAGACATGACGGATCCCGAAGTTGGATTAGTCGTATCCGATTAATTGCTCAATTCAAATGCATTTACCAAATAAAGAATGGTACGGGGTAGATAACGTTAAACCATCAATTCTGACATGGTGAATGATACCGGAAGTGTAATTCAGAAGACTAACAAAAGGGTACAATTGGTTATAGATATAGGAATTCCCCGTTTGCTTGCTGGTGTAATTTCCGCTTTCTTTTCCATACCAAACCTCACTTGCCACTGAAGCAGGATCAAGAGCACTCACATTGCTACCAATCTGCGCTTCCCCTAACCACAGCAAAACATTTATTAGAGACAAAACTATAAAAAGCAAACTTTGTCCATACACTCACTTGGGTGCTAACCACAGAACGATACGTAAAGTAAACCTTAATATGTTTTTTGGTTTATATTCTGTCCGATTAATTAAGGTTTGAGTATATTATATTTTTTATAGGTAAAATATTTATTACTCATCAAAAGGTTACGTCAAATTAAACTTATCGTGCCGTTAAATGCTACAATTCTCCTAAAAATGATAAAAGATATTCGACCATCTAGAAAATGCTAGATAGAAAATATCTTTGGCACAAATATCATGAGCCTCGGCGTTACATTCTTCTATAATTTAGCCCCAATCAACTTTTAGGAATTCCTAGACGTCCCCGTCTCATAGTGAGAATAAATTTTCTGCTATAATCTTAGTCTCTGTCTACAAAATTCTCATCCGATTTTTCCTGCCCCTCGTATATCTTTGAGCATTTTATGTTAGAGCTCCAACTCGAGATACTAAGTGCTTGTTAGTTGTAACGCTACGTGATCCAACCGACTGTCTTCATAGACCAACACGGGTCTTTTCCAGCGTGTTTTGTCCTCCCTGACACGCATCCCGAAACTTCACAGGAGGTTACCTATCCTAATTCTACTCTCGACCAAACGCGTTTAACCTTGAAGTTCTCTCAAGATCTGTGTCAGAAAAGAAGGTGCACCTTGTTGATATAGATACTACCAATCAAATCACTTAAGCATTTCAGACAAAATAGACCAACACGGGTCTTCATAGTACCACGTGATCCAACCGACAGTCTTCATAGACCAACACGGGTCTTTTCCAGCGTGTTTTGTCCTCCCTGACACGCATCCCGAAACTTCACAGGAGGTTACCTATCCTAATTCTACTCTCGGCCAAACGCGTTTAACCTTGAAGTTCTCTCAAGATCTGTGTCAGAAAAGAAGGTGCACCTTGTTGATATAGATAGTACCAATCAAATCACTTAAGCATTTCAGACAAAATAGATCATTACGGGGTATCACATTCACTCCTCCTTAAATACGCGACGTCCTCGTCGCGCTAGACAGTACGCAGAATAGTCCCAGAAGCGTATTTGCTCTAATACCAAATGTAACGCCTCGTGATCCGACCGACTGTCGCCATAGACCAACACAGATCTTTTTCAGTGTGTTTTGTCCTCACTCACACACATCCCAAAAATTTTCCAGAAGGTCACCCATCCTGATCATACTTTCGGCCAAACGCGTTTAACCTTGGAGTTCTCTCAGAATCTGTGCCAAAGAAGAAGGTGCACTTTGTTGATATGAATAGTACCAATCACATTATTTAAGCATTTCAGACAGAACAGATCATTACGGGATATCAGATTAGTAGTAAACCATCCGGAAGCTCCTAAATTACAGTTTTGTTCCGAAAACCAACAAAATTAGTTGACCTTTTTTGGAGAGAAAAGTTAATCGGCTTTAGGATGCGCCGGTACAACAATTCTGATCAAAGAACGAGAAATTGCAAAATTTACCGGTAACCCAAGAAACCCACATTGAGGTAGGCGAAGAAGACAGAGCGAGTGCTATCTGCTACGGGAAATAACCAGAGACGTTCCTCTTAAGCCTGGGATGGTCCATCGGCAAGTCATCGCTGCCCCTACGCAAGGAAGGGTCGAACCTGCTCGTCACCGGCCGGAATGGCCCTTCTAGAGTGGTCGGAATGTTTCGAGCTTTAGCCACTACGCAGATGATGATCACCAGCCAGAAAGATATGATCACCGGTGGCTTGAACCAGCCCATTTGGGGTGTCCTGCGCATTTCTCCAATGTTTAGTGATACAAATAGTTGTTGCTCAAATGATGTTGAGGAGATTGGATTGAAAGATTTTGTGGTGAGAAAACATTTCTTTCTTTTTGATAAGTGGATACGAGTCTTTTTCCTGAGCGGGTTAGCATCCCAACAATTACCAGAATGGGATTTGGTGTCCTTGTCTTTTTGCCTTAATGTGCCCTTGTCTTATTTTTTTGAAACTGATATATCTTTGTTTTTTGCTTTTTAAATTGACTTGCTCTTATGTTTTCGTCTATAAAACTAATGTGCTATTGGGATTTTTGCCTAATGTGTCCTTAGATTTTTTACGTGATATGCTATTGGAATTGAAAATATAATTATAATTAAAAATATCCTTGATTATAAGAAATTCTCATAATTTCATGTGACATTTCTTTATTGAAAATAAATACCCGAAAAATCACCACCATTAAAGAAAATTAATGACACACGCATCCCTAAATACTCCTGACTATTCACCAATATTACAAAAATTTTATCAAGCTAATAAGTTAGTTAATTCACTTTTACGTTGTTCTATTCATGTTGCTAGGGGCCAATAACACTGAATCTGGGGTCCATCAAAATAGAGATACAAATGAAAACTAATACGAGATAAAAAAATCTTATTCCTCAACTAGGAAATATTGATTCAGCACTTAATAATGCATCATTCTTTGTAGATGGAATTGAAAATTTTAATTATTTAATGAAATTTTAATTTGTGAAATTCTACTACACTCCACGTCTCGTATGCCGAACAAGTAACTTCAAACTTTGAGAAGCCAGCATCTATGCACAAAGATTAAAGTTCTTTTTCGCTCCTCTCCCTTCCTGATAGATGCAATAGCATAATGCAATCCATTCCTGTAAGGCATTTAGATGCCAAACTTGTTGTGTCTGGCACTTCAGAAGGGATCATTGTTATGATGACAATTTTTCCGTTATCGGGAAAAGCTTCATAGCAATTGTTCAATACTTTTAAGCAACAGTTCGTCGCTCCAGTTATGTAGTATGTTCTGCAAAAATTAATTAATTAATTAGAAAAAAATTCAACAACATCTAATCTATATATTCTCGACTCTATTTTTTATAAGTGTAATTTTAGTAAAAGCTTCTAAATAACTGACCTTCATGACTTAAGGCGTCTGCCTTGGGAATGCTCACAAACATGTCTCCTTCAATATGCTCAATACCTACCATACTTCTTGTGTAATTAGATAACTTTTTTAATCGTTTGGACATTTACGTGTAAAACAAGGCAAGTAGTTCATAATACTTATAAAAAAAACTGTCTATTAACTTATAAAAAACACAAAAAATGTGATTATTCAATTACCTGGATAAGGTGATGCTGTTTTGATGACAAAGTCTAGGTCAAAATTGATGCCTCTAATGGAAGGATAGTTGGAGATGATCATGCTTAGAGTTCTGTCATTTCCACCCCCAACATCAGCCAAAGATGTGAGACCCTCAAATACTTTATACACCTTAAGAATCTTTGCCATGGTTAAGGCGGACCATCCAGCCATTGCATTATCGAATATTTCCTGAAGTGTGGGATTCTTGTTCACATGCTCGTACATAGACATTCCATTATGCTTCTTGAATTGGTCACCTCCTTCAAGAAGCACGTCCTTCAAATGTGCCCTGAAGACGGAATCCACATAATTATGAAAGATCGTTTGGGAATTACAGAGAATTTATATGTAGATGATATTGATTATACTTACCACACGTCAATAAAAAAATTGTTATTGCTGAGAGAAAAGAAAGGAGATATTGAACCACCATTTGCATCGGGGATTAAGTATTTGGCGGGTGGTGCAAGCCCATAGATTCTCTGGAGCGAGCCATCTTCAAGGCTACGCGTAGAACAAGTCAGGAAAGAGCAGGCGACCAGCAACTTAAGCACACGATCCAAGCTTGAAGCAGTATCTGGGCTCTTTTTCGTGAATTGAGAGGCTATCTCTGTGGCTGAGATCTGAGCATTTGGTCTACTTATGATCCCAAATATGCCCAGCTCTAGAGCTGTACTAACAGCCACGGGCGCAAATCGCATAGTGAAAGATGTGAAGCAATGCTTCATCATCATCCTCATGGCTATTGTTAGTATTCATTTCTTTTTCTGAAACAGCCATTGTGTACTTAGCCCAGTTAGTATATGGACATTGTCTTATATAATAGGGGGAGGCAGTCATTTTTACATCCACTTCCTTTTAGGGTAACAGATTTAAAACTTGATTACTTAATATAGGTCCGTTCAAGTTGTATTTATTTTATTGTTGGCTCTTCATAATATTTTATGTTCCTCGTCTTACACATCGGCATTAGTTTTGAGTTTATTTTAAGGGGATAGCTTGATAGAAATATTAATATTTGTGTAAATACAAGTACCCGAGATGCTGCACCTCCCTGTCCACGTGCTTAGGGACGACTTCACGAGGGGGGCATAAAGGATGCATTCTTTTCTTTTGAGGTTATAAAGGATGCATTCAAGGTCTGCAACTTTTGGAAGGGATGCGGTTTTTTTATCGGAAGGTGTGACGCACCTTATGGACTAGTTGTATTTTACTATATTGAAATGGATGGTGCAATTGACTTCTAAGCTAATTTTTACGTTCTACTATTCAACGTACATTAGGTCAAAATTTACACATGATTTCATTTTATAAAGCTGTTATGAAACAGGGATTAGTACGATTATAACGGATTATACAATCAAACTTCACTTAAAATTTATTAAAATTTTCATATCTAATAAAAAATTTGAGAAAACAATTATTTGATTTTTTTTACACTTATAAATCAAGCACGACAACCCACACAAATCATCATGATAATCTCAACACTAGCAACTTCTCTGATTTTGTGCAAGGCACTAATTATGTTTGGTCTCGGCTAGGGGTGAGCATCCTGCCCGAACCGAACCAAACTGGAACAGACCCGAAAAAACCAGAACTAAAAACAGCATAATTCAGAAACCGAATTGGACCGTAGGCAAATCCAGTTCTTAACCAGACCCGAACTTTGAGTTCGGTTTAAACTCGAACCGAACTGTTGAACCCAGAAACAACATTTTCACAAGTTAACATCCATAATTCTTGATATTGTTTGTCGGAGGTGGTGTACTTGATTAGGATCTACGGCAGTCGAGGCAAGTGTTGGACACTTTCTCCGTAAGGCGAGAGTGCCCCGTATATTTTAGTGCGGTACGGGCTTCGGCAATTGTCCCCAAGATACAACGAGTGTTTAGGGCGTTTCCAAGAACGTTGCACACGTATCTCGAAACTTTCGGGCGAACCCTTATATACCCAGAACTTTCGGACTCTTTGTAAGTGAAGAACGGGGGAGAGAAGAAGACAACAATGCTATAGAGAATGCAATTGCTGCTGGGATGAGGATAATGGCAAGGGGGCAGGCCTATTTATAGGCTGGAGGAGGCAGGGAGGCAGCCACCCCGGAGGGATGCGTCCGCTCGGCCAGCAGGCTGGCTGGCTGCGCTCGTGGCCCTTCGGTGGCTTCTGGATTCTTCCAGGCGCGCCCAGGCTGCGCTGGCGCCCTTTCGCGAGGGATCTCGCACCCCTTCGGCCTTCTGAAAGTCTCCTGCACATTCCTGCCCGTCGTGCCTCTTCGGTGGCCAACTTGAAGGTGCTCGCAGCTCCTCG
This sequence comes from Hypericum androsaemum, assembly GCA_963995505.1. Classification (NCBI taxonomy): domain Eukaryota; kingdom Viridiplantae; phylum Streptophyta; class Magnoliopsida; order Malpighiales; family Hypericaceae; genus Hypericum; species Hypericum androsaemum. Next base: position 10,234,070 of record OZ023185.1, on the reverse strand, counting down.
TCACTCCGGCAGCTGCGCAGCTCTCTCCGGTAGCTGCGCAGCTCTCTCCGGACCCGGGCAAAATACTTAAGACTCCTCCAGCTCCTCGCGATGATGCGCACGTGCGAAGTGCCAAGTGCGCTACAAAGCGCCCATTGTGATCTGCGTCCAATGCGCCATGTGCACACGCACATGCGCGTGCGCGAGCGCGAACGCGTGCTCGTGCTCGTGCTCGGACGGTGCTTTGCACCGTCCTCGCAACTAGCGGTGGGTCAGCCTTTAGGTAGTCAATCAAGTTGAGAGGTAAGGAGAGGAATTCCTTATAAACAAGGAAATCCTCCTTGCTCTATTCAATGTGGTACACATTCCTTAACTTGACTTTGGGCCTTTCCAATTTGGGCCAAATGCATTAAATATGCATTCAACCCAACAATCACTCACATGAATGATGATTAATGCATGCAGACTCTAATAGAAAGTTCTGACGTGTTATTATTGCATTGAGACAGGTAGCTTGCGGCTTTGAACCTTCTCTAGTAATATATTATCGGATTTACTCGTTGCTCGGTGAACGTGATGTCTTGACCCGTCATCTTTTGGCGTAAACCAAGATAATAACATTTACACAATAATAACCCTAGTATATTTGGGTTCTCACGTTGTGTCCATTTCGGCCATGGACCGTTTCTTGGATTCATAAGTGTTTTTCCCTTTTAAAGCGGCCTCACTTCACACTTACATAGGTGATCTCCTATCAGGAATACCCTGCCATACCCCACCTTTAACAAGGTATAGGAATCATTAAAAGCGTAATGCTTAACCTTACCATACCTCTGCAGGTTAATACCTGGGCAGCTTCTGAGAATGAGATAGGTTCCAGGTGATTAATTGAACCCTCCATAACTTAGTTGTCTCATTGAACCAAGTTTGTGGGATCTCCACTCATCATGGATGAGTTACCGCTATGGACGTTCTTTAGTGTGTGGATTTTAATCCCATTCCCCTTACTGCGTTGTACATTTGATCTCTATTGATTCCTTTCGTAAAAGGATCAGCTAAGTTGTCCTTGGACTTTACGTAATTAATGGTGATCACCCCACTAGAGATCAACTGTCTAACGGTATTGTGTCTCCGACGGATATGTCGAGACTTTCTGTTGTACAATGTACTTTGTGCTCTCCCGATTGCAGACATGCTATCACAATGTATCAATACGGGAGGCACCGGTTTGCTCCAGCACAGAATATCCTCTAGGAAGTTTCTGAGCCATTCAGCTTCTTTGCCAGCTTTGTCTAGTGCTATAAACTCCGACTCCATGGTGGATCGAGCTATGCACGTTTGTTTAGAGGACTTCTAAGACACAGCTCCTCCTCCTATGGTGAATACGTATCCACTCGTAGATTTGGAGTCCTTAGTGTCTGATATCCAATTTGCATCAATGTATCCTTCTAATACAGCTGGATATTTAGCATAATGTATGCCATGGTTTATGGTATGTTTTAAGTACCGTAAAACCTTTTCCAGAGCTAGCCAGTGATCCTTCCCTGGATTACTTGTGAATCTATTAAGCTTACTAACTGAGTACGCAATATCGGGACGTGTGCAGTTTGTTAAATACATCAAACTCCTGATAATTTGCGCATACCTCAGTTGAGATACTGGGTCCCCTCGATTCTTGGCTAAGTGCATATTCAAATCAACTGGAGTCTTAACCGGAGGTTTGTCAAAAGCTTCAAATTTCTTGAGCACGCTTTCCACGTAGTGGGATTGCGTCAAGATAATTTCGTCAGCTTTCCTAAAAAAAATTATTCCTATTATGACATCTGCCAGACTCATATCTTTCATGTCAAAGTGGTTCTTTAACATGTTCTTAGTTTTCGCAATAACCTTTTTATTGCTTCCCGTAATTAGTATATCATCTATGTAGAGACATACAATTATATAAGCTTCAGGTGTGCCCTTAATGTAAATACATTTATCGCACTCATTGATCTTAAATCCATTCGACAGCATCGTTCTGTCAAATTTCTCGTGCCACTGTTTCGGCGCTTGTTTTAGCCCGTATAGTGACTTGACTAGTCGACACACTTTATGCTCTTGACCAGGAGCCACAAACCCTTTAGGTTGCTCCATGTATATCTCCTCTTCCAGTTCTCCATTTAGGAAAGCTGTTTTTACATCCATTTGGTGGATCTCGAGGTTATAGAGTGATGCAACAGCTATGAGTACTCTAATTGATGTGATTCTTGTGACCGGTGAATACGTGTCAAAAAAATCATATCCCTCCTTCTGTTTGAACCCCTTAGCTACCAATTGAGCTTTGTACTTGTCGATTGATCCAACAGCTTTGTATTTCCTTTTTCGGATCCACCTGCATCCCAAAGGTTTGCAGCCCGGTGAAAGATCCATGATTTCCCATGTGTGGTTTTGCATAATGGATTCTATCTCACTATTGATAGCTTCCTTCCAGAGAGGAGCATCTGGACTGGACAATGCCTCTTGGATTGTCCTGGATTCATCTTCTAATGCATAGGTTAGATAATCCGGACCAAAGGATTTGGTTACCTTCATCCGTTTACTACGTCTAGGTTCATCATCTTCCTGATTTGACCCTTGCGTAGTCTTGTGGGCCCTTTTCTTTGGACTCCCTTCCTTTCTTTCCTTATTAGGAAAGCTATTCTCAAAGAACGTTGCGTTCCTTGATTCTATGACCATTCCTGCGTTTACCTCAGGGTTTTCAGATTTATGCACCAAAAATCGATAAGCACTACTATTTTGTGCATATCCGATAAAGATGCAATCAATGGTCTTGGGTCCTATTCTCACCTGCTTAGGCTTAGGTACTTCGACCTTTGCTAGGCACCCCCACACTTTAAGGTAACCGCAGGAAGGCTTCCTTCATTTCCATAGTTCATATGGGGTTTTATCCCTTTTCTTGTGTGGTAATTTGTTTAGAATATGGTTAGCTGAGAGCACAGCTTCCCCCCACATGTTCTGGGGTAAGCCCGAGCTAATCAACATAGCGTTCATCATCTCCTTAAGAGTTCGATTTTTGCGTTCAGCTACGCCATTCGATTGAGGTGAGTAAGGAGCAGTCGTCTGATGAATAATGCCATGTTCTCGACAGAGTTCATCAAACGGAGCTACATATTCTCCCCCTCGATCACTTCGGATCATTTTGATTTTCACGCTGAGTTGATTTTCAACCTTAATCTTATATCTCTTAAAGGCATCAAGAGCTTCGTCTTTGCCCTTTAGGAGATATACGTAATAGTATCTCGTGTAATCATCGATAAACGTGATACAGTATTTCTTCCCACCTTTAGTTTGCACGTGTTTCATATCGCAAGTGTCCGTATGAATTAACTCTAAAGGTGTAGTACTTCTTTCCACCGATTGGAAAGGTGCTTTGGTCATTTTAGCCTCCACACATACTTCACATTTATCGGATGGGTTGAACTCTAGATTCGGTAATAAATTTAAACTTACTAACTTTCTCAGCGAGTTTAAATTTACGTGTCCTAATCTACCATGCCATAAATTAGAACACTCGGCCAAGTAAGAAGAAGCGTTAACTTTATTTTCACTGTTAAAGGTGCGATGTACAGTTATTACATTCATCTTAAATAGCCCATTTTCTAGATAATCCTTTCCTATGAATTGATCCGCTTTGGTCAGTACAAACTTATCAGCCTCAAATACAAGCTTAAGACTGGCTTTGCTTAACAGTGAGCCGGAAACTAAGTTCTTTCGGATGTCCGGGACATACAGCACATCCTTGAGGGTCAGCTCCTTTCCTGAGGTCAGCTTCAGGACCACTTACCCAGACCGACGATCTTGGACGTTGCAGAGTTTCCCATGAACAGCTTTCGGCCGGTGATTGGGATATAGCTCGAGAACATCTCCTTGTCCGAGCAGATGTGGCGGGTAGCTCCTGTGTCCACGAACCACTCTCTCGGATTGTCCATCAGGTTGGCTTCAAACACCACGGCTGACAGATCCATTTGGGACAAGTCTTCAGCCAGGTTAGCCTTTCCTTGGTCGTCCTTCTTCGGCTGGCGACAGTCCTTAGCCATGTATCCGGGTTTGCCGCAGTTGTAGTAGTCGCCCTTGATCTTCTTTTTCTTCTTTTTCTTCTTGGGCTCTTGCTTCTCCTGCTTATCCCCGGACTTCTTCCTCTTCTTGCTACCTTTTCTCTCGGCGAAGTGCACGGTGGTCTTAGGGTTGGCTTTGTCTTGCTTGACTTCGAACTTTCGGTTGTCTTCCTCGATCCTAAGTCTCACGATCAGGTCTTCTGGGCACATGTCCTTCCTCTTGTGCTTGAGGTAGCTCTTGAAGTCATTCCAGAGCGGGGGGAGTTTCTCGATCATCGCAGCTACTAGGAAGGACTCGCTGAGTTGCATCCCTTCGGCTTGGATCTCGTGAAGGATCAGCTGCAACTCCTGCACTTGGTCGATGACCTTCTTGGAGTCCACCATCTTGAAGTCGAGGAATCGTCCGACGATGAATTTCTTCATCCCGGCATCCTCCATTTTGTACTTCTTCTCGAGTGAACTCCACAGCTCCTTAGCGGTTTTGGCTTCCGCGTAGACGTTGTAGAGCGTGTCGTCTAGTCCATTCAGGACGTAGTTCCAGCACAGGAAGTCGCTGTGACTCCACGCGTTGAGAGCGTTGATCTTCTGTTGATCCGTCTCGTTTTTCGCTATCTTCGGTGCTTCCTCTTTCAGGAACCGAACTAGGTTGAGCATGGTCAGATAGAAAGCCATCTTCTGTTGCCACCTCTTGAACTCGGTACCGTTGAACTTGGCCGGCCTTTCGGCGTGGACAGTTCCCGGGACCGCTGGCATTGGTGCGATGCTTGATGATGCCATCTTCAAGTACACAATCTCGTCTTACGATTGTTGTTTGTCGGAGGTGGTGTACTTGATTAGGATCTACGGCAGTCGAGGCAAGTGTTGGACACTTTCTCCGTAAGGTGAGATTGCCCCATATATTTCAGTACGGTACGGGCTTCGGCAATCGTTCCCAAGATACAAAGACTGTTTAGGGCGTTTCTAAGAACGTTGCATACGTATCTCGAAACTTTCGGGCGAACAACAGTTGGCAAGGGGGCAGGCCAATTTATAGGCTGGAGGAGGCAGGGAAGGAGGCAGGGAGGCAGCCACCCCGAAGGGACGCGTCCGCTCGGCCAGTAGGCTGGCTGGCTGCGCTCGTGGCCCTTCTGTGACTTCTGGATCCTTCCAGGCGCGCCCAGGCTGCGCTGGCGCCCTTTCGCTAGGGATCTCGCACCCCTTCGGCCTTCTGGAAGTCTCCTGCACATTCCTGCACCACGTGCGAAGTGCCAACACAAAGCGCCCATTGCGACCTGCGTCCAATGCGCCTTGCGCACACGCACACACGCGTGCGCGTGCTCGTGTCGGACGGTATTCGCACTGTCCTCGCAGCTAGCGGTTGGTCAGCCTTTAAGTAGTCAATCAAGTTGAGAGGTAAGAAAAGGAATTCCTTATAAACAAGGAAATTCTCCTTGCTCTATTCAATGTGGTACACATTCCTTAACCTAACTTTGAGTCTTTCATTTGGGCCAAATGCATTAAATATGCATTCAACCCAACACTTAACAAATAGAGGCACGAAGCCACGAACAGAAGTCGATTACAGGCTTTTCTTGCAACTGTCAAAATTAGGTTTAAGGTGTTGTAAGATGTTACCTTCCGGTTTGGGTTTTTCCGGATTTGTGAGCGAAGAACCGGACCCAACCCGGGCACTGTTTCTCCAAGGAAATCATAACCGACCCGGACCAGATTTGAAAACAGTTCGGTTTGGTTCAGTTTTTTACGGGCCGGTTGGTTCGGTTTTATAGTTTTTGCTCACCCCTAGTCTCGGCTCCGATAGCTTTCAATTTGAACCGATATTTAATGGCGAATTCAATGTTGTCAAATTTGAATTGATTGCTTGATATATGGCCGTCCTGTTTTTTATGGATATAATGTTGCTAATTAATTTTTATGGATGTGATCATAACAAGGGCCTTACAAATATGTTTTGCGAAACTTGATCCGTTGAGTTTTTTATAGTGCTAATTTTTTTAAAATGATGAATTCCATATCCAATTTGGATTTTGTATAGTTTATGTGAATTTGTATTCTAAAACCCATAGTTTTAAAAAAATGGTCCGATCAGAAAGGTCTATTTTTAGGAGTAAAAATGGCCTCCGTCAGACCACCCAAAATCCAGTCGGACTGGATGGTTTGTACTGATTTTGAATCAGACTATCCGGTCTGCCCAAATTTTAGCCAAATCAGTAAAAAATAAACAAAAAGTCGTATCGTATGCTCGATTTTTCTTAATCAACAAAGGAAAATGTACTTTATATGTTATAAATTGGTTGATATTTCTAAAGTATTAATTTTAAAACCTATATTTTGACTATTTAGTCTACCTAATATTCAAAAAATAATTAAAAAATAATTAAAAAAATTTGGTCTGACTAGCAGTCTGACCGATCAGATCGGTTGGGCCGAAAAATGGACAAAATCTGACCCGTACCAAAACCCATATTTTAAAACAATGCTAAAACCAGTGATATAAAAGTTTCAAACCAATGATATAACAATTTCATATAATCACAAAAATAATTATATGAACCTTAATATTGATTATATTCAATTAAAGCTACAAATACAACTGTTCGCCGAGGTTATTCTCTCTGGTGTCTTTTTCATTTAATTTTGTGCGATCCGGGTGTGTCTCTTGTGCAACCCTTCGCCGTGGTATGGTGCACGTAGCTCGTTCGGAGTTGATTAATAAAAATTTTACCGATTAAAAAAAACCATAAATACAATAAACATAAAGTACATGTTGTAGCGCAAACAACTTCTTCAGAGAATTTTTCAGAGTCGTAATGAAAGATTGTTAGTGGTTGTGTTGACTCACGGTCTCATGATCGAAGTAAAGATTAATTTCTACAGCATAAAAGGTCGTAGGATTGAGAGAATTCACTCACAAAAAGAATATCAACAAACATATTAGTAAATGTTTGTCCACTTCTACATATTATATATATATTGAGTGTTTTATACCAAGTTTTTTTAGTCGGTAAAATTTTATTAATAATCATGTTTACATATTTTATGCAAATTCGAATTATCCAACAGTGAAATTACAGCTATAAGTCTCGTTTAAACGTTAAAATTCATTAGAAAAATACCGTAACAATAAAAGAGTGACTCAGCGTTAGCGCTTCAAGAACTGAACAAATACATCCGAGGATTACACCATCATGAGCTACAGAACAAATACAGCCTTTAGCATCGATACACCTTGAAAACACTACTAGAAAATGCTCAAACAATAACATTGAAGTATCTTTCTTGATAGATTAAGATGTGTTGTTAATAAACGGCAAGTACATATCTAGAAAAGATTGAAAAGCAACCCTCAAAACAGAGATACAAATGAAAACGATTACAAGAGATAAAATGATCATAATCCTCCACTAGGAATATTGGTGCAGTACTTAATAATATAACATTATTTGTAGACGGAAATATAATTTTTTAAACTTTTAAAGTAGTGAAGTTTTTTATTTGTAAAATTCTACAACAGTCCACAATCCGTATGCTGAACAAGCAACTTGGAATTTTGAGAAGCCAGCAGTCATACACAAGGATTCAAGTTCTTTTTCGCTCCTCTCATTTCCTGAATACTGCAACTGCATAATGCAGTCGAGTTCTGCGAGACATTTAGAGGTCAAGCTTGTATCTAGTACTTGAGAAGGCATCATTGTTATGATGACAATTTTTCCATTTTTGGGCAAAGCTTCATAACAATTCTTGAATATTTTAAAGCAAAACTCGTCGCTCCAGTTATGTAGTATATTCTGCAAATAAAAATTAATTAAAACATAATTAATATAACATTTTATATATGTAATTCATATAAGGTTTCTATTCTACGTTTTTCTGTCAGTGAATTTTAGTAAAAGCATCGAGATGATTAACCTGCATAAGAATGGCGTCTGCCTTGGGGACGCTCACAAACATGTCTCCTTCAACATGTTGAATACCTGCCACACCACTTGTAACGGGTTAGTTGGATGCAACTATGTTTATATATATAATGGGTAGTTGTGAAACAATAGTCCGAAATCAATCTATTATAATATCATATCAAAATTTTCATATCTAACCTAGAATATTTTGTGGTAGATCACTTATAAACAAACCCATTATTTTTGTAATTATCGATGGGTAACCAAAACATTAAACATTTAATTACCTGGATAGGGTGGTGCAGATTTGATGACACGGGCGAGGTCAAAATTGATGCCTTTAATGGAAGGGTAGTTGGAGATGATCATGCTTAGTGTTTTGCCATTCCCACCGCCAACATCAGCCAAAGATTTCAGACCCTCAAATCCTTTATACACCTTAAGAATCTTCGTTATGGTTATGGCGGAGCATCCGGTCATTGCATTATCGAATATTTCCTTAAGAGCGGGATCCTTGTTCAGATACTCGTACATGTACATCCCATTACGCTTCTTGAACTGGTCACCTCCTTCAAGAATCATGTCCTTCATATGTGCCCTGAAGACGGAACGAACAGGTGGACATTGTTACAATATATCAGTTACATTAGCTACTTGATTAAATTGACTATTATGAGATGATTCATATTTCAGGAGTCTGAGACTACTTAAATTAATATAGACTAACATGAGTTTAATGGACAGATAATAGTTATTAGCCAATTAAGGAGATTATGAAAAGATCAATACATAAGAACTTCATGTTATGGTGTTATGGTCCTCAATACACTAAATCGTTTATTATATTATCTTCACCCCATTTGGAAGTAGAAGATCACAAACCACGTGAAGATCTTGTCGTCCCCTATTGTTGTAGAAGTTAGTATGCGATCATTGACAATGAATCTAGAAATTTATTATGAGTCATTGACAACATGATGTTGATCTTGAATTATTAGATATAAAATACATGTAACACACATAAGTATGAAAGATTATTTGGGAATTATAGAGAATTAGTATGTTGATGATATAGCCTCCCCCCACTAACCATATGTCCAATATAACTTTGTTATTGGTGAGAGCAAACATTGGAGACAAGGAACCACCATTTGCATCAAGGGCTAAGTATTTAGCGGCTGGTGCAAGCCCATATATTCTCTCGAGCGAGCCATCTTCCAGGGTACGAGTAGAATAGTTCAGGAAAGAGTTGGTGACCAATAACCTAAGCACACGATCCAAGCTGGAAGCAGTATTTGGGTTCTTTTTTGGGAACTGAAAGGCTATCTCTGTGGCTGATATCTGGGCATTTGCTCTGCCTATGATCCCAAATATGTCGAGCTCTAGAGCTGTACTAACAGCCACGGGACCTAGGGCGCCATTCGCATGATGAAAGGTATGAAGAAATGCTTCTTCATCATCATCATGGCTATTGTTAAAATTCATGGAGGGCTTCCTTTCGTCTTCTTGAACAGCCATATGTGTACTTAGTCTAGTATACAACATTGTTTTATATAGGGCGCAAGTAATCAAACTACCAATCAAAGTCTTGACAAAAAAAAAACCACCAGTCAAAGATACTCTTTATAACATTGATCCCTAAGACCTACTTTTATACATAGAATCTCTACGTGATAGAGGAGATTAGACATATAATTATCAAAGAATAGGATTTTTGTACTACTTAGTGTAAATATTTGGAGTATATGAAAATAATCTATTTACCAAAAAAAATCATGTTATATAGAGTCAAGAATTGTCGGACCGTATGTAAAAATAACTCTTATGATTGTGTATTTCACATTCGTAAAATTTAAACTGAAGAAACAAAACATTGAGTTACAAAAGCGTTTCTAGCAATGCATTTGTTTTTATATTTTTTGAGGGATATGCATTTGTTTTTAGGGGATAGCTTGATAGGATTATTATTATGCAAGTAATATATCTGTATCTACTCTGTTAAAAGGGACGGTGATCCGTGAAGTTAAGTTAGAAACCTATTCCACTTCTGGAAGGGATACTATTTTGAGATAATTACTATCAGGACCCTAGGGTATAGTCAAATAGACTCTGAGGATCCTGTAGTTTTCCTACTAATTACTAAACCCCTGTAGTTTAGTTATTATTATACATTCCGATCCCTGGCTGATGTCAGCATTTTTTAATTCCTTTTTTTGTCATAAAAATGACCAAAATGCCCCTCCCACTAAAAAAAACAAAAGAGCCCTCTGCGCCGCCGTCATCTCCCGCCTAATCGAGCCTCTATCCACCGAATCGGTCCTCTCCAAACGGTGTGGCATCGTCCCCCGCGAGGAGGCCACCGATGCAGCCCGCCGCATCGAGGAGGAGGTATTCGGTGTCACCGGCGGCAACGCCAATGGCTCCGTCCCGGCCGGTGTCGATGACGGGATCGAGATCCTCTAGATGTACTCCAAGGAGATCAGCAAGCGCTCACCGGAGATGCGAATGGAGCCCCACCGGAGCCTCGTCAAAGCCACCCGCTTGCGTCCTCGTCGCAGCCTCACGCGAATGGAGCCCCACGGGAGCCTCGTCGCAGCCTCCCGCTTGCGCCCTCGTCGCAGCCTCACGTGAATGGAGCCCCACTGGAGCTTCGTCCCAGCCTCCCGCTTGCGTCCTCGTCGCAGCCTCCCGCTTGCGTCCTCGTCGCAGCCTCCCGCTTGCGTTAATTGGTGGTAGTTCGGCGAGAGTTTAATCCCTGTGGCGGTCTCGACGACGACGCCACCGGTCGCGTACTTTAATTTTTTTAGTAGGAGGGGCATTTTGGTCATTTCTATGACAAAAAAAAAAGAAAAAAATGCTGACATCAGCCAGGGATCGGAATGTATAATAATAACTAAACTACAGGGGCTCAGTAATTAGTAGGAAAACTACAGGGTCCTCAGAGTCTATTTGACTATACCCTGGGGTCCTGATAGTAATTATCTCTACTATTTTTTATCGGTAAATGTTGCGGTGCTGGATTCCACGCTCCTGCTAGATTAGTTGGTAGAATTTCTCCATATGACGCAAATTTTTAACATGGTGGGTACGTAGTGTTACATATATTTCATATCTAATAATCCAAAATCATCATTATGCTCAATAGTTAAAGATTCATAGGAATATATGAATTATGTATAATCACCTACTATTGTAGAATCTCTACGACGATCGGAAACAACGAAATTTGTACAAACACGGTGGTTTGTGGTCTTCCTCAACTCAATCTCGTTAGACCCTCAATGGCAGTCGTCACTCATCCTGTTAGTGAGAAGAGAACGTAATATTGGGGACCATAACTTAGGGGTCTTTATATATTGGCCAACTATGGCTCCCATAATTTTCTTAATTAGGCCAATAACTGGTATCTACTCATTAAGTTCATATTCATTATAAGTCTAATAGTCTTGGACTTCTTAAACTATGGATCTCCTCATAATAGTCTAATTACTCAAATAGTTAACATAACTGATAAAATAATTTGTGGCACATTGTATTATTAGGAAATAGATTTCCTAACGATCTCTCGCTTGGGCAACATATTCTTCCGGAAATATTTATATCACAAATTTCTTAGGCATGCATTTGTATGTTATTTATGCTTAGACTACTTCTAAAATAATCTAGTCCATATCATGTACAGATATAGAACCATCGTGATATTTTGTCATATTAGAATCATGACTAATTCTCGATGATCACAATACCAATACACTCAATGACATAGATCAATATGGATGAGCAGCATGGAAATTACATGGAATGTGATCTCTAGCATGTCTATTTCCAACTGCTCCTACATTAGCGAGATCATTAAAAAATTTAATGCAACACAAACATTGCACATACCAAATATACTTCATGTTCAAAACATAAAATATGAACCATAAAATAGTTCACAAAATATAGAACATTCAAATTACTCCCACTAAAATAAGTCATTAACTGAAACAGCACACACTTGCGGCGTGCACCCACCAGATTTTCAACCGGGATTAAATATATGATTTTGGTCCTGACTTTCCTTAATCTCTCTTATATCAGCTGCAAGCTGGGATATGTGCTCTTCAATATTCGTGATACTCGCATGAGTTTGGTTGGCAAGATTCTGAATGCTTTTATTAGTATTTCGAATACTTTGGCTGGTGCTGATGGTCAAAGTCTTAATAAGATCTTTCAATAAGGAGTTGGATGCTTGTTATGGACATGGATGATAAGTATGAGCATAAGGATCATGATTCCATTGAAATCGATCTCCATAGTACTCCACAGAATAGTCAATCCATCCATCACAATCTGGTTAGCGTAGAGGTTGGTGGACTTGCACATGAAGCTCTATTGAACATAATAGGTTAGATCAATCAAATCAATTGAAACCTCCCCGACAACAGCGCCAAATTTTGACGAGCGTCTCGAGGTCCCTTAAAATAAATCGATATTCACAGCTCATTAATTTATAACAAGTAAGTAAAAATACCGAGTCAGATCCAAGGAGTAGCAAATACTCAATTAACCAAACTATTAAAATAGAAGTAAAAAAAGGGAGATTTTATGTGATTCTAGATTGAATGAAATCAACAAACACAAAAGAGAGTAGTAGAAGTAAAAAATCAATGAGAGAAAATGGTAGATTCGAGATATGAGTATCACGATAGGTTGGTTGATCGCTGGATCATAAAAGATAATCTAACACACGTAGCAAGTAGGTGTAAATCTCCCGCAACTGCAAAAAGACCATAAACATCAACAATAAACTAGCCAAACAACTGCCTAACTAGTTGTTTACCACCTAATAGAAAGAATATCAACCTATTTCAATCCTATAAGGCAATAGCATTAAGAATGGATGTTCCTACTCCTAGCGATTATACTCAAAACCTTGGTATCTACTAACTAGCCTTACTTATTCCTAGTTAATTAGGTTTGTAACGACCATTCCTCGCAAAATTAACTTTGTTCCTAGTTCAATTCCTAACTGCAATCGCTAATCAAGAATCAATGGCATATCAGTTCTAGAATAAACTCACAATCGTAAATCATTCAAGAACAAGAATTAGCACAAGGAATAAATAAATACTAATGAAATAGATTGATAAACCAAGATCCTCACAACCAAATCCTTGGATCACCTCTCTCAAATCAACCTAGAGGATTAATTCCTCATAGTCATAACAAGATCACAATAAAATAATGTATTATTTTCTGGAATGAAAAGTGGCATCCAAACTAAGTCTAGAGGGTTATGTATAAGCCCTCCTAAGTCTTAGGGATCAGAAGACCGAATTTACAAAATTACCTCTAAATATTCGTCAATAATATTCTGCCACATCAACCTTCAGTATTTTGGTCATAACTTTCTTTTCTGACCTCCGATTTTAGCACACTGTATATCCACAAAAAGAGGAAAAAAAGTTCTTCAATTATTTGTCTAATAGGTATTCTCTAATTCGGACACCGGGTATGTATACTTCCTTGAAACTCGGGTATTTAACCCTTATTTTAGAAACCTTCGACCTCTTTTATAATTTTCCAGATGATCTCAACTCCCGGATTCCCTACTAGATATCCACTTCCTATCGAACTCCCCCATCCATGGGTCCAGCATCACGATTAGTTGCTCAATCACTGCATCCATCCGACGTTCCAACGCCTTATCCAAATGGACCTCGATCAAACGATTGATCTTTTGGTCTAGGTCAACACGTTTCAGAATAACTCCATTCTTGCATTGCGTGTTTGTCCCCCGTGCACCATCGTCACTCTAAGAACAAACCTTCTTCAATTCAGTCTAATAGGATCAATCCAAAAATTTTAAAACCTATTTGGACCAAACTACAACTTTACCCATTAGAAAATTATGAATCTGTCATGACGCCTTTTATCAACTTTCAAATTAGTCCCCAATTTTCCCAACTTTTCAATTATGTCCAAATTTCCCACATCGACCAGGAACTTTAAATCTTTATTCCACTCTCTCTCTCTCTCTCAAAGAAAGGGTCGACTCTCGCGACTTTGATGGCGCAACCCTCCTCTAATCCCAAATGAGCTAGGCCCGTGAATAGACCACAAGCGGCAAGAATGAGCGTGGTCATCAACGAAAAGGGGTGGCAGCCACGTCAGGATTGAAACTGTTGGTCGAGTTCTTCTTCCTCCGCTTGACTCAAGCAATTTCTCCTCATGTCCTGGCAGTCCTCGTCTTCTTTGTAATTCAGACGACGGTTGAGTTTTTACTTCGTCAAGGGGCCGCGATGGGACTAGGGTAGTTAGATGCATAAGCCTCGGATGGTGACACTGGTTGAAGATGTTGAAGCTGAAGGTTTCTCGTGAAGAAGAGGAATGAACCTGGCTCTGATACCAAACTAACGTAGAGCGAAAGTGAAAACTTTTGAGTCATTCAAATTATCAACATAAATAATATACCAAACTATATATATATCTAAAATTATTTATTCAATTCATAAATAATTTCATTGATTTAACCATTGATTTGAGCATATCCTTCTTAAATGTAACCTTATTGTAAAAAAAAAAGTCAACGGCCAAATTCTAACAACAACATTGATTTGACCATATCCTAGTCCAATGCAACCTGCATCAGAATCGATTTCATATCAACCAGTATCTGGGCTGACCCAAGGTATTAACTGAGTTGGGGTCGAGGCAGATTCTCGACGGTTGGTCTCCATGAACTCCTCCCATAGGTGCACATCACGCTCAACCTCCTGCATTAGCAGACTACTCCGTGCTCGAACCACAGCATGCTCAAACTTGAACATGCGCAGGTTAAAGGGTTCAAGGCTAATAGACTGACATTATCATGAATTTTGCTCAATAGTGCACTTTTGTATGGACAAGTGAAAAATAAATGGTGAGTAGAATCCTTCACAACATGACAAAATGGGCACACAAAAACCACACAAATTCCCTGTTTGAGCAAATTCAACTTCACTGGTAAGTTTTCATCAATAACTCTCCAAACCTTCATACTTGGGGAGCACATCAAGTTCCAGCATTGTTTCCAAACCTCCCATCCCAAAACCCAAGGTATCTCATAACCCGAGTTGCTTCACCAAGCTCTAAAGTCTATATGGTAGCCTCTCCACAAAGAATACATGCCATCTTTTGTATGACTCCACCACAACACATCCTCCATCTAACACACACTAATACAGATGAATTGAATCCACTCCACTTCCGCAAGTACCAATAGTGTCTCCCATAATTGGAAATTTCATTGTGTAGTACCACGCAATAGTAGCTCATACATATATGAGTAAACATCAGAGCAAGGAATAGACATACGTATTATGGTCATCAGCTAAACCCTGGATCAATCAATCCGATCAAATTTTCACATTTACCATGTGTCACCCTCCACTCAGAACCCAAGGATAAGCAAAACACTTCTCCATATATAGATAGAGTTATAGCCCACACAAGCATCATTCATTGCTGTCTGGGTAAAGTAGCTATCCTTTAGCAACAACATGGCTATTGAAATTTTGCAACCGTCAGAACCCCATTTCGGCATCTTGTTTAGAAATGCACATCCACTCCCATCTCCTTCAATGTATCTATTTTTAGAGATAGCTTGATAGGAATATTAATACTAGGAAAAATTACCCTCAAATCCTTAGCCTATGTCAAATTATAGTTGCTTGCCCTGCTATTTCAAAAATTATTTTGTCCTCCTAATTATTTGTTAAAATATTGGTCTACTTCTCTAGGTGACGTTATTATTCTGTTTATTATTATTTTATTACAAAAAGACTATTATACCTTTGTCTTCTCCGAATATTATCTTCTCCAGCTCGGTTAACCAAATCTGACCCCCTACCCTACCATCACACCAAATCCGACCACCGCCCCAAATGAGTCCCACTCAAAATCTTACTGCCCTCGCCACAAACTAGCTCCACCCCGAGCCAGACGCCCCTGCCCCCAACATAAATCAGACCCACCCTAAATCACACCGCCCTAACAGAACAAAATCTGAGGTTGTCGAGGCACTACATGGGGGAAGGTGTGCCAAGGTCACTTATCATGTGCGCTACATCCCCGGATAAGGTGTACCTGCCACGGAGCTCAGAGCTCAAATAAACTGACACCTATTTTGAGGAAAAAGAGTTTGAGTTTGCTGTGCTTGATGAGAATGGAAGAGAGCTAGCTGATGTCCTCACCAAGGAGGACGTGAGGAGCATGGGGTGATGATAGGTGGGTGGTCAGGGCAGCCATTGGGACCCAATATTCTGACAGGGAGAATGATTTTAGGTTCTTAGTGATTTAGTGATTTAAGGTTTTTAGTGATCAAGATTCTTTATATTGTTGATGAGTGTGTAAACGCTCGTGTTCTGTTGTGAGTTTCGTAAGTGTTTAATCGTGTTTGTATTTGCTTTCATCATATCCAGCTAAGTCTTTGTGTCATTTGTATGTGTTTGAGTCAGGGAATGGACTTCTACCAAGTGTTACGTGTTTTGGTAGGTTGCAAGAGTGATCGTGAACAATTAGAGCGAATACGGGATGACGAAGAATGATCGACCAAAGTGGAGTTGAACCTAACAGACGTTAGGCATGTGGCGGGCGCCAATCCATCACGAGTGGCGGACGTCAGGGAGTTGGCGGATGCCAATGGTCAAGCATCGGCCAGATAGTAGCTGAAGTTGGCATTCGCCAGCCTCTTGTCGTACGCCAGGTCCCCCGAGGCCAGAATTTTTAGACTTCCTATTTTGTCAGGTTTTTGACTTATTTCGAATTTGGACGACTCTTGGCCCCCTGTTTTGGCCCTAGGACTAAAGATATATTATTTTACTTATTATTTGGCTAGCAAGTCTTCTAGTTTAGGTAAAACTCCTCTAGGTTTTTCTCTTCTCTAGCTTAGTCGTTTGGCTATATATAAGCCATAGTCTCTTAGGTTTTAAACATACTATCTACTGCGACTTCGAGACAGCCTTGGGAGATAAATAAAGTCAGAATTCTGTTAAGCTTCGTGGAGGAGATTGGCAAGACTCGCTCGAACGACTAAGCCTTCTCTTTCCCTCTACTTACGCTTTTCGTTATGATGTCATTTATTAGTATCTCTTGTTTCATTAGTATACTTAGCGAGTAAATTTCTTTAGAGTGCGATGCCCTAATATGTGATTAATTATCTATACGAGTTTATGGTTTGAATATCTTATGCATTAGTTGTTAATTGGTGTGGCTTAATGCTTAACCTAACTTGATCACTTAGGTTATATTTAGAATTGATGAGAGTAGACCGAGAGGCACTCGAATTAATAAAAAAATCAATTAACATGTTCTTAGGTATTAATGAGACATCTTGATATTATAAGAATAACATGCTATGAGTAATCTTTATAATTGGGATTAGTATAGTTCTAAGTCTAATTAATGAGCGAAAGTATTAGGAAGGTGCATTAGAACACTCTGGGTACTAGTTAGAACTTCACAAGAACCATATTCTCGACATTGGCAGTTAACCCATAGTGTATCGTGCTCATTTGTTTCCATTGAATTTACTAATCTCTTACTTGCGTTTTCGATTTCATTTACTTTCTTGCAACTGTATTACCTACTTTATAAATCTTTGATACCCTCACTTCGCATAATTACTTGCCTTGATTTCGTGTTTGCAGAATTTACACAGAACTGAGATTTTAGGACATAAAATCAAAAGCAATTAGATTTGTGTAGTAAACTTGCTGATTTTGTGTGCTTTCTTTTTCAAGATTCTCTAGTGCATGCCAAGAACCCAGAGTGAAGGACTAGACCTTGACACAAACACTGTGCTTATGGTTGACATCGGAGTACTCGAAAGGGTAATTAGGCATGAGAAGAGAGACCAAGCTAAAGCAATGGCACAAAATCAGGAAGACGGAGCGATCCAAGCTGTCAGGGATGCTCCACGAAGAAGGACGATGCTGGAGTCATCTATTTCTACATGGAATGAGAATTCTAATGGTCTACAATAACCACCTGTAGGTCCCAACAGAGATGCGCCTTCAACTTGCAGACCAAGTGGTGAAAAGGCCCTATGGAATCGCGGAGGATGTGCTAGTCATGTTTGAACAATTATATGTCCCAGTAGATTTTGTGGTCTTGGATTTCGACCCTGACAAGAATTGCCCTCTCCTCTTGGGAAGACCTTTCCTCAATACCAATCGAGCTCTTATCGATGTTCATAGAGGAAAGCTGACTCTACGTATTGGTGATGAAATAGTTGAGTACTAAATGGCCAAGGCAATGCACCACCACCAAGAGGATGAAGCTTGTATGTGAATCGACTTGATTCCCGATGAAACATTTGTTTTGAAGAAGATGAGGACTCTCTTGAACAAGTATACCAAGTTGAAGAGGTTGAAGAGGATAAAGAAGTAGACAAACAAGAGGCCAAATTGGAGCTAGAACGCTATCGGGGGGCACCCACACCACCATCTACCATTAAGGCCCCCACCTTAGAGCTGAAGGAGTTGCCTCCCCACTTGCGATATGCCTTCTTGAAAGAAGGAGGAAGGCTGCCCAAGGAAGGAGCAACCACCACGGGTAACAATCCAGCCGCCCGGTGTACCTCCCGGTCGACCTACCTCTATCCCTCACCATCCGCTTGCCTCCCCGACCACATGTCACAGCCCGGCGAGCTCCCCTATGCCAAAATGGGTACAATCCTAAATCTTTCTTCTTGACACGATTGCCGACAAACAGAGCTTCAAAGCCACGGGTCGCTTTGAGCATTATTGACCGCCAAGATGAGGCCTACATCCTGACATCACCGGCTCTGACCACCATCGCCGGTCACCCCTCGCCGAAGCTTTATCGGACCGTCAATCTCACCGGAATTTTATCTGACATTCCCTCCTCACCACCGTGGCTATGGGAACGTGTTCGAGCTAGGGTGGAGGCAAGCGTGGCCGTAATAAGTCACCGACTGCACCTCCATCATTGCCATTGGGGATAGAGGAGGATTTATGCCATTGCATCCAACACTTTAGTTGGGAATACTTCTCCATTCATCTAGTGTCTTCTAAAGTAACTTTGACCATCGAATTCTATTGCACATTGACCGTAGCTGAAAATAATGCATCCTTCACTGACGTTTATTTGATTGTCCAATTGAAGTAGATGAGCAGACTTTCCAAGTCATTATAGGTATTCGTGGGGGTGGTGGTCCTTTAGATTTTTAGCCTGCTGAGTTGGCCCATCGTGAATGGTATGAAATTACGGGTTTTGACAAATATGAATCTGACAAGGCTCCAAGCATCCTTATTAAGGTATCCTACAATAGCATTCTGCATCATTTCATGACTCTTACATTTAGCGGGCACTATGAAAAGAGTAAGGTGTCCCAGTCTCAACTATATGCTAATCATTACATGCGTCATAAGTAGCCATTTGGTACATTTGCCCTCATTCTTGACGTCTTACATCGCACTATCAATGAAAAGCCTACTTGCTTGTACTTAGGTCAAATTATCTCCCGAATTGCAGATCACTTTTTTCCTGACAAGTATGCAGGTTATAAGAGTCCCATCGGCCCCCTGGTCGCCATTGACATTGGTAGACTTCACCATTGCAATCTCATCACCAAGACTAAACATAATGGCCAGGAGGTGGTGACGTTAAAAGTTTGGGAGGAGCGCAAAGTGGTCAAAGATTGGCTCAAGGAAGGTGCTCCTATCCAGCTCCTGCCACACCAGGTCAGGCTAAATGAGCTCCAACAGCATTTTGATGGCATGCAGCTTCGGCTACAAGAGCTGGCCACTACTTTCGAGGAGCATTGGTGAAGGCAACACGAGTACAATGCCCGGATGGAGGCTGCGTAAGTAGTTCACTTCACTGCTCAGCAAGAGTTCAACACGCGGATGCAGGCAACTCACCAAGCTCAGTTCGAGTGGATGCGCGCTCACTTTCCTGACCCGCCACCACCGATCGATTGACAGGCAGTACCAGTCCTCTCCTCTGTTCATTTCTATTTTGTGTCTATTTTGTGCCCCGTGATGTTCATACTAGCATCTTGTGATGTTTGTTGGTGTCTTGCCCCTACATTGAGGATAATGTGTTCAATAAGTGTGGGGGGTCCACGTGTTTTGTTCTTTCGTTTTCTTTTATATATGATTAAGTCTAGGTCTGAATTAGGCGTGTGTTTATTTATGATTGAAGTGTTGTCAAAAGCAGATGATGAACCTCCCCTTTGAATTTTTGAACTTTTGGCAGAAGTTAAACGCCATACCTCGTTAGGAATCAAGCTTGAGTAGAATGAGTAGGAACGTGTAGGAACAACACTCTTGGTTGTTTAGGTTAGTGGTTGCACTTGGTAGATTATACTTGCGGCATTGATGAGTGACCTTGTGAGATTTTAGAGCCGAAGGTGGAGACAACCATCTCCGCATAGCATGAGGTGCCTATATTGCTCCGGTCATCGGGTTTTATGCCATCACTTGGTACCGCCTTGATAGTTCGGGTGTAAGTGAGAGGATGGGGGCAATCTTTGATATTGAGCCTAGAGACTTAGAGCCTAAAATCCTTTATATCATTTGTTTAAATCCGTTAAGCTTGAACCTTTTCTTTAAAATATTATATGTACGCCAATGTAAGCCTTATATCCACAATTTTACCCACCTTTGATCACTTTGGTCTGAGGATGCATTAGGTCTTTATCTTTAGGGTATAATTGTAAGGGTTCACTTGGTAGAATAGCTCGAGAATGAACAATGGGGTAAATGGGTAGAATTGAGGCCAACAAAAAAGCCGAGACCTGCTTCCATTGATGTGTAATGTGGTCAACCTTCTAGTGTAATCAACTTAGTGTGAAAAGTGGGTTAAACCATCAAGGAAGCGGTGTCTACACGTTCTTACTCCTTGTGCTCAGGTAAGTGAAATACTTGGTCGTGGGGTGGTCTTTTGATAAGAGTTTGACATTTATGTGTGCAACTGATTCACCTTACTTGAGGATAAGTAAGGAAATAAGTGTAGGGGTGTGAAGAGCATGTAAACGCTCGTGTTCTTTCGTGAGTTTCGTAAGTGTTTAATCTTGTTTGTATTCGCTTTCATCGTATCCAGCTGAGTCTTTGTGTCATTTGTATGTGTTTGAGTCGGGGAATAGACTTCTACCAAGTGTTACATGTTTTAGTAGGTTGCCAGAGTGATTATGAACAATTGGAGCGAATACGAGACGACGAAGAACGATCAAGCGAAGTGGAGCTGAACCTAGCGAACATTAGACATGTGGCGGGAGCCAATCCATCACGAGTGGCAGATGCCAGGGAGTTGGCAGACTCCAATGGTCAAGCATCGTTCAGGTAGTAGCTGAAGCTAGTGTTCGGCAACCTCTTGGCGAACGCCAGGTCCCCCAAGGCCAGAATTTTTAGACTTCCTATTTTGTCGGGTTTTTGACTTATTCCAGATTTGGACGACTCTTGGCCCCTTGTTTTGGCCCTAGGACTAAAGATATATTATTTTACTTATTACTTGACTAGCTAGTCTTCTAGTTTATGTGAAACTCTTTTAGGTTTTCCTCTTCTCTAGCTTAGTCGTTTGACTATATATAAGCCATTGTCTCTTAGGTTTTAAACATACTTTGTACTGCAATTTCGAGACAGCCTTGGAGATTAATAAAGTCAGGATTTTATTAAGCTTCGTGAAGGAGACTGGCAAGGCTCGCTCAAACGACTATGCCTTCTCTTTCCCTCTACTTACGCTTTTAGTTATGATGTCATTTATTAGTATCTCTTGTTTCATTAGTATGCTTAGCGATTAGATTTCTTTAGAGTGTGATGCCCTAATATGTGATTGATTATCTATGCGAGTTTATGGTTTGAATATCTTGCGCATTAGTTGTTAATTGGTGTGCTTAATGCTTAACATAACTTGATCACTTAGGTTATGTTTAGAATTTATAAGAGTGGACCGAGAGGCACTCAAATTAATAAAAAAACTAATTAACATATACTTAGGTATTAATGAAACATCTTGATATCATAAGAATAATCCGCTAGGAGCAATCTTCATAATTGGGATTATTATAGTTCTAAGTTCAATTAATGAGTGAAAGCATTAATTAGTAGCTTAGGTCTTTACTATCTTGGTTTTATCTTTCTAATGAGCGAAAGCGATATGAAGGTGCATTAGAACACTCCGGGTACTAGTTAGAACTTCACAAGAACCATATTCTCGACATTGGTAGTTAATCCATAGGGTATCGTGCTCGTTTGTTTCCATTGAATTTACAACTCTCTTACGTGCGTTTTCGATTTCATTTACTTTCTTGCAACTCTATTACCTACTTTATAAATCTTTAATTCTCTCGCTTCGCTTAATTACTTGCCTTGATTTCATGTTCAACTCTCAGTTCGAAACCCTACTTATTCACTATACTATTTGATTGTGCGTTTTATTGCTTGTCAATTTCTCGTATATCAGTTGTTGACTTAGCATTTTTTTTAGAGAGAGAGAGGGGTGAATGTTACGAGAGGTGGCGACGGTGACGGTCGTGTTCCCCGGGATGTCGGATGAGTTTAAACAACATTTAAACAAATTATTAGATTGGCAAAATAATTTTTATAACAGCGAAAATTGTAACTATAATTATATGACATAGATCAAAGATCAGACGTTAATAAGTAGTAGCCGTATCTCTCGGGTTCAAATTCAGTGGGGACATGGGTAATCCCCACTGAAAGGGATAGGGGCAATATTAGAAATACAATAATTAAAAAAATTAAAAAAATAGCAGCAAAATAATACAAATTATGGAAATACAAGTATGGAAATATTGGTTTCCATCTTCTCGGATATTGGTTTTCATCTTCTATGCTATTGGTTTCATTCTACTATGATATTGGTTTCATTCTACTATGATATTGGTTTCCATCTTCTATGTTATTGGTTTCATTCTACTATGATATTGGTTTCATTCTACTATGATATTGGTTTCCATCTTCTCAGATATTGGTTTCATTCTTCTATGATATTGGTTTCATTCCACCGTGATATTGGTTTTCATCTTCTCCAATATTGGTATCCCATTATAAGTGAAAATGTATACCATTTGAATATATTGGTTTCATTCTTCTCGAATATTGGTATCATCGTTCTAGGATATTGGTATCATTCTACTTTAATATTGGTGTCATTCATCTAGGAATTTTTTTATTCGAAAAAGGAAATCCCAATCACATTCGGATCCATTCGACCAGTATTAAAACCGAACACGACTCCTCAAATTCCAAACCGAAATTTTGTCTGAAAGCCCCCTACAAGTTTCACGGAACTGTGTCACGGAGTCGAATTATAACAATATCATACAAAATATATATACGAGATTTACGATAGTTGATCTGATATCGTGTATCTTTGATTCTATAATGAGAGGGGATTATATTTTTTTTGTGGGATTATATAGAAAAAAGGTAGAACCCTAATGAGTATGTTTAGATAAAAATTCGAAAATACCCTCAACAGATTCTGACCATCAGATCTGTAAAAAAGGAATTTGATCAAATCTAAAAGTCCATATTTAGTCTATACCATGGGGATGATTTTTATCTAGTCTCATGAATCCAAATCCGTATCTCTCTATTAAAAGGGACGGTAATCCGTGAAGTCAAGTTCTAAGCGTGTTTTGTTCTCCACGCCGTCGACAAGGTTGGCAAATGCATTTATTATATGACTTTATTATATGACTTTATTACTCCACTAGCTACCGCCCCCCCCCCCCCCCCCCCCGTACAGCAGAATTCAAGGGTTATAAATACACACAAAAGCTAAACATTCAAACGTCAATTTTTTTTTTTGATAACATTCAAACGTCAATTAAAAGAGGAGGGAGGGAACTAGCAATTGAGTGAAATTACGTACCAATTTCTTCTTCACGTACAACATTTACAAGGGTGTCGACGGCGGCTGTTAATTTATGGTGTTAAATAAGTCTCTGGTACCTATCTACTACTCCCATCAATTTCATATGAAATCAATGCCAGTCTGCCTACGGATTCTAATCGACTTTTCTGCAACGACTTCTCTGGGCTGTCCCGGATTGTACTTGTCTCGTTTGCCTCTGCGATACTTCTTTGTTGTAATAGTCTTGCCCGTATTTGCAACGCCAGGTTATAAGTGGATAATATTTAGGGAATTGCTTTGAACCCTAATTCTGAGTAATGCATTAGTGAGTAGAGGAGTTCGGTTCAGGAAGGAAAAAAAAAAAGAACCACTAGAGGGGCCATAATTGGGCCTTTAATTTTGGGCTTGATTTGGGCTATCTCTTATTGGGCCTTGATGATCTCTTGAGTTTAGTTGATGGTTAGATGTGTCACGCTAAGAGGATCCATATTATTTTTTGTTGTTGATATCACTTGGTATTCCGTTATTTTGTCCTTTATTAACAAGTTTAAATATCCTATTGTTTCTGCGAGAGCAATTGAGTAGCGAATTAGCTCGACTTTATTTTCAATGAATGAGTGCAAACTGTCGAAATTAATTGGAATTGAAGAGTAATTTTGAAGTTGCAGAGGCACGGCACAAGTCGGGTTGGCGCACAATGTATATTTGATCACCTTGACTACCATTCTTGTACATGTCCTGGTTTCTGTGCCACGTCCACAAAGCGTATGTTGAATTCATAACCTGCAGAAAATGATTTAAACGATGATGATTCAATGATATGAACTAGTGTATGCTAAAAGCAAAGAACTATCCGAGCTTTCGCGCTTTGATAATGGATTCTTCAAGGTATTAGATCTACACAAAAACATGATTTTGCTTCTGCAATTGTTGACGTCTTTCACAAGACTTGTTTACCTCGAGTATCCCATGG
This sequence comes from Hypericum androsaemum, assembly GCA_963995505.1. NCBI lineage: Eukaryota > Viridiplantae > Streptophyta > Magnoliopsida > Malpighiales > Hypericaceae > Hypericum > Hypericum androsaemum. Next base: position 10,209,255 of record OZ023185.1, on the reverse strand, counting down.
CCAAAGCTACTTTCTCTGAGAGCACTCCACTCTGGCTGAGTAGTCCAACAAAATTGACCCTTGGCTGGACCAGAAGTAAAATTTATATGGCACACTCCACCAAATTCAGGCATGTTATCTGTAGCAGAAGGGCATTTTCCAGGGTCGTCGGCGTGGTCAACGTCAACTTTCTCTATGTTGCCTCCATCACCAACTGTTATGTAGACAGGGCCACATGGATCCAAAGTATAGTTGTAGACCCTGTTCATCCTTTCATAAGCATGCACCTGTTGGGTATAAAGAGCATTTCAACATACATTATATGTTTGACAACAAGACCTTAGCAACGTAACGAACTTCATAATAGCATGTTCTCTTGGTTTATGGAGGAGAAGAATTCCTACTCACATGACCCGAAAAAACGACATCGACATAGTACTGATAGAGAAGTGATTCCATTTCCTGCCTCATGCATTCAAATTCCTGATAGTGGGAATTGTAGCTGTTGTACCAGGGAGAATGCCATGCGGCAACCAGCCAAGGTGTTTCTGCACGGTCTACTTGATCCAAGTCTGTCTTCAACCAAGCATACTGAGCACCTGCAGATGCAATCGGTACGAATGCTTCTATTCAGGACCGGTATCTTGTACCGTTTAACATGTAACAATCCTTCTTACCAGTTGCGTTATAGTCGACGTATGCTCCCAACATGATGAAATGTATGCCTCCAGCATTGAAAGAGTAGTAAAAGTTACTGTTAGAACCAGACTCTGCAGAAGGAACAGCAAATCTATTCAAGTAGGATTGAAAAGTTATCTCAGAGACTTGAGGTTCGATCTCGTGATTTCCTTCAATGACCATCATCGGCACCCTTGAAATCAGTGGTTCCATAAACCTGATCATTCAATTTGGCATAATCAAAACTCGGATGTCTGATAAAGAGAGAGGCAAAATTGCAGTGAGCTCTAAGGTTGATGGAGCAGAAACTTTACCTCCCCCAACCGTCCCACCGTGGTTGATACGTCTCTCTAATAGGAGCATCAGGGAACGAACAAGAGTAGCACGAAGAGCCTTCGCCTGTCGTGAGATACTGATTCGCATAGCTCATGTCTCCAACCATTAATATCAAGGATGGATCATTGGCTACCAAATGGTCTATGGTCGAAGATGAGTTGCTTGTCAGACCCAAATCTCCTACGAGTGCTATCCGGGATGGGTAAGAAGTTGCACTTGGAAGTGGCAACGTTACAAAAGTATGCTCATCGCTCAAAGCCGGGATAGAGCTATCGCCACACTTGTAATAGTATTTCGTTGCAGGGATAAGACCTGTGATAAAGAAATCAAAATCAAAACCACCCAACATGGAAACGTGACGGATCGCGAAGATGGATTAGTCGTGTCCGAATAATTGCTCTATTCAAATGCATTTAGCAATTAAAACAAGGTACGAGGTAGATAACGTTATACCATCAATTCTGACATGGTGAATGATACCGGAAGTGTAATTCAGAAGACCAACAAAAGGGTACAATTGGTTATAGATATAGGAATTCCCCGTTTGCTTGCTGGTGTAATTTCCGCTTTCTTTTCCATACCAAACCTCACTTGCCACTGAAGCAGGATCAAGAGCACTCACATTGCTACCAATCTGTGCTTCCCCTAACCACAGCAAAACATTTATTAACTATAAAAAGCAAACTTTGTCCATACACTCACTTGGGTGCTAACCACAGAACGATACGTAAAGTAAACCTTAATATGTTTTTTGTTTTATATTCGGTCCGATTAATTAAAGTTTGTGCATATTGTATTTTTTTTATACGTAAAATGTTTATTACTCATCAAAAGGTTACGTCAAATGTACACAAAGTGCATTAAACCTATCGTACCGTTAAAGATTACAACTCTCCTAAAAATGATAAAAAATATTCGACTATCTAAAAGATACTAGATAGGAATTATCTTTGGCACAAATTTCCTAAACCTCAACGTTATATTTTTCTATAATTTTGCCCCAATCAACTTTTAGGAATTTCGAGATGTTCTCATCCCATAGTAAAAATAATGTTTCAGCTATAATCTTAGTCTCCATTAGCAAAATTCTCATCCGATTTGTCTGGCCCCTTGTGTATCATTAAGCATGTTGTGTTAGAGCTCCAACTCGAGATACTAAGTGCTTATCAGTAGTAAACCATCCCGAAGCTCCCAAGTTACAGTTTTGTTCCAAAAACCAACAAAATTAGTCGACCTTTTTTGGAGATAAAATTTAATCGGCTTTAGGATGTGCCGGTACAACAATTCTGATAAAAAAAACGAGAAATCGAAAAATTTACCGGTGACCCAAGAAACCCACATTGAGGTAGGCGAAGAAGACAGAGCGAGTGCTATCTGCTCCGGGAAATAACCAGAGACGTTCCTCTTAAGCCTTGGATGGTCCATCGGCAAGTCATCGCTCCCCCTACGCAAGGAAGGGTCGAACCTTATCGTCACCGGCCGGAATGGCCCTTCCAGAGTGGTCGGAATGCTTCGAGCAACTACGCATATGATGATCACCGACCAGAAAGATATGATCACCGGTGGCTTGAACCAGCCCATTTGGGGTGTCCGGTGCTTTTCTCCAGTGTTTAGTGATACAAATAGTTGTTCAAATGATGAGGAGATTGGATTGAAAGATTTTGTGGTGAGAAAACATTTACTTTTTCCTTGGTAAGTGGAAGCATATATGTACAACGAGTCTACCGTTACATACAATGACTTTCCGAAATATACTTTTTTAAGTTAATCACAATGTTAAAAATTTGTTATAAAAACTTTGCTAATTTTTAAAGTCTCAAGCAGCTAGAACAAGATTTAGTTGGTCTTGTTAATATCTGGATAGCACGTATATAAAAATCAACAATATACAGTTTTTACTTCACCTTAATGTACCTAATATTTTTTTGCATTGATACAATTTTATTTATAAAAATATATGTCTAATAAATATAATGCCTTAATATAACGCCTAGATATATATAGCAGGCGACTAAAATTCATATTTACTACCTAAATTGTGGTACACGCCTAAATAGTCCTAATATGGAAGTAAAAAATTTAGATATTTTTCCAAAATAAGTAAAAATATATGTATTCCCAGTTTTATGTACTATTCTAAAATAATTACTGAAAATCGAAAGAAAAAAATAGTGGGAGTATTAATTTAGTAAGAACAATTTTCGAATTTAGTTAGATGACAAAATTAAAAACAAATTTGTAAATTTGAGTGGGCAAATCAAGGTGGCTACACTAACTACATGTTGGGTTAGTACGTGACGTTTCTTGAAAGGTAAATTATTCCAAGTAAAAGAATTACCCTACAAGTACCAAAGATACATAGCTCCTCTATATAATCAAATAGTACATCCAAGAAATGATTTGCCTAAAACTATTACCTAAAATCAATCGCCTAAAAATCAAGGCACTACAAGTAGCAACAAGAAATTACTCCTCTTTCGGTCCATAAGACCAACTAAAATCTGATTTCAATAGCCGTGCCTTTAGTAATCAGGTTACTCATAAGATGCCCGGTCTCCATGGAAGTACGTGACGTTGAAATAAGGTATCCTGAAGCACCGTGGAATATCCGATGCTTTTTTTAAAAGGAATATGCGATTCTTTTTTTTCGAGGAATATGCGATTCTTTGGTTGAATTAAACTATTCCCATAATTTCCACCTAAAGATGTTCGACGTGGTCACCATTTAAATTGGTGAGGACATTTAATTAGCAATTGAGTGAATATTGTATACGATTCTAACATTTAATAAAAGTAAGCTGATCATGTTTTTTATTTTCACTCGTCTTTGGCAGTTATAATTATAGTTCAGTTTTTAAGATTAAACAAAAATGAGAAAAGTTATATATTATATTTTTATTTTATAAGTTTACAATTAAATTTTAACTCCAAAATCATTTTTTCTTGATTTCATATAAATAATTTTTAACTTTAAAATTTGAAAAAGTCCCTGTTAGTACCCTGTAATTTTATATTTTTAAAATTTAGTCCATTTGGTTTCAATTTTGGAATTCAGTCTCCTATAGTTCACACATTTTTTTAGGACAGGTCAAGGGCAACTGCCTGCCCAAACAGTCTTGAAATGTCATCATTTTTGACCCACGTGGCTACTGAATCTGCTTAGTTGATGATGACGTAGAATCTGGTTAATTATCAAATAGTTTCTATTTTTTATAATTTTTTGTAAAAAAATACTCATTTAAATATTGCTTAACTACACTATCTCTCCATACCTCTCTCTTCCTTCCCTCCTCTCTCTCTCTCTCTCCCCCCTCCTCCTAGTGAAGTTAGATATGGATTTGTAAATCGTTGTTAGAGCAAGTGCCCATACTTACTTGAGCACGGTGGCCGTTTTCGAAGAGCTTAACGGCCTGCCAGGGGAAATTTCCTATTAAGCAAGGAGATAATGGCGGGTTAGCCCTTCTACGCATGTTTACCGCTTGCGTGACCAAAGTTGGCTTCTGGTTATCATCACCTAAGAGCGAGGACTTCGCCCTAAAGGCAACCATTATGGCATTGCAGAGAAATGCCGAGACAACCTCGGCCCGTGTCGGGTTCTCTATAGTTGAACTCCTTGCATTCTGCTTGATGATGTGGGGTCGCATTAACTTAGGTAATTATACAGAGAGTTGGTGGTTTTTGCCTCGATGTAAAAAGTGCAGTCGCCGTTGCATTCGACAGACAGGTAGTCTTTGACCTTTCCGGCGAGTGTGTAGAACCAAGATAGTTCTGAGCTCCCTTATCTCTGACACTCACTTCACTAGGAGGAGGAGGGAGAGAGAGAGGAGGCAAGGAAGAGAGAGATGTGGGGAGATGGTGTAGTTAAGTAATATTTAAATAAGGAATTTTTTTGCAAAAATATATATAAATTAGGGACTATTTTGATAATTTATCAGATACCACGTCGTCGTCAACTAAACGGACTCAGTAGCCATGTGTCCGCAACGTGGGTCAATAACGATGACGTTTCAAAACCGTTTGGGCGGTTAGCTGTTTTGGACCTGCTTGGAAAAAAATGTGTAAACTACATACGCTGAATTCTCAATTTGAAACCACATGTACTCACAGGGTACTAATAGGGACTTATCCCTTAAATTTTTAAAATCATAAAATTTTGGTTTTGATTTGACTGTAGTTTAAATGGCTGACAACGTTAATCACAGCCTAGACCTGGCCATGAATTGAATCTGATTCGTGATTCGATTCGATTCGATTCGTAAAAAATTCGATTCGATTCGACAATAATTCGATTCGTCAAAAAATTCGATTCGAATTCGTCATGATAAGAATTGAATACGGTTCAAGTTTTTTGTAATTCGTCAAACCAGCGAATTCAATTCGAATTCATTTTGAGAATTCGATTCGTATCGAATTCGAATCGAATTCGATTCAAATTCAAAAAAATTCAAAGGGGGGGGGCGCGGGGGGAGATGACGCAAGCGCTTGCGTCAGGGGGGGGGGGGCGCGGAGATTTGAAATTTGCTGACGCAAGCACTTGCGTCAGTGCTTGCGTCAGCGTTAGGGGGGCAAATTACTATTTTTTTCTTACCATTTTTTTGTTACCGTTTTAATCCCCAGGTTACCATTTTTTTTACTGTTGGTACTTTTAAAATTTTTTTTTATAAATTCAGAATTTCTTCACAACTTTATAAATACCACCTCTTATTCTTCAAATTTTACACATTCCAATCTCAATTCTCTACTTCTCTTATTGAAAATTTGAGCTATATAAATTCTCCCTCAAGTTTACTAATTACATATATTAGTCATATTTCTCATATAATTACTCATATTACTATATAATTATGTCATCAAGTAGAGCAAATAAGGGGAAGGAAAAATGTGTGGAACATCACGATTCTATTGAATCGGATTTTCCACCGATTTCTACTTATCCTATTTCGGAAGAAATGATGAACGTCCATGATGAAGCTCAACGGGAAAGTGTTGATTCAATATTCAACAATCCACAAAAGGTAAAAAGATCACCTTCATTACTTTTTACTAAGCATTTCAAAAAAATTTCTACCGGAGAAAAAGGTATCTTCAAAATTACATGTAATTATTGTGGTAAACAATATGAATTCAAAACCGGGAATGGATATGGTACTTATACTATTCATTTGAATACTAAACATCCACACGAAGTTGGTTTTGAAAAATCACAAACTCAATTATCTACTACACCTAATATTTTATTTCATTACACCGATCAAAATAATAGAGAGGAATTAGCTAAATTAGTTGCTACCGAACATTTATCTTTTAGTTTTGGTGAAAAACTTAATTTTACAACTTATTGTCAAAATGCTTTAAATCCTAGTGCAAAAAAAGTTCCACGAAGTACATTAACACGATATGTAAAAGATTTATATAAGAAAAATAAAGAAAAATTACAAACTTTTTTCTTTGATTTTGATGGTCGAGTTTCTATATGTTGTGATATATGGAGTGATCATTGGCAAACACATTCATATTTTGGTGTTACATGTCATTGGATTGATAATGAATGGAATATACAAAAAAGAATAATTGCATATAGAGTTTTTGATGATAGTCATAGTGGGAATAATTGTTATAAAATATTGCATAATATTTTACAAGAATATAATCTAGTTCAAAAAATATTTTCAATTTCTCTAGATAATGCAAGTTCTAATAATGTTATGGTTAAAGATTTAGAAATTTGTTGTACACGATTCGGAGGAAAATTTTTTCATATTAGATGTGCATGTCATATATTTAATCTTTGTACCCAAGATGGAATTAAAGCTTTAGACTTTACATTAGGACCAATTAAACAAGCACTTAATTTATTATGGGCTCGCCCAAAATTGCTAAAAGATTGGAAAAAAATTTACAAATCAAACAACATGAAACCAAAACGTTTTCCACAAGATGTTCAACATCGTTGGAATTCGACTTATGAATTGTTAAAAGAAGCTCTTCCATACAAAGAACTTCTATGTAATTTTTTTGCATCTAATGATCAAACTAATAATATTATGTTACAACCTTACCATTGGGACCTTGTAGAAAAACTAAATGAGCTTTTAGAATATTTTAATTATGCTACACATCTTTTATCGGGTGTTTATTATCCTACATCTCATTTACTATTTTTGGAATGTTGTAATATATCGGAGGCAATATGTAGCGCTTATCAAGATTTTGCATTGTCATCATGCGTTTCGGAAATGGCTAACAAATGGTTAAAGTATTTCGAGAAGATTCCCCAACTTAATTTAATTGCAACCATTTTTATGCCGAACATTAAAATTGATGGTTTACAAAATTTATTATATGCGTATTACACAAATTTGGAAATTTTTTTGCAAGTTCCTAATCTAGAAGATCATGTTGTAAAAATTACAAACAATGTAAAAAAAGATATTTTGGATTTAATGAGTGATTATAGTATTTGGAATAATGCTTCTACATCTAATGAACCAACTCCCTCTCCCTCACAAGGTGAAAAATTAAGTTTTACGGAAAGATTGTTAATGAAAAAATAAAAAAGACCCCGAGGAATAAGTTTAACCAATTTGGAATTTGATTTATATCTTAACACACAATTTGATATTCCATTTGTCAAATCTTCTAGTTTTTCTTTATTAGAATGGTGGAACAACCATGTAGAACAATTTCTGGTTATGTCAATTATTGCCAAAGAATTGCTTGCTTGTCCGATTTTGACGGTTGCCGTGGAACAAGCATTTAGTGCAGGAGGTAATATTTTGGATGAACACCGGTACTCAATGACACCACAATCTTTGGAGGCACAAGCATTACTCGTCGATTGGACCAAGGCGGAAAGACGACAACAAGAATTGGTCCGGGAAAATCCCGACCAACTATACGACCTCGATGATGCCACAACCGGTGAAAGCACAAACACATCCAACTAAGTGAGTTAGCTCCATAAAGGTAAGAGAACTACGTGGGCTTTGATTCCTTCGGAGCTAAGGATACGTAGGCAACTTAATTTGGTACATTAAGTGCAAGCCCAATCTTTAGTTTATTTATTTTTCCCAAAAAATGTTAAACACTAATTCCTAATTTTTTTTAATATTTGAAGCAAAAATCAAAGTTTTTAAATTTTTCAAAAAATATCAAAACTTTTTAAACTTTTTCAAAAATATTACAAAAATATTCTAAAAATTTAGAGGTTTTAGAATTTTGTAATTAAGTATTAAAATTATAGAATTAATTCGAATTTGAATTCGAATTATAATTCGATTCTAATTCGATTCTAATTCAAAAATTCATAATTCGTATTCGATTCGTCTTTTGAAGAATTGAATATGGTTTAATGTTTTGATAAATTCGAATTCGAATAAATTCGATTCGAATTCGTCTAAATTCGAACCGTGGTCAGGTCTATCGCAACCACTGTAAAGGCTGCTACATGGGGATATTCTAAATGATTTTTTTTTCTCTGTAAAATAACCCAAGAAATATATTGCATTGCATGCTTGAAGTTGAACGTACTAGGAGAATAAAAAAACATTTCCCAAAACGACCTGTAGGATCAAAGTCACACGATACGAGGTAGAATCCTACACCTTCTCGCATTGTTTCAGTCACACGAAGAGAAAACTCTCACGCAGGTCGATACGGTTGATCTGGTTAGAGAAGAGACCTGACATCTAATAGGAACCTCAAACAAGAGGGAGGAGAGGTAGTGAGAAAATACGAGAAAATAAAAATAGTTGAACTGCAGATCCTGACAAAAGGAGAAGTCTGATGATTTGTTCGAAAATATTGGTAATAAACTATGATTTGAATAACGGAGGAAAAATGGTATCCTTACAATCACACTTTGAGCAAAGTATTAAGAACCGTCTTCTCCAAGGTAGTGGACAGATAGAGTCCTCCTCCTTGATTATCACAAATTCGGATTTAATTTGACGAGATCACAGCAAGCCATGTGTCCTTAAACTCTTATTACCTGCCTTATAGCTTCAGCCTCCATTGGTAAGAGAGTTCCCAAGATACAACACCCAATCAAGTGAACAATAGGAAGCACTATTGAACACTTTTCGAACCTTTGGTGGTGTAGGATCCTGACACTATGCAAAATGAGAATGCTATACACTAATCTAACCCCGATACTATGCAAAATGAGAATGTTATACACTAATCTAAGGGGGAGAAAGGAAACTATAAAGCTCAAGGTGAGTTTTTTGGTGTGTGTAAAATGAGAGGAGGATGTTCTTTTTTATAGGGAGACTTTGAGACCCCATTAAATGGCGGTCATTAAACCTCCATATTAACAATGGTCAATAAATGAGCGGTTACAGCTATTAACGCCCCTTATTAACCACAGTCGATAAATGAGCGGTTACCAGAGTCGTAAATCTTGAATTCATGAGGAACGGTAACACGCACATCACTTCGAGGCCAATTTTTACTCACACCGAGAATAGATTTTTTCGCAAGTGTCATTCATCGTTACGAAACTTTCTCAACATATTTTGCATTAATCATACTGATACCGAAAAATTAATTGGCGTGACCTACATTAGCTCAAAATTTTTAAGATATTATATTTAATTAGAATTATCTTTCTAATTAACATATTAGGCCCAATCTCAACATACACCTATATATTGGGCCAACCTCCTCGATGGATTAAAAATTTAATTCTCCAACAATCTCCCACAGTAATGCAATGAGCTGATACGCTAAGATATGAGCCTACCATACATGCAACTTTAGTGTTCTATGAGAAGTTGTTGCATCAGGAAAGGTGGTTGATAGCCTTTTTGAACCTTTCTTAGTAAAATACCTTCGGATATACTTTTCAACCAATGGACGCGCGATGCCTTGAAATGTTTGGCATTTTATGTATACTAAGAAAAAGGTACTCACACAACTCCTTCTCAAACCACGACTCAGTTCTTTTATTGTTGTCCATTTTGGCCTTAGACTGTATTAAAAAATTTATCAAATGGTCTAGAGATTTAGCCCTTAACTCATGTCATAAAAGCGGCCCATTCACATTCAATATAGGTGATCTCTTATAAAGAGTATCCTGTCATACCCCACTTATATATACTCAAAGTATAAGGATTATTAAAAGCTTATAACTTAACCTTCACATGGACATATCTATCACTCTTTCATCATAGTAATAGGTAGGGAACTCAATTTCTCGATTGCTTTGTTCGAACCTAGCCTCACAATTTGGTTGTCCTATTGAACTTACAGATCGGGGTTTACGATCCAGGTTGGGTTGACCACATCGCTATATCCTCCGAGAAACTTCAGAGCCAATCAGCCTCTTCAGCTGCTTGTTCCAATGCTATGAATTATGATTCCATAATTGACCTAACGATGCAAGTTTGTTTGTATGATGATCTCCACGAGACTGGTGCTCCTCCAATTATAAATATATATCTGCTCGTGAATTTTATATTCTTAGAGTTTGAGATCCAATTCGCATATGAATACCCTTTAAGAACGGCTGGATATCTTATTTAGTGTAATCTATAGTTAGCAGTGTACCTTAGGTATCTAAGAACTCTAACTATCGCTTTCTAAAGTTCATCTTTGGAATTAATCGTATATCTTGATAATTTGTTTGTTGAGTTCGCAATATCTGGTTTAGTACAGTCCATGAGGTACATTAGACTGTCTATAACTCTAGAATAATCAAGTTGTCGCACACTATCTCTGCAATTCTTACAAAGACTTGACACCGCTCTAATAAGAGTTCTTGAAATTACATTGATATCCTTATTGAATTTGTGAAGTATCTTTTCAACATAGTGACCTTGGAAAAGTGCATAACCTTCTAAAGTCTTTGTGATTTTTATCCCAAGTATTACATCAGTTTGTCCCAAGTCTTTCATGTTAAAATTATGTCACAACATTCTCTTGGTAATTTTGATAATATCATTATTACCCACGAGCAACAAGTCATCTACGTAGAGACATACTATCACATAGTCTTTATTGTCTCTTTTTACATAGACACATTTATCACACTTGTTTATCCAAAATTTGTTTGATAGCATTACACTATCAAACTTTTTGTGCCACTGCTTAGGTACTTATTTTAATCTATACAAGGATTTCATAAGTTTGCACACCATATGTTCTTTACCCAAAATCACAAATCCTTCAGACTGTTCCATGTAATGTTCTAATGTACTTATTCCATGAGGTACATTAGACTGTCTATAACTCTAGAATAATCAAGTTGTCGCACACTATCTCCGCAATTCTTACAAAGACTTGACACCGCTCTAATAAGAGTTCTTGAAATTATATTGCTATCCTTATCGAATTTGTGAAGTATCTTTTCAACAGAGTGACTTTGGAAAAGTGCATAACCTTCTAAAGTCTTTGTGATTTTTATCCCAAGTATTACATCAGTTTGTCCCAAGTCTTTCATGTTAAAATTATGTGACAACATTCTCTTGGTAATTTTGATATTATCATTATTACCCACGAGCAACAAGTCATCTACGTAGAGACATACTATCACATAGTCTTTATTGTCTCTTTTTACATAGATACATTTATCACACTTGTTTATCCAAAATCTGTTTGATAGCATTACACTATCAAACTTTTTGTGCCACTGCTTAGGTACTTATTTTAATCCATACAAAGATTTCATAAGTTTGCACACCATATGTTCTTTACCCAAAATCACAAATCCTTCAGACTGTTCCATGTAAATCTCCACTTCGAAATCTCCATTAAGAAAAGTTGTTTCACGTCCATTTGATGGATCTATAGGTTAATCAAAGCCGCCAAAATTATGACTAAGCTTATAGAGATTTTTTTGGAGACAGGAGCGTATGTGTCAAAATAATCAACACCCTCGATTTGCTTATAGCCTTTAACTACAAATCTGGCCTTGTACTTATCCACTGTACCATCTGGCTTCATCTTCTTTTTGAAGATTCACTTATGGCCTAGTAGTTTGCTACCCGAAGGTAGATTCACTAGTTCCCAAGTATGATTATATAAGATAGACTCTATCTCAGTATTCACCACTTCCTTCAAAAGAACAGAGTCTGTAGATGACATTACTTCTTTGTAGGTTACTTGATATGAATCCTAGCAGCCTTATAAAGTACTAATCTGGATAATTGTGAGAGCATGTGCAAAATGCTTCAAATTACAATTAAACGGGCTGATTTTCAAGCTTATATCGAAGAGTTGGACTCAAGTGAGTTCATTGAAGTCCATTGTTGAAGAATCACGAAATTGAGCATACATTCATGTTCTAGAAGGAAATTCCAGCAGCAAAGATTTTGAAGATTCATTCTCTCCAATTTGGGCATTCTATTTAGGAAGTTTATTTCAGCCATTTGTTTTGATTAGCAAATTATATTCCTGCAACTTTTGGTTTATTTATGCTTGGTAATCAAGTTTGTAGCCTTACTAAAAGGCAGAGATTTGTTTCATTTTTAGTTTTCCTTTCCAGCCAGATTTTTAGGAGTTGTTTGATTTGGAATCTCTTTGTAATATTGAGCCTATTTATAAAGGCTTATGCAATGAGAAAAGGAGACTATTATTGATTGAAAAATGTGGGCTTTGCTCTCTAGGTTCTTCGGAACTGTTCGAATACAATAGAACAATTTTGTTGAGTTCTACTTTGACTTATCAAGCGGCTCTTCATCACCGTTTGTGGCGTCATCGACATATCAAGATTCTTTGTTTCAACTCAAGCAGCGGGTCGCGATCTTAATACCAAAGTTCTTATTTAGTTGTGAGCATCGGGTCGAGATCTCCATCACGAAATGATCTAGAACGATCTGGGATTTCAACGCTTCTTGGATGTAACCTCCAAGAATGGCTGAAATAAACTTTCTAAATAGAATGCCCAAATTAGAGAGAATGAATCTTCAAGATCTTTGCTGCTGGAATTTCCTTCTAGAACATGAATGTATGCTTAATTTCGTGGTTCTTCAACAATGGACTTCAATGAACTCACTTGAGTCCAACTCTTCAATATAAGCTTGGAAATCAGCCCGTTTAATTGTAACTTGAAGCATTTTGCACATGCTCTCACAATTGGCCAGATTAGTACTTTATAAGGCTGCTAGGATTCATATCATTACTGGATCTTTTTCTAACAGCTAGCTTAGAAAATCAGATCCAAAGAACTTTTCTTTCCTAGTCCTTTTCCTTGTCTTGGTTCTTCGACTTCATCTTGAGGTTCCTCTCCAACCACATTGCTCCTACTTTGGTCAACTTGACTTTCAAACTCTGTTTGAGCTTTGTGAGGAAAAATTTCCTCGAAGAATGAAATATCCCTTGCTTCAATAATAGTATTCATATGGACATCAGAGTTATCTAAATTGTGTACCAGGAATCGGTATGCAGTGCAGTCTAGTGCATAATCGATAAACACACAATCTATCATCTTGGGTCATTTCTGTGTCCTTTTAGGAGGTGGGATCAGAACCTTAGCAAGACATTCCCAAACCCTTAGGCAACTATAGTTAGGTGCAAGACCTTTTCACAATTCTTAAGGTATTTTATCCAAGTTTTGTGTGTTACTCTATTGAGCACGTAATTGGACAAAGCACAGCTTTTCCCCCACAACTTTGAAGATTCTTGATCTTCTTAACTTCATTCTTATAATGATGAACAAATCCATTGCTTCGTCTTTACTTCTCATCAAGTAGACATAGAAATATCTTGTACAACCATCGATCAAGTCTCCCATATGTTTAGTGACATAAGTGATATAAGCCTTTATAAGGATTTTAATTCACATGACCTAGTCTACCATTCAACAATTATAATGACCAATGAGAACATGCAAAATTTCCATTCTCTCTAACATTCATTACATTGGTACTAGTGCTAACCTCGTAGGCCGCAACTTCATAAATCTATGCAATAGACTTTGCCTTTGAGGCTAAAGTCATTACATTCATCTTTAAGAGGTTGTTGACCAACAATCCATCCTTAAACACAATGACTCAAATATGAGCCGAAAGTCTTTCTTATTAAGCACAACTATGGAGATGAGACTCTACCGTATCTCAAACACAAACAACACATCGGTTAGCTCTTGCATGATGTCACATTGAGCATAACCATCCCTTCAACCTTATATACTGTTGAGTTTTGCATACAGCAATTATCATTTCCCATCGGTTAATAGGTCTTAGACATCTATTTGTATGCACAAATATGGCGTGTGGCCCCATTTTTTACTTACCAATAAGATTCACCTCGAACACAAGATCTGTAAGCTGCATATCTTTAAGGTCAGAGCTCAACCTTGCATCAGCCATATTAGCATGATTGAGCTTATTGCTCTGGCCCTAGAAATATTATTGCCCTCAGCAGTATGACATTTGTAACAATCCTTGGCTCTATGGCCAGATTTACTACAAACAAAGAAGGTGCGGGTGAAGCTCTTTTTTCGAGCATCCCCCTTGAGATCATTAAAGTATTTCTGCTAATTCTTACGAGAGCTCCCACCAACCTTGACTACATTGGTCTTCGCAACTATGTTTTTGGTTCTTCTCAATCTTTTGATTATCTTACTCGATACGCAACCTTCTCAAAAGGTCCTCGAGACTCGTCATATTCCTCTTGTATTTGAGGTACATCTTGAAGTCCTTCCAGGATGGCGGCAATTTTCAAAATTAACCTCCCAACTTGGATGACAACATTAATGGATAAGAGTATTATGAAGACCTCTAACATCTTCCTCGGGTTAACTCTATTTTCAATACCGGGTCAAATTCAAGTTAGTCTTAAAGAACATCATCTTTTGTTACCACCTTTTGAGATTACTACCCTTGAATTTCTCCTAGTTCTTAAATTGTGAACACAACAATGAGTTTCTCAAAACCGGTATCACGATCTCAGCGTCGCTAACCCTCTCAATCGGTTTTCACGTTGTTGATGAAATCATCTCAACCATAACAACAAGTTATCACCTTGGTCAACACAACACAAACAAAATTTATTCTCAACTAGATCGAGACTAGGCCACGAAGCAAAGCCCAACACGCAATTTTTCTAGTTCAGCAAGTTATAAGTCCAATAACTTTTATATATATATAAAGCTCAACCAGTGGACTATTTAAGATTGCTCTTACTCAGAAACATTGCAATTTATTGTAATTGATGTCAATGGTTGTTAAGAAACATTCCCGTTATTGCAATGAATCATTTAGTCTTCTTAGAGGTTAAATCACTAAATCAATCTATTTGTATTCTTTTTAGAGGTCACCATCGAGAAGCTTCTTGCATCTCTCTAGTGCTTTAATTTCAATTGTACTGTGGCTAATGTTCCACAATCTCATCAATATCAGCCATTAATAATTTGGACCACAATTAAAATTCCAACTCATATGTCCAACACAAAATAAATAACGACATTCGTCTATTCACCTCGCTCTTCTACAATGGCAGGTTCATGATGGATGCAGAATGAGTAAAGGGACATTTTACAGATGATGGTACGTATCCTAGATGTGATTTTATTTATGATTTCCTAATGTATATGTCTCGTGATTGCAGATTCTCTAAGACAATGCAGGCAGCCCTCCTCCCGTGGCCACCCATGGACTTCTACATGCAGGCTGACCCAAGCAAATGGCTAAGGGCCAACATCTCGACTGTCGCTAACCCCATGACTGATCCTCCTTGGGCAATGACCTTTGTGACAGCATGTTGGTGGCTTTGGCGGGGGCGGTGTGACTCTACTTTTTGACCTGGCTCTACCTCGGGGCACCCCCTCCTTCATCATCGCACAAGCACAAGAGTATTCTCTTTTTCTGATAGACTGGATTACTCCACTCCCCCTACTCTGCGAGATCCTAGTATCTTGGCAGCCCCAGCGGAGGGCCTCATTAAGCTCAACACAAATGGAGCTTCGACGGATAAGCCAGGACCTTCCGGTGCTTATGGTGTCATACGCGACTCGGATGGTCATTAGATTTGTGGTTTTGCCAAGGGCATTGGGAGCTACACCTCGGTGGTTGTGAAGCTCTGGGCATTGACCCTAGGACTAAAGTTGGCCTGGGAGAGAGGGGTTCTGGAAGGTCCAGGTGGAGGTGGATTCTGCATTGGCCATCCTCTTTGTGGGATATGAGATCAATCGGGCACACCTCATGGTGACACTGATAGCGAAGGCGCAGGAGCTAGTGACGTGAGAATAGGAGGTTACGATCCAGCATACCTAGCGAGAGGGGAACACGGTGGCTGATGCACTCTCCAAGTATGCCTTGGAGATCTCGTTTGGTTATATTGTATCTGATGTCCCACTAGACTGCAGGTGTACTTAGATGACTTACAGAGCATTAGCCTTCCCCGCTATACTAGGATGGCCAGTGATGTGTTAAGAGGAACTAACTTAGCGGTATCAACGTCAAGGCGAGTTACTCTAACTTTGCCGAAGGTACTCTTTCCCTCTCACTGCGGGTTTTCCTATTGGCTTCTTACCCAAGATGATTTTACTGAGGTCGGCAGTCGCAACCTCAAAAGAGGGGATCCTGATACTAAGGCCAGTAGATATCAGGCTGAGGATTATGGATAAGCTCTTTTTGATATATTTGGACTTTTTCTTCGTAATTAATATAGGGGCATGACCCAACCATTTTCAACCAAAAAAAATAAAGAACGACATTTATTGCTCTTTCCCTCTCGCTGCAGGTTTTTCATAGAAGTAAAAGGATAATAAAAATAAAGACAGGGATCATCATTATTTCCTTAAAAATATTTCCCACTTTAACGGTTGCATGTTTGTTGGAGTGCAAAAAATATCAATGCACGAGGGGAATTCTCGGGTCGAACATGCACTCTGTGGGTAGCTCAGCATATATGTATTACGCCTTGGCATAGATAACGTACAAGATGGTCTCACCTGGGACACATTCCTGGGACATCTCACCTAGGACACCTCACCTAGGACACCTCCGTGGGTCATCTCAACTCCTTGGGACATCTCACTTGGGTCATCTCATCTTCTCTTGCGACATCTCGCCTTGGGTCTCGGCTAGGATCTCACCTTGGATCTTGACCGGGGTGTCTCACATTGGGTCTCGACCAAGATCTCACCTTGGATCTTGACAGGGGTCTCGCATCGGGTCTTGGCTGGGATCTCACCCTGGATCTTGAATAGGGTCTTGCATGGAATCTCAACCGAGATCTTGCCATGGGTCTCGACTGAGTCTAGCATTAAATCTCGATCAGGGTCTCGCCTTGGATCTCACCTTGGACATCTCACCTGGGTTGTCTCACCTGGGATATTTCACTTCCTTGGGATATATCATCACCTTAGTTGTCTCGTCTTGAGTCTCAACCAGTGTCTCATCTTAGATCTGGACCAGGGTCTCGCCATGCGTCTCGATTGGGGTCTTGCATGGGTCCTAGAATGAAGTATGCGTACCAACCAACCCGAAGTGAAGTATGTAACTTGGAGAGGCATACAAACATAATGTAGCTTGAGCGAGATGGGCTGATTGCGTGGCTCAGGCAAGGTGGAGTAGGTGCACCCTACATGCGCCTGGGTAGGCGCACCTTACATGCGCCTGGGTAGGCGCACTTGGGATGAACTCTGGTGCCTGGTTGATAGAATGGCCCTAACTTTATACTCAAACCTTGGATTGAGCTGATTCTTTCAGTATTGGAAATTTAATACATAGGCTTACCACTTTGTAGTTTATGAGATCTTCCAATTCGGAGCTTAAGAAGGTCAAAACTGAGTACATAGCAGCATGTGCCTAGTTGGAGGTTTAGCATGAGCCTGGTTTAGTAAATTGGCCACATCTTTTGACTCGGAGGTCCGATTGAGGAAATTCAAATTTTTATGCAAAGCAAGCACATACCTACAACTTTGTAGTTTACAACGTATTCAGATTTGGAGTGCAAGAGGGTCTACTGTGCACATCTTTCAACCCGAGCATGACAAGTGCACCTAACATGCGCCTGGGTAGGCTCAAGTTTAGGTTTCATGCACCTGGGTAGGCGCACCCCATGGATGGACCAACTTTGGAGGGTGCCCATTTGAGGTGTTCTTGGAGGATCGCGGTGTGCATAGAGGAAGGCCGCGACGTGCTTGGAGGAGGGCTACCATGCGCTTGGGTCGGCGCACCTCCCATGCACCTGGGTAGGTGCACTTACCTTGTGCTAGGGTAGACGCACCCCACAAGGATGCTTGCTTGGGCATATCATGATTTGAAGTTCGGGCGTGTTGGATGGAATTTTCTAGAGCATTTCTTGTGTAGGTTTGAATTTTCCAACGCGGGCTTGTGAGTTGGGTTGATTTCTATCTGGGCTGGGCCGGGATTGCTTGCTTGGTACGGCCTGATAGCACTTGATCAAGAAGCTTCGTCGGGGTCGATTTATGCTAGGTCAAAGAGGACTCTCTATATTCGGAGCGACGGCGTGGAGCGAACTTCTCGGGATCGCTCTACATTAGGAATGATCATGGCATGGAGCAGACTTTTTGGGGTTTCTCCACATTCTGAGCGATGGCATGGAGCAGACTTCTCGGGAGATCTTGGGAATCTTCGGGTTTTCCTTAAGGGCATTTGGAGTTTTCCTATTCTAGGCCATGGTAAATTAGAAATGATCTGAAGGAGCTTCCTATTCTTGAGGGTGAAGCAAGGACGGGGCTCCCTATAAAAGGAGGGCTCGGGCAAGGTGGACGGGGCTCCCTAAACACAACAACCAACTACTCTATTTTCCTTGTATCGCTTTATCTTTCCGTAGCATTAGCCTAGCGTAACCCGTAGCCTAGCATAGCTTTAGACCAACCTTAAGACGACCACTCCGGATCTGTCTCAGGTTCTTGTTCTTTTTTCCCGCAACAACGTTAAAGTCCAAAATAAAATTTCCCTTAATTGTATTGAATCATGTTACTCGACATAACATATCATGTTCCTACTCAAAATAATTCGTATATTCTACAAAATCAAATTATCCCAAAATATAATTCTGCCATGATTAATTTGTCAAACAAGTCTAATTAGGCTCATATGCTTTCACAGTTTCGCATATAACACGATAGCAACGAAAATGATGATTAATTATGGATATTATATTGTCCACTGAATACTAATAAGCCCAAATTAGTTTTCCAAATTATGAACAACTCCGTTTCAGTCTCCAATTCAACCAATTAAACACGTGTAAAGCAGTTTACTAACATGTATGATACAGAATGCTTTTTATTTTCTCAAAGAAGCAAGCTTACACACCTATTGTCAAGAAAATATGCAATGGTTTAGGACCGGAGGAGCGCAGCTTACAGAATGTGAATAAAGAACCATTCTCGCAGTTATAACATTTATATATGACTACAAACCAATTTACTAATATTTCTTGTTTCAAATAATAAGAGCTTAAGATTGTTAGAAAATATTACTAATAACCTATGATTTGAATAAGGGCAAATTACCCTCACGTCCCTGAAGTTTGGTCACCCTCCCCCTAGGGTCCCTGGCTTTTGGAAAATGATTGTCCCGTCCCTAAGTTTTGATGATAATAGACTCTCAGGTCCCTGGCTGACGTCATCGTCTCTTTTTTTCATTTTTAGTCATGGAAATGATCAAAATACCCTTAACCAAAAATGAAAAATTAAGGGTATTTTGGTCAAAAGTTAAGGGTATTTTGGTCATTTCCATGATCAAAAATGAAAAAAGAGCTGATGACGTCAGCCAGGGACCTGAGAGTCTATTATCATCAAAACTTAGGGACGGGACAATCATTTTCCAAAAGTCAGGGACCCTGGGGGAGGGTGACCAAACCTCAGGGACGTGAGGGTAATTTACCCTTTGAATAAACATATATATTAAATTGTAAATAATATAAGGGAGGAGAAAGAGTATCCTTACAACCACAATTTGAGCAAAGTGTTAAGAACCGTCTTCTGCAAGGTAATGGACTTGGGATTGAATCCTCCTCCTTGATTGTCACAAATTCGGATTTAATCTTGTACGAAGCCACAGCAACCCGTGTGCTTTTAAATTGTTATTGCCCGCCTAATAGCTGCATGCCTCCATATGTAAGAGAGTTCGCAAGGTACAATGTCCAATCACATAAATAATAGGAAGCACTATTGAACACCTTTCGAATCTTTGGTGGTGTAGAACCCTGATACTATGCAAAATGAGAATACTATGCACTAATCTAATGGAGAGAGAGGAGAGTATAAAACTCAAGGTGAGTTTTTGGTGTGTGCAAAATGAGAGGAGAAAGTCCCTTTTCATAGAGAGACTTTGAGACCCCAATAAATGACGGTCATTAAACCTCCCTATTAACTATGGTCAATAAATGAGCGGATACAGCCATTAATGCCTCCTATTAATAACGGTCAATAAATGACCAGTTACCAGAGTCATAAATCTCGAATTCATGACGACCGGTAACATCCATATCACTTCGCAGCCAATTATTCACACCAAGAATTAATTTTTTTTAAGTTTCATTCATCGTTACAAAATTTTCTCAACATGTTCCAACACCCAAAAACTAATTAGCGTGACCTATGTTAGCTCAAAGTTTCTAAGAGATTATATTTAATTAGAATTCTCTTTCTAATTAATCTCTTAGGCCCAGGCCCAACATATACCTATATATTGGGCCATCCTCCTCAATGGATTAAAAATCTAATTCTCCAATAGTATTCTCTGACTTCACACTCATCCCTCTCCCTCCTTTTTCTCCTTCTCTCGTCTAAGACAAAGCAACCAATAAAAGAAGAAGAAGAAGAAATAACTAACAATCAATCAAAGTTAGCAAATCTGGGAAAGGATGTCGTGTTCGGTGGCGGTGTCTAATTCCTGCATTTCTCCCCTTCATCGTCCTTCGCCAAGATTGGATGGGTTGACGCTGCTGAAACAAAGCAGCCGGCGAGGCTGGACATCCCCAGTGTGAGGTCATTATCGACATTTTCTATTTCCTCCCCGTTCCAGGTCCACCTCCTGAAGCTGTAGTTGGGGATAAACTTGAGCATGTGCTTGTCAGGATTGGGTGGGTCGAAAGTGCTAAAGTGGAAGTAGCCAGTGAAACTGAATATCCCTGTGGCGATGTTATTGGTATTCCCCGGACTGATGACGGGTATTAAGGCCGGCACTGGGGAGGAGAGGAATAGCAAATCGGAGCGGCAGAGGAGCGAAGGTTAGTTTTTTATTTTTTAATTGTGAGGAAATAATTATCATTTTGAAAATAAGTTCAATGATAACATCAGCGACGGGCCTGAGAGTTCAATAAAAATAAACTAGGGGGACCGAATTTTTGATTTTGTAACAATAGGGTTTAAAATAATGATTGGCCTGAGGATAATTTTTCCTTAAATAAATGATTTTTAAATAACACGGACAGCATATCGCTGTGATTCTGCCCAATTTTTTAGGACATGGATCCAATCCAAATTCTTATTTTGAAGAGGATACGGATAAGAATTTGTGTTCACCTTTCCAAAGGAAGGTATGGATTTGGGTCTTATAGATCCTAACCAAATCCTACCTAATGTCATTCCTAAGTGAGACTAAGAGTTTTGGTTGATGCTACAGTGGAACCTCAATAAATTAATACTCGATAAATTAATAACTTCCCTTAAGATAATAATTTTCTCCTATCCCAAGTTGGGCCTTTTATGTAAATTAATAATTATGATAAAATAAGAAAATAATATTTTTTTTCTCAACACCCTTATATAAATCTATGGGTCTCATCAGCGTCATAATTTAATAATCTCTTAAAATTACAGAGACATCTAGGATAATTTAGCAAAATATGAATGTATTGTTGTTTTTCTTTTATTGAAATTTAAAATAAAATAAATTTCATCTTTAACTTTTCTCACGAAATCCAAAAGCTCTAGTGTGGCGTTCTCTAACTGTAACAAAATTTTGTGAAGGGTTGTCAATGTTACTATTACTTCCTTTCGCGTAACCGGTTCTAATGAAGTATGTTCATCCTCAACCGAGTTTTCAATTATGGTTTCATCAATCTCTTCTAAGCTTTGGACCTATGAACATACTTCATTTTCACCAACACGTGATTCACATCCATTTTATTACATTAACCAAGATTACTAATCATTGTTTCTAGTTCATGAATGCCTTCAATATTTTCTTTGTTTAAATTCGTCAAAACTCCTTTATCCATTGAACGAATTTCGCAATGTCAGAAACAATTGGCTATTGTCTCTTGCTCAACATTTATGGTCCATGCTAAAATTGCGAGATTAATGGCATCTAGAACTTTAATCTTTTCTAGATTTGATTGTTGATGAATGTCAAAAATACTCATTTGACAAGGTCATTTATGAGTCTTTTTATGTGTTTTAATGTCAGTTGTCCTTGAGCATTGAGTCTTTTTGTCCATTTATAGGTTTCTTGCATTGGATGGACTTACTTGTTGTGTTTTCAATCTTTTGGAGTTATTTAGAGCAGTTCAGGATTGATTAGAGCAAAAACGTCGAAGGAACGAAGCCAAATCTTATAGGAAACGGCTGGCTATTGCTCGGTAGCCAAATGCCGCTCGACAAGGACAAAATTTCACCCCCAAACCTACCACGTCAAATAGTCAAAGTCAAATTCAAATTGGAAGCGGGAGGGGGCTAAAAATTAACATATTTATCACATGTCAAACCTCCACTAAGGATATGCCCAGGTGAGCGTGCCGCTGCGCGGCTACACTTTCGAAAAGTCCGTGGATGGCCAAAAATGATCATTTTGTCCTTGTACTTCTCTTAAATCTTTTACGGTTTTGTGGGGGGCTATAAATAGACCTTTTAGACACCCCAAATCTATTTGTCTAGTCTTTAGTTGGCTAGAACCTTAGATTAGCCACACATTCTCTATTTCTCTCATTCTCTCAAGGAAGCAAGCTCAGAGTGTTGAAGAAGAAGAAGGCTAGGAGGGTTTGAAGATACTGTTGAGCTTGTCTGAACCGTCTCTTTAATTTAATGCTGGTGGCAATAGCTGTCTTTATTGATGTTGAATTTGAGTTTGTTGATGTGTGAGTAGTTGTATATGGATTGGGTGTTCTTGAATGTACCTAATGACCTAGGTTTTGAATGGCCTTTTACTTTTAGTGTGGGAACTGGGTGGTAAGCTTAATGCCTTTAGTTGGGTCATATGGGATTAAGGTTTAAATATACCTAGTGATAGTGTTATACCTTAGTTCAAGCTCTAAACTTCTAATAGGGAATCATTGAGGGCTTATGATTTAGCTAAATGATCTAGTGATGATTGTTAGTTGGGTCATACAGGATTATATTTTAAATACACCTAATGGTAGTGTTATTCCCTAGTCCAAGCTCTAAACTCCCTTGAGGGAATCATTGAGGGCCTATGATTTAGCTAAATTATCTAATGAGGATCCGAAGTATAAAAGTGAAGGGGAGCCATGGAATTAGCCAATAATTGATTAATTGAACTTGAAAGAACATGATGGTGAACGGAGGAGATTAGTTATCCATAGGGTGGTACATTAATGAGTCAGATTGGTGTTAGTGTAGTCATTCCGGTGTTCTCTCTGTGAGGTTGACAACTCACAAGGTGGGAAACCCAATGGGTATGTTACCAGGCCCGAGAATCTTGTTTATGGTGTGACTATGAAGTACCACACATTAGATTCACCTTGGATCGTCACGAGCATTAGTAAAGCCAAATAGAGACTTAAGTTGGAGGGTTGTGTTTAAGTGGTTACCTTGCCCACTATGACTGTTCTTGGTTACCTAAGCTGAGTAGTTAGTTAAGGTTGTTTATATTTATTTCTAGTTATTTTGTCGCCACACCTATCCTAACTACCATCCTAGACTAGCTAGTGAGCCAAATAGATGCCCTAGTTACCACTTCCTATGGGTATGACAACCCTACTTCTCTTTATTGCAAGGTGGATCAAAAATATGCTTCATCAATTGGTGTCATTGGCGGGAAGTGATGCATTTAGACATCTTTTGTACCCTCATGAATTAGGATTAGAACTTTTATGTTAGTTGTTTAAAAATATCATGTTTATTATTTTGCTTTTGTATATATTGTGTGTTTGAGATGGATTCCTTTGGTTACCTTAGCTCCAATAGAGTATGAGGTCCATTGAATGCCGATCAAGTTGAGGGCGTGCATAGACAGACACACGCATAATAGAATAAGGAGAGCACCAAAGCGAAGGGAGAAGAACCCTGGACTAGTGCTTATTCTCATGTGTACGAAGCTTGCTCAATCGAAGATATGGTGATTTTTTAAGGCTTGAATGAGCATGAGGACACCACATCCAAGGAGGAGTTTAGCATCATCAACCATAATCCTCCACCTCGACTTCAAGATCTAAGAAAGAATGTTGTACCTCCATTCTTGGATACGGTAAGTGAAGGTAAAACGTCCAACCTTGATTTTGAAAAATCTCCCACTCTTGGATGGGATAGGTTGATTCTGTGTATTTCAAACCCCTCACAACCCCATGATGAAAATGCATGATTAACCCTTTGGTTGTTTGGAACATGACTACATTTTTTGTAATTGACGAGGGATAAGAAGCTGCTCAATATGATTGCTGAGTTCAACAATTGGTATTGATAAACCTCTCCCTCACATGGGTTCAAGCTAATGATGATGATTGTTGAAATTTAAGGCCTCGTTGCCATGGTAATTTTTATCTCGAATTCTTGAGAAAATTTGTTAAATCGAGCTTGAGGCTTAAAACAAGAGGTTGTTGAGAGGTAACCCAACCCTTTTTATAATCTCATGCGATTTTTAATTTTTTTGTATTTGGATGCTAGGAGGAGAAGATTATCCCTCGGTTGCTACAAGGTCCAACCATCACTCCACCTTCCTTCGCTTCACGCTAGGAGTACTCCTTGTCTCTTTTAATTGTGTTCAGCGTGATGTCTTGAGTCATGCTTTGTCTTGTGAGTGTCTATATGTTGATGCTTATTGATTCTTGACCACGGAGGTCATATATTTCATTTCTTTGTCTTATTTTGAATTCTTGACCACATAGGTCATGAATTTCTTTTCTTTGAATATTTTAAAGTCTAGGTCTAGTTGGTTATTGTCCTTGATTGGCCACGTAAGCCATGAGGTTCCACGTAGGAACTTTGTCCAACTAGATCTAGTTCTTGGTTGGCCACATAGGCCATGACCTTTTTTTCCTTTGTTTAAATTCAGTTACCCTCTCATATTGAAGATAATGTGTCTTTCAAGTGCGGGATGGGAGTTTCCAAGTAGGAACCGTTGTTTGTTAGGTCTAGGTTTATGTGAATAGGAAATGTTTTGGCATGAATCATCATTTTTAGAACCCCCCCCCCCCCAATAGTAGATTTTTTGGTCGACCTTGCAATAAAGGGAGTATGGGTGTAATGTCAAACCACAAGGAGCGGATTCAAGACATCCTGAGCTAATTGCAATTAAGATTAAGTTGAAAATTGTTTTATGAATTGGGTTGGGTGAAGCAAGCAAAGACAAGATTAAGTTGAAAGGGTGCAAGACAATTTAAAAGAAATTGGGCTAGGTACCCTTCATACATCCCTACGTGCTTAGTCTCTATTGGGCTTTTGTATCTGTGGTGGGCCTAGGCGAACTATAGCATGGCGCTTCACGACTAAGTACTTCACGCCATAAAGAAGGTACTAGGGGGTCCCGGCGAGATCGTCGCTCACACCTAATATTGGTAAGATGTCAATCTCACCTAGGTGTTGAAACTACGACAACTTGCCCCTCCTAAACCTCACTCATTAATGCACCACCCTTAGGCCAATTCCACACTACCATTCCCGACAAAGTCTATTTCACGGCTATGTCCATTGGGTAAATGTATAGTCTAACAGTTAGGCTTTTCCACGCTCCCATTCATGGCTAAGTGCTTTGGGTTATGCTATAATCGATTGAGAAGACTCTAGGTCATTACTAACGCTCTCGCCACTAGGCTCTAATAGAGGTCCATTACCCAACGCATTACACCCACTAACCGCTACACGCTCTAAAGATTAAGCCCATTCAAAACCAAGCATTTTAGGGGTGCTAAGGCACCCGACCCAAACAAAAACTACTCACATATAGTCATTTAACAAAATAACTATGCATTCAAAGGAACAATGTCACAAAAGCGATGAAGAGAAGGGAAAGAGAGTGCTCAATCTTGGTGAAGAGCTGCTCGATCAGAACCCGTCATTCACTTCTTGCTCCTTGACCTCTTCCTTCAACAACTAAAATCCTAATTTTTAGTCTTTGGTGTCCAAGCTTACAACTTGATGGGTTGAGGGTGTATTTATAGAGAAGTCTCTCCCTCAACCCTAAAATGAGATTAAAAGTTTCAAATGTCCTCAAAATATCTAATTCTCCCAAGCAAAAATTGGCCAAAATGTTGTCCAGTGCAAGTGGCACCGTCCGACAAGCTGAACTGGCAGGTGATTCTGGGATTTGGGCGCCGACCGGTAGGTGCGGAGTTCAGATGGTGACTTGGGCGCCGGCCGATGGGAGATTTCACCGTTCGATGATTTCTTCATGAAAATGCTTGCCTCACTCTTTTCTAGCACCGCTCGGCATAAATGGGGCACCGCCCGGTGGGACACAGGAGGTTTGGGGAAATCTGGATGAAGTCCTCCCACCGTCTGTTGGGTAGGGCACCGCTCGGTAAGTTCATGCTGGTGGGACACTGGGCATTGAAAATTTCTCTGTTCGAGAGGTGCAGTTTGGTTCTGGCTAGCTATCTCTCGCCCCGACTTTTCCAATGCTCGCCTCTTCTTCTTAGATCCTCGGTCCCTGCAAAAGCCTCCTCCAAAAGACAAGAAGACAAAAGTGTTAAACCATTCTAGGCAAAGGACCTAAGAATGGCATAAAATGACTCAAACAAAATTGAAACTGGGTCTAAATCACCCTAAAATAAGGAGATAAAGTGAGTGTTTCTTGCACTCATCACACCCCCACACTTGAATCTTTGCTTGTCCTCAAGCAAAAAATACAAATATAGACATAAAACATAGAAAAGTAAGGTCAAGAGTTGGCACTCATATATCAAAAGAAAACTCCCTGGCAAATATTGATCTTTCGTCATAGGGAGAACCCACGACCTAGTAGTTCACTACCCTGGATGTAATGAAATAAGAATACGTAGAGACCATACCCTCGAAAGTTAAACTAGGCGTTAACCCAAGGAGGATAGGACTCAAGAGTTGACCACTCAGAGGGAAGGAGATTTGAATATCCTCGCTATAATGTGATCTACTCCATATCCCTTATGTATACATCCGGGGGTCTTGGATCATCCTACTTGCACTTGTGTTCGTCTTTCACTAAATGAGGGTCGTGATCAATGGGACTTAGCTCGGGTCGAAATGGGGTCATAGTGATAGTGAGGATAAATGAATGGGTAGTGGATATCCACCCAAATCTGAGGTGCTATTATACGTAAACTAGCACTCAACTATTCTACTTACTCACCGTACTCGAATGCTCAACCCAATATACCCGAGACCTATAGCCATAATGCCAAAATCTTGCTTTTTATTTTCTTGCCTTATTGATATCACACTTGCTCTCTCTCTTTTTTATATGCTTTTCTTTTTTTCTATTATTTTTGCTATTTTTCATTTCCTTTTTCTCTTCTCTCTTTTTTTCTTTTCTTTTTCTTTTTCTTGATTCTCCTTTATTCACTTTTGGCAAAACTTTGATTTAGGCAAGGTTTGGTGATTGAAATGGGCCATTTTTTACATATTTTCCCAAAGTAGAATCCCTTAATGAGCCTATTCTATCACGAAACCCTTACACGAACCCCCGTTAGATAGATTCTAAATGCATCCTCAAACTAGATGTCAAAGGTGGGGAGATTGGGTTGGGGGTAGCATGGTCAATGTGTGTATCAATGGAATGGCTTGGCTCAAAGGGCTAAACAATGGGAAAAAAAATATGCTTAGGCTTTTAATGTGTTAGGAAAAATTCAATAAAAAATGGCCCCTGTCCTCCATGATTTACTCAAAAAGGTGAGACAACCAGGTACTCATAGGATACCCCAATTGCCCAAAACGTATAAGCACATCATGAACAAAAATTTGGAGACGGTAGTATCTACCTTCGGCTCAAAATTAGCTCATACAAGGTCGCTCGTCAACCCTCACGTCTACCCAACTAGAGAGGCCACAAGTTTAAACAAGCGAGGGTATGGAGGCTTCGCATTTCTATATCTTACAACCGGGGTAAGATTCCTACTAAGCGCGAGCTTCATCTTAAGACGAACATGTCAAAACAAATTTTGGGGGGGAGGGGCTCAAAATTGTCAAAAGTAGACCAGAACTTGACCTGAACAACTAAATCCAGACCTAAGTATGCAAGTTCCTGCATGGAACTCCCCCCCACACTTGAACGACATATTGTCCTTAATGTGGGAAGAGCTAGGAAAATAATATGACAATGAAAAAGGATGACATTGATGACCTCTGTGGTCAACAAAGTCTCAAAGATAATTCAATCAAAAGCACACATAACGACCTTCGTGGTCTCAATGAATACGATGATTGAAGATAATTGTAAAATGACAACAAGATCATTACTCAAGAGGAGAGATATAGGATGTCCCTAATTTAAAAGGCCTTTGTTGGGGAGCACGATTGAAGTGAGCGGGGTTGCTCCTCTGTATCTGCCGCCGCTCAGCGATGGGGTTGCCGCTTGGCAGATTCTAGAATCTAACCACCTTTTCTCAAGCTCGCTTTTTGGCTGTTGATAACTTCGGGTAGTCACCAACATAAACTTACTCGGTCATCTGAAGGGTGAGGACCACCGAGAGGGGAGGGATGTCTTCTACCTAACAACAAAAAATAACGAAACACAAAATGCTCATTTATGGTCCTTAGCTTGACCCTGGTGTGGAACTTAACAGGTTTGTGGTTCTTTGAGGGACTACATTTGGATACCCTCTGTAGTTCCATGGCCTAAGTATATCTTGCAATGGTGACTGTTGACCATGAATGTTTCTCCAGCCTCGGTTGTTAGTTCCAGCGTTCCATACGGAAAGTTTTTAATAACCGTGAAAGGACCTCCCCATTTTGGTTTTAGCTTGCCAGGGAACAATTTTAGTCTAGAGTTATAGACAAGGAGTTTTGTCCGACTTGGAAGTCTTTTCTGGTAAGGCATTTGTTATGTCGGTGCTTAGTAGCCTCCTTGTATTTGCTTGAGCTGTCAAAGGCCATGTTGCAAATTCCACCCGGAGGTGACATGTTTTTCAATAGAGGAATCAAAATAGAAACATCCCTATTGGAGTTTTATAAGCAATGCGGTATGCCCATAGCACATCCTCGAGCTTTTTGGACCAATCCTTCCTAGAGTTGCCCATAATTTTTTCAAGGATTTTCTTCAACTCTCTGTTGGACACTTCCACTTGGCCGCTCGTCTGAGTATGATAGAGATTCGCGACTTTATGAGTGGCCCCATATCATTTTAGGAGTGCCTAAAAGTTCTTATTGCAGAAATGCATTCTACCATTGCTAATGATGGCTCTGGGTACCCCGAATAGCGCCAAAAAGTTGTTTAAGGAACTTGATAACTACCTTGGCATCATTGGATGGAAGTGCTACTGTCTCGACCCACTTTGAGACTTACTCAACAACCACTAAGAAGTACTTGTTCCCATAAGATGTAGGGAATGGTTCCATAAAGTCTATGCCCCAAACATCAAACAATTCCACCTCCAGAATTTTGCTTGGAGAAGTTCCCTGTGCATTGGCATTTGTTAAAGCGAGTCAAAAAGTCGTTTACATCTTGAAACACAGTAGGCTAATAAAACCCACTTTCAAGCACTTTAGCTAGTATGTGATTTCCTATAGTGACCTGCATATGATGAGGCGTGACAATGTTCTATAATTCTCCTAGCCTCTTCCTCTGTAACACACCGATAGAGCAGGCCATCCGTGCATATCCTAAACAAATAGGGGTCATCCCACACAAACTTATGGCTATCTCTTATGCATATCTCCTTTTTATGAGGCTGACGTTTGATGGGAGGGCACCTCCGAACAACTAATTGGCAAAGTCGGCATACTATGGGGTGTCTGTGTGCTAAATGAACATGAGGGTTTCATCTGGGAAATTCTCTGAGATCTCAACTTCTCTTTCAATGCCTGCACTCTCTTCCAATCTCGAGAGATGGTCTGCGACCACATTCTCACTCCCTTTTTTATCCTTAAAAACCATATTTAATTCTTGCAAGAGCAGAACCCAGCGGATGAGTCAGGGTTTCGCATCTTGCTTGGCTAGCAGATATTTTAAGGCTACATGATGTGTGAAGAAAATGACATTAACTCCCAACAGGTATTGTCAAAATTTATCGCAAGCGTAAACTACTGCCAAGAGTTCTTTCTCTGTGATGGTGTTATTCAACTGTGGTCCAGATAATACCCTACTAGCATAGTAAATTACCTGAAGTTTCCCAGAAATCTGCTATCCAAGGACACATCCTATGGCAAAGTTGCTTGCATTGCTCATGAGCTCAAATGGAAGATTCCACTATGGTGGAGAAATGATCGGAGCTATTTTTAGGGCCATCTTTAAAGTGTGAAAGGCTTCCGCACACTCCTTGTTGAAATCAAAGGGTATATCCTTTGCCAAAAGACTGGTGAGAGGGCAAGAAATGGCTGAGAAGTCCTTTATAAATCATCGGTAAAAATTAGCGTGTCCCAAAAAGGATTTGATTCCTTTAACAGAGGTTGGGGAGCTCATTTTTTCTATAGCTTCTGTCTTTGCCCTATCAGCTTATATTCCATTGCGAGAGATTTTATGTCCTAAGACGATTCCTTCTTCAACCATGAAATGACACTTCTCCCAATTCAAAACCAAGTTGCCCTATCAGCTCATTTTTCTATAGCTTCTGTCTTTTCCCTATCAGCTTATATTCCATGGCGAGAGATTTTATGTCCTAAGGTGATTCCTTCTTCAACTATGAAATGACACTTCTCCCAATTCAAAACCAAGTTTCTCTCCTCGCATCGCTCAAGGACTCTATCAAGATTTACGAGATAGTTCTCAAACGAATCCCCAAACAAAGAAAAGTCATCCATAAAAACTTCCATAATAGACTCGTTCATTTCCCCAAAGATTGCCATCATGCACCATTGGAAGGTTGTGGGTGCGCAGCATAGACCAAATGGCATCCGTCTGTAGGAAAAAATTATGAATGGGCAAGTGAATGCCATTTTCTTTTGATCGGCTGGATTGATGACAATTTGATTGTATCCTGAATAGACATCCAAGAAACAATAATGTGAGTGACCTGCAATCCTTTCCAACATCTAGTCAATAAAGGGAAAAGGGAAATGATCATTTCTTATTGCCGCATTTAGCTTCCTGTAGTCAATACATACTCGCCACCCTATGACCGTCCTTGTTGAAATCAGTTCTCCTTGCTCATTTGAACCTACCATCATTCCTCCCTTCTTTGGAATACAGTAGATGGGACTCACCCGATTACTGTCCGATACAGCATAAATGATCCCAGCTTCGTAGAGTTTTAAGACCTCCTACTTGACTACTTCTTTCATGGCCGGATTTAACCTGTGTTGTCATTCGACACGTGGTTTCGCCTCTTCCTTCATGTGGATGTGATGCATACATATATCCTAGCTAATCCCTTTGATGTCTGAGATTTGCCATGCAATTTTCTTGATTCTTCCCCTCACAACCATTAATAATTGTTCCTCTTGTTCTG
Source organism: Hypericum androsaemum (assembly GCA_963995505.1). NCBI lineage: Eukaryota > Viridiplantae > Streptophyta > Magnoliopsida > Malpighiales > Hypericaceae > Hypericum > Hypericum androsaemum. The sequence continues at coordinate 10,177,584 of OZ023185.1, read as the reverse complement.
CCGAAAGGTGGTTAGAGACAATAATCGGGAGATCCCTATTGGATCTTAAGAAGGCATGGCACAGATGGGACTGTAGTTTCTTGAGCTCTAATTTTGGTGCCTTCACACTGATGGGAGGGTTCTTAGGATAGTGCTCTTATCAATATCCTCTTGCTGGTCCTCTGTTGCCATGCCCTTATGATTAACAATCTCTCGCTCTGCTCCTCCAATCATGTCTTTAATGGATTGTGACTTTGTTATAACTCCTTCTTGCACCCCCTTTATAAATGTCCACTCAACACAAATATCTACTTCATCGATTTGCATGCAAACCTCATCTTCTGTTGGTTGTTGAAGCGCTCGACCCATCTTGAAATGGACTTGATCCTCCCCTATTCGTAGGGTTAAAATTCCCTTTCTTATGTCAAAGAGGGCTCCTACTGTATTGAGGAATGGTCATCCAAAGAGAAGTGGGCATCCACTATTTTCCTCAAAATCCTTGACTACGAAGTCGACCGAAAAAATGAACTCATTAATTCTTGCTAGCACATCCTCAACGATGCCATATGGTTCTTTACTTGATTGGTCTACCAACTGCGGGATAGTTTTTGTTCTCTTTACATCCCTTAGCCCAAGCATTTAAAATGGAGAGAGGCATCAAGTTAATGCTAGCTCCTGAATCGTATAAGCATTTAGGAAATTTAACTTCCCCTATGAAGTAGGGTATTGTGAAACTCCCTGGGTCTTTCAGTTTTTGAGGAATCCCCTTCATGGAGATCGCACTGCAATTGACCAAAATTGGGGTTCCCTCTTCATAATTCTAACCTCCCTTTTTCTTGAGTAAATTCTTTAGAAACTTAGTATATAGCGGAACTTCTTCCATAACTTCCAGCAGAGAAACATTGACTTGAATTTGTTTCAATTTCTCCATAAACCGATAGAAAGCCTCATGCTCCTTGTTCTTCTTCCTAACTCACTGAGGGAAGGGGAGAGGAGGGGCATAGCTTGATCTTAAGTCCCTCTCCTCCTCTTTATTTTTTGGCTGTAGAGGGCTTAAATAATCTTCCTATGGGATTCCTAGATTCTTCTTTGCACCCTCTCCGCTCTTGTTTTTCTCCTACTTCTCAACATTATAGCGTTAAGACCTCCCTTGGGGTTTGCTTCCGTGGAGCTTGGGAATGACCCTGGTTGCCAGTGCATGTGAGGCTGGGCCAATTTATAGACGTTTTGCTCTAATCTTCAGAGGGCTAACTCATGCCTTGTCAATTTGTCATACAGATCTAATAAATGATTACCGCACTTGTCGACATGCTTGCCAAGCTGAGAATTTACCCTCATGCTTTCTTCAAGCATGATCGTCATTCTCCAAATCTTTTCTGTGTTTCCTTCCTCATTACTAGCCTCACTCATGTCCCTTCTCTCCCTAGTTTTCGTTCTCTTTACAACATTTACTTTAGCAAACCTCCCCACTGCAGCCTGTTTCCTTTTTTTTCCAGATTTTTTGTGTGCAAACAGATTTGGACGTCCAAAAGGCTCCTCTCTCTTGATTTATTAGTCACCTTCTCGTATTCTTCTTCATCTTCTGCCTCCACATGCAAGCTGTCTCTCTCGTTGCTTACTGAGGCCAATTCTTCCACGATTTTCCAAGCTTCGCGTTTTGTTCTGAAGATAAATGATCCTCTTGAGGCTGAATCTAGCATTGATCTAGATGCGCCTGCTAATCCGAGGTGCAATATCTGTAACATGTTCCCTTCCGAGTACTTATGGTGAGGACAGCCTTTCAACAGTCTTTTGAACGTAACCCACGTTCGCCTTAATGATTCTCCTTCCTTTTATTTGAAAGTCATTAATTCCCTCACCTTGTCCATTGCCTAGAAAGTAGGGAAGTACTTCCCTAAGAACTTAGTTGCTACTGTATCCCATGAGTTGCTACTGTATCCCATGAGTCACTCTCTTCAGCACTCAAATTCCTATACCAAACCTCAGGTTCCCCCTTGAAGGTGAATGGGAACAATCTCCACTTAATGGACTCTTGTGATACTCCTTGAATTTTAAAGGTGTTGCATAAGTTAATAAACTTATAAAGGTGATCGTGCGGGTCGTCCTCTTCCTTCCCCGAATATTGAATTGAGCCTTGAATCACCTTGAGGAGTTTAGGGTTGATCTCGAAGGCACCAACCTCCACCTCAGGTCTACTAACTTGCGAGCTTATATCTTTCCAAGCAAGCTCCGCAAAGTTCATAAAAGGGGTAGTGTCGACATCCTCTTACAATGTGTGCTGATACAACAGCTCCTCTGTAGCTCTAGAATTCTCCATAGGTCTTCCTACTCTAGGTGGCTAGATTATGAATATAATTACTCTACCTAAACTAATTGTTCTAATCACAAAGATGCTTTGGGAGACGCCGCTCCCCGGCAACGGTGCCAATTGAAAAGTAGATTGTTGGGTCTAAGTTACAATAAAGGGAGTATGGGTGTAATGTCGAACCACAAGGAGCAGGTTCAAGATACCCCGAGAGAATTGTAATTAAGATTAGGTTAAAAATCTTTTTGTGAATTGAGTTAGGTGAAGCAAATAAAGACAAGACTAAGTTAAAAAGTTGTAAGATAATCTAAAGGAAATTAGGCTAATTACCCTTCACACATCCCTGCGTGCTTGCTCTCTTTTGGGCTTTTGTGTCTGTGGTAGGCCTAGGTAAACTATAGTATGGCGCTTCATGGCTAAGTACTTTACGCCACAAAGAAGGTATTAGGGAGGTCCCGGCGAGACCGTTACTCACACCTAATGTTGGTAAGTTGTCAACCTCACCTAGGTGTCGAGATTATCACAACTTGCCCTTCCTAAACCTCACTCATTAATGCACCACTCTTAGGCTAACTACACACTACCATTCCCAACAAAGTTCATTTTCACAGCTATGTCTGTCGAATAAATGTATAGTCTAACGGTTAGACTTTTCCACGCTCCCTTTCACGGCTAAGTACTTTGGGTCACGCTACAATCAATTGGGAAGGACTCTAGGTCGTTACTAACACTCTCGTCACTAGGTTCCAACAGAGGTCTATTATCCAATGTATTACGCCCACTAACCGCTACACGCTCCAAAGATTAACCACTACATGTATAGTCATTTAAACAAAACAACTATGTATTCAAAGGAACAATTTCATAAAAGCGATAAAGAGAAGGGAAAGAGAGTGCTTAATCTTGGTGAAGAGCTGCTCGATCTAAACCTATCATCCACTTCTTGCTCCTTGAGCTCTTCTTCAATAACTAAAACCCTAATTTTTTATCTTTAGTGTCTAAGCTTACAACTTGATGGGTTGACGGGGGTATTTATAGAGAAGTTTCCCCCTCAATCCTAAAATGAGATTAAAAGTCTAAAATGCCCTAAAAATATCTAATTCTCCCAGGCAAAAATTGGTAAAAACACCATCTGGTAGAAGTGGTGCCATCCGGCGAGCTGAGCTAGTGGGTGATTCTACGATTTGGGCACCAACCAACGGGTGTAGAGTTCAGGTGATGACTTGGGCGCAGACCGGTGGGTGATTCTGTTGTTCGATGGTTTCTTCATAAAAATGCTTGCATCACTCTTTTGTAGCACCGCTCGGTGGAAATGGGGCATCGCCTGGTAGGACACAGGAGGTTTGGGGAAATTTGGATGAAGTCCTCATGCCATCTGTTGGGTAGGGCACCGCTCGGAGAGTTCGTGCATGTGAGATGTCGGCCGTTGCAAATTTTAAAGTTTGGCAAGTGCTGTTTGGTTGTGGTTGGCTATCTCTCGCCCCGACTCTTCCAACGCTCGCCTCTTCTTCTCAGATCCTCGCGTCCCTACAAAATCCTCCTCTAAAAGACACGAAGACAAAAGAGTGAAACTATTCTAGGCAACTGACCTAAGAATGGCATAAAATGAATCAAACAGATTCAAAATTGTGTTTAAATGACCCTAAAATAAGGGGATAAAGTGAGCATTTCTTGCGCTCATCACCCCCCAACAAAATTGTTGAATTTCTTTCCTAAAGCATACCCCCTATATATAAGTGGCAAAATTCCGTAGTCTTCCAAAATGGGCCTAGTACAGGACCCTCCCCCTCTCTCATATCTATGCAGGCATAGAAGTTTTCATGTATTATGTCTAACCAAAATACTCCCCTCCCTCTGCGGAGTGAGATACTTGTATCGTGGACACGCCCACCCACTGGATTTGTTAAGCTGAATACTGATAGAGCCTCAGCTGGCAATCCAAAATGGGCCTAGTACAGGACCCTCCCCCTCTTTCATATTTAAGTGATGCAGTAGGGCGTTGGCTTTGGGATTTTGCCAAGGGCATCGGATGCTAGAGTTCCCTAGTTGCTGAGCTTTGGGCTCTTGTATTAGGACTTGAGCTGGCATGAGAGCATGATTTTTGACAAGTGGTGGTAGAGGTCAACTCCTCCCTAGCTCTCCTCTGTATTGGTCGAGAGGTTGGACCAGAGCATCCGCAGGTCAACCTGATTCACCGTGCTCGTGCATTACTTGACAAAGATTGGACTACAGAGATTCAGCATACTTTTCGCGAGGAAAATCGAGTGGCAGATTCTCTCTCCAAGCATGCTTTAACCATTGGTCTCGATTATGTTATTTCTGATTGCCCATTTCATTTCTGCATAGATGTTTATTTAGATGATATGAAGGAGGATTAGCCTTCCTCATTGTACTCGCACGATGCTTTCAGTACGTGGTTAATAAAGTTCAGTGGACACCTCAGCACCTCGATTTCTACCCAAAAAAATTGTTCTATCTATATAAGTAGAGCTTGAACAAGGGAATAGATCATCAACACACAACATACAACAACCCAAGTCTTGCTTAGTTATCTGTATTAATTTTTCCTAGCTTAGTCACTTTTTTCCCCTCTCTGTTAGGCAGACCTTGGGACGACCACTCCGGATCCGTCATTAGTCTTCTAGACGTTCTTGTACCCATTTTCACCGCAACAATATCAATAAAGAAAATAAGAATATATGTACCTCGAATTTCGGAGTCAATATCATGAATCATATTCCATAATATTTGAGAATCCTATTATAATTTATAATTGAAAAAATAAAGAAAAATTGGTCTAATTAAGGTCTGATGAGGGTCTAGCTAGGGTATGGTCCAAAGTAGGGTAAAAAGGTAAAGGTAAGGTATGAATTCATAGGATTCATACCCTATCCTAGACTCCACCTCTAAAAATGGACTCATACTCATACTCTATCATATGCACAGTCAAAATCAACATACCCTACACTCACTCACGGGGTAAGAGTAGGGTCCAATACTTAGGGTATAGGTGTTTGTGCCATCCCACATGTTGGGTGATCTCTTTTGTACTCACATTTGTTCTGTCGTGGTTATTTTCTTGACACCTTTTAGATGGGAAGCTATTCTGGGTATGATTTATGAAACATTTTTGTTTTGTTATATAGCAGTTCGTGTGGATGAAATATTAGGAACTTGAATCTAGTTATTAGGAACTTGAATAACTATATTTAAGTTCGTACATGTAGTTTTAGTTCATTGAACTAGCTTCAAGTTCTTAATATTTATATTCATGTATTTAGCTATGTAAATAACTTTAAGTTCGCTCAATATAAAATACCTCTTCTAATTAATAAATTATGAATTTATCAATTAATTAAAATTTCTCTAAATTAATAAAATTTCACGATCCTCACACTACTAGTTATTTGAATATTTATTAAATTGACTAATTCAAGACCGATTTGGTAGGAACGAGCGTAACAATTCAGATAGAATATTACAAAAAAATCATGGTAACAAGTTTACGAGATAGGTCTTGTTAGGCTGAGCGAGATGTACAGACCATTCATTTTTGTTGCAGATAATCCATTTTTATTACAGTTGCACAAATGGATGGGCCAATCCAAAACGAAACAACAAAGATGATAGTAGCGACAGCGCCAAGCCCACAAGCTCCGCCACGTCAACCCCAGCGCTTTCCCGCCCAATCCACCGCCGACCAAAACAACCTCCTCCACCACCTGTCCAAATGTGCGGACATGTCCCAGCTCAAGCAGATCCACGCAAGGGCCCTCCGCTGCGCTCCCCCATACGACCCGGAAAACCTACCCCTCCACAGCAGGATCCTCCGCTTCTCTTCCTTCCGCGACGTCGCATACGCCCGCCACCTGTTCGACCAAATTCCCGAGAAGAATTCCTTCGTCTGGAACACGCTGATCGGGGCCTACGCGAGGAGCGGCGATGGGAAGGAGGAAGCTTTGAGGGTGTTCAAGAGGATGCTCGAGGCTGGGACGGTGTTGCCCGATAAGCATTCCTACCCGTTGGTACTTAAGGCGTGCGCGTATTTGTTCGCACTGGCAGAGGGGGAACAGGCCCATGCTCAGGTTTTCAAACTTGGACTGGAGTCGGACATGTATATCTGTAACAGTTTGATTCATTTTTATGCGTCTTGTGGTCGGTTGGCGTTGGCGCGGAAGGTTTTTGACGAAATGCCCGAGAGAAGTTTGGTGTCTTGGAATGTGATGATTGATGGGCTTGTTGTGGCTGGGGAGTTTGAATCAGCGTTGAGGTTGTTTGCGGAGATGCAGGATTGGTTTGATCCGGATGGGTATACAATACAGAGTGTGTTGAATGCTTGCGGCGGGTATAGTGCTTTGGCTTCTGGGATGTGGGCTCATGCTTACATATCGAGGAAGTGCAATGTGGGTATTGCGAATGATGTTTTGGTGAATAATTGTTTGGTGGACATGTACTGCAAATGTGGGTCAGTGGATTTGGCTTTGCAGGTCTTTGAGAGAATGCCTAAGAGGGACATAAATTCATGGAATTCTATCATTCATGGATTGGCCATGCATGGGAAAGGCGCTTTGGCACTAGAATATTTTGAATCTGCAATCAGTACACGCAGGATTGTGCCTAATTCAATCACTTTTGTTGCGGTTTTGAGTGCTTGTAATCATTGTTGTATGGTAACTGAGGGCCGCAAGTATTTTGAGTTGATGGTTAATGAATACAAGATTGAACCTCGGTTGGAACATTTTGGATGCATGATTGATATGCTAGCTCGTGCTGGTTTGATCGACGAGGCGTTGGACCAGGTGTACAGGATGCCTGTCAAACCTGATGCTGCTATATGGAGGAGTCTACTGGGTGCCTGTTGCAAGAGAAATGGAGATGTTACACTAAGTGAGGATATGGCAAAGCAGATTCTTGAATCTGATGGTGGTGAAGGTAGTGGTGTTTATGTGCTTTTATCCCGAGTCTATGCTTCGGCTAGTCGATGGGATGACGTGGGCTTGATAAGGAAACTGATGGTAGAAAAGGGTGTTAAAAAAGAGCCTGGCTGTAGTTTGATTGAGGTTGATGGTACTTCCCACGAATTCTTCGCTGGCGACACATCTCATCCTCGGACAACAGAAATATATCAGTTTCTGGATGTGCTCGATGAACGAATGAAACTAGCCGGGTATAAGCCTGACTTCTCGCAGGCCCCTATGGTAGACGATGTTGACCGCGGAAAGCAGCTATCTCTAAAGGTGCACAGCGAGAGACTGGCTCTTGCACTAGGACTGCTGAGCTTGAAACCAGGGGTCCCCGTACGCATTTTTAAGAATCTCACAGTTTGCAGAGACTGCCACGAGGTCAGTAAAATAACCTCCAAGCTGTTCAGCGTAGAGATCATCATGAGAGATCGTGTTCGATTCCATCACTTTAAAGATGGTTCTTGCTCGTGCATGGATTATTGGTAATGGGGCAAGTAAATACCTTGAGATCCGAATTGTTGAATTCTGCGAATGTAGTCTTGTGGCTACATTCAGAACAACCCAGAACCTGTACAAAACATTTGTATACAACACTTTTTTAAGGTTTTTTTTGGTCGGTAAAATCAACTTATATATATGAGGTAATATTTACAACCAAAGGCAACAATCCCACCCAACAAAAGCAGGAAAACTACCGGAAGGCCAAAAGAACATACCACCCGAGTCTAGTTCCACAACCGGAACAGCAGCCAAAACAAAAAACAAGATGCCCCAACCTCCCACACATCCGCAACAGAGTCCCTAGTCGAATTTGCCCACTGAATTCATTCATTGGCATGAAAACATATGGAATGTATGACAAGCTCTCTATTACAGTTGGCATCATCGAAAATGGCCCGGTTGCGAAGTAATCATATCCCCCACATGACAGCGCCAAAAAGAGCAAACCAAACCTTATCTAGCATACCACCTTTCACCAGCCCCATCCATAGAGACAAAGAGGAGCCCAGAGACGAACCCGCGCACCAGCTTACGCCAACTTTCTTAGCAAAGAAGTTCCAAGTGCGCCGAGTGATTGGACAATGCAACAGAAGATGCGGACCGGATTCAACTCCATCCCACAGAGAGGGCAAAGGCAGTACCAGGACTCCAACCGATTAGCACGTATCAGATTATCCCGAGTACGGAGCTTTCCTTGTAGCGTCACTCACAAAAAGCATTCAACCTTGGAGAGCATTAGGTTGGACCAAAGCCGACTCAATTCGCCTGCAAGCATGGTCAAAACAACACTTGTGTGATACTCCGAAAATGAATATGTTCTGTCTGAAATTCTTAAGTGATTTGATTGGTATTATCCATGTCAACAAGGTGCACCTTCTTTTTTGGCACACATCTTGAGAGAATTCCAAGATTAAACGCGTTTGGTCGAGAGTAGGATCAAGATGGGTGATCTCCTGAGAAGTTTCCGGAATACGTGTGAGTGAGGACAAAACACGCTAGAAAAGACTTGTGTTAGTCTGTGGAGACAGCCGGCCGAATCACGGAGCATTACACTTGAGACATTGATTTTGGCTCGCAGTTCCTTGTTTGAGAAGACCCCGTCAGGCGCACCATTCCAAGTCAAAGAGTCTGACCTAGCACCTGGAGATATTGTTGACAACACCTTTAAGTAGTCAACAGATGTAAATTGTACGAACATTTCTTGTCCGAGTAAAAAAAAATTGGTGCAAGAAGTAAGAAATTTGATTTTCGTTAGAAAACTTACTCGTTAAATAAGATGTGAAGTTTGTCTAGACCCTCAAAAAAAAGTTTGGACCCGTAGGAATAGATAGTAGTCTTGGTGTATATTTGGAGTAGATTGACAATCTACCTATTTGTTAAAACCTGTAGATTGCAATCTACTAGTAGTTTAAGAATAGTTTCAAAAGGTTAGGTTGTTTTGTAATTTATTTTAGTTGTCAAAAAGTTAAATAATTTTTAACTATTAAATATTTTAATTTGCTTAGTAATTATCTTAAGAATAAATATTTGGATATTAAATAAATAGTGGGAGATTTTTTAACTACTATTTGAAATATTAAGATATTTATTTTGCATGGTACTATAAAAAATGGTTTAAATTTAATTCCTGATATCAAGGATTTGGTTGTTGGGTAATTTATTTGGTTGTCCAAATTGAAATAACTTTTTAAGATAATATAAATATTTGAGAAATATTTAGTTTACCTTCAAAAAGTTAATATAAATATTTGTCAGGTAAATATTTTGTTTTTCTTTGAATTTATTTGAGAAATGAAAGATTTTATTTAATCAAATGAGATTTTGAATTCTCCCTGGGAACCATAAATGAATAATTTAGAAATAGTTCCTAATAGCTGGATTTGGTTGTTGGGTAATTCATTTTGGTTTATAATTTTTTTTGTTAATATAAATATTTTATTTTTCTTAGAAATTATTTAAAAAATTAAAGATTCTATTTAACTAAACAAATATTAAGAGATTTTCTTTTAACCACTTTCAAATTAGATTAAGATGAAATTACAAGTATTTTTATTCTTATTATTTTTCCCTCTTTCACTATATAAATACTAATAGCTAAGTACTACAAAAATTGCTATGGTGACCTCTTCTACATGTGAGAGAAGATGAAACTATATATATTGATTTGAGTCAACGATATGAAAGTATTTAAGATCAAAGATCATTGCAGATGCATGTATTAAGAGATCAAATTATTTTTAGTTTGATGTAGTTACAAGAATAAGAATAAATGATAATGCAAAATTTTTAAGATGTTGTAATAAATATTGATTTATCTACTACAATAAATGACATAGTTTTGTTATTCTTATTATTATTCATATCTCCTACCAAATGTAAGAAATTAATATATTCAATAAGTTAATTATTTTTTTATTATCAAAATATTAATTTAGAAATATAAATAAGTAATATGTTTATTTATTACTATTTTAATTTAAATAAATAATTTATATTATTTTAGTTAGGCTTAATTTATAAATTAATGATTAATTTAACCAAACACATTCTTTAATCTATTATTTATTAAAAATCTGATATATGTTTTCTCCTTTGTACTATCTACTTTTAATTTGTTTCACCAAACAAGTCATTTGTCTAGATTAACGAACTTTCAAAAACGAAAACAACGGACAGGCTGTGTTACCGAGTCCTCGATATACATTACATACGTAAGCATAGTAGCCCATTGTTCGAGTTAAATGTTAAAGAGCATTAATCCTCGGTGCCTGATATTTATTACCTCTTATAATATTCAGTCATCCATTAAACTTTAGATTGAGACCAAATACATGGAGAACATAGTTCCAAAAATGCATTCTAATTTATAGGAATTAGATAACGGAGTCCACACCTGTAATCACGAGAGTATACCAATTATCAATTTATTGTGATATTCGTGATGGAGTTATTCCAATTTAATCAAGAGGTATTGATTTCGAATCATTAAAAATACAACATTATTAAATATTTGTTGATAGAGTTTTCCCATATACTAACCAATTTGAAGCTAAAGTGGTCCTCTATTAAGTATCTGAATGCAAAATCACAAAGAACTACATTATTTATTTATTTTTGGTAGAAATGGTGGGGTCAGGCCCCTACATAAAAGTGAGAAAGTAAACAAGTACAGCAGTAAACATTAGCCTAGCCATAGTCCAGACGTCTACTGCTACTGCTACTGCTACTACTACTGGCCTCAGCAAAGGGATCCCCTCTCTCGAGGTTGCGGCCGCCGGCCTCAGTAGGGAAAGAGCACCTCGACAAGACTAGAGTGGCCCGCCTTGACAATGATACCGCTGGAACTGGTCTCTGTAGCTCATCACTGGCCAAATGAGAACAACGGGGAAGGCTAACTTTCTGCAAGTCATCTAAGTACACTTCGTTACAGAAGCTGAAAGGAGGATCAGATGTCACATAGTCATATGAGATCTCCAAAGCGTGCTTGGAGAGTACATCCGCCAGTCGGTTGCCCTCTCGCCAAGTGTGCTGGATATCGATCTCCCATCCTCGCGCGAGTAACTCTCGCGCCCTCGAAGTCAGCGTAGCCAACGGGTGGGCCCTGTCAGTCTCCTTCCCCACGCAGAGGATGGCCAGTGATGAATCCTCCTCTACGTGGACCTTCCGGAATTCTCTCTCCCAAGTCAACTCGAGTCCTAGAACCAAAGCCCAGAGCTCCGCAGCCAAAGAGGTACAACTTCCAATGCCCTTGGCGAAGTCGCACACCCAATATCCACCCGAGTTGCGGATGACACATTATTTAGTATTTACACATAGGATTGGCGACCCCTTTTAACATTAATATTCGGTGATTTAAGTTGGGAGGCCCATGACTAGCGGAAGTTAGACCGTCGTGTATGGATTAACTTCGGGCCGATGTCCACGTGTAGTTAGACCGTCCGATTTGTTATTTGCTTAGAAGTTTATATTTTTCTGTTTACTTGCGTTCACATTTTTTCAGTGGCAGGTATGGTTGTTAAACTTTTTTAAATTAAATAATATGGCTTTTCGATATTTTAGGACCCATATTTTACAAAAAATCTTATTTTTAAGGGGATAAAAAATGAGGATCTAAAATGGCCTTCAAAATAGAACGCAAGGATCTCGGTCTCCTAATCTTCTGCCTAATTCTTTATTAGGATCGGTGATACCGTGTTGATTGCGTAAATTAAGCCGGATCCAAGTAATTGTTGGTTTCCTGGTCAAGAAACGCATTATGCTCGGTCAAAATAAACCGGGAAATCCGACCAATAAACGTATGATGCTCTAATAAGTCAAATGTATATTAGCTTTTATGATCCGAATTGTATTCGTTTTCAAGATGTTTTTAATCCTGTTTTTCAAAAACTTTATTATCATTTAAAAAGTTTATCCAGTTTATTTTATGAATGTTGGATAACGTATGAATTTTAAAAAACGTAATTGGGCCTATCATAAATACATGTTTTATTCATTTTCTTTAGAGGTAATTTTTACTTTCATTCTTAAAAAAGCTTTAAAGACTCAGTTTCTCCCTCACGCGTGCTTTTTTTTTAATTTCAGAAATAACATAGCTAAAATAGATGAAAATTGGACATTTAACCTAACTCCTTGTATATTAATTCAATGAAGTTAAAGATTCAAATCTAACAATAGTAAACATAATTTAAAACTTTACCTTTGAAAAAAATAAACTGGATAAAGACATTTCCAAGAATGCAATATGAAAATTACGTCACTCGTCGAATCCCTTACTTGTCAAATATATAGACAAAAACTAACATGTGCAACATTGCAAATAAAGCCATTAAGGTCGTCTTCCGGATAAGAAAGAATAACAGCCAAATCTGCTACTCGTGTCCCTACTGACATGTGGAATTTTCTTAAAAGAACTTGGGGTGAGTTGGTGCGTGGGGAATTCGCCAATCATGTCCCTATCTCTATGGCTTGGATTGATCAAAGATGGTATTTCGAAGAAGGCCTAATATACTTTGAGGCGGTGGTGTGAGGTATCTGGAATCATAAAAATCGCTGAATAGAGTAAGAGGCACATGAGGAAGCGTAAGGGTTAAACTGCAGAGATACTATTTATCTTATAATTTTATTGTTAGATAATTAATTATCTCTATATATGTTTAGGCGTTAATTAATATCTACGATACTATTAGGTGTAGTGTATCTGTATATATTTAGCAAACAGAAATGACCACTTTGGTTGGGTGTTACAACGATTTTTTTAATAAAGATTTAATCATTTGGCTCGTGGGAAGGAATTATGAATCTTGTATTGTATAAGTGCTAATGTTACATAGTCTATGTAACCTTCTACGGAAGTTAAGAGCTAACTTAGGATGTAATTTTTAATTATGATATAAAGTGATCTACTTATAAAAAAGTCAATTAATTAGATGCTTCCAGGAAAAAAGGCTCGACGCCAATACGAGAATTGAATCCAAAAAGCAACTTGTCAAAATATAAGTTTCAATACTTTTTTTATTGTTGAACAGCAAGCTCTCTCAAGTTCTTAAATTTTTTTTTTTTTTTTGCTTCTATAATGCATGTGGCTGTAAGTTGCCAAAATATTTTAATAAAAACTTACGCTTATATGTAGATGCGGCGTAATCTAGAATATTTTCTAGTGAGGTACTATATAAAGTTTATAAAATTTAACGAATATATAATTATATCTAGTTCTTTAGTCAGAAATATGGGTTGTTGGTGCATTAGTTAATATTTTGTCTTTTGGAAGAAAAACAATTACGCATATAGCTATATAAAGAAAATTGCATAATTCAAACATTAAACACATTGTCAAGTACAGAAAATGAAAAAAATTGTGCAGCAACGGTAATATAAAAATTAGTGGGGCGTTATATCTAAAAAATCTATAATTTTTTTAATGGATTAGTAACTGATTGAAGAAACATGAGAAGTCAAATTCTCTGAAAATTGATATGTTGAAAAGAGATGAATTTCTGGCCCTTTTTCTTTTGAGGCCTATGACCTTTCTCTTTTTTTGGGATAAACTATATTTTTCCTTACTGTGACATTAATGAGAAAGATCATTAATCTTAAAAAAATAGGATAACTAGCATAGGCATCAAAAGAAAAAGGGACCACAAATTGATTTCTCATTGTTATGACATTAATAGGGCAAACAGGGCGCTTTGAAATTTCGTAATGACGTGATTGGTGGGTGTCCAATGCAGTTCCACATCCTCTAAAAAAATGCGGCTCCACTAAGCACATGGAATGCACATGCTTGGTCTACAAAACTTCTCTCAATCCCAAACAGCGAATTGTTTTCTCAAAGCAAATCCTATGGGAAAGGAAATGAAATGTCGAACCAACAAACAACTGTTTTTAATAAAATATCCACCTTTACAAAAAATATTGCTTTTTATACTATATGTTTAGAACGAGTAATTCAATTTCGAGCTAGATAGAAATTTTGAAATATGACAAAGTTCTTCCAACAAAACTTAACATTACTATGTTCTCAAATACTCAAACTTGAAACATCTTAGTTAAATTTGTATAACTTTGTCACCAGTTCATCACGTTGGTATCAACAACAACTATTTTCTTGGTCAATTTAAATTTATAAGTTGGCCTAACTTTTGGGCCTTGCGAGTTTATTCTTCTTCCAAGCAAAATTTTTTTATTTCTACAAGGTGTAGGATTTATTATCATCCTATCTACTAACCGTTACTGTTTGGGAAAGAATAATGAGGTGATCTTCTAGCTGGGAGCAAATTATTGTTAGTTGTACCAACGTGTTGGTGCACTAATTGCATGGATCAAAATGTCTCCACGTGCCTCAAACATGTAGTTTGGAGACAATTGGGGGTGAAGGGGGTCAATTGATGACACAGTTGTTCATATTCCATCAAGCACATACCTAAATTGAATTAATGCACATTGGATTTCAGCCTTTCTGAATGTATGGATAATGACCCTGTTCGTGTCAGCCTTATCAGCAATCGTTGGATTGTCCACAGAGAAAAATATTTCGGTGCATAATTGTTTTCCTAATCGTCGTGAATAGGTCGAATATATGTAAATTTGGTGCAATTATATTTACCAACACTCACTTTAAGCAAACTAAGTACATTTTGTGCCAGAATATTTCACCTATCCAAAATGCACCTTCTCGTAAATGGTGTTCCCATCTCCCTGTATTCTACTCTATGAGCCGTCCTAACTTTGCACCGCACAATTAATAATCGAACGTAGCGTAGGGGGTACAGATTTAGCTCAATTTGGGAGGATCTTTCTCCACATATATAATGTTATTATGTACGTTTAGCTTACTATAGGTTAATCCCTTTTTCAGGAAAAAAAAGTACGTTCCCATCGGTCATTATGTATTATACTGTACAAGATTGAAGCTGTGAAATAAACCACCGGAGAAAGTCAAAATTGGAGTTGGTCCCATGCCTTGGTGGCTAATTGTACAGGTGAACCATAAAAAGCAATTACAATGTCCGGAAATTATTTTTTCGATAAATCTATATTATCGGGAGTCGATCATTCGCATTGCCGTATTTATGGGAGTTACAGAAGCAATCGCGGTGCCTCAAGGATGCCCGGGAAATTTGGTTGATCAAAGTTGACCATTGCCAATAGAGAACAATACTCACACACACTTTGCAAGGGCATGGTGTGGTGGTGAAGACTGGTCTGTTTTGTCTTGGCTGTATCTCACTTTAGGCAAAGTTGTAAAGTGAAAACAAAGTGATTGATTGAGATTTAGACCCGCCAGATTTCTAGTTACCAAACCCCCTTAGCCTACGAAATCTAACGTAGCTTTGCCTTTTCTTCTCTTCGTAAAGGTGTAATCGAGTAAAACTGCCATAATATGTGCCAGCCCCTTGGCTACTGCACGCCCTCTCACTTTGCTAACCGGTTATCACCGTCTTCCAAGATTTTACTGAAGCCGACGGCCGCAATCTCGAAAGAGAGAATTCCGATAATAAGGCCAATAATCATTACGATGAAGAGTTACGTAGTCCTCTAGTTAAGAGGCTAGGTTGCAGATAGGTTGTCATTTCTGATGTAATTGTATTTATTTTTCGTATTTACATAGCACTCTAACCTCACATTTTCCACCCAAAAAAACTTAACAAAGAGATGAGTTTTTAATAAAGTTAAATATTTATTAAGAGAGCTTTAGCATCGTTCAAAAACGTTACCTGACTCGAACCTAAATTTTATTAATATCTCAGAATAACGGATGATTTAGAAGTGAAAAAAAAAATCTCTCTGCCTGTATAGGGGCGTGACATGCGAGTCCGTTTGCGTGTACACAAAGGGATGAGATTGGTTGGTTCATGCTCAATGAGTTTTGTTGGCCTTCGTTAATTACAATTGATCTTGCCTCACTAAGTTAAGCAAATTACGCAGAGAAAATTGCAACTGTAAGGGAACAAGGCAAATATTAATCAGAGAGCCGAGGCATTATGATCTATCCATGCGTTTAGTTGATCGTTTAACTGCCGTTAATTATTTAAACAATTTTTACGGTGGTTGCAAAGTATCATCTACTTCCACACCGAAAACCCACCAAGCACATAAACATATTGGTAAAATGTTAATTTTAGTTTAGCGGTAAATCTTGAGTTTAAGTACTAAGAAAAATTTTGACAGAAAAAAATTTCTACCATTTAAAATCATGTCAATCTCAAAGCTCAAGTCGAAATTTTATAATATATGATTTCGATAAAAAAAACCATATAATAACTATGCAACAAAATCTTTTTTTATAGGTAAATATGCACCAAAATCTGCCAAGTGAAAAAAAAATACTTTAACCATATTTTAAAAAAATAAAACTTTATTAAACCCATTATGGATAAATAGCATCTGAGATTACAAGGGGAGCAATCTGGACGCAAACCATCAAAACACATGCTTCAAGCAAATAATACTTTAATGTCTATTGGTACGACAACTGCTTCATGTAGAGGAAGCAAATTATACTAATGTTTGTATATGGTATGCGATAAATTTAAAGGAAAAGTTCACTAAACTACCCTGTAGTTTCACGCTTTGTTACTATAGTACCTTATGGTTTAATTTTTTCTTTTTAGGTGACAGAGGTTTCGAAAAGTGATACTTTTGGTGATAGATTTTTAACCGGGGTTAATTTTTCTAACGTGACCATACACATCAATGCCACATCATCGCCACATCGTATTTTTATATCCTAAGTGGCGATGATGTGGCAAAATTACAAAATCTCAAAAGTCAAAAATACAAAATCGCCAAAATTTTTATAAGGGAAAAGTCTACTTTAATACCCTGTGGTATAGCCCAAAATCACTTTAGTACCCTGTGCTAAAAAACTGATCAATCGGATCATACTTATTCTAATTAACATCAAAAAGGTCCACGGGCAGCTACCCAGAGCTGCCGGGAATAGCCCGAGCCCTGTCCGACCAACTTGGCCAGCCACGTCACCAAAATTTGATGACGTGGTGCCACGTGGCCATCCTTTTTTATTTCCCTCTTTCCCCTCTCTCTCTCTCCTCATTTCCCTCTCTTCTTCTTCTTCTTCTTTTTCTTCTTCTCTCACCTAAAAAATCAACCCAAAAGTAACAAAGAATAAAATTAACAACAAGCAAGCAAGAAATTAAAACCAAAAGTAATTAAACCAAAATCAATTAACAAAAATTAATTAAACCAAAGACAAGAACACGACGACCCAGAAGAGGAACCCTAATCGCCGACTTCAACTGCGAGAACGCCGCCATTAAGGGAATCACTATCGCCTTCGCCCTTCAAGGCCTACCGTTGGCCACGAGGGCCGCGATCGATGCTCTCTCGAGGGTGGCCGCCATGGGAGCCGCGTCTGACCAGAGCGGCATGATCTGCTTGGAGGACGCGACGGCGGGGATGGACGTCAGCGTTGTTGATGGCTCCGGAGGTGGTGACGAGGAAGTCCCAGGGGTTGGAGAGCGACGTGTGATCCCTGGGTGCACAGTCATCGAGATGGTCACCCGAAAGACGGCCTAGGAGGACAGGGGGCTCGAGACGCTGACTCGAATTGTGCACTCATCTGAGCTTCCCCGGTTCCCACCGTTGATACAAAGAATGAGGCGTGCTTGGATTTGGTACGGAAGAATAGGTTCGGGCCACTAAAAGAGGCGGTGGAGATGATCGGGATAATAGGCTTAGTGGGGTTGAGTCTTGTTGTCTTTGGACCAATTTGTAATGGATGTTGTTGTTCATTTTTTGAAAAACGACGTCGGTGGAGGGAGGAGGAAGGAGGAGGAGAGAGAAAGAGGAGAGAAAGGGAAGAGAATGGGGAGAGTGAGATGTCCATGTGCTGCCACGTCATCAAATTTTGGTGACGTGGCTGGCCAAGTTGGTCGGGCAGGGCTCGGGTTGTTCCGGGCAGCTGCCCGTGGACCTTTTTTATGTTAATTAGAATAAGTATGACCCGATTGGTCAATTTTTTACTACAGGGTCCTAAAGTGATTTTGGGCTATACCACAGGGTACTAAAGTAGACTTTTTCCTTTTTATAATTAGGGTTAGAAAAATAAAGGGATTGAGATTTTATAATTTTGCCACGTTATTGCCACTTAGGATATAAAAATATGATATGGTAATGACGTGGCGTCTATGTGTGTGGTCTGGTTGGAAAAATCAATCCTGGTTAACAATTTGTCACAAAAAAATGTCAATTTTTAAAATCTCTGTCCCCTAAAAAGAAAAAGTCAATCCACAAGGTACTATAGTGACAAAGCGTGAAACTACCGGATACTTTAGTGAAATTTTCTCTAAATTTAATATGCTATCTGTTGCATAAACTACCATATGTTACAATAATGTGACATCTACTTGAATAGTTATTTACCAAAAAATTAGTTGAATCGTATATGTTCATTTCATTGTGCACTTAAAGATCAATTTTCGAACATTTATCTCTCTACTTTTTGTGTATCATGGGTCTCTGTTAGAAAAAGCATGAGCAGGGTTGAAATTAAATTAATTGGATTTTTTATAACTAATTAAATTAAATGGATTGATTGAGTGTATTTTACTTTCTTTACATATGCTTTATTGAGTTCTCCGATTTGGGTTAAGCAAGCTAATCAACCCGACCCCACTGAGTATACATACATGCCTCTAATTACGCTAAACAAAATAATCTTTAGGTCAGTCTAAAAAAAATTCTAAGTCGTTAACCAATTGTTCCTCTTTCCCTGTCATATTTAATTGCAAGTGGTATTTTTGTGTAGTTGCAACCAAAGATTCTGGTGACGAACTTGAGGATGGTAACAACAAATTTTCATCAAATTTTTGCATGTAACATAATTATGAGAGAAATGAAAGGAAGATTGTCGTAATCATCTCAACTACATCCATAATTCCATTGGGCAAATAAAAAGTCAGACGTAACATCATCAATATAATTGATATATAAAAGTTGTTAACGCTAGTATCCATGTATTTATTGAGTCGACTAATCCAAATTCGAGTAGAATAAAATCTTTAAAAAGTGACAAAAAATTTCGACAAATATGTTAGCATTGCCATGTTTCTAAAACTCGAACTTGAAACTACTTAATTAAATTAAAATAATTTAATTGCAAATTGATATGAGTAGTTATTGGTATGATTTAAAGGTTTTGATGATTGAACATTTTAATTTCAAAACATAATCAAAACTTCTGAGATTTAACTAACCAACCCTTTCACCCACGGTTAGACTGGTCCACTTAAACGATGGTCCTAAATTTAGCCTACACCTTCATAATTCAATGCGAAACTTTTCCCTGTGCGTGATGATCAAGGGTAAAACCGTAATAAGATTTATAAAAAAAATGTACATGCAACGAAGCGTGGGAAGTTGCTATGATGCGGTCCACATGGCCCCCCGAAAGGCAATAAATAGTGAAGGAAGGCCTTGGAAAGGAGAGAATTTGGATGTGGGGTCAAAACTAATTGTGATAAAATATAAATTTAGATTAGTTAGTTCTTGAGCGTCTCTTAATATGTGGTTAATGTTACAATTAAGATTATATTAAGGGAAATTAAAGACATTAAAGTCATTCCAATGATCTCTGGATTTTAACGAGATCTTTAAATTTTACTACGATGTACTCAACTTCAAATTTAGTCTCCCCACGTCAGTGTAATGGGGCGACGGAATATTTCAAGACAAACTTTGTGTACGACTGACGTACTATACATGTGCAAAAAGGCAACAAAGAAAACTATTCCAAATTGTTGCGGGAGAAAAGAGAACAAAGTACCCGAGGAAAGTTCGGAGTTGTCATCTCAAAGTCGGTCTAACTAAGCTAAAGTTAGGTTACGCTAAGCTACGGGCTACAATGAATAAAAAAGATATAAAAAATCAAAAAATTAAAATTTTGTTGTCTGTTATGTTGGTGATGCTATCTCCTTTACCCGAGCCCTCTTTATATAGGATGCCTTGACCTATCCTCCCGGCCTCAAAGTAGAAAACTCTAAGCCGCCTTTACTACTCGAAGATCTCGGTCCCAAAACTCGATCCCGGGAGATCTGCCTCAATAAAGACTAAATCAAATTGTGACGGTTGCCAATACAAAGAGATTTAACCCGGCTTGATATAGGAAAGTTCTAGACCGTCGTCCAAACATAAGAAAACCCTGCCTTAAAAGAATCGTCAAGCCGTGCTAGCCGAGTAACCCAAAATTGAATAGAAAAAAAAGCCGCCGCCAAAATAGGAACTCGGCTCAACTTAGGAAAATGTAGACCGACTTGACCTTCTCGAACCTCCCACGCGAAATCTCGTCTCAAGCCCGTCTAAAATGACCTCCCACTTTTAAGTTCAAAGCGGACTCTTCGGACCGGGCACTGCCCAAAACAAGCCGTCATTCCCGCTTTAAGGACCAAAGCATCCTCCCGCTTCCTGCTTTGAGACCAAAGCGTCCTCCCGCTTTCCACCTTGAGGACCAAAGATTTCTCTCACTTCCCGCATTGAGGACCAAAGCATCCTCCCGCTTCCCGCCTTGAGGACCAAAGATTCCTCTCACTTCCCTCATTGAGGACCAAAGCGGAGCTTCCTGCCTTGAGGACCAAAGCGTCCTCCTACTTCTCGCAAGCCTAAGTGGGAAGGCTTGCTGCCAAGCGAAGTGGGAAAGCTTGCCGCCAAGCCCAAGTGGGAAGGCTTACCGCCAAGCCCAAGTGGGAAGGCTTCCTGCCAAGCGTAGTAGAAAGGCTTGCCGCCAAATCTAAGTGGAAAGGGCTCGCATCCACTTTACTTCCTGAAATCGGCTTCATGTCATCACTTTACTTCCCGAAACGGGCTCCATGAAGCCACTTTACTTCCCAAAATGGGCTTCATGCCGCCTAGCCCATCAAAGCAGGCTCGTTCTGCCTAAAATGCCTCACCAACCCAAATGGGCGCTTCGAAGCCCAAGGCGGGTTCCTTCCCGCTTTCCAGGCCAAAATGGCCTACTCCTACATTGAGGCCTAAAATGACCTCCTACCCAAAGTAGACGAATCTCGCTCATTCGAACCAAATTGGCCTAATCAGCGACCAGACACACCGAACCCCACAACCAAGCATCGGTTGCCCTCTGTGAACTCAGACTCGATCATCTTTGCCAAAAACTTGAAGTATTATTTTTGTGTCTCAACAATGCCCCCCGCATGTTAACACTTCAGTACGACCATGTGAGAAGCGTTGATGTGTTCCTTCATCTTCGGCTTGGAATCCTTCAGCTAAATTGGAAAAGAATGAAGGTGAGCAGCTCAAAAAAGTCTAGGTGATTATCCTGAGCACAATAACCGACATGTTTATAGGATGACAAGGCATAGACCTTTAACCACCTTGTCACCTCACTTATTGCCTTACTCCTCATAGGTAAGGGGGAGTACTTGCCCCGTGAAAGTTGAACTAACCAGTCGTCGGGCTGAAGGGAGGTTCTGCTAGACCAAGATTGTGCACCAGGCACACCAACCATCTATACTACATCAGGCCACCCTTATTTATAACATGGCCCTGTCGTAGAAGGCCGCTTCAATGGAGTATGTTACTGACACCAATGGTCATGCATCGGCCATCATGATCACCTCTTTCTCATCTGACTTCCACCGGATTAGATGTTAACAGATGGAGGATGGAATTATCTGACCAGAGCAGATCGAGTCTCGCCCTCTCTCGACAAAATTTGTCATGACCATCCCGGTCTGACTGACATCCTCTTTCTCCTTAATGTGTGCCACTTCAATAGAGTAATTTACCAAAACCAATGGTCATGCATCGGCCATCACGGTCCCCTCCTTCCTGTCTAACTTTCACCGGATTAGACATTGATAGATGGAGGATGGGATTACCTGACCAGAGCGGATCGAGTCTCGCCCTCTCCCGACAAAATTGGTCATGACCGTGCCGGTCAGACTGACATCCTCTTTCTCCTTAATATGTTCCCAGAGGAGTTATCGAATAAAGGTGTTAACCACACTCATGCCATCCACGAGTACTCTCTCGATCAGCTTTCCAAGTATGTAAGTCATGATGTAGAGAGGTTTCTTGCGTTCACTCATTCTTCAGGTTGGCCTCATAATGGTGACATTGCCATTGAAGGCTTCCACTATGGGAATGATAGAGGACATCTTTCCTATTTATGCTCATGTATATCTTCCTCACTCCCATCCTCCAGACGGCTGGGTTTGTTGAGTTTTGACCTAAAGATGGTCAGGAGGGTAAACACCTTGTTGATCGACACCTTGTCTGAGAAGTCTCCAAACTTAACATAACCAATGTTAAGACCAACCGATACATCTTTTTCTTTCCAGTCGATCTCCTTCTCATCCTCTTGAGGGCGGTCTTCTCTTATATGGACCTCAGTTTGCATCTTGGGTACCCACTTACACACTAGCTTTTTGTACAAGTAGGTATGTACCTTAGCTTGGTCCTTCTTCACCCTCCTAAGATCCTTAACCTTGTTGATCTTAGAGGTTTCGGCCCCTTTGGCCTTGCCTTGAGTATGATTCGGTAGGCGTCTATCTCGTGGGTGGGCTAGGAGGGCATTTTGCTCCTCCAACTTGGCCCTTTGCTCCGTAAGTTTCCTTTCAAGGTCTTTTACAACTTTCTTTTGCTTATAGACCTTCCTCTCAAGGCCACGCCTCTGGGCCTTAGTGAGGGCATCTTGTGTTGGTGGCTCAGCAATGACCCTCTTATCTCCAAGTCGGTGGAAGGCATACCTGTATGAATCAGACTTGTCTTGAAGGTCCACCTTGATACGAAGATGACTCATCCTCCATGCTTCTTCGGCTCCCCTTGGATAGAACTTCTGAGCCTTTGGGACGCCGTTATCGGGTGGCCTTCCTTGCCCCTCAAGTCTTGTCCCCCAGGTCATAGGATTGGCCTTTCGTTGCCTGGGGGCTTCTCTCTTTTGGCTTTGTTCGAAGCCAACCATGGAAATAAGAGCAATAGAGTAGGGACCCATCGATGGCTGGCCCTCTAAGAATTGATACAAGGTAAAACCCTCGGATCGGGAAAATAAGGGTTGCCCTTCCGTTCCTTTTT
Organism: Hypericum androsaemum; assembly: GCA_963995505.1. Taxonomy (NCBI): domain Eukaryota; kingdom Viridiplantae; phylum Streptophyta; class Magnoliopsida; order Malpighiales; family Hypericaceae; genus Hypericum; species Hypericum androsaemum. Next base: position 10,154,289 of record OZ023185.1, on the reverse strand, counting down.
TTTGGTAGTTTCCAACTTCGGGTGATGATGGACGTCACCTATATCAAGCTCCTCTTGTCTTAACATCACAACCTGAGGAGTCGGCTCAGGAGTAAGCAAGTTAGGGTCCAACTCCTCTTCCTCTAACCCCGCAAAATATGGTGATAGGGTCAGAACATGATCAACGTCATGAACCATTAGGTAGTCGCTAGCCACCATATGAACCTCTTGGATCTCATCGCTTGTAGAGGACTCTTGTAGCTCCAGGTAATTGGAGGCACCAATTGATAGGGGTCGGTTAAGCGAACTCGTGAAGCCTGAAGTCTTGGCATCGGGGTAAGGTAAAGATACTTCCTCGAGTTATTCTGGCATAGGCTTAATGAAGAGTGGTGACCCTATGTGTGCCATATCATCGAGACATTGCCTCTCGATCTCAAGATTATTCACCTTAGATGACTCATCTTGTATCACCGAGATTATGGCTTGAGTCAAGTAACTGGCAAGATAACGAGCATCATTTTGGGATATTTTTTGCGGTGCTTCATTCTCTTGTTGTTCTCGTTGGTTGAGGTCGGGTGTAGGTTTCCCACCAGAAAGTTGATGTGGGGTTAACTCCTCCCTATCCTCAAACTGGGTTCGTTGCCCATCTTGCCTTATGTGGGTCATACCAAAGGTTAGTTGTTGATTGACGGGGTGGTGGATATCTCCCTTGTCCAACTTCATCCATCCTTGATGCATGACCTGAGGGACCGGGGTAGGATTGGGAATCCTTAAGTCATATAAGGCATTAGTACAGGTATTTCCTCTTCCGAAGTAATTTTGGTCTGCCACAAACCTAGATAGGTATAGCCATTCTTGAGTTAGAGCTAGTTGGTACCAGCTCGATCCCGCTTGGACATCTTGACCTCTCGAACCTCCCATACAAAATCTCGTCTCAAGCCCGTCTAAAATGACATCCCGCTTTTAAGTTCAAAGCGGACTCTTCGGACCTGGCTGTGCCTAAAACGGGCTGCCATTCCCGCTTTGAGGACTAAAGCGTCCTCCCGCTTCTCGCCTTGAGGACCAAAGCGTCCTCTTAGGCTTACCGCCAAGCGAAGTGGAAAGGCTTGCCGCCAAGCCTAAGTGGGAAGGGCTCACCGCCACTTTACTTTCCCAAATGAGCTTCATTCTGCCACTTTACTTCCCCAAACGGACTCCATGTCGCCACTTTACTTCCTAAAATAGGCTCCATGCCGCCTAGCCCATCAAAGCGGGCTCGTCCTGCCAAAATGTCTCGCCAATCCAAGTGGACGCTTTGAAGCCCAAGGCGGGTTCCTTCCTGCTTTCCAGGCCAAAATGTCCTACTCCCACTTTGAGGCCCAATACGGCCTCCTGCCCAAAGTCGACAAATCTCGCTCAATCGAATCAAATCATCCTGATCAACAACCGCACACACCGAACCCCACAACCAAGCATCGGTTTCCCTCTGTGAACTCAGACTCGATCATCTTTGCCAAAAATTCGAAGCATTATTTTTGTGCCTCAACACAAATTAACATGAAAATGTGAGTGTTCGATTAGTCACAATAAATTTACTAGTAAAATAAGTTTTATCGTTGACCAACTGTACAATTGAATTTAAATATGGACAAACGTGTAACTTACATATAGTTAAATCAAAAGGACTAAATGAATACTATCTAATCTGGATTCTGTTTTAAGTTAATTATCGATTGTAGCACGCTAATAAATCTAAAATGTGTGAATTCTCGCATAAACCTTCTGACTAACAGTTTAACTAATAAAAAATTTCAACTCGTGAGAACAAAATCTCCAAAACAAATTCTCATGCAAAGTTCTCATCAAAATTGTAACATATAACTAGAAAACTGGAAGAAAATAAATTATGAATCTGAAAATTTCACATTGCAACAATTAAATTATTCTAGTCAAGTGTTCTCAAGTCAAATGACAAGTTGTAAAAAAAGTACTTGTCAGAAAATACATATCCATTAAAATTTGATTGGAGGAAATGGAGAGTGATACAATCTCATGATACTTGTTGACCAATTCGGACTTGTTTTCATATGTACTAAGTGTTGGAGTTGGTGGTGAGAAAGCAAAAGGCAGGAAGAAATTCGGGCGCAAGCCAGGGCCATGAGTGTGCTGGAGACCCGGCGACCGCCAAACATCCGGCGCTCACCAGGTGTCGCTAGCAATTATTTCTTATTTTGTCCGTACTCTTGTTCTAGACTCCTAGATAGACCTAGCTAGGTTTCGTGACTTGTAAGAGTTTATCTATTATATAAAGACATGTTGTCCTAGTTTATGTACGGTTTTGTGGCTCAGATCTCATCAATAAAAGTTCTCCTTCTCTCCGTGGACATAGGCATTAGGTCGAATCACGTAAACTCTTGTATCCATATTCTTTGTGCGTTCTTGTTCTCTTGTGGTGATTTCCTAATAACTGGTATCAAAGCTTGGTGAGAGGATGGCGGATCATGGCATGAAGTTTAACTTGGTGAAGTTCGATGGCTCATCAAATTTTGGGTTATGGCAAAGACGTGTCAAAGATCTGCTACTTCAACAAGGAATGGTCAACGCACTCTTGGTGAAGAAGCTTGAGAAGATGGAGGAGCAAGAATGGGAAGAGTTGGAGGCCAGGGCAGTAGCGACGATTCACTTGTGCTTGGTGGATTACATGATGTATCAGGTCTAAGGCAAAGAAGTTTAATGGAAGCTGCATCAAGTGCAGAGAAGGGCACGTGAAGAGGACTATCCAGAACGAACTGGGAATCAAGACGACATCTACAAGTATGTCCACATGTTTGGACAAGTCTGATGGTGATTGGCTTTTTGTCTCATCAAGTCCAATGCATCCTGGTAATCTATTTTTGTTAGGAACCTTGGATCATAACGGTGATAGTTATAAAGGTAGGCTAATGAAGGTGAAAGGGAATACCTTTAGGTTAGTATGGCACGTAGTTGGTGGCGAGAAAGCAAAAAAGCAAGTAGAGGAAATTTAGTAGGGCTGGCGCCCGCCGCCCGCTGCCCGCCACCCGCCTAGCGACAGCCAGGGCCGTGGGTGTGCTGTGGACCCGGCGCCCGCCAGACATATGGCGCCCGCCAGGTGTCACTAGCAACTGTTTCATGTTTTGGACTCTTAGATTAACCAAGATAGGTTTCATGACTTGCAATGATTTGTCTATTATATAAATACATGTTATCCTAGTTTATGTATGGCTTTGTGGCTTCGATCTAATCAATAAAAATTCTCATTGTCTCTGTGGACGTAGACATTATAGTGAACCACGTAAACTATTGTGTCAGTATTCTTTGTGTGTTATTGTTCTCTTGTGGTGATTTCCAAACACTAGGAATAGTTTTTTGAAGTTGGATTTCACTAACTATTACTACAGTCGTTAGTTTCAGATTTTCCCGAAATAGAAAGGATACTCGTGTACAAAATCTCTACCGTGGTTTTGACAGGTCAAAGTTAAAACACTACAAGGCCACACATGCAAGCTTATGCACGTAATGGTAAATCCTTGCAAGTTACACTCTCTTTTCTGAAGGAGGTAATACTCTTACAAAGTGACGTATATTAGATTCACATTATGAATTTCCCAATTAATCAACAAAATGACTGACCATCTGTCGCATTGACTGGAACCCAATACCGAAGAATTTCACATGATTGCAAACCCATAAAGAAAGGAAGAAAAAAAGAGAATTCACATTGTGATTGTCTACCTAGAGTCAACAAAATCTCGGCTATCTCAAATGGAATTTTAGTAAATTTCATGCAATTTTTCAATGTTTTAAAATGGACCGGATAGCAAATCATATTTTTCTATGTTCCTCAGTCAGATCAGTCTGAATGATTCAAATGTTTGTTTGACCATATTTAAAAAAAATAAATCTAGTATTAATTATATTTAGTATTAAAATATCAAATACTTCTAAATAGCATCTAATTTTGTTACAAAGTTAGTAATTTACAAATGTCAATTTATTTAGTTTTTATCTAACATATCTATAAATTTTATTTTCCAAAAACTAAATTCTACTTAGTTAAATCTTAATTAGTCAGTACAATCTCACTCTACATTTTTTATTAAAATAAACTCCTCGGTGTTGACTTGTAGTCCAATCAATCCAACCTTTTTTTTTAACAATGCAATTTCCGGTTCCAAAATGGGGTTTAATGGGATATAGGTATTGGTTTATTGATTCGAGGAAATAAGTATTGGTTGAACAACTTTTTTTGTTTTTGAGAGTCTTAACAACGGCAACAACGGAATCCAACCATATCCTGTAAGTGTAGTGTAAAGGAGTCAAGACATTCTAGTGCCGTGATTGGCGCATCGGATAAATTAAACAAAATATAAATTAATTAATTAATAATAACTTATATTTCTCTACTCTTACCCTCGCAATATTCTGAGAGTAGATTCAGTGAGATTATCTGAGCATGTCATGATGATGGGGACGTGCATGTGGGTATCCACTCTCCCTCCTACAAATCTAACGGCCAAATTTAATGAGCTTGTTTACAGGAACAAATTGGGTATCCACTCTCTCTCCTCTCTAGGTTTTATGTTTTTGTCTCTAAATTAATTGAATCCACTCCCACTCTCTTCGTCTCTCACCCCCTCGCCACCAATCCCCGAATCATTCTGCCTCTATGATGACCCAGTCATCGCCGCCTGCGTTAAGTCCAGTACCAATTACCTCTACATTTCTAGCGAGACCAAGGTTATGTAGCAGGTCGAAGCGTACCATCACGACAATGTCGCCGAGGTCAGATGGATTTTCAACTCTTGAAAGTGGGTAGGGCCTAGTGCGCCCTGTAGGGTTGAGACTTACGTCAGCTTAGAGCCTGAGAAGAGGATTGTTGGGAACTTGGTGATGTATGAGTCGACGGTGCTCGAGGTGGTGAATGTTGGAAGCTGAGCTATGAAATCGCGATGTTGCACGCCGTTCGACTGTTGATTAGAAGTTGAATTGTTGTTTTGTTACCATTCTCATTCTCATTGTATACTATTATTATCAGTGAAAATGTAAACCATTATCATTTATATTGAGTATCAATGTCATATTGAATGTATATCATTTTTCATCTATATTGAGTACCAATGTCAGACCATTATCATTCACATTGTATATTCTTATCAGTTGTATTGAGTATCAATGTTAAATAAAATGTATATCATTCTCATCTATATTGAGTTCCATTATCATTCATGTTGTATATCATTATCAGTAGCAATATATACCAGTATCATTTTTATTGAGTACCAGTGCATATAGAACGTGTACCATTCCTATCTATATTGAGCATCACTGTCAAACCATTATCATTCTCGTTGTATATGATGTACGCAAAATTGATAAGCAATTAAACGCACAAGCAAATAGTATAGTGGTAAGTAAGGTTCTTAGAACTGAGGGTTGAACACAAACTCAATGCAAATAATTATGTGAAGCGGAAAAATTAAAAGATTGTAAAGATTGTAAAGTAAATAAAACTAGATCGAAAACGCAAATAAAAGATGAGTTATAAATCAATGGAGATAAACGAGCACGATACCCTTATGGACTACCCATCTATGTCAAGACTATGGTTTTTATGAAGTTCTAACTAGTACCCGGAGTGTTCTAATGCATCTCCCTAACGCTTCCGCTCATTAGGGTGACAAAACTAAGCTAGAGTAGTTCATGATTACTAATCAACGCTTCTGCTCATTAATTAGACCAAGAATTAAACTAAACTCAATTATGAAGTTAACTCCTATCGGGTTATCCCTTAGTATCGAGATTCCTCATTAATACCTTAAGATATGTCAATTGACTCTTCCGTTGATTCTAATGCCTTCCGGTCCATTATTATCAACTAAATATCATAATCTAAGTGATCAAGTTAGATTAAGCATTAAGATCATCAATTGACAACTACTACGAAAGATAATCAAACCATAGCTAACATAGACGAGTAATCACATAATTAGGGCATCGCACTCGCAAGAGAACTACTCGCTAATCATGTTAACAAAGCACAAAAGATTAACGAAGAACATGATATCAATTAACATAAAAGATAGAGGAAGAAAAAGCTTAGTCGTGATGGTCAAGCTTTGCCAATCCTCTCCCGCAGCTAACTGAAATCACCCCTTTATTAAGCTCTAAAGGCTGTTCTCAATATTGCAGTAGTAATGTCCTCCAAAAAACGTCCCCCGTAGCTAATTGTCTCCTAAGGCTTATATATAGCCACGAATCTAATACAAAATTAGGAAAACCTAGAGGAGGTTAATCTAAATTGGAAGTTTAACTAGCCAAATAATAATATAAATAATATACCTTAAGTCCTAAAGCCGAAACAGGAGGCTAAAAGTCGAATATTTCCTTCAGCGGATCCGAAATCATAACTAAATAAGAAGTCGGACTAAAGCTGCGTTGGGCGAACTAGCGATCGCTAGTTGAGTAGCGGCCGCCAGTTCGACTCCTTCGTAAATCTCTGTGCTTCCCGACTAGCGATCGCTAGTCAACTAGCGACGGGGAGCCTTTCCACTTTCACTGGCGGCCGCTAGTTGACTCCCCGTCGCTAGTTGGCCTGCACAGCTTCATTGAATCTTCGTATTTTTCATTTTTGATCCTCTTCCGCTCCGAATTTGACTTCGACTATAAAAGACAAAATGTAGATCTCTCTTCAAGCTTTCCAACGATATCTTATGCGTTATAATCTGATGCTCGAGTAGAAAGTTATGACTCTTGCAATATGATCTCTTGAAATCACCCCTCCAACGACCTTCATTGAGCCCCAATTTCCTACAAAATAGGACAATGGGTAGAAATCCATTCCCGAACATAAATATACTAAAATGATCATAAGACTTGACATGACATGATGAATATAACTCAAAAATTGACTAAACACACTCGAAACATACGACAGAACATGAGCGTTTACACACTCATCACACCCCCACACTTATTTCCTTGCTTGTCCTCAAGTAAGGAGCATCAGACACACACCCAAACTTTCAAACTCTTATTAAAAGACCACCCCACAACTAAGTAGTGTACCTACCTGAGCACAAGGAGTAAGAACGTGTAGACACCGCATCCTTGATGGTTTAACCTAGTTTTTGCACTTAGTAGATTACACTAGAGGGTTGACCACTCAGAGGTTCGAAATTTTAAGCTCACATATATGAGTAGTCAACTACCTATCACTCGCGTACACGTCTGGGTTCTCAAAGTTTCATACGTCTCACTTAGTGGTGCCTCGATAAATGTGGGGCTCATGATCAAGGGGACTTTTCATTGGGTTGTAATGGGGTTAGGGTCAGGTGAGGATAATATATGTGGGAGGTAGCTAAACCACCCGGCCGAGGAGCTCACAAAAATGTTCTAGCTCTCGTCTACTCTAAATACCTCACACTATATCTAATATGCACTCATCCCAAGATTACACCCAAATCCTATTGACCACTTAGCTCGAGCTGTGCCATTTATCCACTTTCCAACCACTTTCCAAACTTTCCACTTTCCATCATTCAACGTTTGTTCCATTTCCAACTTTTCCATTCCCTTTTCATCACTTTTTCACTTTTTTCTTCTTTTTTTCCTTTACTTTTCTTTTTTCCTTTTTTTTTTGCTTTTTTCCTTTTCAATTACATTCATCATATTACACATCAAAAGCAACTGGTCTCGGCTTCTATGTTGGCCTCATTTCTACCCATTACCCCATTGTTTATTCCCAAGCTATTCTACCAAATGAACCCTTACAACAATACCCCAAAGATTAAGACCTAATGCATCCTCGGACCAAAGTAATCAAAGGTGGGTAAGATTGTGGATATATGGCTTGCATAATGGCTTACATATAATATTTCAAAGGAAAAGGCTTAAGCTCAACGTGTTTAAACAAGAGATATACAGGGTTTTCAGCTCTAAGGCTCTAGGCTCAAAATCAAATATGGCCCCCGTCCTGTCAGTTACACCCACACCACCAAAACGGTACCAAGTGATGGCATGAAACCCGATGACCGGAGCAATGTAGGCACCTCATGCTATGCGAAGACGGTTGTCTCCTCCTTCGGCTCTAAAATCTCACAAGGTCACTCATCAATGCCACTAGTATAATCTACCAAGTACAACCACTAACCTAAACAACCAAGGGTGTTGTTCCTACACGTCCCTACTCATCATACTCAGGCTTGATTCCTAACATGGTATGGGATTTAACTTCTAACAAAAGTTCAAAAATTCAAGGGGGAGATTCATCATTTGCTTTAAATACACCACTTCAATCACAAACACAATCCTAAATTCAAATCTAGACCCCATCACATATGCCAAACCACAATGAAACCGCACATTGACCCCCCCACACTTATTGAACACATTGTCCTCAATGTAGGGCCAAGACAGCAACAACATCACACGTACGAACATGAACATCACGAGGCACAAAACAGACACATAACATAGAGGAACAGAGGAAAGGACTGGTACTGCCCTGTCAATTGATAGGAGGTGGTGGGGAAGGTTGGTGGTGTTTTGTTCTAATTGTCTTTGTGCACAACAAAGTTTGTGTATGGACTGGCGAATTCTGCTGCAGCTTAATTTTCTCTTTTTGAAACCTCCTGCGAAGGCCATTAAAACACTAAATCAAAATAACAATACTGAAGCAAATACAAACATAAAAGAAAAATTAAATACTAAACATGCTAATTTAGAGTCGTTAGCTTGACTTTGTTACTCCCTGTGGCACTATGGTGGATGGAGGCGCTTATCGGTTACTTGGAACTCTATTTCATCTGGGCCTATACGGAGAAGTAACTTGCCATTGTGCACATCTACCATTGCATGACAAGTGTTGAGGAATGGACGTCCTAGAATTAATGGACAACTTGCATCTACAACGTAGTCCAGCACTACAAAGTCTACGGGTATAAGAGACTTGTCGACTTTGATATGCACATCTTCCACAATTCCATGCGGTTTCTTCTTAGTGTGATCTGCAAGCTCTATCATCATAGATGTAGGTTTGATATCTCCTAAATTGAGTTTCCTGAAAGTAGCCAAAGGCATAAGATTAATATTGGCACCCAAATCACATAAACAATGTGGAAACTGAACACCGTCAATAGTACAAGGAATAGTGAAACTCCCTGGATCTTCTAGTTTTGGCGGTATGTCATTTTCTACCAAAGGGGTCGTCTTGCCATCATTCTGCCTCTTCTTCCTCGCGATGATCTCCTTCAAAAACTCAGCATATTGTGGCCTTTTATCTAACATCTCCAAGAAAGAGACATGGCTTTGAATTTCTTCCATTGTCGCTATGAATTCAAGGGCTTCTCATCGATCACTGCTACTTTCTTGATTTGTTGAGGTGATGGTGGAGGAATATAAGAATCCTCTTGTTCACTGATATAGACTGGTGGCTCCTTCTTTTCAGTAACTACCTCCTCCTCGATGGCTGGCTTGATTGGTTTGGCACATTCTTTTGAAGAGGATTTGTTCTCAAGTGGTGGCTTTCTCCGGAGTCTTTGCGGGAATGGAGGTGGAGGGACATAAGGTGGTGGAGGAATATATGGTTCATCATCCTCGTCCACACTCCTCACTGTGATGGCCATCACCTGTCCTCGCGGGTTCGACTCGGTGTTGCTGGGTAGAGCACCTATTTCCCTTTGAGTATTTGCTGCAGCCAAATTTCCGAGTTCGATCTCCATCTTCTGGAGTTGTGTGGCTGGCCCCTTTAAGTATGTCTCAAACTCTTGTTGACGTGCTTCACAACGATCCAGCCGCTGCACAGTTATACTTTGTTGTTGGATGGACTGCTGGACTACCCCCACTAACTTATCGATCTTGTCACCCATTTCTTTGACTTGCTCGCCCAAATATGGTTTCCTGGAGTCTTGCTGGGCACTGGTGTTGTGTGCTTGCTGACCAAATCGAGAGAAATTTGGCTGAGCATTAACTTGTTGTGAGTAGCCCATTCCTGGTGGTGTTCTATCAGCAATGGCCTGGATCTCTTCCAACATTGGACAATCAGTTGTGGGATGTGCTCCTTCGCAAAGCTGACAAGTATCTTGCACTGCAGCTGCCTTCTCCTTGCCCTTGGTCAATTCTTCAAGTCTTTTGGTAAGTGCCTCAACTTTAGCTTCGAGCTTCATATTGGCATCCACTTCAAGTACCCCTCGAGTCGCTTCCCTATGGGGATGCCTGGTACGTTCCTTTGGCCACATACCATTAACTTCAGCCATCTCTTCCATTAAGCGAGCAGCTTCATCAGCAGTCTTTCTCAGGAATACCCCTTGAGAGGAGGCATCAATATGATCACGGGATGGGCCATCTAACCCATTGTAAAAGATCTTCATGAGGTTCTTCTGAGTTATGCCATGTTGAGGGAAGGAACTTTGGAGATCCGTGAACCGTTCCCAGGCTTCATAGATGCTCTCCCCATCTCCTTGTATGAAAGTATTTATGTCCCGTAAGAGCTTGGCTGACTTGGCCATTGAGAAGAACTTTCGAAGAAAAGCATGGGCCAAATCATTCCAACTCTGAATCATCTCTCCCTTCAGCTTATTATACCAAGTGCTAGCTCGATCCTTTAGAGAAAAGTGGAAGAGACGCAGCTTCAAGACATCATCATTGACCCCTTGAAACTTCATGATGTTGCAGATGTCCTCAAATCGAGAGAGATGGTCTTGAGGATCTTCACTTGGCAAGCCGCCAAATTGGACAGAGTTTTGCAGTAGTCCTACAACTGCTGCTGGAATCTGAAAAGTATTGGGACCTACAGGTGGTTGTCGTAAACCATTAGGGTTCCCATTCCATGTAGGAACAGATGATTCCAGTAGCGTCCTTCTGCGTGGTGCGTCTCCTACAGCTTGAAGCACCCCATCTTCCTGATTGTGTGCCATTGATCTCGCTTGGTCCCTCTTTTCACGCCTAATTACCCTTTCGAGTACTCCGATGTCAACCTCAAGCACAGTGTTTGTGTCAAGGTCTAGTCCTTCACTCCGGGTTCTTGGCATGCACTAGAGAATCCTGAAAAAGAAATCACACGAAATCAGCAAGTTTGCCACACAAAACCAAGTGCTATTGAGTTTATGTCCTAAAATCTCAGTTCCGTGTCGACGGCGCCAATTTGATGTACGCAAAATTGATAAGCAATTAAACGCACAAGCAAATAGTATAGTGGTAAGTAAGGTTCTTAGAACTGAGGGTTGAACACAAACTCAATGCAAACAATTATGTGAAGCGGAAAAATTAAAAGATTGTAAAGATTGTAAAGTAAATAAAACTAGATCGAAAACGCAAATAAAAGATGAGTTATAAATCAATGGAGATAAACGAGCACGATACCCTTATGGACTACCCATCTATGTCAAGACTATGGTTTTTATGAAGTTCTAACTAGTACCCGGAGTGTTCTAATGCATCTCCCTAACGCTTCCGCTCATTAGGGTGACAAAACTAAGCTAGAGTAGTTCATGATTACTAATCAACGCTTCCGCTCATTAATTAGACCAAGAATTAAACTAAACTCAATTATGAAGTTAACTCCTATCGGGTTATCCCTTAGTATCAAGATTCCTCATTAATACCTTAAGATATGTCAATTGACTCTTCCGTTGATTCTAATGCCTTCCGGTCCATTATTATCAACTAAATATCATAATCTAAGTGATCAAGTTAGATTAAGCATTAAGATCATCAATTGACAACTACTACGAAAGATAATCAAACCATAGCTAACATAGACGAGTAATCACATAATTAGGGCATCGCACTCGCAAGAGAACTACTCGTTAATCATGTTAACAAAGCACAAAAGATTAACGAAGAACATGATATCAATTAACATAAAAGATAGAGGAAGAAAAAGCTTAGTCGTGATGGTCAAGCTTTGCCAATCCTCTCCCGCAGCTAACTGAAATCACCCCTTTATTAAGCTCTAAAGGCTGTTCTCAATATTGCAGTAGTAATGTCCTCCAAAAAACGTCCCCCGTAGCTAATTGTCTCCTAAGGCTTATATATAGCCACGAATCTAATACAAAATTAGGAAAACCTAGAGGAGGTTAATCTAAATTGGAAGTTTAACTAGCCAAATAATAATATAAATAATATACCTTAAGTCCTAAAGCCGAAACAGGAGGCTAAAAGTCGAATATTTCCTTCAGCGGATCCGAAATCATAACTAAATAAGAAGTCGGACTAAAGCTGCGTTGGGCGAACTAGCGATCGCTAGTTGAGTAGCGGCCGCCAGTTCGACCCCTTCGTAAATCTCTGTGCTTCCCGACTAGCGATCGCTAGTCAACTAGCGACGGGGAGCCTTTCCACTTTCACTGGCGGCCGCTAGTTGACTCCCCGTCGCTAGTTGGCCTGCACAGCTTCATTGAATCTTCGTATTTTTCATTTTTGATCCTCTTCCGCTCCGAATTTGACTTCGACTATAAAAGACAAAATGTAGATCTCTCTTCAAGCTTTCCAACGATATCTTATGCGTTATAATCCGATTCTCGAGTAGAAAGTTATGACTCTTGCAATATGATCTCTTGAAATCACCCCTCCAACGACCTTCATTGAGCCCCAATTTCCTATAAAATAGGACAATGGGTAGAAATCCATTCCCGAACATAAATATACTAAAATGATCATAAGACTTGACATGACATGATGAATATAACTCAAAACTTGACTAAACACACTCGAAACATACGACAGAACATGAGCGTTTACACACTCATCAGTATACATTATCAGTAGCGTTGTATACCATTATCATACATATTGAGTTCCAATGTCATATTGAACGTATATCATTATCATTTCGAGTTAGTAACGGAAAGTGAAGGATTTTTGGAGATGAAATTTTATTTTTTTCTTTTTTTTCCTCTTATCATTACTCCTGATACATATTTTATCTCGGGGTATGTTTAAAAATAAATTTTCCAATATTGATATTTTTCTTTTTTCTTTTTTTCTTTCCATAACCGTCAGATCCATATTTTGAAATTTGGTAGGTTTAATATATGGTTCTCCAACCAACGCAAGGTGGATATGATGGTAACGGGTCATGTCTCGTTTCTCAGGAGTCGGTGGGTCAATTCTCACCCCTTGTGAGAATGACAAAATTTTACTTAGGAGGAGATCAAAACTCAATGCCATCTAGAGCCCCGGAGTTTAGGCCAAGTTTTTTTCGACAAAAAAAATCTGGTTTTCCAATACTATTCATGGTTGTCGTATTGATTACAAATTGTCACGTAAAAGTCTATTGCTCCCTATGGTAAACAGTGGAGAGAAGCCTTATTTTCACCAAATATGCCTCATAAATTCTGTTATATTAAAATGTTGATTGATTTTTTCTAAAGCGAATTAAGCGCATTCTAATATTCTTAACATGTGTTGCAATTGAGAAGCCACATTTTTTCTGTTATCCCCAATAAAATTAAGTACCGTAAAATTAGCAGAAAACTGTGTGACATGGATTTGGATTCAGCGGGGACTACATAAAAGTCGTCCCCATGGTATGGACTAAATTTAGACCATTAGATTTGATCAAATTCTTTTTTTATAGATCTGATGGTCAGAATCTGTTGAGGGTATTTTCGAGTTTTTATCCAAACATACTCATTAGGGTTCCACCATTTTCCTATATAATCTCAATAAAAAATCCTCTCTTTTTTATTCCTCCCCCCCCCCCCCCCAATCGAAACCCTCCGCCGCCCCCATCCCCCAAAATCTTCGAAACCCTCCGCCGCTCGATTCTTGCCTTGTAGATCTTCTCATTATCCCCTCCAGGTACTTCCTCTCTCTCTCTCTCTCTCAAAGTTCCTCCCTTGATCTGTTGGGTACCTCTTGCGTGCTCAAGAATTGTAATTCCTCCTTTCTTGGATTGTAATTCCTGATCTGGGGTCCCTTGTCGGGACTAAAGTTTCCGACTTTATGAGATGAATTAGTAATGTTGGTGACTTTTGGTATAAGTTTGGAAGTTTCCTGGCGACCCAGTTCCTCAATTTGCTTCTTTGTTTTAGAGGACCCTTTGCTTGATGTGATTGATCCCTGGTTTTGGCAATCTAGTTAATTAACTTTCTTGGGTTTGTTTTGGAAACAGAGGAAACAAGTTAAAGTCGAGATCTTGATGACAATGGCTAATGGAGGAGTGCAAGACGAGAAGCCCTTTAAGATCTTTGTGGGTTATGATCCACGCGAGGATCTCGCCTACGAGGTCTGCCGCCATTCGATCTTGAAGAGTCTTCGATCCCCGTTGAGATCCACCCGATTGTGCAATCCGAGTTGAGGAAGAAGGGGCTCTACACGCACGAAAGGGGCAAGCTTGAGAGTACCGAGTTCTCCTTTAGCCGGTTCCTGACCCCGTGCTTGGCCAATTATGATGGCTGGGCCATGTTTGTTGATTGTGATTTCCTGTACCTAGCTGACATCAAGGAGTTGAGGGACTTGATCGATGACAAGTACGCGATTATGTGCGTGCACTACGACTACACCCCCACGGAGTCCACGAAGATGGACGGGGCAGTGCAGACCGTGTACCCTAGGAAGAACTGGTCCTCTATGGTTTAAGAGGATGTTTTTACATGTAAACCCAAATTCATAGATGAATGATACCAATATTAAAGTAGAATGATACTAATGTCCTAGAACGATGATACCAATATTCGAGAAGAATGAAACCAACACATTCAAATGGTATACCTTTTCACTTATAATGGGATACCAATATTGGAGAAGATGAAAACCAATATCACGGTGGAATGAAACTAATATCATAGTAGAATGAAACCAATAACCGAGAAGATGGAAACCAATATCATAGTAGAATAAAACCAATAACATAGAAGATGGAAACCAATATCATAGTAGAATAAAACCAATATCATAGTAGAATGAAACCAATATCAGAGTAGAATGAAATCAATAACATAAAAGATGAAAACTAATATCATAGTAGAATGAAACAAATATCATAGTAGAACGAAACCAATAGTATAGAAGATGGAAACCAATATCCGAGAAAATGAAAACCAATATTTCCATACTTGTATTTTCATAATTTGTATTATTTTACTGATATTTTTTTAAATTATTTTAATTATTATATTTCTAATATTGCCCCTATCCCTTTCAGTGAGGATTATCCATGTCCCCACTGAATTTAAACTCGTGTGACATACCCTGTACGACAGGGGCCCCACCGACGTCACGTAACGGCCTCATCCTAGGTGTTGTCTCTGGGCTAAAATAAACTACAAATCTTATTTCACACGGGTTAATTACTATCTATTTTTAAGAATATATATTATTAGTACTCGTCTAGTGGACAAAGTGGTTCTAAACCTAAACCTAGGTGTCGCTATAAATTGAATCAGATATAATTCAATTTGATTTGATTAGTCAAAAATTAAATTTGAATTAGAATCAGCTCATACAAATATGAACTCGTCTCGAATTCTTCTATTGAAGAATGAACATAAATTCATATGTTTCAAAAATTTTCAATTCGTCAAATTATTTAACGGATTAAATTTTTTATTTGATTCGCCAAATAATTTATCGAATTATATAAAAAATAAATACAACCAAATTTGGAAAAACGAGAAAAAACGAGGAAAATTTGAATTTTCAAATCCCCAAACGCCCTGCGTTGCATAAGCGGTCGCATAAAATGGAGGTGGGCCCCACAGCACATAAGAAGCAAAGGTTTTTTTTTCTAAAATTTAAATTTACTTCAAATTTCCATTATGCAAAAGTTTACACAATCCAAATCCAAATCCAAATCCAAATAAATAAATAAAAATTAAATTTAAATTCAATGAATCATAATTAGAATTCTTCTTTGGACAATTCAAATATAAATCATATTTTTTACAAACTAAATTACCAAATTTGATTCGTGGTCACCTTTATCTAGACCTCTATTGACACTCGGGGGCGGGTAGAACAACTTTAGGTAGGTAGAACATATTTAAGTTACATGTATATATTATTTGCAATATTAATAAAAAAAATCTCAATTTATCAAAAAAAATCTAGACCTCTAATGAAAGTACATCGAATACATGAGAAAAACAAACCTCTGTTTCAATTATCTGAAATACATCAAAACAATATTATCTAATATAGCATATTCTTGATGGTCGATTTAAACTTCAAGAGGATATCTAAACTCGAGTCCTTGTATCTAGTTATGCATGATATGCATCTCTCTCAATGTTGTGCCACCAATTGGAATGCCCGATAGATAAGCTTCAACATGCCACGATCTAACATACCAACGACTATTCGAAAAGAACGCTGTCACGTAAATGTTTTTGGTTTGATATCATTTGATATTCGGTTCGTGGCCGAATAATCCATATTTAATTTGGATATAATTTTTTAGACAATGTAAAAAAAATTTAACAAGTATTTAATACTGCTGAATTCTCAATGACTCAAATTCGAAATCAGCTAGATTAACTATTGTTGTTTGATGTAATGTAAATTTCAATCCCATAAGGATCGCCAGAATTCCTTTTTTTTATAAGTAGAAATAAAACCCTTACAGAATTCCTACTACTGCTGAAGTGCAAGGCTAACACCCCTACCAAACTAAAAAATCCAATGATCAACTGCATGGACCCATCTTGCACCTCACATGCCGAGATTGCCTAATAAAGTCCCATCATTATGGAACTTCACATTCACATAAACATCTGGTGGTCAATGACGTTAAAATAAAATTTTTTATTAGGTTTTGCTGACAATCGTAACCTCGTAAAAAATTGCTATACTATGTAGGTTATAAATATTATGTATTTTAATAAATTTTATTTATTAAAAAAATACGTCAAAATAGATGGATAGCAATGTATAGGCGCAATATATTTAGTTATATTTGAAATAATATGATTTCAGAGTTTCAAGATCTCATTTCTTGTTGCTAAAATTCAGGCCCAAACTTTAGTGGATTCAGATTTTATATTCCGGTATTTATACTCACCCTTACGAAAAGGTGAAAAGTCCAATACTTTATTAACTGAACCATGAAGATTCAACCATTAAAAAAATTCTTAAAAATTGTACGAAGAAATAAAATAAAAACTCGTGAATTCTTAAAAATTCTTAAAGATTTGACGAAAAAAATGTATGGTAACATCATGTATACAGTCTCCGAATTAATACACATTTCACAAAAATAGAACAGATTTCTGGAATTGGTTACTTAAACAGGGCCCACGTGAAAGTGAAGAAGGGGTAAAAATGGGAAGATAGAGAGAGAATAGTTGTTGATGGTAGTATCGTTGGGTGTGGTTAAAGTGGAACCTAACCGCTAACCACTGACCTCATTAACCGAACACAAAGGTATCCAATATGAAAAAAGGTTTCGGTTAATTAACGGCGTCACCAACCCACGTTAAAACACTCTTGTTGCCATGTAGACATAAAGACAGAGAGAGAGAGAGAGGAAAAAAAAAAAATAAAGAAATAGTATTTTTTGGGTCTCTATAAAGACGGCCGTTTTGTTGCAGCTGCTCTACTCTGCTCCCCTTAACTTCCCTGCTTTCTTCTCTCTCTATCTCTCCTCTGTTTGGTGTCTTTAAACAGAGACAAGGGAGGAGGAGAGGGAACGAACAAGCACTAACACAGAAAAAGCTACACAAAGAGCACTTTTGAGCTTATTGTACAAAGAGAATAGAAGAGATGGAAACCACGACAATGCCGGTTGCTCCGAGGTGGGCCCGGGCATCCGCCGTGGCGTTTGCGCTCCTCCTCCTGGTCGTTGTCGGCACGGTGGCTACCATGCGGAACGACGCCGTCTCCGGTTTCATCAGGTAAATAGGGGGTTGGGGGTTAGCTTATTTAAGCAATTAGTCTACAATGTGGGTAAAATAAAGAGGTTAATTTTGGGTGCATTAGCGTTTTACCAGTTGGTTTGTTTAGTTTTTTTTTTAACTTTTCGCTTTTTCACTGTTTCTGGTACCCTTAAATCAATTGTTGGTTCATTTATAGTTACTTTTCTCCCTGCTCTGTTATTTTCATTTATTATCTGTTCTCCCAAACAAAGCAGCGCTGAAAGTGACTCACTCACATCCACGTGGAATATAATGCATTTAAATTAACTAAACAGTCCATACTCCACATTTTCATTTTTATTTGCCCATTATATCATTTGGTGATTTTCTTTTTTATTGGAAATTTTTATAAATAGGAATGTGGGAACAGACAATTTACAGAGCTCAAGGAACTCGTCAATGGACGCCACCAGGTAATTAAGATTCCGAATGTTAATTAATTATTCAAAAGAAAAAAAAGAGTGTGAATAAATATTTTACGGTTTTATTAATCCATTATATCTATCTTAATTTTGTCTGATGGGACCCCACCGCGAAGTGTCTGAACCGTTAACCGTTGGGTGGAGGAAACCTCGGAGGAATAGATGCCCGGGATCTTGGCCGTCGAGATCTGGTCTGATCCCCAGATCTGAACCGTTTATTCTCGAGGTGGCCACTTTGGATTCCCCCTCTTCCCTAACTAGTAATTCCATATAATTGTACTTCCCAAACTACCCCGACCAAATTGCCCAGCTGGCGCCTCCGCTCAGAGGCATTTACGGCATTTCACCCCTCGCACCACACGCCCGCACCGACGCGTCGCCTTGTCAGTTAACTTCCTAAATCCCAAAAAAAATTCCTAAATCCCAACGGTTTTTACTGTCCCCGAGTAAAAATAAATAATTTTCTAAAAAAAAAATAATAATAATTAATAACGCCCATCTCTATCTCCTCCTTAAGACAAGGGGACGACACGTGTCCCAAACAGGCGAATGCATATCCCCGTACAAGAATGTCGTTTTAATTAATTCTACAAACTAACGAGTAATTCCGTTTTTGCCCCCAGCTACCATGACCAGAGAGCCGAGGAATTAAGCAAGCAAGCGGTGGAGGACCCGGAAGAGGTTGTTTCCCAAGTTCACATGTAAGTTGGTTGCTTGCTTCTCCCTTTATTTAAATTTATTATTATTCTTTTCTTTTCTTTTCGGCTGTTTAAAAAATAGGTTAAGTACCTGAAAAATAAAAAATGTGGCCAATAGAGTGGGCATAGATTTGGCGGTTGGTTAGGTTAGTTGTTTTATAATAAGGTCGCCAGCAATAATTAAATTGTTGGGTCGATATTTATTGTAACCGGTCCACCCCATCACTTTTTTCCTTGGCTTCCCTTTCTGTTAATCGACTGTGTTACCCTTGTACCTTCATTACGGAATCTGCATACTATATAATATACTGTACGGGGAAGGAAGGAATGGGTGGTGAGGTCATTAATGAGCCCTCACGCTGTCCATTCCCCGACAATAATTCGCCACCCTGCCTCTCAACTAACGGCGGTGGTGGTGTTTAACCAAGGGATAAGATCCGTATCCATCGAAATCAATTATAAAAATTAATTAGGTAGGTTTTAATAAAGTTGGAATTTGAGTTTCGTACCCTTGATTAAGCTAAATGTGACACTAGATTGCCGTTTTCGGGATAATTCTTCTTGGTAATAATAATTCAATATTCAGTAACTGGACAACTGTGTATGCGAGTTTGTACCTGATGGGACGGATTTGTATGTTTCTTTTTCTCTCCGTTTGGAGAGGACAAAATTAACGTACGAATGAATGCCCCTCTTTGGGTTCCGCGTACTAAAAGATAAACCAAAATGAAGGGTAGAAGAGGACCTGTTGGTCCACACCAGGAGACAAAATGTTTTGCTTCTTGCCCCTGTATGCTCGATGTGGTTTTTGGTGCTTACACTGGAATAAGATATGTTCAAATAGATATTAATTGAAGTATTATTGACGTAAAAGATATTTTTGTGAGAGTCGTTCACTAAAATGTGGTCCAACAACGATTCTGAATACAGGGATGAATAATTGAACAAGTAAATCATTGTCATGGAATGGAATGGAATGGTGAAATGCTGAATAATGGGTGATTGAGGACATTAGAGTTACTGAATTGTGGTTAATGAGTTAAGTTGGAAGACATAGGGCTGTTGCAGCAGTGGTTAAGTCTAATGGGGATGGTTTTTGTTTGACAGGATGATCAGGAACAGTACTGAGAGGAGGAAGCTTGGGTATTTCTCCTGCGGGACAGGCAATCCGATCGACGATTGCTGGCGCTGTGACCCCAACTGGCATAAGAACCGCAAACGCCTTGCCGACTGTGGCATTGGATTCGGTAGGAATGCCATCGGAGGACGCGACGGTCGGTTCTACGTGGTCACAGACCCCGGTGATGACGACCCTGTCAACCCGAGGCCAGGCACGTTGCGCCACGCGGTCATCCAGGACGAGCCCCTCTGGATCGTGTTCAAGAGGGACATGGTTATTCAGCTGAAGCAGGAGCTGATCATGAACAGCTTTAAGACCATTGACGCCCGCGGAAGCAATGTTCACATTGCCAACGGGGCCTGCATTACTATCCAGTTCATCACCAATGTGATCATCCACGGCCTCCACGTCCATGACTGCAGGCCCACTGGAAATGCCATGGTGAGGAGCTCCCCGGGCCATTACGGCTGGAGGACGATGGCTGATGGGGATGCCATCTCCATCTTCGGGTCAAGCCACATCTGGGTTGACCACAACTCGCTCTCTCATTGTGCCGATGGCCTGGTTGATGCTGTCATGGGTTCGACCGCCATTACCATCTCCAACAACCACATGACACACCATAATGAGGTTAGTTTGCGCTCTAAATTGATTGTCCAATCTGATTGTCCTTATTACTGATGCCTAATATTGCGTTCTGTTGAAATCTATTACAGGTTATGCTTCTGGGCCACAGCGATTCGTATACGAGGGACAAGCAGATGCAAGTGACCATCGCATACAACCATTTCGGAGAGGGACTCATCCAGAGAATGCCAAGGTAACATTTAAGACGATCTCTTAATTATTAAAGCTTATGGTTTCCCCTTTCTTCTGTCAGATATGGTTATACGAGCTTATCCTTATATGTAGCCACCGACACGTGAATTTTCACCCTCCCAATAATGGCATTCATCAAAAATAATGTCTCCCAAGTTTACAATTATTATGGACTGGCTGTCAATCGGATTATTACGGATAATGCAGGTGTCGGCACGGATATTTCCATGTGGTAAACAACGACTACACTCACTGGGAGATGTACGCAATCGGTGGAAGTGCTGAACCAACCATCAACAGTCAGGGAAACAGATACAATGCCCCTGCCAACCGTTTCGCAAAGGAGGTACCTATTGTCCTAATGTAGATGCTAAGAGAACGCAAAGGTTCGTGTTCGTCGATTATGTTTTCTGATCATAATCACTTTGAACAGGTGACGAAGAGGGTCGAAACGGCTGCAAGCCAGTGGAAGGGCTGGAACTGGAGATCGGAGGGAGACATGCTCCTGAACGGTGCTTACTTCACCCCGTCCGGAGCAGGGGCTTCGGCCAGCTATGCTCGTGCCTCCAGCTTGGGCGCCAAGTCTTCTTCCATGGTGGGAGCAATGACCTCCAATGCTGGTCCTCTCGGCTGCCGCAAGGGCAAGCTGTGCTAGTTTTCGAGCCTCTGCACTAAAACAGTTGCAGCAATATTTTTTTGGGTCCCATTATACCGGCAAGTGTAAATTTTCTACACATTGTCAAAATCCATTGCCACCCCAAATCCTCTCCTCACCTTTCAACCTCGGCCTGTTTCGTCTGAAAGAAGACAATGTCATCATCCTTGGAGCAGGTCCAGAAGCGTTGTTCATTTTGTCTTTTCCAATTTATTTTCTTGTTACCCTTTTATCCATTTCCACTTTTCTCACTCCCCTGCTTCATTCCCTTCTAACCCCGTCTGTGTTGTCTACTAGTCCAAAGTGTTGGTCAACATCTGAGTCAATTGTCAGTATCTCCATATTTAGTCGGGTTGAGTCATATTATAGGAAAAAGTTAATATTCTCGTGATTTCCCTTTAATTTTGGTTTGTGTAGCTGATACAAGCAAAGCAATAGTATGGATCTGATATTTGAGTTATGAGAAGAACCCTTTTGTTACAGTCTTTTACCTTTCTCTTGCAATCTATGCCAAATGGAAGTTAACTAAGATTTTTTTTCCCAAATCGTCTTATATCCGAACACCCATTCTACAGATAAGTCCAAATTCGAGCAGGAGTAACTACAAAAAGCAGCAAAGATCTTTTTACCGAGTTAACTAAGTCTTAGTTTTCACTTTATTCTGCTCTTGCGTGCTGATTATTGCATGTGCACTACTGATGCAACCACATGATGGAAAGAAAGAAATAAACCAGCTGTTCAACAACATCAGAGTTAAAAGGGCTTTCAACATCAATTACTTTTGTTTCCCACTTTTATGTCAAACTGGTCGCCATGGATAATGACGTTAATGAATGGCAATTAACAAGTGACCACTCAGCTTCAATCAGGTTCAAAAGCGCGCAATTATTATTGTCCGAAACTATCTGTTACCCGACATTCACTGAATCGACTAAATTAACTATAAACGGGTACAATCACAAAAGAAACAAATGTTTGTGATGCACACTCAACTAGATAAGCACAACAAGGGGTTCCTAATTTTCTTTCTATCTGAGCTTTCACATGATAGAATGACCAAACTCTGAGGTATTTTTGCATGTGAGGCAAGGGACCCATATGGCATGTGAGAGAATTGTGTTGCATGTAATAGAAAGATATGGGATTGGGACCAAATTAATTATCGTCCGGCCCAACTTGCACACGTAACAAACGACATGTTACTTCATATGAACGTTGGTGGTCTCAGAGCAGTCGCCTTCAGGCCCCTTGTTTTAGTGTTGAGCATCTCTATTGGGCCTCTGCCCATCTGCGATTGTTTCTTCTATGAATACTGATATTTGACCGCTTGTTGCTTTCCGATCTCATATTGGATCCCCTCGTTGGAATTCAATGCTGTGCTTCTACATTTGGTTTGGAGTCTACTTCAATTAATTAATCTATATTCGAGTCGGATCGCAAAAGAGTCTTATCTTTTCCCTTTATCCCATTCGCTGGTTGGATGAATCCCACCTCAGCTCTTGGAGTATGGATGGATCTCCACAAGTTTTGGATAAATGCCTCTGATAGTTCTATCTGGCAGAAGGCCAACTAACTCTTCACATGGTCCATTGCGCCACTCAATTCCTCCTACTTCCATTTCTAGGGCTTGTTTCGGCCATCCATCTCAGGACGGCATCTAGGACGACACTAAAGTGAGTCCATGTTAGTCACCAGTTGTATTGTAGCAACTAATTTATTCTCCGTAAAGTTAGACCAAGTTACCCGTTCCAAAAAATCTAACCATAAATTTTTGTCGTTTTATATACGTCTTTTATTATTCGGACAAGTGCCAGGCTAATCCCAACGGTGTTATCATTCCATTTGGGGAGTGGATTGAGCACGGAGTGAAGGAATCGATTCCGTACGGTTTGGAGTGAAGGGGGACCGCAGTGGTAAGCGTAGTTATGTGATAATGGCAAGTTCAGTTATGTGATAATGGCAAGCGCAGTTATGTGATAATGACATGTGTATTTTTGACAGTGGCAAGTCCCCGTTGATGATAATGGCGCGCGTAGTTTTTTTCATTTTGGTCCCCCATATTTTATCATTTTTGCAAAAAGGTCACACTGGCATGCGCAGTTATGTGATAGTGGCATGTGCAGTTATGTGATACTGGCATGCGCAATCATGTGATAATGACATTTGTATCCGGCCTACGTTTGTGCGTAGCTTTTTTCATTTTGGTCCCGAAATTTTAGCGCGTTTGCAAAAAAGTCCCCGCGTGTCTTCATTCCGAACGGTTCGGAATCTGAGCATTCCGTGCCCAATCCAGACCCTTCCATTTGAGAACGTCTAAAGATGAGAGAGGCTTAAACGGCATTAATTAGGCTTAATTTTGGCACATCGTGACTGTTAATTAAATTAATAAAAAGATTTTAATCTTGCAAATCTTTTTTTAAATTTAAAATAAATTGTATAGGGTGGAGATGGTTATCTAGATAACAACCAACTCTTAATTCTCTCCTAGTTTTTTCCTTTAATATATGTAAAAAGGAAAAGAAAGGGCGAAGGAAAAATACCTACGGATAAACAGAGCGAAAAAGCAAACATTTCTTTTTCTCTCCAGGTTCTCTCTCAGAAAAATAGGCTGTGAATTTCATCTCTGCTTCGTTCGTTCATACGTGAGCAGAGATTGACCAGTGACAAGCCTCCATCATCGATCCCGTGAACAACTTCTGAAAAACGCATTAAATAAATAATGCGCTTCAAAAAGTAATCGTTATTTATGGCTATTTATTTAATAATTTGTTCATTGATTTAGTTTATGTAAATAATTATGATTATATATGGTAATCAACATAAACCTTAAGTGACCAATATAAGCAATGATGGTTGCTTGATTCTTGAGATACGACGTACGGTCAAGTTTTAAGGGACTTTATTTGTTCGGAGGAGCTTTAAGGGACCGAAACGGGATTGTTTGGCCCAAAATGGCGCTTCTTCGCGTTCCCCGTCACGAACGTCACCGCCCGTGACATTACCAACCCTACTCCTGCTTCTGCCACTGCCATCTCTCTCTATTGGCCCAAAACTTTGTGGACAGAGGCCCAACAGCATGTAGATGGGCTTAATGTGGGCCCATGTCTAGGGAGAGCTCAACTTGAAGGCTCAGTAGCCGAGTTAGCAGTTTTTTTAATGATCCTCGAGTTAAGCACATCGAAGAATATTTAATACGACTCTGCCGAGATTTTTTTTTTGAAAGGTATAATTTTATAAAAAAAAACAAAAGGTCATCATCACAGATACCATAAAGGTAAGGGACTGCACCTATGACTTCCAAGGGACAAAACAGCACCACAGAACCTGGAGGAGGTGAGACACGAGAGAGGTAGCTCACCTAAACAATTACCAACAGCACCTAAAAATCCTAAGCACCAGGATAATATCTTGGAATCGGAAATCATCAGCTAGCCCATACCAACAGATAGACACCAACAGATTGTCAAAACAAAAAGGCTGCCGGCCAAAGATAATCTTGTTCCTCACTAACCACACGTTCCAACATAAGGAGGCTAACAAAGTATACCACAACTTCTTGAGGAACCAACCCAACCAGTCCTTCAAAAGAGTTAGAGAAGACCTCTCAACGCACCAACTTAAGGAATGAATACCACACTTTGGGATATTTTAGAAATTCTAAAATTTCAAAATTACTTAATGCACAATTGCGACATTGTGGGGGATTGTTGGAGAATTGGTTCATTAACCAAGGAAGAGATGGTCCAATACAAGTGAGTGTATTGGGCTTTGGCCCAAATATTTAATTAGAGGGAGAATCCTAATTAAATATAATAACTAAGTAATTAGTGGGTAACTTTGAGCTAATTTAATTGAAGGTCACACCAATTGATTTTGGGTGTTTGTGAGATCAATACAAAGCTCGTTGATAGAGCTTCGTAACGATATATAACACTTGCGAAAATCCAATTCTCGGGGTGAATAAAAATTGGCTTTAAAGTGGTATGGTTGTTATTAAAATAAGCACAATCCCACATTGGTTAGCGCACCATGCTGAGACAAGTTTATAAGGGACTAGAAGTCTAGCATGGGTAAACTGGTGGTGAAGGGAGAAGCTTCTCGCACCGTCCGTCCGTCCGTCCGTCCGGCTCGGCTCGGCTCGGCACGCACGCGCGCGCGCCCCGCCCCGCCCCGTCCCGGACCGGGCCGGGCTCGGGTGCGGGTGCGGGTTTGTGGGAATTGTTCCAGGGCCTTATCTTTTTAGAACTGGGCCGGACTTGTTGTAGCGATCCTAGGCCCAAAAAGTCCTCTGGGCTTCTTGGACTTCCGTTTGGACAAGCCCACACCCCGGAATCTTCTTCACCTTCCAGGTGGCTTTGAATTTAAATTTCGAATTTAAATTCAAGCCAATAAATGGGATAACAGCCTAATGAATATGGGAGTTTTATGGGTCTTGTAACAGCCCAGTTAATGGCCCTATTAAATCCGAATTTGGCTGTTGGAGGTCCAAGGCTGCCTATAAAAGGAGCCCACCTCCTTCATTCCAAATCATCCCAGCTCACACTCTTCCTTGAGCTCTCTACTTCTCCCTCTATAGCATAGCATTTCTCACTCTCATTGTGTCGGAGTTCTAAGGCTACGAAAGTTCGAAAGGTGTACGAAAGTGCTTCCTATTGTACACGAGGTTGGGCGTTGTACCTTAGGAGCTCTCTTACCCACGGAGGCCTGAAGCATATAGGCGGGTAATAAGAGTTTAAGGGCACACGGCTTGCTGTGGCCTCGTCCAGGATTGCATCCGAAAATCACCACCTTGAAGAAGACGGTATTCACACTTAGTTCGAAGTGTGATCGTGAGCATTCTCTAAACTCCTCTCTTTTATTTGGCTTATAGATTACATACGATTATATGCTTTATATATTCGTAATTTACTAATATTCCAACAATCTTAAACTCTTATTAATTTGTATTAGTAAATTGGTTTATTAATCGTATATATATATTCGCTTGTAGTCGCTATTGGCGTTAACTTGCTCTTGTGCAAATCTTGCATCCGCTTGCCTCTGTAAGGAATAACTGGAAAAGAAGAAATTGATTAAACAATTTATCGCTTGCTGTCGTTGGGAAAATTGGATTTGGAAAAATTTTATTAAGGCATGGATGAATTTAAAACTTCTGTGCTCACCTGTTACGTGTAACCGTTGCACCATTACGTGAGTTTATCACTGCTCGTACAATTAATTTATTGAATACAGGTTTCAAGATTGTTGCAAGTATTTATCTACTGCGAGCACTACATCGAAAAAATATTTAGATATATTTTCCCGTGTTTATTTAAATAGTGCTCAATTCCAATACTTACCAAAGGTTATTTGGTGATCTATAGATCATGGCTGGAATTAACAACTCTCCCCCACTTAATAACTCCGGTGCGACAAACACCGCTGATGACAACTTGAACGAGGAGGTTCCTGTTGTGAGGGCTAGCAGCGCTGAGGCCGTTATGCCGGGTCATAGACACCCAATGCCATTATATCTCTCATCTTGAGAAACCGGAAAAGTTCAAGAGTTGAAATTTCAAGAGATGGCAACAAAAAATGTTGTTCTACTTGACCGCCTTGAACTTTAGCCGGTATGTCAAGGAAGAGAAACCCAAAGAGAATGTGAGTGATCCGCATCAAACCGCGATCAACAGCGCATGGGTACATGAAGATTACCTATGTCGCAACTATATATTGGGTTCTCTCGACGATTCTCTTTACGGCGTCTACTATACCAAAGAAACGTCTAAGGAACTTTGGGAATCGTTGGAGCACAAATATAAAGTTGACGACGCCGGTGCAAAGAAATTTGTGGCCGGGCGCTTCCACGACTATCGGATGGTCGATGGAAAGAGCGTTGTGGAACAATGCGAAGAGTTGCAATTGATTTTTCATGATCTTGCAACGGAGAAAATGGCCATCAATGATGCCCTCCAAGTGGCGATGGTAATTGAGAAATTACCACCATCTTGGAAGGACTTCAAGATGTACCTCAAGCACAAGAGGAAGAAGATGACTCTCGAGGACCTTATCCGAAGGTTGCGCATCGAGCAAGACAACCGAAAGGTTGATAAGAAACCAAGTGGCATGGTTGCTAAGGCCAATGTGGTCGAGACTGGGGGGAGCTCCCGTGGGAACAAGCGGAAACGCTCAAATGACTCCAAGGGAGATGCTCAGAACAAGAGCTTTACTGGTGCCTGCTTTGTTTGCAACAAGACCGGCCATCGTGCCAAAGATTGCTACAAACGTCTAGCCGCAGAGGGTAAGAAGACGGCAGGACCTAGCAAGGGCAAGAAGAAGAAGCCCGCCAATGCTAACATTGCGGAGGCTAGCTTGAGCTCCGACCTCGATGAGATGCACCTCACGGCCGTTGTGTCCGAGGTGAACCTCGTGGGTGGGAACTCGAAGGAATGGTGGGTGGACACGGGGGCTACCCGCCACATTTGTGCCAACAAATGGATGTTCAAGACCTATCAACCGGTCGATGATGAGAACTGCTACATGGGAAATTCTGCAGTCTCGAAGGTTGAAGGCAAGGGGACGGTCATGCTGAAGATGACCTCGGGCAAGGAGCTGACCTTGACTGATGTGCTGCATGTGCCCGAGATTCGAAAGAATCTTATCTCCGGAGTGGTGCTCAACAAGAGGGGCTTTCGGCTTGTGTTCGAGTCCGACAAGGTCATCATGTCCAAGGGAGGGATGTTCGTTGGCAAGGGCTACTTGACCAACAATCTTTTTAAGATGAGTGTAATGACTTTAGCTCCCAAGGCAAAGTCTAGTGATAAGATTGATGTGGGTGCCGCCAATAAGGCTAGCACAAGCAATAATGTAATGAATGTTGCCGATAAGGCCAATGAGAAAGTGAAGGTTGCTTATTCTCGGGATTCGTTATATTTATGGCATGGTAGACTAGGTCATGTGAACTATAAGTCTTTACAAAGGCTAATATCACTTAACCTACTACCAAAGTTTAACATCGATCACAAACATAAGTGCGAGACTTGTGTTGAGGCCAAGTACGCCAAAGCATCTTCCCACTCGATTGAGCGAAGCACGGAACCGTTGGATTTAATCCATACCGACGTATGTGATTTAAAATACGTACAAACGCGTGGCGGTAAAAATTATTTTATAACTTTTATCGACGATTGTACGAGGTATTGCTATGTCTACTTGATGAGAAGTAAAGACGAAGCAATAGACATGTTCATTCACTATAAGAATGAAGTTGAGAACCAACTTGGCAAGAAGATCAAAAATATTCGAAGTGACCGAGGTGGTGAATATGAATCTCCATTTGCACAAGTTTGTGCCGAGAATAGAATCGTTCATCAAACCACGGCGGCTTATTCTCCCGAGCAAAATGGAATTGCAGAAAGGAAGAATATGACGCTTAAGGAAATGATGAATGCGATGCTTATTAGTTCCGGATTACCAAGGAATTTGTGGGGGGAAGCGGTGCTTTCGGCCAACTTTGTGCTCAACAGGGTACCACATAAAAAGTTGGCTAAAACACCTTACGAATTATGGAAAGGTTATGCGCCTAGCTATAAATTCCTAAGGGTTTGGGGATGTCTTGCTAAGGTCCCGATCCCACCTCCTAAAAGGACAAGGATAGGACCCAAGACGGTGGATTGTGTGTTTATCGGTTATGCACAAGATAGTGCTGCATATCGATTCTTGGTACACAAGTCAGATAACTCTGATATCCACGTAAATACTATCATAGAAGCTAGGGATGCTTCATTCTTTGAGGAAAACTTTCCTCACAAAGCTCGAACTGGTGTTGACCGTCGAGTTGACCAAAGTGGAAGCAATGTGGGGGGAGAGGAACCTCAAGATGAAGTTGAAGAGCCTAGGCGTGGGAAAAGGGCTAGAAAAGAAAAGTCCTTCGGATCAGATTTCCTAACATATCTGTTAGAAAAGAATCCAGTAACCTACAAAGAAGCAATGTCTTCTACAGACTCTGCTCTTTGGAAGGAAGCGGTGAATAGTGAGATAGAGTCTATCTTACATAATCACACTTGGGAACTAGTAGATCTACCTCCGGGTAGTAAACCACTGGGCCATAAGTGGATCTTCAAAAAGAAGATGAAGCCTGATGATACAGTGGATAAGTATAAGGCGAGACTTGTTGTTAAAGGCTACAAGCAAACTAAGGGTGTTGATTATTTTGACACATATGCTCCTGTCTCCAGGAAAACATCTATTAGGTTAGTCATAGCCTTGGCGGCTTTGTTTAACCTAGAGATCCATCAAATGGATGTGAAGACGGCCTTCCTTAATGGAGATTTGGAAGAGGAGATTTACATGGAGCAACCTGAAGGGTTTGTGGTTCCAGGTAAAGAACATAAGGTGTGTAAACTTGTAAAATCTTTGTATGGACTAAAACAAGCACCTAAACAATGGCACGAAAAGTTTGATAGTGTAATGCTATCTAACGGGTTTGAGATAAACCAATGTGATAAATGTGTTTACGTGAAAGGAGATGATAACGACTATGTGATAGTTTGTCTCTACGTAGATGACATGTTGATCGTGGGTAATAATGATAATATCAAAATTACCAAGAAAATGTTGTCACAAAATTTCGACATGAAAGACTTGGGACAAGCTGATGTAATACTTGGGATGAAAATTACCAAGACTTCAGAAGGTTATGCGCTTTCCCAAGGTCACTATGTCGAAAAGATACTTGACAAATTCGATAAGGATAGCAATGTAATTGCGAGAACTCCTATGGAAGTGGTGTCGAGTCTCTGCAAGAATCGCGGAGAGAGTGTGAGACAACTAGAATATTCTAGAGTTATAGGCAGTTTAATGTACCTCATGGACTGTACTAGACCAGATATTGCAAACTCGGTTAACAGATTATCGAGATATACGAGTAATCCCAATTATGAACATTGGAAAGCGATAGTTAGAGTTCTTAGATATCTAAGGTACACTGCTAACTATGGATTACACTATACGAGACATCCAGCCGTTCTGGAAGGGTATTCAGACGCGAATTGGATCTCAGACTCCAAGAATATAAAATCTACTAGCGGATACATATTTACATTTGGAGGAGCAGCGGTCTCGTGGAGATCATGCAAACAAACTTGCATTGCTAGATCAACTATGGAATCAAAATTCATAGCGTTGGATCTAGCAGCTGAAGAGGCGGATTGGCTCCGAAGTTTCTTAGAGGACATTCCGATGTGGTCAAAACCAGTGCCTCCCATTAGCGTGCACTGTGATAGTCAATCAGCTATTGGAAGAGCACAAAATAATGTGTATAATGGAAAGTCTAGACACATACGTCGTAGACATAAATCCGTGAGAACGTTATTGAGAACGGGTGTGATATCTTTAGACTATGTAAAGTCAAAAGAGAACATCGCGGATCCATTAACTAAGGGTCTAACGAGAGACCAAGTTGAGGTATCATCGAGGGGAATGGGATTAAAGCCCACGAAATGACCTAAACCCATGATGGGAACCCAACCTGGATCGTAAATCCCGATCTGCAGGTTCAAAGGGACAACCGAATTGTGAGACTAGGGTCGAACAAAGTACTTAGGAAATTGAGTTCCTTGCCTATTCCTATGATGGAAGAGTGATAGACCTGTCCATGTGAAGGTTAAGCTTTAAGCTTTAATGATCCTTATACTTCGAGTATATATATAAGTGGGGTATGACAGGATACTCCTTATAAGAGATCACCTATATCGAATGTGAAGGGGCCGCTTCTATGAGATGAGTTAAGGGCTAAATCTCTAGAGCATTCGATGAAGTTTCCAAGGCAGTCCAGGGCCTAAATGGACAACAACGAAAGAACCAAGTAGTGGTTTGAGAAAAAGTTGTGTGAGTACTTTTGTCTTGGTATACATGAAACGCCGAACAGTTCAAGGCATCGCGTCCACTGGTTGGCAAGTATATCCGAAGGTATTTCACTAAGGAAGGTTCAAGGCTTTCAACCACCATTCCTGATGCAACAAATTCTCGCAGAACTCCAAGTTGCATGTAGCATCGGTAGGCTCATATCATATATAAGCCAATTTGCATTCATGTGGGGGATTGTTGGAGAATTGGTTCATTAACCAAGGAAGAGATGGCCCAATACAAGTGAGTGTATTGGGCTTTGGCCCAAATATTTAATTAGAGGGAGAATCCTAATTAAATATAATAACTAAGTAATTAGTGGGTAACTTTGAGCTAATTTAATTGAAGGTCACACCAATTGATTTTGGGTGTTTGTGAGATCAATACAAAGCTCGTTGATAGAGCTTCGTAACGATATATAACACTTGCGAAAATCCAATTCTCGGGGTGAATAAAAATTGGCTTTAAAGTGGTATGGTTGTTATTAAAATAAGCACAATCCCACATTGGTTAGCGCACCATGCTGAGACAAGTTTATAAGGGACTAGAAGTCTAGCATGGGTAAACTGGTGGTGAAGGGAGAAGCTTCTCGCGCCGTCCGTCCGTCCGTCCGGCTCGGCTCGGCACGCACGCACGCACGCGCGCCCCGCCCCGCCCCATCCCGGACCGGGCCGGGCCGGGCCGGGCTCGGGCTCGGGCTCGGGCTCAGGTGCGGGTGCGGTTGCGGGATTGTGGGTTTGTGGGAATTGTTCCAGGTTCCAGGGCCTTACTTTTTAGAACTGGGCCGGACTTGTTGTAGCGATCCTAGGCCCAAAAAGTCCTCTGGGCTTCTTGGACTTCCGTTTGGACAAGCCCACACTCCGGAATCTTCTTCACCTTCCAGGTGGCTTTGAATTTAAATTTCAAATTTAAATTCAAGCCAATAAATGGGATAACAGCCTAATGAATATGGGAGTTTTATGGGTCTTGTAACAGCCCATTTAATGGGTGGGTTAATGGCCCTATTAAATCCGAATTTGGCTGTTGGAGGTCCAAGGCTGCCTATAAAAGGAGCCCACCTCCTTCATTCCAAATCATCCCAGCTCACACTCTTCCTTGAGCTCTCTACTTCTCCCTCTATAGCATAGCATTTCTCACTCTCATTGTGTCGGAGTTCTAAGGCTACGAAAGTTCGAAAGGTGTACGAAAGTGCTTTCTTTTGTACACGAGGTTGGGCGTTGTACCTTGGGAGCTCTCTTACCCACGGAGGCCTGAAGCATATAGGCGGGTAATAAGAGTTTAAGGGCACACGGTTTGCTGTGGCCTCGTCCAGGATTGCATCCGAAAATCACCACCTTGAAGAAGACGGTATTCACACTTAGTTCGAAATGTGATCGTGAGCATTCTCTAAACTCCTCTCTTTTATTTGGCTTATAGATTACATACGATTATATGCTTTATATATTCGTAATTTACTAATATTCCAACAGTAAATTAATTAGTAACCATGACTAAAATTTGTAAACAAATAAGTGACTAGAGGACTAGTTAATTATGGACATGTGGTTGCTCTAAATAGTTTTTTTCATAGTTTTAAAATACAGGTTTTGGTACGGGCCGGATTGTGTCCGTTTTCTAGTTCATCCAGTCAGACCACCAATCGGATCGAATAATTTTTATTAATTTTTTTACTATTATTCAAATAATATGTAGACTAAATAGTCAAAATATAGGTTTCAAAATCCACATTTTAGAAATATCAACCAATTTATAAAATATAAAGTCAAATTTCCTTTTTTGATTTAGAGAAATTTAGCATATGATACGACTTTTTTATTTTTATTTTTGCTAATTTGAATAAAATTCTGTCAAACCGGATGGTCCGAGTTAAAAACCAGTACGAACCGTCCAGTCCGACTAGAGGCTTTTTACCCCTAAAAATGGACCCTTTTTAAAACTATGGTTTTTTTCAATAAGCGAAACATTTTATGAATTACAAGTCCTGAAAATTCCCTATAGTACTCCATGACCCATGCAAAATAGTGCTCTTTCCATTGTTTATTGCAACCAACCATTCTAAACTGCTAGGATTAGTTGCTTAATGGATCGGCCAGACAGTAAATTAAACTAATGAGCATATGGAACAATGATGATGCTCATATGGCGTGATCTGATATGCTATCATTATGCCCACATATAATTTATTCTCGCTTTAGCCCTAACTAATATCATGTGACATCGCATAATTCGCATTATTGCTGTGTTGTTATGATGATTAATGTTGCTGGTAGTAATCCTATCTCCATTAATGCTGAATAAGCAAAAGTTAGTGTCCATCAATGAAGCACCACGAATCGTCACGTTTAAATCTTCCGTTTCTTCAAATTAATATGAAAAGTTACGGACGACATAAATATGCATGTCGGGTGGTTTGGACCTTACCTATACTCCGTAGATCTATGATACGTTGATTTTTACTGGATCTAATATAAGGTATGAATATAAATTTATGTCTAGAAGTAGGATTTACGGTTTATATTATACCCTTAATTTTTTACCCTACTATATACTATATCCTGGTTAGATTCTAATTAGACACTATTTAGATTTTATTTAGACCCTCATTAGATCCTAATTGACAATATCTGACAATTGTGCTATGATCAAGTAAATGAATACCGATTGCGTAGGGTGGACAAGGGTGAATTGGATGATATTGTGAAGTATGGATCACTAAAAGCTCATTTTTTTAATATTTTCCACTTGTTGAATTGTTGACGTACTTAAAAATTGAAAGGAAGTTATTATACCATTTAACTCAAATATCAAATTTTAATTTTGTAGTCTTCTATTGAAGTTGAAGTGTAACATGTAAAATTAATTTTTTTGTCTAAATATTATCATAAAATAAAATATTAAAGAATTGAACCCTTAGACCCTCAATTTCTTTGAAGATGAAAGGTTTGATCTCAGAATAAAAAAAGGGCAAATTACCCTCACATCCCTGAGATTTGGTCACCCTCCCCCTAGGTCCCTGACTTTTGAAAAAAGATTGTCCCGTCCCTAAGTTTTGACGATAATAGACTCTCGGGTCCCTGGCTGACGTCATCGACTCTTTTTTTCATTTTTGGTCATGAAAATGACCAAAATACCCTTAAACAAAAAATAATTTTTTTAACCTTCTTCAACCTTTTACCTCCCGCTCCCGCTCCCCCCCTCCTTCTCCTCTCCCCCTCCCGCTCCCTCCCTCTCCCCCTCCAGCTCCCCCCCCCTCCTCCCCCTTTCCCATTCACCATCGCGAATCTTTGTCTTCTCTGGGCCACCATCCAAATCGAACCCAATCGGGAACGCAACGCCAATCGAACCCCATCCACTATCGCAGGCAACAGTGGTTAATACCCGTAATTAATACCAAAACGGAAAGACTCGGTGGTTATGTGCCCATTTCGGTCGTTTGGTGGCTCCATTGGGGGATTCTAACGTGTATTTGGGTAATTAATTAAGGAGGACAAATACCACACTCCACCGCCGTAGAACTCCAGAGCTCAACCAGGAGCTCCAGCTACCCAAGATCTTTCTATTTGGTCAGAATCCAGCCGAACGTCGTCCTTCAACATCCTTCAACCAAGTGTCGATGTCATCTCCTCCAGCTCTGCCAACCAGACCGTGACAGCCATAGACGCCGTCAAGGCCCTCCCCACGGCTGGCCCGCTCCCTCCTCCACGTCGGGCGACTCCCCTCCGCAGCTCCCGCCTTTCGATTGAAATCCCAATTGGAGGTCACCGTCGTCGATTGAAATCCCAACTGTCACCGTCGTCGTCGAAGCTTTGTCAATTAATTCCAGCAAAAAACTCCCCCATTAATTAATTACGAGCAAGAACACCTAGGGGATTCTAACCTTTATTTGGGTAATTGGTTGAGAGGAAGATAAATACCACACTCCACTGCCGTAGAACCTTGGGAACGCCGAAATAAAAAACCTGTATTTGGGTAATTGGTTTGGTGGCTACATCGGTCCTTTTGGATGAGGGACCAAATATGTATTTGTCTTCCTTAATCTTACAGAACCTTGAGAACGCTGACGGTGAGGTTGAGCTTGTGGGTGACGAGTCGCTCCAGCTGGGGCCTCTGGAATGGGGGAGCGGGAGCGGGAGCGGGAGGGAGCGGGAGGGGGAGAGGGGGAGGAGGGGGGGGAGAGGGAGGGACCGGGAGGGGGAGAGGGGAAGGAGGGGGGGAGCGGGAGTGGGAGGTAAAAGGTTGAAGAAAGTAAAAAAATTTATTTTTTGTTTAAGGGTATTTTGGTCATTTCTATGACCAAAAATGAAAAAAGAGTCGATGACGTCAGCCAGGGACCCGAGAGTCTATTATCGTCAAAATTTAGGGACGGGACAATCTTTTTCCAAAAGTCAAGGACCCTAGGGGGAGGGTGACCAAACCTCAGGGATGTGAGGGTAATTTGCCCTAAAAAAAAGAAAAAGTCACTAAAGTACCCTATGGTTTCATACTTTTTTAGCTTAGTACCATGTGATTTGACTTTTTCTTTTTAGCTGACAAAGGTTTCGAAAAGTGACACTTTTGGTGACAAATTGTTAACCAGGGATGATTTTTCCAACCAGATACACATAGACGCCACGTCATCGTCACGTCATATTTTTATATCCTAAGTGGCGATGACGTGGAAAAATTATAAAATCTCAATCCCTTTATTTTTCTAAACCTAATTATAAAACTTTTGGGGGTAAATTACTTTCAAGTCCCTGACCTTTGGTCACCCTCCCCCTAGGGTCCCAGACTTTTGGAAAATGATTGACTGTCCCTAAGTTTTGATGATAATAGACTCTCGGGTCCCTGGAGTCAGAATATTCTTTTTTTTCCGGTAAATCCCTACTTAAAATGACCAAAATGTCCTCCCACTATTAAAACAAGAACTAACTTCCTCCCACCTGCAAGTCCATTGCTTTCCTTACCTTCAAAAAAAACAAAAAAAAATCGTGGACCCTAAAACCCAAACAAAACTTGGAGCAAATAGACGAGAAGCGAAGAGAAGAGACTAATTAGCTAGGAGGGGAGATTAATAGAGCCGACGGAGAAGATAAGGGTGGAGTGAAAGGAAGGATTTTCACCCCTCTTGCAATAATGAGTAAGTAAGGGATTGTCGTCCCACAAGGACTAAGCTAGGCCGCAAACTCGACTCTACCACTAGTTTAGGACTATAAGAAATGGAGGTGTCAATTTCAAACACAATATGCTACTTGAAATAAAATTACAACTAGACAAGGCGAAGGTTTAAACACTTAAAACAAGAGTGAGCTTGGTACCAATGACAACCTAAATAACCAAATGTCTTATGGGGTTTATAAAGTTCATGATATGGTCCGGATGTTTCGAAGGCAACTAATCAACGCTCTCGCGATAAACTAGTCTAAATCGATTCTTAACTAGACTTAGATGAACTAACCACGCTCTCGCAACAAATTAGCCATCTAATCTAACTAAACACCAACTATAATCACCATCCTTTGGACAACTAGTCACCTAAGGTGATCTCTCATCAATAGGTTTCTACTCAACTAGTTAAATGCTCTGTTAATCCTAACCCCTTTCGGCGATTAACATTAACCAAGTTCATAATCAAGGTGATCAAATGAGATAAAGCATTAAGCTCATTAACTAGTACACATACCTAGGCATGTTAACCCCCTATACTATTGGCTAAGTAGGTGCCATCAAGGCACCAAACTCACTAATCAACTACTCACACATATTCACCAAATAGCTCAACATATTCATTAAACTATGCAAGCAAAACATGAACAAAAGAGGGAGTAAGAGAAAGCTCAAGAAGATCTTCAAAGCTTCCTCAAATTCCTCCTTTCCAAGGTTCACCAAGTTTTCTTCCAAATCTAAGAGTTAGTGGAGAGTTGTTACCAAAATATCTAATGTCCCTCTAAAGGAAAGCCAAGCAAAGGCTTTTATACAAGATTTTTCCCCCCAAAATGTCTCAGCCACGAAATTATAATTAAAGCCCAAAATGGGCCCAAAACAAGTCTTCAAATTCGGCCCACTTGTGATGAAATCTTGGCAGAATTGGACCATGACATTGAATCCAGCGTTCTCCCCTCTTAGACTCCGACTTTGAAGAAGACCATTAGAGACAAAGTTGTAGCCCCGGATGTCTTCTTTCCAGAGCCATCTCACTCGTCTCCATCGGACTTCGGATGAGAAAGTTATCAGCATTGGAGTCACAAGAGGTCCACCTCACCCACGTCTTCGAGGTCTCGATTAAGCGTCCTTCCTCCCGGAAAATCAAATCGCATACGATGACCCAAGGTGACTTCACTTCCTCCACTTCAACTCACCAAATCTCCTAGCATGAAGAAAACACAACAAAAACATAAGACTACACTAAAACAAACAATGCACGATAAATGACATTACGACAATGAAGAACAAACAAAAGCAATGAGAAACAACGGTAAATTTACTCTAAAATAAACACAAAAGATGAGTGTTTTCACACTCATCATGGAGCAAGTGGTGAGGGAGATCCTGGAGGAGTCTGACATGGAAACGATGACGGAGCACCAGATTCGGAAGCTAGCCTCTCAGCGCCTCGACACCGACCTCAACCTCTCCCACTACAAGGCCTTCGTCTGCCATGTCGTCAACACCTTCCTCGACGACCAAGCCCGGGCCGCCTCCGCCCCTCCCTCGCCCGCGATCTCATCATTTATCGGGTTGGTTGTGTTTCTATGCTCCTTTATCAATTATTTGATCGGCAGTTATTTAAAATTGGTGTTGACCGACGTCATTTTTTAGTTTTGGCATGTTCTATAATTATTAATAAAAAACCTCTGATGGAGAAAGGAGGAAGAAGATCCCGCAAATCGAGGAGGAGGCGAGGAGGAGGATTGTACTAATTTATTCGCATCGAAAGCCAGAAGACGGACCATCATCGAATTAGGCATTATGGGCTCTGTGTTTCAACTGTTGGGGTCGACGTTCTTCAACTGTTCATAGCTTTTTTTTAGAAAGAAGATGAAGTGGGAGGAAGAAGAAAGGGAAGGAAAGAGGATTTTTTTTTGTTTTTTTAGTGGGAGGGCATTTTGGTCATTTCAAGTGGGGTTCACCGGAGAAAAAGGAATATTCCGACTCTAGGGACCCGAGAATATATTATCATCAAAACTTAGGGGCGGAACAATCATTTTTCAAAAGCCAGGGGCCCTAGGGAGAGGGTGACCAAAGGTCAGGGACTTGAGAGTAATTTGTCCAAATTTTGGCGATGTGGCGATTTTGTAATTTTGCAATTTTGAATTTTGAGATTTTGTAATTTTTCTACATCATCGCCACTTAGGATATAAAAATACGATGTGGCGATGATATGGCATTAATGTGTATGGTCAGGTTAGAAAAATTAACCCCGGTTAAAAATCTGTCACCAAAAGTGTCACTTTTCGAAACATCTGTCACCTAAAAAGAAAAAGTCAAACCACATGGTACTATAGTAACAAAGCATGAAACCACATGATACTTTAGTGAACTTTTCCTTAAAAAATTGTAGAGTTAGGAAAAAAATAGATCCAACCCCAAAAACTAGGATACGAAGAGGGTTCATAAAAACTCTACCCATTTCCATAGTTACGTGTAGCATGAACCTTAATTAGGGATGATAATTTTACCCAGATCCTGAGGGTCTACCTGGAACCAGACCCGAAGGATCCAAGACCCGTTGACTTTGACCGGATCTAGACCCGAATCCTACCCGGATCCTTATTTTTTAAAAGGATAAGGGTATGGATATGGGTCTATAGGATCCTACCCGGATTATATATATATATATATATATATATATATATATATATATATATATATATATATATATATATATCCTGAGTCGTTTTGTCTCCCCTAAATTAAAATATATTCCGGCCGCTTGCTCAATCCAGGGACGTGCTTGGTATATTTGTTTCCACTTTCGAGTAACAAGTAAGCAATTTTATCTTAGTCATTAACAAGTAAGCAATTTTATTTGTACACTACTATATTTGTTTCGAGAAGTTCTTGTATGTGAGGAAGTGCTTGGTATAAAATTGAAGTAACGCAAATAATCATTGTTGACCGTAGATTATTTTAGTTATTTATTAGTAGACACGATGGATGTGATAAACTAATAATCAGAGGACAAAGATGTTGGCGATTTCTTGGTGTGACTTATGACTAGTTCTTTCTAACTATTTTGGTTTTGTACTCAGTACAAACTCCTTCTGTCACAAGTTGGCCATCATCGAAGCTACAAGCACCTTGTCTCACAAGTTGGTTTTTCTTTTCAGGACCTCAAAAATTTATTGTAGGGGCTTAGTTTCTTGATGACTGTAACAGAAGTGTATGCTCTATTGGTTCGGAAACATCAGCACACCTGTTTCTTTTATGCCCTATTGCGTTGGAATGTTGGGACCTCAAGCTCATATCTGATTTTCGTGTACTTTGACTATTGGTGGTACTCAGATATTGACATAGACTCGGATATGAGTTACAATATTTTTTTTCTTTCTATTTTCAATACATATAAACTTAGATTATGTAATTTTAATTTTTTTAAGTTAAACAATTTTTAAATACTACAGACCTGCGGGTTGACCCTAATCCTGCCCGGTATTTTAGGGTACATATACTACCCGAATCCTTTTTTTAAAAGAGGATAAGGGTAAGGATCTGGGTTTACCTTCTAAAAAGAGGATAAAGATCTGGATCCTATAGATCCTACCCGGATCCTGCCCATTGCCATTCATAGCCTTAATCGCTCTATTCATACTTTAAATTCGTAATCAATTATGATAGTTGGTAATATATTGTTGGGATAATAGTAGGCAGTATGATTAGATCTGATCACGGTTCAAATCGAATCGAATTCGAATCAAATTGGTTCAAATTCGAATTCATCAAAACCTTAAACCTCATTCGATTCGTCTTTGGACGAATAGAATACGAATTATAATTCTTCAAATTTGAATCGAATTCTAATTCAATTCGAATTATTTTTTTAATTTTAATATTTAATAATAAAAAAATCAAAAACTACCAAATTTTTGAAAATTTTTACAATTTTCATAATGTTTTTGAAAAAATTCAAATTATTTTTGGTATATTTCAAAATTAAGGTTTAAGGTTTCACATTTTTGGAAAAAAAAAATAAATTAAAGATTGAGGTTGCATTTAATCTACCAAATTAAGTTATCTATGTATCATTTGCTCTTCTTGATGACATAATTAGATAGTAATATGAGTACTTCTCGGTACATTTTCTAATTTTTTTGCATAAAATGGACGACTTCGAATCGAATTGTACTCGAATCAAATTCGAGTATCAAATTTGAATTTAATTTATCGGTTCGACGAATTATAAAAATCTTACACCGTATTCAATTCATCTCATGACGAATTCTAATCAAATTTAAAATGAATCGAATTTAAAATGAATCAAATTTTTACGAATCGAGTAATTGCCAGGTCTAGGTGTGGTCTAGGTGTGATCGGCGATTCAGTTGAAGCCATCGGCATAATCACGGAAATTACATCAACACTCGAAGACGTAGTTTTGTTACCAGATAGTTACAGATTCTCTTAAAATCGTGATTTTGTATATTTTTCTTGGTGAATTCAAGATGTAATATTTTTATTTCATGAATAACAAAAACATTTACTCATAAAAAATAGGTACTTAAAATTTACTCATAAAAAATAGGTACTTAAGAATTTAAGTTAGATAGTAATTTTAGCTTCACCAAGAATTCTTCAAATCCTGAATTCACCAACAAAAAAAAAATTTTTAATCCAAGTTATTAAGAATGCATCTAAATTAAATATTTGTTAGAAATTCTTTATTACATTTCAAAAGTACTTATTAAATATTTAAATTAGTTAGTAAAAAAATTAGCCGAAGTGGAAAAGACTAAATAGCCAACACCACTTGCAGTATTGCAAAAATTATGCCGAACAAGAAGCCGATGAGAAAAACCCGAAACGTCAAAATCCATTTGATCATTGTACCGTTGTCGCCCTTTCATTGTCACCTTCAAATCCGTCTCAATGGTTGATGGGAAGTATCCGGGCCCCTGGCCCTGATGGGGGAGTACCAGGATATCTCGTAAAAATTTCCGGTTGACCAGATCATAGACTTTTTTAAGGTCAACTATCGAGATGTTAAAGGTACCTCGGTTGAATTAGATCGTTTTGCAAACTCCACATCAACCATCGAGACAGATTGCAAACTTGCTTTCATTTTCTTTTGTGATCCCGAGCCCTCGGTTGATTGGGAGTTTGAACTCTTTATAATGGATCTTAAATTTGCGCTTAGTCGCTTATCTTTTTGTAATATTAATCTTATTCTGCAGTCTCAAAAGAGCGTGGCAGATTGGGTTAGTAAGTCTTGTAGGCTTACTTTGCTTCCCCCGGATTGGGTTACTTGTCACCTACCGATTCTCGACGAACTTGATTTCCTTATTTATGTGTGATGGTATTCCTTTCAAAAAAGAATCTCCTAGGAAATATTTCACCTGAAATTAAATTGAAATGTGAGGTGCATGCACCAACAACAGTGAGGCCATTTTTTTAGCTTTATTAAATAATTTCAAATCCAAATCTTAAAAATATAACAAAATGAGTTTTAATAATATCCGAGGGTGGAGAAAAGAAAAGAAAAGTGAGTGGCATGCATCCCCATTAAATCACTTTAAGCCACTCTTGCATCTTTGTTTTATACTGTCGCCCAGCTTTTGTCTCTCTACGAAATCATTGTTTTTCGTCGACTTTTTTTTCTGTTACCTCTCTCTCTCTCTCTCTCTCTCTCTCTCTGCCAAAAGAGAGAAGAAAGTACGGCCCCGACAAAGAACACACAAAAGCAGCAAAAGGGATGTCTAAGAAAGAGACTGGACGAATGTGGTTGCGACATCACAGAGATCTAGACCAAACCGGACATTGGTTTAGAGAGAGATTGCTTGCTCTTACCATAAAAATGAAACCCATTAACACCCTCGACCTCTAGTTGATGTTCCCACAACTGACGAGGTGCAAATTGTCCATCTTTTTCCTCAGGTACCCTTTATTGTTTAACGCCCTTTTGGTCCTTAGATCCATCCTTGTGTTTAGTTTACCAAGTGGAGCCGAGGTTTTAGCTTCCATGATGAGCATGCGTTTTGTTACAAGTCCAAAAGACATAATCTTTTCGAGCTCTCCATTGTATTTTTTCTTCTATGTTGGTTTGTTTAGGGTTGCTCTAAAGTTTCCATCTTGAAGCTAATTAATTTTGGCCCTGTTCTTATCTTACTTGGTCAGGTCTTCTTCTTCGAGGGTTTTTGAGTGATCAAAAAGTAGGTAACTTGAAGTTCGTTTTCCTCTGTTTTGTGCTTGTTTGAGTTTGGAATTTTGTTTCACATGGAAAATGAGTGATCTTTTCCGACTTTTCGCCTTTCCTTTTTCAGGTTCGGGCTGTTAAAGAGGTAGGAGGAGGAGGAGTTGTATATGCGCCATCATCGCACATCAGCTCGGCCCCAGTTGCTTAATTGAGCTGCTGCTGCTTGCAAGGTCTGAGGAATGGGAACCGTCTCCCCGGCCAGTCCCGAACGGATGTATCCGTGGTGGTGGGACAGCCACATTAACCCCAAGAACTCTAAATGGCTTCATGAGAATGTTACAGGTAATTCTGATTTTGGTAGTTATGCTTACATTATGGGATCTCATTGTGAAGTTCTTGCGGATATACGACTAAGAGGCCTTGTTTAGTTCTTATAGGCATAGTTGTGAAGAATCATGCTGATCTTAGCGAACAAGTGCTTTTAGTGTTATAATGTCTGTAATTCTGTGAAGTGCTTTATGGATCAGTGGACAATTATCTCCTTTTGAGCAGATATGGATGCCAAAGTTAAGCAGATGATCAAACTCATCGAAGAAGATGCTGACTCATTTGCAAGGAGGGCAGAGATGTATTACAAGAAACGGCCGGAGCTCATGAAGTTAGTTGAAGAATTCTACCGAGCATATCGTGCCCTGGCTGGAAGATACGATCATGTTGCAGGTGTTCTCCGCCAGGCTCACCGAACAGTGGCAGAAGTGTTTCCAAACCAAGTTCCGTTTGCTCTTGTTGATGAGTTGCCTGCTTGTCTTGGTAGCGAAGCCTACCCAGGTTCACCGCATATGTCACAGATTTTTATACCATTTGACCTTGGTGAGTCGGGAAAGGATGCATTGCAAATATCTCCTCCAGATTTCCGTGCGAGCAAGAGACATGGAGCTTCGGTTCAACAATGCGATTCTTTCGCCAGCTTGAAAAGTTTGGAACAGTTGAATGATCTTACAGGGTCCGGAGAAGGTCCAAAACTTGCAAAATCTGCAGAAAGACGGGCAAGGAAGAGCCTCAATTTTCGAGATGCAGAAACGACCCCGAAAGGAGAAGTTAAAACTGATGTGAAGGCTCAGGTTCCATCAGAGTCAGAGCGTATGGGCAAAGCAGAGTTGGAGATTCTGACACTGAAGACTGTCCTTTCCAGCTTGGAAGCCGAAAAGCAAGCTGATCTGGTTCAGTACCAACAAAGTCTGGAAAGATTGTCAAATCTGGAAATGGAAGTCTCTCGTGCGAAAGAGGACTCCAATGGACTCAATGAACGAGCAAGCAAAGCTGAAGCTGAGGTTAACACTTTGAAGGAATCCCTGGAGAAACTAGATGGTGAAAGGCATGCCAGTTTTCTTCAATACCAGCTGTGTGTTGAAAAGATCTCTAATTTTGAGAATTATATCTCCCGAGCTGAGAACGATGCTGGCCAATTAAATGAGCGGGC
Organism: Hypericum androsaemum; assembly: GCA_963995505.1. Taxonomy (NCBI): domain Eukaryota; kingdom Viridiplantae; phylum Streptophyta; class Magnoliopsida; order Malpighiales; family Hypericaceae; genus Hypericum; species Hypericum androsaemum. The sequence continues at coordinate 10,110,053 of OZ023185.1, read as the reverse complement.
TAGTAAAGCTGAAACAGAAGCTCAAACTCTAACACATGACCTCACTAAACTGGAAGCCGAAAAGGAGTCTTCGCTTGTCTTGTACAATCAGTGTTTGGAGAAAATATCTGATATGGAGGGGAAATTGCTACAAGCTAAGGAAGCTGCTAGGAGGTCTAATGATCGTGCTGATACAGCTGATAAAGAAGTCGAGGCCTTAATGCAAGCGTTAGCTATGCTGGTTGATGAGAAAGAGGGTGCTGCTGTTAAGTATAACAATTGCCTCGAGACCATTGCACTTTTGGAGCATAAACTTAAAGTTGCTGAAGAGGATGCTAAAAGGCTAACATCCAAGATAGACGACGGAGTTGCCAAGTTTAAAAGCGCTGAGGAAAGGTGCCTTCAGTTGGAGAGATCAAATCAAAGGTTGCATTCCGATATGGAAACTTCGGCTCAGAAAATGGCTGCTCAAAATGAAGAACTTATAGAGAAACAAAAAGAGTTGAGCAGAATTTGGACATGCTTACAAGAAGAGCGCTTGCGATATGTTGAGACTCAAAATGCATTTCAGAGTCTTCAACGTTCACATTCTCATTCTCAAGAAGAATTGAGGTCTTTGGCGGCAGAGATTCAGAAGCGGGAGGGAACGATAGAGGAGCTCAAAGCTGCTAACAAAAGCTTGCTAACTGAGGTTGAGCAGATTAAGGTGGAGAACAAGGGCCTAAATGAAGTTAACCTGTCTTTAGCACTGACAGTGAAGGACTTGAAAGCTGAGGTGTCCTGCTCGAGGGAAACTATAGGAAAACTTGAAGCTGAAGTCGAGTTACGAGTTCACCAGCGAAATGCACTCCAGCATGAGATTTATGGTATGAAGGAAGAGCTCAAGTCCCTCAATATGAAGCACCAGACCTTCCCGGTTCAGTTAGAATCACTTGGTATTGCTTCGGATTCCTTTGTATCTCACATAAAGAATTTGCAAGATGAGAATATAAATCTGGAAAAGGTTTGCAACACTGTTAAAGAAGAAAAGGTAGCTTGTCTCGAGAAGTTGACCGTCATGGATAAACTCATTGAGAAGAATGCTATTTTGGAGGATTCTTTATCGGATATGAATATGGAACTTGATGCTGTCAGAGACAAGTTGAAGGCACTCGAAGAATCCAGTAAATTGTTTCGAGATGAGAACTCGTCCCTTATTTCTAACAAGGGGATCTTGGTGTCCCAGTTGCAGACGGTGTCTGATAACTTGGATAAACTATCAGAGGAGAAGAGCTATTTAGAGAAGTCTCTCACTGATGCAAATTCTGAGCTGGAAGAATGGAGGAAGAAATCAAGATATTTGGAAGACTCTTGTTGCTTGCTTGAGAAAAGAAATTGTTCCAGAGAAGGGGAAATCGACCGGTTGAAAGACAGAGTTGGTATCTTAGATGTTCATAACAGGGAACTGAAATCTCAGATTGCAGAATATGCCAAGGCTGTCAATTCGTTGAGGGATTTTGTAACGACACTGGAGAACAGAGCCATGGTAGATGCATCACATCAAGGTGACAACAAGGAAGCAAAGGAGGCTCGACGGGTAACTATTTTTTATTTGCCTTCCTTTCAGTTAACTCAAGTTAGCAGCGGCCGCTGCAGTTATTTGATTGTAAACTCTGATTTGTTAGACTTGATTGATCGTATCCACCGTGCTTTGAATCATAACCGATAAATACCGTTAAGAAGCTTCACCCTTGGCAGCAAGTGACTAGTTCTGGATCAGTCACTGTTGGTTTTACTTTGTAGCTTTAGTTTGCTTCCACCTACAAATACAACAACTTTTGTTAGCCTTTATGGTTTGCCAAAAGGTGGTGGGGAAAGGCGAAGCAGCTTCATTAGCCTTTATGTCACTAATCCGCTAACTTCAACATGATATAATCTAACTACCTTCACTGCACATGACATTGACAAGTTTACAAATGAGGACCTACTCATGCATTATTAATGCTTCTAAGATTGGAAATCGACAAATATCTTTGCTCCTAACTTTGCAGGACATGACATTGGCTGTCTGTGCGGATATCCATCTGGAAATGATTGACGAACCGCATTCGATGCTGCTTGGTGAATATGTGGAGTTGAACGAACTTCAGAGAAGAATTAAGACAGTTGAAAAGTTAATAACAGAAAGGGAGAAACATCTTTTGCTGGAAAACTCTGCGACTAAATCCAAACTTGAGGCTGCAATGAAACAGCTGGAAGACTCGAAACCTAAAAGAAATTTGCACCGACTGCACACTACTAAAGTGAAGCACATCAATGCTAGGTTGGAGAACGATGATCTCAAGCCGCAGACAACCCGTGAAATATCTGAAGAGGGGAGTGAAATGAGTACTAAAGAAATAATGCTTGACGGATCATCCGAATGCTCCTCCATCGGGTTCAGCAGAACCAGCACAGTTGAAACAAATGACCCTCTGGAGATCTGGGAAGCTGCTTTTCATGAGGGAAGCATTAACCTGACAGTGGAAAAAACTCCAAAGGTAACATTAATTGTCAGTAGAAGTTTTTAAGGCAATTCTGATCTGTATTTGCTTCTTTGCCTTGAATTGAACCGATTGCTCGTGTCTTCCAATGCTTCGGTAACAGATACAAAGATCACGATCTGAGAAGAAGCAACAGGGGGAGCAGCATCAGAGGAGGAGGACACACTCGTTCGTGGACAAAGAAGTGAGTGTGGACAACTTGGAGGTCCCGAAAAGAACTCCGGGCCCTTGCCATGACGCAAACGAGAGGAAAGTTCTAGAAAGGCTTGATTCCGACGCACAGAAGTTGACCAATCTTCACATCACCGTGCAAGACCTGAAGAGAACGGTGGAGATGACTGAGAAGACCAGGAGAGGAACAGCCACAGGCATTGAATATGGCAATGTTAAGGAGCAGCTGGAGGAATCCGAGGAGGCTGTCATCAAGCTGTTCAACTTGAATCTCAGGTTAAAAAGGAACTTCGATAACGAGTCGTTTTCCTTGGAGGAGACTTCTGCTCTAGCATTTGAAGAAAAGAAAAGTATCCGGAGAAGAAAGGTCACGGAGCAAGCAAGAAGAATGTCTGATAAGATCGGTCGTCTGCAGCTGGAGGTGCAGAAGCTGCAGTTTCTTCTCATGAAACTCGAGGACGAGAGCAAGCCCCGGCAGAAGATCAAGATCGCGGAGCGAAAAACCCGAGTCCTGCTGCGCGATTACCTGTATACATCCGGGACAAGAACAACCAGGCAGAGGCCAAAGAGAGGGAACTTCTGTGCCTGTGCTCAACCTTCAACCAAGGGAGACTGATCCCATTTGGGCCTATCCTTGATCTTGTACTAGCTTCTGGTTTAGCTTCCAGGTATATTAGTGGTGTTAACTGTTAAGCGTAGATCTCCTTCTAATAATTTGTATTAATAATGTTTAGAGAGGATATCTAGATGGACTTTCCCTTGGCTCGAAACATCCTTTTATTAATGTTAGGACGCTAGTTTCTTCAAGCTTTCTAGTTCGATTATGAAACATATATTTTGAACCAACCTTAAATCTATTGAGATTAGCTTATGTGCGTATGTCAGAATTTTTTAAATAAAAAAATCAAAAATTTCAACATAATTTTTGACCCGTTTAGAGTTTTTGCAATTATAATATATTTTCGAAAAAAAAATATAACGATCTACAAAAATTACAACTTTATTTTTGAAAATTGATTTGTCGTCGATTTTTGCCATTGAAATTTTTTTACCGTGGGAATAATTTTGCTGTTAAAATTTTTGTGCCGTTAGAAGGTCTATTATCAGATTTATGTTGTTTGGATAAAAATTGTACTTATGAATTGCACTTAATAGAATCTGTATATCAAGTTATATCTTGGGAAGGGGTTATTATAAAAAAAATTCGGTGTTTCAAATTTCATTTTTTCAATCCTAAATTTTATGAATTATCAATGATTTAAGAGCGAGGTTAGTCTCAAGGCTAAAGAGAGATTGATTGACTATCAATAAAATTGAGACCTTTCCCAGGACAACGATGAATCTTTGGTATTAATGAGTCCGCAATATTCTTTATGACCACCGAAAACAAATCTAAACGGTGAATATATTAATTGAACATAATCCGGTAGATCATAGAATTTAATTACAATAAAATGATGTACTCGTTATCTTAATTAGAACAAGTTCCATCCTAATTGCTGAAATTTCGCTAATGAGTTATATACCCAATTAATTAAGGACCCTCAACAAAAACAATTCGAAAATTTATTAGAAACCCCTTGTCTAAACAGGAAACGCGAAGACAAACAAATTAATTAAATGAAAAAAGAGTTGCTTCGGAACAAAGTAAATCAATCCCAACGGTCGAATCATGATATTTTGTCCGAACTATATAGGAAATCCTCCAGGTAATAGACCATTCTTAACAGAGACACGGCGCTAAATTAAAAAAAAAAAAAAGAGCGAAAACAGAGAAGGGAGACAGAGAGCAAGTAGAGAAGGATGGTTAGGGGGAAATTGTTGGAAAAGCGAAATCTCACTGTTGCTGACGTGTGGGATCATAATTTTGCGGAAGAGCTCGAGGAGTTGTCGTCGGCTCTGAGGCGGTTCCCTGTGATCGCCATGGACACCGAGTTCCCCGGCTGCTTGAGAAGCACGCCTAGGCACGCGCCTGACGCGGAGCGGTACGACGATATGCGCTTTAACTTGAAGATGACGAAGGTAATCCAGTTGGGTATGACGCTCTGCGATCGCCGCGGGGATATCTACCAGACGACGTGGCAGTTCAACTTCAGGTTTGACGTTGATCGCGAGGTTTCCGTCTCCAAGTCGATCGAGTTTCTGCGGGTTAACGGTGGGTTCGACTTCGAGGCGTTGAAGAGTAACGGCATTGATTGGGTTCCGTTCTGTTTGATGTTTTCGCGAGTTCTGGGGTTGCAGAGGGCGTACGGCTGCCTTACTTGGATTACCTTCCACGGCTCGTACGACATCGGTCATCTTCTTCAGATGCTTACCAACCGATGCTTGCCCGGAAATGCTTCGTCTTTTACCCGACTCATGAGTATGGTCTGCGGAAACGTTCTGGATATCAAGTACATGGCGAAATTCTGTCATGGTTTGCGAGGGGGCGAGCTCGGGCTCGAGACATTGGCCAACATAATCGGAGTTGAGCGAGTTGGGACCGCACACCAGGCCGGGTCAGACAGTCTACTGACCGCGCGGGTGTACGCGCGGATGAGACGCATCTATCCCATCCAGGAGCCAATGTTCTACGGTAAGTTGTTCGGTATCACTCCAGAGGTGCCTAGATTGCTCGGGCGGCCAACACGCTACTGTCTACCTGGTCAAGGAGTTGGAGGGGTAGTTGATACTGTTAGGACTTGTTATTGAACATGTACAGATATATATTTTCATTCTTCAATATATTAAAATTGGTTAGTTCAACTTGCTTCTGTTTCCTCTGCATTGTATATCAAACCCTTGACTGTGTTGGAACTAGCTGACCTTGTATTAAAAAAATTATTATCGAGAAATGGGTCTCAGCAACAAAAGTACATGATCTCATCCAATCAATTTTCTCCTCCTCCCCTAAAAAAAGAAAATTAAGTTTTTTGGTCGGATAAATAAGGCTGATTTAGCACTGTGCTTCACTTGTCCATGAATTTTTCCTTGAACATCTCCTTGGCCTTCTTGCCTGCAGCGTCTTTTACTGTTTCTTTAGCCTTCTCAGCAACCGTATTCACTACTCCCGTCACTTTTTCCGTCACAATTTTGACGCCTTTGCTTATCTGATTTTTATTAACATGGAATATAAAATGTCAATTGCAATACTTGAAATCTGGATATCTTTTTTTAAATTATTATTTTTTCCATTTTTTTGTGTGTGATGAATTATTAAATTTCTTCAATATAATTTCGTTGCCTAAAAACACTTGGTAATTTTTTGTATAAAGGTACGAATCTGCCTTATAACTTGTCATATAAAGTTGTTCGATAAGATCGGTTCAAGTAATAAAGTACATCAATGGATTCCGAGAGTTCAATAACGGATTTTTTGAAGAAATTGAAAGTCAAAAACGAATGAAAATTATATTATTAAGAAATTTACGTCTTCTCGAGATATAATTTGTTTAGGTAAAAGATAATTGTTTCAATTCACTTACATCTTTTGCTGCTTCTTTGACAGTTGTTGCAGTGTCTTTCCATGCATCTGCTGCTTCTTGCACTCGTTTGTATGCCTCTTGTTTTTCCTCCTCCGATTTCTCCTCCTAATTATTTGACATGATTCAATATGTTATATTAATTATGTAGGAATATCAGCACTTGAATTTTTACTTTTAAAATTCACAATAACAAAATAAGACCCCCCTAATCAAAAACTTCTCCTCAGAAACAAGATCCCGAATTAATTTTGTAAAATCTACTCAACCCAAAATACTCGTTAAACTCTTTTATCTCAGATTTTTTTCACTTGAGGGTCTAAATTTACACGGATTTTGACTTCGTCAAAGTACGATGAAACATGACGTATAATAATAACAACGGGCACATAATCAACACGCTCTAATATCATATTAGAACTTATATATCTAACCCAAAATTATAAGACAATTGGTAAATGGCTATTTCACACTTACTAATAACTTCACCATTCTCCGGACTATCAAGGTATCAATCTATGTTTGTAATTCTTTTTCACCAACGTGATTAAAAGCAATGAATTAAAATATTAATACTCAACTTACTCGTAACAATGGCCTCGTCGAAGAGACAAAAGGCCTAAGATTCGTGGAGCATCTGGAAGTTGTTCTCCCGTCGAGTAGCAATCTCGGAAGATTTGAAGCAAGTTTCCAGTTTGACATTTTTCTTTTTTCGTCTCCGGGAACAAGTTTCGTGTTTTTTTTTTCGGTTCCAGAAATAAGAAGCCGTATATTTATTAACTCGGTGGTTTTATCGTAGCTATTTTTTTTTATCCTGCATTTTGGTGTCCTCGATGTTATGCCACGTGCCATCCCTCGAGCGTTTGCCTCGCCTCCAATTGGAACCCGTTATTTTCTCACAGCCTCGTGTTTGTTACCTTTCAAAAAAAAACTCGTGTTTGTTTTATTGGCTCTCTCCTACCTTTTGACTGCTCTTCAATTTTCGGTTACGAATTGTATTTCTCAATATCTCGAAAAAAAAATTCGCAATCTACTATAAAGGATACCAATAAAACCAAGCGATCTTAGTATTTATTGTTATAACTGGTTTACTAGGTGATAGAACTTTTTTCTAGTTTAACACCAGCTACTTGATGTAATGTATAATAATTCATCATTAATTTTATCTACGCATCATTACACATCACTAATTTTATATGCATGTTATATCACTTTAATAATTGCACAAATCTCACCACCAACTATTTTAAATGGGTTAGATTCGGTCCGGAATGACCTATTCACACTGTGTAGAACAAAGGATAGACAGGTAGCAGTTCAGAATAATTTTGAACCTTTGACCCTCCATAATTGGGTACTCCACGATGTAGCTAGGTGTTTCTGCTCGGTTCGTATATATTTGGGTTATATATTCTTTTGGTATTACCTTGGAGCATATACTTAGATAGCGCATATCATTGTGGTACGTTTTGATATGCGTTATTTAACACCCAAGATACTGTACCCTTGGTGTCATTGGTGTAACCTTTTTGGTGGACAATCATGAAATGTAATACTTTACGTATAAAAAAAAGGATAGGCGGGTGGCAAAATAGTAAAATATTTAAAAGACAAGGGCAAGCTTGGAAAAAGGATTTAAAACCAACCGCGTGTCAGAGAGAGGGACCACGCGTCATAAAGGATTTGACCAAATGGGTACACGTGTTAGAGAGGAGTTTTTTTATAGCCTAAACTTTACTTTTTTAAAATTAGTTTTTTGTATAATTTTGAAAATTAGTTTCACCGTGCATGTCATTTTGACAAAATAATTTATGCCATTTTGACATAAGAGATTATGTCCTAACAGGCGAAAGAATAAGAGTACTAATTAATTAATTATTTAATTTTTTATAATAAGTAATATTAAATATTAACTATGCTAGCCATTTTAACATAACAGGTTATGCCATTTTGACATAACAGATTATGCCATAACAGGTGAAGGGAATAAGAGCATTATTTAGTTTTTTTATTATAAGTATTATTAAATATTAATTGTGCATGTCATTTTTGACATAACAAATTATGCCATTTTGAGACAACACGTTATGCCATTTTAACATAACAAGATGCGTCATTAATATGGAGCAGATACGAACACATAGTCCGCCGATTGGAATGGCATCTCAGGTGAGGAAAAAAAATAAGGAGAGGAGGAGAAAGGAGAGAGCAGAAGAAGAAGGAAGAGGAAAAAAAAGAAGAGGATGAGGAAGAGGAGAAGAAGGAAAAACAAAAGAAGATGGGAGAAAGCGTAAATGAGAAAGGAAGAGCAAAAAAGGAAGAAGAAGAGATGGAAGAGAAGAAGGGAAAAAAAGATGAGGATAAATCGTAGAAAAAAGAAGAAGAAGATGGGAGGAAAAAAGGAAAAGGAAAAAACTTATCTGGGAAGTTGAAGAGATAATGGAGAGAGAAAAAGAAAGGTGGAGAGAGAAAAGTAAAGTTGGAGAGAGAGAAATGGAGAAATAAATGAGGAGTGATTAGAGAGAGAAGAGAGAGGAAAGAAAAGAGAGAGGAAGATATAGTAGGGAGGTAAAATACAAAAATATCCCTGAATAAATTACTACCGTCAGATCTTTGAAGCGCACCTAATCATCAAGATCAATGGTCCAGAGATGAGTCAGTACCGTTTGGACTACTCCCCTTCGATCTGGACTGAATCCAGTCCCATTTTAAACCTACCCTCATACCAACTAGTTTAAACATACCTCATTATCTTCATCAAACAAGGCAAAAGAAACTAGCGGCAGCCGAAAACTTTCCTCTAAGCCTGTACGGCTATCTCGGCCACAAGTAACACGAATGACAACAATGGTATTCGACCTTGGTCGGCGTAAGCAAGGATGATGGCACATAGACGAGCATCGATAGGAGCTCTCTCTATCTTCGGTGTTGCAAGATCTAGAGGTTTTTCTCTCTGATTCAGTCTCTCTCTATTCAAAACACAACTTTGGTGCAGCTGGAGCGACAAGAGATGACGACAAAAAATGAGGACCACGCTCGCTTCTCTCTCCTTCAGGCAAACACAATCGCTTCTCCCTCATCTCTCTTTGACTAGAGACAAGGGTCTTCAACCCGAAAGAGACAGGTCATGACATAGCTCGATTGCTCCTCCTCATACATGTCTCCTCCTTTGAGACAGACAAATGATGAGGCGCAGAATGAGAAAGATCGGCTCACAAAAGGGGGTTTGCTCTCTCCTCTTGGCAGTGCGTGAGGTAGAGCTTTAAAAAATCAAATAAAACCCTGGGACCTGAATGAATCTCTCATCCATGATCTCTCTGGTGATGGTATGTCAGCTCCTAGGAAGCAATGGAGTCTTGCATTGCAAAGAAGGTGTCACGGACGATTGAGCAATCTCCTTCGGTGGTGAGCAGCTTGCTTCTAATGTGAAAAATCCAAAATTTTCTATATTCATCTCTATCCCGCACGAAACAACAACCAATAACTGGTTAACATACTCAAGATGTTCAGATCGAAAAGGGTGGCGTTCAAGTTGGCTTTTCCAAGGCGTTCAATAGTATTTTCCATAGTTAAAAAAATGTAGTCTGACTGGTCAGACCATGAATTAGCCAAAAAAGTAGGTCATTTTTCAGTGTTTATACGGCCTCCAGTCGGACCGCCAAAATTTGATCAGACCAGGTGATTCGCTCTATTTTTTTCAGACCACCCAGTCTAACCAAATTTTATCCAAATCAGCAAAAATTAAAACAAAAAGTCATAGGATATGCTCGACTTTTCTAAATCAGCAAAGTAAAATAGACTTTATATGTTATAAATTGGTTGATATTTATACTATTTGGTCTATATATTATTCGATTAATAGTAAAAAAATTAATAAAAAGTGTTCGGTCCAACGGTCGGACCGGATAAACTAGAGGACGGACTAAATTCGAGAAATATTAAAATTCGTATTTTAAAACTATGATATTTTTTAGTCTTACATCGCGGAGCTACTCTCGACTATGGGCTTCGGCTCTATGATGCAAGAGTGGATTATGAGTTGTATTACCGGTGCTTCCTCTTCGATAGTTATCAATAGGTCTCCCTCACGTCTCTTTTCTATCGCAAAAGGGCTTCAACAAGGCGATCCGCTATTGCCATACTTTTTTCTCATTGTGGTGGAAGGACTCAAAAGAATGATCTTGATGGCCGAAGATCAAGGCTTAATCAGTGGACTCCCAATCTCGGGTAGCGTGAATAACCTCTGCTCGTTGCAATATGCAGACGATATCATAATGTTCTCGATGCCTTCACGAGAATGCCTTATAATTTGCTGCGTATTTTGCTGAGTATGTTGAACTATATGATTATATATCCGCGCATTCACTAGCTCTTTCAACAACCATAATCTGCTTAAATAAAAAAAGCGGCCCCTATTTTGCTGAATGGTGCATACCGTGTCATATTTTTCACAAAAAGAATGCCCAAAGTCTCAGAAATATGATTTTGTACTAGGAATTAAAGAAAAAGCAAACATTATCCATGTTATTAAACCCAAAATAAGGTTTTCTTTCTGTCGAAATGGAAAAAGGACCTCGATGACCAAAATAGTAAAATCCAAGAGCAAAATTCCAATTCTCCTCCGCGGTTCCTTCCCCCTCTCCCTCTCTCTCTCTCCAGCTTCTCCCAAAGGGCGGGAAACCAAATTTCCTCTTCCCCCTCGCTTTCGCATAGAGAAACAGCAGCAGAGACGAGGAAGAGGAAGGCGACGAGAGAGCGAGAAATGGAAAGAGAGAGCTCCGGGAACGGCGACTTGCGGCGTCTTCTAGAAGCCATAAAGTCCTCTGACGTACGCTTCTCTTTCGCGCCAAACTCTCCTCCTTTTCAACTTTTTTAATTCATCTTCAAAAATCGAATTCCTCGTCTCGAAAATAGTTTATATTTTCTTCTAACGGCTTCTGGTTGATGTTGTGATGGTGATGATCTAGGTCGTGGAGAGCCGCGTCCAACTGGTAACCAAGCTCGGGGACTTGGAGCTGAACGACAGCTCCGACCTGTCGTCCATGGTCGAATCCCTCACCGTATCCTTCCTCCGCTAGGTTTTCCGATTTCACTTAAATACATGTTCAACGGAAGCTAATTAACGGCCTAACTAAGACGAATATTAGTTTGTTAGTTAGTTAGGTTTGCCTTAACTCGTAATTAGTCACTCTGGGAGGACTTCACCTGCTTGGATTTATCACAGTGCATCTTGAACAAGACTATACTGCAAGTGGCCGCTAAGTACGTTGATTCCGACTTGTCCGGATGTTTAGTTCCGTTTCTCGATCTCCAGATCAAGGTATGTCGAAATTGGGGTCTATTCGGAGGCTTGTTTGGTTCACAGGATGTGGATTGTAATGTTTGGGTACTTGTTTGATAGGCTAGCGCTTGGTGCGGGAAGCATCTCAAGATGACTCTGATGTCCACCGGGGAGTCTCAAGAAGACGAGCATTCAGATCACTTCTTTCAGGTCGGGTCTCGTACAACATTTGGTTTAAATTGCTGAGATTAGTGATGTCAACCCAAACAGCAAGCACACTTTTCTGAGAAAATGATCAGCATGTCCTTGTTGGCTTTGTTCACTTGTGAGCTTTATACATTTTTATCTAGTTTCCGGGAAGTGAAAATAGAGAGCTCAAAATCAGCTTCTGAATTCTAAGTTCCTTGGATTTGTTGATTCATATAAAGGTCACATTCTGCAGCTTCTTGTAGATTTGTTGAGCATGTCTTCTGCTACCATGATGGCTTTGGCTAGATCCTCGGTTTGGAATGACAACAAGACAACGGCTGCGGTTGAGAAACTTGTCTTTGAGCAACTAAATCTAGTTAAAGATGTGATATCGGAAATAAAGGTATCATATCTTAGCATCTTATCCTCGTCCATCTTGGAAAATTTAAAGCCTGGATTTGTGCAATTGCCATATCTTTGTTGGAAATGTATCTTAGATGTGTTATAACTAAATTGTGCATGGGAATATTTGCTTTTGGATGAGTACTATCTGCCTGTTTCCTTGAAATCTTTACATGCTATGTGTTTAATAGTTCATGTCCAAGAAGATGTAATATATAAATGAAATGTTGTTAGGTTTGCTTATAATTGGACAAAAATAGAGCTGCTTCTGGAACTATGTGATGTAGGTTTGAGACAAGGAACCCCTCAACCACAGTTATTACTTTTGAACGGTTGAGTGAAATCATAACCAAATGGATCAGTTGCTACTTTTAGTATATTGTTTAAGCTTGGAATGTCAACTGAAGATCTTCTAATTTGCGCCGGGAATCGAAGGAAGCATGAGCATCTAGCTATAGTTTTTATTCTTTCTGGTGTTAGGTTTTAACTTTAGGTACTTTCTCCCTATACGCTATTTTGAGAGATAAATGGATATCCTTTTTTCTTAATTTTTCCAACTCTTGGATCTGAACAAGGCTTTAATCCACCTTGTTAAAAACATTGGTTTAGCCCTGAAGTTAATTATTACTCAAGTAATTACAATTTTTGGTGTCAAACTGGTTTTATTGAAACCTAAGCATAATTATTTGTGCTTTTAAATTTTTTCATGTACAAGATGTCTTTTTGTTTATTATCTTAAACAGAGAATAAATTCTTTAGGATCAGAAATTCTGAAGGTTGCACAGGTCGTCATTGAATCTGTAATCAGACTCTGGAAAGAGTTTTGCTCAGCTGTCAGTTGGGATGTATGTGATGCTAGGCTGAATAATGACCCGAAAGAAATAAAAACTGAAGAATCGGACATGGTGGATCATTTTACAATCATTACCAAGCATGCTGTTCAGAAGTTGTGTGACTTGGGCGTAGTGGCAGCAAAAAATGGGGGACAACTTGTAAACATCCTCAACACGTCATGGAAAGGGGTAGTCACCTTGCTTCAGCATATCAAAGGGACATTGAAAGAGATTGTTCATGTGCAAGATATTATTTTATCCTTGATTGCAGTGGTGAATGGACATCTCGGTTGTGCAGCTGAGGTATGGTCTTCTACACTGAAAGACACAGTCTCTGCAACTGAAGCTAGAAGGACATTTCTTCCACTCAAGTTTTATCTTCTGCAAATGGTGAAGGTATGCTCTTTGTATGCCCACGAAACCAATCAGATCCACCGGGAGATAGCATTCTTCTTGGTAGAAATATCTATTTTCAGAATCTTGTTAAATTCTGAGAAGCTCTTGTTCACTGCCAGTGAAGTTTTTTCAGACCTTTTGGAGGATTCATCATCTGATTTGCTTTTATGTCTTCTGAATTCTGATGAAGTGAAACATGAACTCAAGTTCGAATTTCTGGATTGGCTCTTCGTTGAGAATTGCAGCACCAACACAATTTCGCTTGTAAGCTTGACTAATTCTAACCACATGTCTTTGATGGTTACAATCTTAACTGGAAAACGTGAAGATGCTCCAAGCGCTGTCTTATTACTTGGTCGAGTGGTAATACTTCATACTTTACTTAGATGTTCAGTCGGTCTTGGAGATGATGTAAAGACCGCAATTGCTCGAAAACTTGGGTGGCTTTTGGACAGAATAGTTGACGAAGAGATATATTCTTCCATCCTTGATATGAAAATTCTTGTATTATACAATTCTGGGAAGAGAACTGAATGGGTTTGGCATCCCGTGTTTTCTGCTCTTCTGGACTCATTGAAAACCTTCATGATTGTCGCATTCTCAACCTCTGCTTGGGAGGAATTGGAGGGTTTTTTGCTCGAAAATCTTTTGCACCCCCATTTTCTTTGTTGGAACATTGTGACAGAGCTGTGGCACTTCTTGGTTGAGCATGCTGAAGCCAATATGGCGAAGGGAATCTTTGATAAACTGTGCTCAATTATGAAGTTAGTTACATCTCCAGGATTGGTTCATAATGCTGGTTCTCCTTTGAGGAAAATGGCAAGAATCGTGTGTTGGCTTCTTCGTGGTAATGATACGTCTATGGCAGACCATATTTTCGTATCTCTTTTTGGTGTTAAAATACGTCAATTTTCTCCGGAAATATTCTTGGCTCTGGTCCTAGAAGGATTTCCCCTTAATTCACTTTCAGAGAGCATCAGATGTTATGCTCAGCAGAATGTCATTGCCATTTGTGATGACTTCGTAACTAGTAGCAAGAACGACTTGGCTATGGGCAGTTCTGATGCACTCAGATTTCCAGCTCTTGCGCTATCAGCTGCTTTGCAGACACGGTAAGTAATCGATGCTTCATATTTAACTCCAATCCAGCTGTTCAGATCTTTTCATCTCGTTGAACCACCTAATTTGTGCATTGACTTGACCATTTTAGAAAAAAAAAATTGGATGATAGTTTGTTCGTACATCCCTGATGCTTTTAAACTTTTGAGAGAATCTTGTTTGAACCTATTGAAACTCTTGTTATGACATGATTTTTAATCCATTTAGCAGGCACACAACCATGGAAACAAGATTTGAGCTCTTCTAATGTTTCCCTGCAAAGGTTTCCTGATAAACGTTTTGTACTGGGTAAACGTTAGTTGCATCATCAAAGATTCCTTTGTTTCATGTAGGCAAGAAGGCAACTGTGGTGTTGAAAAGGCCATGACGTTGCTAGTGACCATGCTGCAAATCTTAAGAAACAACATGGACAAGCGAATTCTTGAACATAGTGATCTCTTGAGTCAAGCTTTGTGGAATTTCTCGTTCATGAAACAGCTATATGAATCTGGTCAGATGGAGGAAGTTCTCTTAGTGCTTAGGAAGCTGTTTATGTCAGGGGAGTCTTCAACAAATTTTTTGTTCCATCAGTGCAAGCCATATCTTGCTATTTTCATGGGAGGACTCGGGAACATGGAGATGTCGGAAAGCGATGATTGTGCAAAGAGCTGTGCTGTATGGGAATTATACCATATGGTTCTTAGAGAACGGCACTGGGCTCTGGCTCATCTTGCAATAGCATCATTTGGATCATTTGCTGCTCGCACATCCTGCAACCAGCTATGGAGATTTGTGCCAGAAGATGCGGCTCTCGCATATGATCTACAGTCAGGAAATGAGCCAAATCCAGAGACATTTATGCAGGAATTGAAGGGATTTCTTGGAAAGGAGATGGCTCTGCAATCCGCCGAGTCTAGTTTTGAGCAATATGAAATGCTCCGAAAGGAAGGTTTGATTCTGAGACAAGGTCTGCAGAAGATTTTGGCTGTCCCTATGGACACAATATCGCCCGACAACAAGGAAACTGACAACGAAGACGAGCCCCGAGCCACTAAGAAAAGAAAACTACCAGAAGGAATCAACAAAGGCGTGGAACTACTTCAGTGTGGATTGAAGGCTATCGGAGATGGTATTTCGCAATGGCAACAAGATAGTTTTGACTCCTCTGAGCATCATAACCAGTTCTTAACTCAATTTTCTTGCCTTGAAGACATGGTGGCTCAGTTGAAGGGATTGGCTGATTACACTTGAATTGAAATTGCTCATACACCTGCAGGTAAAGTTATCCATGTGCTAACTTGGTAGAATATTTCTTGTGCTTAGATGTCGTAATGGCGACGGTTCCATAAACGCAGCAATCGTCATTTGGCAAGAGAATTTACGAATGATGGGATCTCGAAAATATAATTGGTATTTTTGTTTGAGGGGGTGAATATATAATTGGTAGAGCATAGATAAGATGATTGTGTGTCGAGTCTCCTGATCATCAATGGGAGGTTCAGATTGTAG
This sequence comes from Hypericum androsaemum, assembly GCA_963995505.1. Lineage (NCBI taxonomy): Eukaryota > Viridiplantae > Streptophyta > Magnoliopsida > Malpighiales > Hypericaceae > Hypericum > Hypericum androsaemum. The sequence continues at coordinate 10,094,212 of OZ023185.1, read as the reverse complement.
GGGCCCTATTGGGTGCTGATAACGTGGGCCTCGTAGCACTTGTTGCGGGCCCATGCACGTCCGCCACATGTCATTTTTTTTGCCGTTGGGGTTTTTGCCGTTGCCGTTGGGATTTTGTCGTTGCGGTTTTTATCGTTGCCATTGTTAAAAATGACATGTTTGTTGTGAGATTCAAACTCGTATTCGAAAGAAAGAAGGGTGAAAATGTTACCACTGGACCAAACACACTTCTTTGGTAGAAGGGCGTGCGAACCGTCTTATTAATATTAGTTAGCCCCAGCAGCACCCAATCGAACTTGTTGTATATTAATCCTGAAGGTGGCCGAGTTGTGTTACATGGAAGAATTGAGAGATGAAGCAAGTCACGTTAAGCGACGGAAATTTGGTTGGACGATCGGGTGTGAAGCGAGGCACGCGGGCGACAGAAACTTATATTTCTTAGCTCTGTGTTTTATTATTTTGGTTATATAAGGCCATGGGCCGAACTTATCTATTTTTCCTTGCTAAGCCCACTTTTGGATAGTTCCAATTAAGTGGCAGTAGGTTGGTAGTCATATATATGTAGGGAAGAACTCTGAGCTAGCTTTTGGAAAATTAAGAATTTGATTTTCTCTAGGGTTGTTCTAGGAGAAATTGGCCAAACTAAGCTTGGATTCTCTTCTTTTGCTTATTTTCTATCAAAATTTCGAATATCTCTTTGGGTTTTACTCGAGCAGACTTGATTTTATCGGAGTTTTCTTCGAGTGTTTGACTCCAAAAAATTCACCCTCTATCAAGTTGCGTATGTGTCCTCGAAATATGCTGTGTCTATCCCTTGCTTGTGTTTGCATGGATGCCCTACATTCGGTCTGTTTTGATACTCACCTAGACGATTTAAGAGGAGTTGGCATCTATCATTGTATTCTTCACCTTCATTTACCTATTGAAAAAATAGGCCTACGCCGTCGTACATTTACAAAGAAAAAGCTCTGATATGAAACAATAAGCAGTTAAAAGTCTACCAAATGAAGCAACCAACAGGCATTTGCAATTTCGCTCGTCGCAACTCTTACCTACACAAGCAGTGTTAGAAACTGTTACCATAATATCGTTCTCTGATGGAGCGACGATTCCGGTAAAATTGGAAGAATGGGCGGCCATTGTGTCTACGCTGCAAATTATTTTATAATTCTTTTCGATACCTTTTTTAAAATTGTTTCACCAAAACTTTTTAAATGATTTTTTAGAAAATTATTAAATAGTAAAGTTATCCCATTCCAGTTGTTGAATTAAAGTTAACTAATTTTTTTTAATTGTTGAATGCATGGATGCTCTACATTCGGTCTGTTTTGATACTCACCTAGACGATTTAAGAGGAGTTGGCATCTATCATTGTATTCTTCACCTTCATTTACCTATTGAAAAAATAGGCCTACGCCGTCGTACATTTACAAAGAAAAAGCTCTGATATGAAGCAATAAGCAGTTAAAAGTCTACCAAATGAAGCAACCAACAGGCATTTGCAATTTCGCTCGTCGCAACTCTTACCTACACAAGCAGTGTTAGAAACTGTTACCATAATATCGTTCTCTGATGGAGCGACGATTCCGGTAAAATTGGAAGAATGGGCGGCCATTGTGTCTACGCTGCAAATTATTTTATAATTCTTTTCGATACCTTTTTTAAAATTGTTTCACCAAAACTTTTTAAATGATTTTTTAGAAAATTATTAAATAGTAAAGTTATCCCTTGAATTAAAGTTAACTAATTTTTTTTAATTGTTGAATGCATGGATGCCCTACATTCGGTCTGTTTTGATACTCACCTAGACGATTTAAGAGGAGTTGGCATCTATCATTGTATTCTTCACCTTCATTTACCTATTGAAAAAATAGGCCTACGCCGTCGTACATTTACAAAGAAAAAGCTCTGATATGAAGCAATAAGCAGTTAAAAGTCTACCAAATGAAGCAACCAACAGGCATTTGCAATTTCGCTCGTCGCAACTCTTACCTACACAAGCAGTGTTAGAAACTGTTACCATAATATCGTTCTCTGATGGAGCGACGATTCCGGTAAAATTGGAAGAATGGGCGGCCATTGTGTCTACGCTGCAAATTATTTTATAATTCTTTTCGATACCTTTTTTAAAATTGTTTCACCAAAACTTTTTAAATGATTTTTAATTATTAAATAGTAAAGTTATCCCATTCCAGTCGTTGAATTAAAGTTAACTAATTTTTTTTAATTGTTGAATGCATGGATGCCCTACATTCGGTCTGTTTTGATACTCACCTAGACGATTTAAGAGGAGTTGGCATCTATCATTGTATTCTTCACCTTCATTTACCTATTGAAAAAATAGGCCTACGCCGTCGTACATTTACAAAGAAAAAGCTCTGATATGAAGCAATAAGCAGTTAAAAGTCTACCAAATGAAGCAACCAACAGGCATTTGCAATTTCGCTCGTCGCAACTCTTACCTACACAAGCAGTGTTAGAAACTGTTACCATAATATCGTTCTCTGATGGAGCGACGATTCCGGTAAAATTGGAAGAATGGGCGGCCATTGTGTCTACGCTGCAAATTATTTTATAATTCTTTTCGATACCTTTTTTAAAATTGTTTCACCAAAACTTTTTAAATGATTTTTAATTATTAAATAGTAAAGTTATCCCATTCCAGTCGTTGAATTAAAGTTAACTAATTTTTTTTAATTGTTGAATGCATGGATGCCCTACATTCGGTCTGTTTTGATACTCACCTAGACGATTTAAGAGGAGTTGGCATCTATCATTGTATTCTTCACCTTCATTTACCTATTGAAAAAATAGGCCTACGCCGTCGTACATTTACAAAGAAAAAGCTCTGATATGAAGCAATAAGCAGTTAAAAGTCTACCAAATGAAGCAACCAACAGGCATTTGCAATTTCGCTCGTCGCAACTCTTACCTACACAAGCAGTGTTAGAAACTGTTACCATAATATCGTTCTCTGATGGAGCGACGATTCCGGTAAAATTGGAAGAATGGGCGGCCATTGTGTCTACGCTGCAAATTATTTTATAATTCTTTTCGATACCTTTTTTAAAATTGTTTCACCAAAACTTTTTAAATAATTTTTTAGAAAATTATTAAATAGTAAAGTTATCCCATTCCAGTTGTTGAATTAAAGTTAACTAATTTTTTTTAATTATCTTACATTCTTTTCTTTCACTCTCTTTTTTTCAATCCAATTAAATTATAATTTAGGGATAGCAGAAATACTCATACCCCGTGAGTTAGATCCTACCCCTACCCCGTGAGTCTATGGTATGTTGACGTTGACTAGGTACATGGTAGAGTATGTGTATGAGTCTATGTTTATAATAAGTAAGGTCTAGGGTAGGGTTTGAATTCATAGGATTCATACCCTACCATAGAATTCATGTCCTACCCCTTACCCTTTTACCTTATTTTAGACCATACCATAGTTAGACACTCCTTAGACCTTAATTATAACCTTTTATTGATAATATATATAATATAAGTAATGGAAAAACCTAAAATCTTTAATGTTACCCTACCTTGGTTACACTTTTTAGAATATACTTTAATTATTAATGATATTGATTCTGAAATTCGAGTTACATATTATTATAATTTTTTTATTGGTATACTAGATACATATAGTTCTGATTTTTTTTATTGATATACCACATAGTTTATGATTAACTTTCACATATTTAATATATTTTTATAAAACCAGCTCAAGAGATATCATGAAAGATGCATCACCAGAAGTCGAAATATATTGAATATACTAGATAGTTTATGATTAACTTTCATATTTTTATTTTGTTGAATTATTTGTTATTTAAAACATGAAAGGAAAACTCTTGTAGCATTTAACTTAAATTGAAAATTTGATGTTGACGTGTAACATATTAAATGTCTTGAATTTATTTAAATTTTACATACAAAATAAAATTTTTTAAATTATCATAACTTTAAATGTTACAGGGTCGGAACTTTGAGACCCTAGATCTCCTCGAGGTAAGAGTATAAGTCTAACAATAAAAAAAATTGTAGAGTCGATGATAAAATATAGTTCATATTCCAAAAACTAGAGTATGTGTAGGGTCCTACCCATTCTAGGGGTGACCATGAATTCAATTTGATTTGATTTATCAAAAAATTTATTTTAGATTTGAGTCAGCTCGAACAAATTCTAATTTGAATTTTTCTTTGGACGAATCGAATCTGAATACATATATCAAAAAGAGAAAAAAATATGATCAAATTTGAAAAGAGGAGAAACATGGGGCATTGAAATTTCAAAATTTTCCTTTTTCCCGTTCCATTATTCAAAATTAAAATAATTTAATCTCAATTATCTAATTCTTTAATCTCTCTATCGATAATTTCATCTCTATCAATAATTTGAAAAGCGAGTTAGGAAGTTCTTGTGGGGCGGTTCCTCTCCCAATCGCTTCTCTTCCTTTGTTCCATGGTGCCATGTGACGATTCCAGTGGATAGATGTGGTTTGGGAATCTGATGCACCGATATTAAAAATGATAGTCTCCTCTTCTAAGTGGCTTTGGCGATTCATTTCTCAACCGGATGCTCTATGGTTGAGAGTTATCCAAGCTCCTCCTATTCGTGAGTCTGATTTTCCTCTTAACAAGCTCCACACTAATTCCAGAAGTAAGGGCGTATCAAGACCAAAGACAATCTATCGGGCGTGGCTTGGCTTGGCCAATCTTGGTGATCATTCTTGTGTATTTTGCGGCTTGGAAATGGAAACTGCAATGCATGTGCTTATGCATTGCAACTTCTCTGCGGTTATTTGGAATTGCATGCTCAATCTTTTGGGGCTTAACCTTTTAAGCCATCCTGATCACAATTAGTATTGAGTAGGGTGAACATTCTGATAATCTGAATTATTCGAATTTTTTATTATCTGAAATATCCGAAATTATATTTTTTATGTCCGAATCCGAACATTGAATTATCCGAAATCTAAAATTATTTCGAATTTGGATAATCTGAATTAAAAAAACTAGATTACTAACCTAAGCAACAGAAACGAAAACACAGTAAACAAATAGAAGCTGTAACCTAATCAAAAAGCTGTAACGAAGACCTAAGCTAGATCCTTTTGCAACCATTTTGCTCTGTTTTACATATCATAAAATTCCTTTTCTAGAAAAGAAGACCTAAGCAAATAGAGTGACCTTTTCTAGGAACGAAAACAACAACAAATCAATAAGCTGTAAGCTAATCAAAAGCGAGCCTACAGAAACATCAAGTAATCATCCTTAAGCAATTCAATTTTGAGAGACGTTGAGGAGATTGATGACAGCAATGCCCATGTGAGGTTAGGGTTTCAGGCTTCTTTCCATCGATTTGGTGTCGAGATGTGTTGCCGCCTGTGAAGTGCTTAATTTTTTTTTGAGGAAATGTGAAGTGCTTAATGAGGATAGGGTAAGGTGATTAAAATATTATGGGCCAGCTTACTAATTTATTTACATCTAATAGGCCCAAGCCCAATCCTAACTTTTAAGTAGTATTAAAAACTTCGGATATTCGGATAATCCGAATTTATATTTTTCCTATCCGAATCCGAAATAAAAATTTCGGATAATCTGAATCCGAACCCGAACACAAAATTATCCGAATTCGAAAAAAATTTCAGACATCGGATTCAAATATCAGATTTTTGCTCACCCCTAGTTGAGACCACTTGTTGGTAGGGTGAGCAAATAAACAGACCGAATCGAATCATAAGAACCGAGAACCATTTAAGAAAAAATAGGAGATCTGGACCAGACCATTTGTTCATTGGTTATGTACTAAAACCAAACCAATTTTTTTTTGTCTAGTCTAGGTTTGGACCAAAATATCAAGAATTTTAAAAAAATAAATAAAATTGAACGCTTATGGACTTGAGAAAGGCAACGACATACACTAAAGAAGCTGAGAGGAGAGATGTCATTCATGATTTGACATTTAGATTTGCTATATGTCGAGCACTCATAAATTGGTTGTCATTATATCATATCAGAAAAAAGTATATTGGTTGTTTGACCTTACCATGCTTGGGCTTTTTTTTAATCTTTGACTCAATAAATCATAGTTTGGTCCAGTTCTTCATAATTCTTTTCAAAAAGATCTGAACCAGATTCGAGAATTTTTTTTAGCAAATAAAGAACCGATTCGGACCAATTCTTTTTTATCTGGTTTTGCACATAATTTTTTGGTTTGATTTAGTCTGATTCTGTGGTTCTTGATTTTTTTTCTCACCTCTGTTTGTTGTTGCTTATGGTTGGCTCGTAATAGGGCTATTTTTAATAACAAGGAACTCATATTTGGATCAAGTATTACATTCGGTGTTGAGATGTATTGCTGAATGGGGATTTAATTGGTTTTTATTAATTTTTAAGGGTAAATTTGTCATTTATATGAAAAAATTAGTTGATGATGTCAGCGAAAGATCAAGAGTATAATTTTAACCAAACTATAGAGATAAAAAATCAGTAGCAAAAATATAGGAACCCCATCGTCTATTTCATCAAACACCAGAGTCTTAGGAATAATTTACCCAAAAATAAATATTTTGTTTATAATAAAATTATCCCAGTCAAGTATTGACCATGATTAAAAGATGCCAAAATATATTTGTCAATTTTTTATGAATCAAAAAACAATGTTTGTAAAATTCTGATCTGAACGAGAAACACATGAAGATGGTCTTTCCAACCTTATCTAAAAAATAACTCAATTTCATTCTCTATCTCTGGTGGACACTAAAGTAAACTATCCAATTAATTATTCTCGTCTCCTCCCTCACTTTCTTTTCCGGAATTATTATATTCTGGTTAATAAACAGAGGAAGGAGCGAGGAGTGTAGCTAATTCTAATTCATTTTCCATCGCAAATTGGGATTTTGGATTTACTCGAAACTTTTTTAACCCAATTTCTTTTGCATCATTCCTCCTTCCCTTTCCCTTTTCCATCAATGAAATGAAAAACTCTATCTTATCCTTTGCTCTTCAATCCAATCAAAACATTGGTGATTGGTGACACTAATTAATATCCGTTATCAAACAAATCCACCTGATAGGAGTGTTCGTGAGTGAATTCAAATAACTAATTTTTAATATTATCTTACTTTCTTTTCTTTCACACTTTTTCTTCCAAATAAATGATATTGACGTTGTTAGGAATTCAGCAACCAAGAGAACAAAATGCGCAAAGAACACGGACATAAGAGTTTACGCGGTTCGGCCTAATGTCTACATCCACGGAGAGAAATGAGAACTTTTATTGATGAGTTTCCGAGCCATAAAGTCATACAAAACCTTAGGGTAACATGCCTTTATATAGAGGCAAATCCTTGTACATCAAGTAAGCTATCTAGGTCAAATTAGGAGTCCAAAACCTAGTCCGGATAGAATAGAAAACAAGCCCACAAATCGTTTCCTCTTCAATTTCTCGACATCTCTAATAATCTCCACATTGGCGAGAAATTATCCCATGGACGAACCATGAAGCTCCATTCGAACTTCAACAAATTTTACCTTAATGAAATACCGTCCCACGAAGAACCATGAGAACTTGAGAAATCAAACCGACTCTACCAGCTCTACCTTAACCATAGATACACCGCCATCAATAATACCATCTCAACTTTCTCTCTTCCTTTTTCGTTCAATTAGTTGAAGCCAGCCCCCAAGCTTGAGCAACTCCCGAGCTTGCTTGGCGTATTCCCTCCAAACTCTATTGAACCCCAACTAGCAAGTCCACTAGTCGAAGCAACCTTGTGACCAATAGATGCATCCTCTATTTTTCGGTCACCCCCATGCTCCGCAACCTCGAACTGCTTCTCTGTTGGACCTTTTTGCCTCAAACCAATGCTACTTGACATAGCATACAAAAGGCAACCTTTTGTTTCACCAAGTAGAACCCTTGACATGTCTCAAACTCCACCGTTCGGCCTTGAGTGAGATACCCGATTCACCCGTGGTGCTACCAATGACTTTGTATTCTCCATGCAAAATCTACCCAATACCTTTGACGTGTACGTCCCTTTAAACAACCATAATGAGGCCCAGCTAACAATGCTTCTCCGATACAACCATGGCTCCTTACAAACCATGCCTCTATGAAACAACCATAGCTTGTTATCCATGTCTTCGCAAATCCCAACTACACTCAAACCATCTATGTCAAGTCTTTGCTCCCTCATACGAACCAACCTCATATGACCTGAGCTTTTGCCAACTCCTTCAGACCCATTGATGTGACTCCACCTACAACAATGTGCCTTACTAACCTGTAGGTATTCTCTTTCATCCTTCATCCTTACCATTGCATTCTTCTCCACTTTTATTAGCCTACCTTTATAACTATCACTGTTATAATCCAAGGTCCCTAACGAAAAGAGATTACTAGGATGCATTGGACTTGATGAGATAAAAAGCCAGTCACCATCTGACTCGTCTGAACATGTGGCCATAGTTGTGGATGCCGATCCCTCCTCGTTGTCTTGATTCCCAGTTCATCCTAGATAGTCTCCTTCATGTACCCTTCTCTCCACTTGAAGCTACTTCTACTGAACTTCTTTGACTCTGACCTAGATTCTCTTCCACAACCTAGCTGGTTGCTCCTCATCATCTGCCAAGCATAAGCGAATCGTCGCTTTCGCCTTGGCCTCCAACTCTTCCCACTCTTGCTCCTCCATCTTCTCTGGCTTCTTCTCTGAGAGCGCGATGACCATCCCTTGTTGCACGAGGAGATCCTTGATACGCCTTTGCCATAACTCAAAATTCAATGAATCATCGAACTTCACAAGAACAAACTTCGTGCCGTGTTCCGACATCCTCCAACTTTAGCTCTTGATACCACTTGTTAGGAATTTAGCAACCAAGAGAACAAAATGCGCAAAGAACACGGACACAAGAGTTTACGTGGTTCGGCCTAATGCCTACATCCACTGAGAGAAAGGAGAACTTTTATTGATGAGTTTCTGAGCCACAAAGCCATACAAAATCTTAGGGTAACATGCCTTTATATAGAGGTAAATCCTTGTACATCAAGTAAGCTATCTAGGTCAAATTATGAGTCCAAAACCTAGTCCAGATAGAATAGGAAATAAGCCCAAAAATCGTTTCCTCTTCAATTTCTCGACATCTCTAACAGACGTCAAAACTTCGTCCCCGATTTTTTGTACAACAAAAAATATTAATTTTGTTAATGGAAATAAGAAAAAGTTACTTGATTTGTTATGAGTAATTTTTTTCTTTTTTGTACATGTAGATTGTTGGATTTAAGAGCACATCATGATGAGCAATATCTTCCATTTTTCTTTTAACACCAACCATTAACTAAATATCTCAATTTTTAAACTCATTAACTAAATATCTCATTGTTTTAAACACATTAACTAAATATCTCATTGTTTTAAATTAGTTACTTTTTGGTAACCATCTTAAAATACTCCAAAAGATCCAAATCGTTTTCCTATAACCAAATCCATAAAAAATATTCTAACTTTTTTTTTGAGGTAAAAAAAATATATTCTAACTTAACAAAAAATTATTAAGCTGAATACCGATGGTTCCTCAAATTGACAACCTTAGACCATTATGGGCTAGAGAGATTATTCGTGATACTGCATGTTGTTGGTTATGAGGCTAAGCCAAGGGTATCGATTGTTGTAGTTCTCTAGTTGGTGAGTTTTGGGCGCTTATTTTGGGACTTGAGCTGGCATGGGAGTGTGATTTTCGACAGGTACTGATTGAGGTCGACTCCTCCCTAACTCTCCTCTGTGTTGGTCGAGATATTGCGCGGGAGCATCCACTGGCCAATTTGATTAGTTGGGCAAGGGTCTTACTTGACCGAGACTTGACGACACAGATGCAACACACATTTAGAGAAAGGAATCAGGTGTCAGATTATCTCTCTAAACATGCCTTGTCCATATGATACAATTATGTGTTGTCTGATATTCCTTTTATTTTCTGCCTTGATGTGCATTTAGACGATATGAAAGAGGTTAGCTTACCTCGATATCCTCGATTTAGTGTTTTAGTACGTGGTTAATAAAGATTAGCGGGTACTTTCGCCCCTCGATTTCTACCCCAAAAAAATATTTGATTCAAACTATAAAAATATAATTGTATTGAAACTCGATATTCAGTAGAGGATTGTATATAGACCATCAAACAAATCCACCTGGCAGGAGAATGAGTGAATGAATTCAAAGGATTAGCAGATGACCCCGCCTGTTTTTTTAGAAGAACGAAACTCATAGGTTATCCATTAACCTTAGAAGTTACAAGGTTACAGGACAAAGACCGTAAAACAAACACATAGATAAAACAACATAACATATAAAGATTAAAGTTAGAGCAAAAATTTCATACGGGTGAAAGATAACAATGACAGAAATAGTGATAAAAGTCTAGATAAGTTTTCTAAATGAATTGAAAGATCGGACACTGGTAACAAATATATCAGCTTTTCACAACAATAACTACTGGTTATACCCAACCTGCTTTCCAAATGTGTCTTTCTTCGCCCATATATAAATATTTTCAAGATTTATATACTCGAACTTAAATACGTAAACAAAGAAAAACTCGATAGAAAGGTGGTTTAAAAAACCCACACTCGGCCAAAAGAAACCATACCCATCATACGCTCACTTTTCACCCTACACGCCGCCTCCCCCTTAGCACCAACATGAGAATTGGCACCAGTTTCGCCCTCCTGCTGGCCATGTGCCTGGCCACCCTCCTCGTGGCCGGAATACACCTTGTACCCCTCCACTTCTTCGGGCTCGAATACGACGTCCGCGTGATCAACGGCTTCAGGAGCAACTCCTCCATGCCCCTCGTCATCTGGTGCTCCTCCGGCGACAACATCGAGCTCGGCGGCCGCGCCCTCCAGGAGGGGGACGACTTCGGATGGAGGCTCAAGACCGACTTCTGGGGCACCACCCGGTTCGTCTGCACTGTCAAGTGGGACCAAAGGCGCCGCCAGTTCGACGCCTTTAAGGTCCCAAGGGACGCCATTAGGTGCAGCAGCCCTTTGAGGAAGTGCTCCTGGCTGGTCAGGGAGGACGCCTTCTACTTTAGCAACGATGAGGTCAACTGGAACAAGGACTTCTCCTGGTCCTAGTTTAATATTTTATAAACCAGTTTTCAATATTATTTTTAGGTAACCCATCGTAATAAGGTAAGTAAGCTATATATATATATATATCTATGTCAACAATATCATAAACACTACAGGAAGAAGGAGATGGTCGACGTTTATTACTGTCGGCTCGCTTGCTTTTTCAAAACGTTTCGGATTTTTCAGGAGAATTTCTTATCGGTATTATTTACATTCGCACGATTGAATTTGACAGTCGATTCGCTTACTTTTTTCAAGACGTTTCGGATTTTCCTGGAAAATTTCTTAACAGCATTATTTACATTCGCATGATTGAATTTGACCGTAAGATTTTTAATTTAATCCAAATTGGTTATAAACTCTCGTAGAGTCTGAGGTATTACGATGTCACCATAGTGTCGACGAGAATGTCGATTTGGCCCCGTCGAGTCTACCAGCTTTGTCAATCGCCGACCTTTTTACAAAAGTCTCGATGGTCAAATACTCTTTGACTACTGTCTACTGCTGGTGTTTTTCTTAACGTAAATTATAGGCTTTTCTGGGTTTATAACTGTTTGGTATGAGCCGACTATTCCAAGTTCAAGCGTGGTATGACTTTTAAAATATGGCAAAATAATTATAGCCTTTTCTAATATTAATTTTTTTTCGACTCGTTTTATAATATATTAACCATTAATTAATTGTCAATTGGATTAGTGCTACCACTTTTTGTTCTGATCGGTCTCTAAGTAATTATGAAATGGAGCTAATTATGGTTACAATTAATAGTTTTAAATGACTTACCAAAACAAATTAATAGTCTTAAATGTACTAATTAAGAACTTCCAAAAAGAAGTTTATTACCCCATAAAAAAGGAGTGGATTTAGCCCTGACTTGAGGGGATGGTCAGAAAGGACCTTACTCGAATCCGAACTATTGGATTTGATAATTAGACATGCGTCAAAGATCTGATGATTGAGGATAACGCGGGTTAGTTTAGACTTTTTTTACCCTCTCTCTTTCCCTCACCTCTATTCCTCTCTCCTCCCTCTCAACCCCTCTTTCCCCATAGATCTGACGGTTGAATATCTTGGAGCCTTGCAGCCACCGTCATCCCCAGAGCAACCCTGATGCGCCCCTGTCTCAGCCATTGTCCCGCCCATCCAGCCAAGTCCCCCTTAAATGTGGACCCCTCTGTGGAGAAGAGAACCCGAACTACGGGATTCAAGAAGACCCCAACACGAGGGACCATTGAAGCTCCATCCTGGCCCCTTGTTGCCTCACGAGGGTTACTCCATTGGCTCCACCATCTGTCGATAGCAAATGCTCGACGGTTCCCTGCCCGATTATAGCCACCGCCGTCGCTTGGTGTTGTTGGGTGAGATTTTTTCCCTTTTGCTCAAATTAGGGTTTCTTGGTGAATTATGAAATTTTTTTATTGAATCAGAAGTTTTGGAGAAATTTGAGGAATTTTTTGAGAATTAGAGAGAACTTCAATGACTAAATATGAGTTTTTGGTGGTTCATGAATTGATTTGGATTGTTGGTGGCGTCGAATATAAAATAGTTTTTCTCTGTTTTGTTGTGCTATTTTAGTGCCATATTATGTCGAATGTATATGCCCAGTTATATCAAAATGTATAACTGGTTATGTCGAAATAGTATGACCGGTTATGTTGATATGGTATGCCCGGTTACATCAAAATTGTATGCCAAGTTATGTCCAAATGGTATACTCTGTTATGTCCAAATGGTATGACATGTTATGTCGAAAGCTATGCCGAGTTATCACGAAATTGTATGCAGTGTGATGTCAAAATGGTATGTCCGGATATGTCAAATTGGAATGTACTGTTATGTCAAAATAGTATGCCCATGTCAAATGGTATGCTAGGTATGTCAAAATTGTATGCCCAGTTATGTCAAAATGGTATGTCTGAGTATGTCAAATTGGAATGTACTGTTATGTCAAAATAGTATTCCCGATTATGTCAAAATGATATGATCAGTTATATTAAAATGGTGTGCCATGTTATATCAATTCGATTTACTATGTACACTAATTTGATAATATTTTTAAAAGAAAAATTTTATTTGGTATCATGTAGTTTCACATTTTTAAAATTAAGGCTATATGGTTTCAAATTGAGAATTTAGTCCTTTGTGGCATACACACTTTTTCTCGGGCAGATCCAGGTTAGCTGCCCAGCCAAATATGCTCGGTACCATTTTTGTGCCCACTGGCTGACACATGACAAGTGATTGGGTTAAGTCGACGATTACGTGTCGTCTGATAAATTACCATTTCGGTCCCAAATTTATTTATATTTTTTAAAAATTTATTATTTAAATACTATAAAAAGGAACTAACCCCTTTCTCCAATCTTCTGTTGTTGTTCTTCTTCTTCATCTCTCCCTTAACCAACCAAGTAAAACCAAATATAGAAAAAAGAAATTGGTCGAAATCCTAAAGGGAAAAGTTTACTAAAGTACCCTGTAGTTTCACGATTTATTACTATAGTACCTTGTGGTTTGACTTTTTTTTTAGGTGATAGAGATTTCGAAAAGTGACACTTTTGGTGATAAATTGTTAATCAGAGTTAATTTTTCCAACCAGACCATACACATCATCGCCACATCGTATTTTTATATCCTAAGTGGCGATGATGTGGCAAAATTACAAAATCTCAATTTCTTTATTTTTCTAACCCTAATTAGAAACACCCAAAACTAATTATAAAAATTTTGGCGATGTGGCAATTTTTAAATTTTGTAATTTTAATTTTTGAGATTTTGTAATTTTGCCACGTCATCGCCACTTAGGATATAAAAATATGATGTAGTGATGACATGACATCTATGTGTAAGGTCTAGTTGGAAAAATTAACTCTGGTTAACAATTTGTCACCAAAAGTGTCATTTTTTAAAACCTCTGTCACCTAAAAAGAAAAAGTCAAACCATAGGGTACTAAGGTAAAAAAGTATGAAATTACAAGGTACTTTAGTGAACTTTTCCCAATTCCAAAAGATGAAGGCGAAGGAAGAAGAGGAAGGATAAGGACCACATCGTCACCTGTGACCAAGACACGAAGCGCTGCTCACCTTCCGGGGAGGAACCTGTTGGGCTTTTTGTAGTATTTGTTTAGAGATTGAACTGGATGATGGTTATTTACGTAGCGTGTTACATAAACTTCTACATTGAAATTAACTTACGTAATTAAAGAGATGCCATCATAATGATAAAAATAGAAGTTTTGGTAAAACATTATAAAATGGTAAATTACTCTCAGGACTTTGGGGATTGGCATATTCTCCTCTCACCCACTATATTTTCGAAATAGATTAAAAAGTCATTGACGTTTAGTTTTATTATACTCTCGGGTCCCTCGCTAATGTCATTAATTAATTTTTTCTTATTTTATATTTAAAATAACTGTTATACCCTTGCCCTGGTCAACCAAAACCTCCGGCCATCATCTATGACCACCCTCCGGATATTTTCCGGCAACAATCAAAATCAACAAAAAAATAACAAAATCATCACCGTTCAATTGACAAAACCATCTGGACCAGCTCGTTCCTCCGGTATGACCCGACATAGACACCAGCGATGTAAAGGAGAGGAGTCCCCATCCCCAACCCTCCGCTACATCCCTCTCTGCGCCGAGAGAAGAATTGCAGACGAGGAAGACAGGGAAATAATCAAGCGCTCCACTACAACGCGGATGACGATGACGGTTTTGCTCGACCCCAACCCTCTAATCCCAGCCTCCAACTGCTCCTCCTTCAACCCGCGCACTTACAGAATGCCCTTCGATGTCCGAGCTTAGTAATAGCCTGCTTTGCAGCTTCATTTTATCATTGGATCTAGGGTTTGGGAGGTTGTCGAACGTTGAATCATTGGGTGTTACGGTATTTGTGTGTTCTATTTCTCTTATATGAGGGAATGGAATGTGGAAGTTGATGTTACTCGTTGACTACTAGCTGATTTATTGGGTCCCGTGTCTCTGTTCGTGCACCATCATCCTCTAGTTCTGCCAAAAGAACGAGGGCAACACCCCCCACAACATCTCCAAAGAGATCATCTGGAACAAAAACCTCTAGGAGAGGATTCCTAGTCGTGGAGCCATCCCGGTGGTGGTGGTTGTCGGCGGATTCGTGGAGCAATTCTGGTGGTGGTGGTTGTTGGCGAACAGTGGTGAAGATGATCGATGGGAAAAGTAATTTTTTTATAAGGGTATATAAATCATTTACTTGAAAAAAATGATTGATGACATCAGTGAAGGACCCGAAAGTATAATAAAACCAAACGTCGGAGACTTTTTAATCTATTTCTGAAATAGAGGGAGTAAGATGCGAATATGCCAAAACTCTGGGTCCTCAAAATAATTTACCCTAATAAAAATATATCAAAGCATGATACCACGCAATAAAGGACGACCCAGAAATCGGGAGGTCAGGGTATTCATTAAGAACACCTATCACCGTACAAAGTACAAAGTTTCAATCGTGGGACTCAAGAAAAAATCTCATTAGTACCTCCATGTTAAGACATGATAATTAATTAACAGAGTTAAACGGGTGTCACTACAGTAACGACAAGTGAAAACTTTGATTACTGATTTTATCGATTTTTAAACCAATAAAGATAGCTTTTGCCCGGGCGATGTGGACGTGGCTATTTGCGACCTCTCTAAAAGACTTGGCGACCTCTCTAATAGTATGAAAAGAAGGTGTGGCATATACTGAAAACCTTGCACGAATTTGCCACGACCCTAGGAAGTTTAAATCCTAGAATAATTTATATCTATTTAACTTTGGCTTCATAGATATATATCGTTGATCTTCACGGATGGAGATTTGCGCATTTTTCGCAATTAGTTTAGGAGATTAGTATTTTTCATATTCGGTATAACCATTTTTTGCAGTAATAAAAATTTACTTGTGAAAAACTTTTGCTAATAATAAAGTGCTAAGGAGCATTCCATGATTGGGACAAATCATAAGGAGGACAATAGCAGCAGTCTCTTTCTTTGTAAGTGTATAGAACGGTCGCTCAAGTACTAATCTGTAAGACTATCTTTATGAGTAATTATCCGTAAAATAGTCGTCAAATAAATAAATAATTTTTCTCTTATCAATATACAATTCAATCAAACCCACCTTTTTAGTATTTTTATTTGTGACCACCCATGACGAGATCACCAAATCAATAAATATTTTTTCTCATCCACATATTATCTATAATCAAATTATGTTTACATATAAATTATAATAAATATACAAAATTATATATTTAATTGATAGAATTTTAATAATATTATCTATAGAAATTTTTATAGAGAATTGAAAATTTTGGCTCTATTTATAAAAAATATGATTAAAAATACTGAACTATATTTATAGAGAATTTAAAAATATGAATTGAAAATATTGGATTCAATTTATGAAAAATTAAAAATTAAAAATTTTCATATTTTTATCGCATAATATTATTTTATGTATTACTCAATTAAACTAGAAAAGCAAAAAAGAAAGAAAAAAAAGTTGACCAATCAATTCGCAAGTTGGTGTTAGGGGCTGTCACCCGCCACCATAGTTCCATAACCATCTTCTTCTTTTTTATTTTATTTTTTTGTTAATTTTCGTTTTTGTTTTATTGGTGACTGTTCATTCTGGTCACCAATAAAACTAGTCTAAAGGCGGCCACTGTAGCTGGATTAAGACCAAAGCTTACAACTGTTTTCCGGTGTGTTCAATATGGCCGGCAAAAATCTTATCCGGAAGATATATACCCTACATTTTTTTTGGGTGGTAAAGGAATATACCCTACATCAGGTAATCAGAATCGTCCATAGCCCTTCTCTTATATCCAAACGCTCAGTCACTCACTTTTTAAATATAATAAATTTCTCACAATAATTATTTAACACAAATATATTCTTAATAACTCGAATTTGATTAAACTATAATAATTTTTCACAAATTAATCTAAGTATTAATCAAAATCGTCTAGGGATGGCAATGGGTGTTTTAGGGTAGGGACAAGAATCTACCCATACTCTACATTTGACCCTATAAATTTTTTATTGTTAGATTCATATCTTACCTTCAAAGAGACCAAGGATCTATAGGGTCTGTAGAGTCCGACCTTGTTACATTATACATCAATATTCAATAGAAAATTAAAAAATATTAAAATTTGTGATTTAATTTAAATGCTTCAAGGTTCTTCCTTTCAAATTTTAAGTACATAAATAATTTAACAAAAAATATATATATAATTTTATTCTAGTGATTCATTCTTCACAATATTTTCTAGTTAGGTTTTTAGGTTCCTGTGTGTTCATTTTTTTTAAGTTCTATATATATATATAATCAATTAGGTTTAATATAATTGATAATATATATATTAAGTTCTTAATAATATTTATACCTTTACCAAAAATATATTTGTCAAATTATGTGAATATATATTAAAAGTATTGGTACTATAACTGCGATGATCTAAATTTGTAAGATTTTTTTGAACGATTTAGTTTTGATATCTATTTTTTTATTCAAAGATTTCATTTTTGTGATACAATAATTTTTAATGTAACTCCAATAATCGATTTTACTCAGATTAATAAATATTCTTTTTTGTCCTAAAAGGTAATTTTTTTCTTTAACAAAATATTAGACTGAACTGTCACGCCTATCAAACAGAGAACTGTCAACCGCTACGGGGTAATTATCCCCGTAAGGCATCCTTTATTTCTCAATTTTCAAACAAATCTTAAAAATCCGAATTGCAATTGTCTCTATAAATGAAAAGAGTTTTAAAAACATGAATGAATAGTCTTTAATGCATGTCCTCTCTTCTAGCTCTCATTCCAGATCCACTCCCGACATATCTGAAATAAAATAGCGTATTTTGCTGAGATTGCGCAACTCAGTAAGTCGAACTCAAAACAAAGCACATACTTAGAAACAAAGCATATACTCTGAAACAAATCACATACTCGGAATTCGCAAGAAACAAAGCACATACTCGGAAACAAATTATATATCCGGAACTCACAGGAAACAAAGCACATACTCAAAATTCACGAAAAATACATCACATGATACCTAGAATTCACAGAAGACACATCACAGACGCAATATCGGGATCCCGTGGGGCACAGTAAAAGAAGTTGTCACCACAGGGCGTAAAACGGAATACAATATACAGAACTCTAGAGTGTGTGGATAATCTGTGGATAATCCCGACAAATACAGTACAGTACAAAGTCCTTATGGACAGAACATAAATCATACTACAGATCAGAACATACCATCAGAATATGAAACAGAAACATACGGATCGTATACACTCATGCAAAATAAATACGGACAGAGCAGCACACATATTGACAGATTTCATATATATACGTACCGAATCAAAAACCTGCAGAACAGCCACGAATCACATACATGTTCACGATTAATAAATAGCATCAGAAGTAGTGTGTACAGTAATCGATTAATAGCTACAGTACGCTACTATGAATTTTGTCTTATCGCACGGACTTTTCAGATAAAAACATAATGATATCAGATCTAATCAGATTCATGACTAGTTGTTCTACAGTAAGGCGAAATTGGAACTTATCTCAACTCCCGCGATGTTTCAAATCCATTACTTACGTACACATTATTCTCCGATGTTCCCTTCGAGGTCCCTAGCGTATCGTGGAGCAAAGTCGTCTTCTCCTTTGTCTTTCGATTCGCCCAGATCACATCTGCCACTTTAAAATAATTTTCAGAAGAGTCGGCCAAGGTAGGGTTGACTAACACACCTTATATAGGCAATGCCCTCTAGGGTTCCAAAACTAGGGTTTGATAAATTACAGTTCACTACCCTATGGTTTTCACCAATTTTGTTTTAGTTTTCTGGTCTTTACAACAAGACAACTAGATAAACAGGTCTGTCCAGTACTATCATATCCTTATCTCTAGTTCTGTCTAGATGACATACCAAATGCAAGGTCTAAAGTAGGGTAAAAAAGTAACCTAGACCCTATTTATAAATATGAACTCATACTCATACCCTACCCCAGACCCAATCAAAAGATATGAGTAGCGTTCGACACACAAGATATGAGTATTTCTGCCATCCCTAAAATCGTCCATATATATGAAAGAGAATTTGTCAATTTCCCCTCCTTTTTCACTAGACAAAATTGTTATGGCTAGAATTAGGGGTGAGGGCGGTGCGGTTTAGCGGTGTCAACCCTATGAGCTAAACCGCACTGCAACATAAAAAAAGTGAAAAATCGAAACCGTCGGTGGTGCGGTTTGCCAATAAACCGTACGGTATTCGGTATGCAGTTTTGGTGCGATTAATTTGCGGTTTGCGGTTTCAAACCGAATGAAAATAGCCCATTCATCAACTACAACTCAACAACTACAACTCAGCAAATACAACATAGAATCAACAAGCATCAAGCGACAAGCATGGACAACATTTTGAAAACAAAAATGGATTTTTACCATAATAAATCGAGTTACTACGAAGGCGGAGCAGAGAGGGAGGACGAGAGACTGAGAGACCGGAGTGGGCTCGAGTTAGCTGTCAAAACATAAACATAAAAATTACAAATTAATTCATTAACTTAATAAAAAATAAACTAACAAAAGGAAAGAAGGCGAGAGATGGAGGGATTACCTTACGGAGAGAGCGGACATAAGAGATGGATAATAGCGGTGGCGGTCGAATAGCGGGCGAAAGAGCGGGATTTAGCTATTTAGGGTTTCGAAATTGGGGATTTTGGACATTTGATTTTAGAGTTCGAAATGGGGGAAGATGGAGGAGGCCGGAGGACGGGGCGAAGGGTCTGGACTCTGGAGGAGGGCGGAGGCGGGAGGGCAGAGGGCGGATGAGTGGGGAAGGGATCAGGAAGTTAATTTTTTTTGGAGGGGAAGGGGGAGGGCCGGAAGAGAAATTAGGTTAGGGGAGGATGGGTTAAAAAAATTAGTTTTATACCCATCACAAACGACGTCGTTTTGTTCTATCTAAACTAAACCTATATTAAAAAATATAAAACGACGTCGTTTACGATAGTGCGGTGCGGTGCGGTTTATATAGGTACCCAAAAATCGAAACCGTCACCGTACCGGATAAATGCGGTTTCGGTTGAAACCGCACCCACACACCGAATTCTGCCTTTGGTTTGATTTTTTTGCGGTTTATTTTTTTCGGTTATACGGTTTTGCGGTTTGATGCGGTTTGAATCTCACCCCTAGCTAGAATATGTATACTGTCGAGTGGCGGATAGGGAAGCTCGAAATTTTAGTCTTTGACACCAAATCTAATCAAAATATATATCGGGGAAACATTTATTTCAAAAGAGCTTATCACGAATTACGGATGAATTTAGTCAATTCCAAATTAAATGTTAACAATTCTAATGAAACATTTACTCAACCCCACATTAAATATACTTAACAACCATTCCATTACCCAATTTGCAAATTACTATTTAGTTATACAACTTTTATTAGTACTTCAAAAAATCGGGTTTTAGAATACTCTTTAAGAACGGAGATACTTGGTTATCCGAGGTACAACATTTTTTTGATCTTGGAATATTTAGAATAGAGTATTGTTGAACTCTATTTAGCATGTATTTCTTAATGGTGTCTTTTAGATTTTATTTACATTTTATCCATATAAGAAGACATTTGAAAGACAAAATAAGACATAAAACAAGAAATGAAAAGGTGCTTCAGTTATAACTAACCAATAACTTTGGAAATATTTTATTCATGTCCCTCGCACCAATAACTTTGGAAATATTTTATTCATGTCACTGGCACTCGTATATAATCATCAATTATCAGAAATTGCCACCTTAGCTTTCCACTGAAAATACAAATCCTCTTCTCCGGATCCATATCTCTGTAAGTATCCATGGAGCCCGTTTTCCGTCACCGACCATATGCATTTTTATTGACACCGGTCCATATCTCTACCCGCATCGTAAATGTCATAAACTCCTCTGCCATTTTTGCATGTAAGTCCACAAAAGAAGAGGGTGGTTCCTATTATATTGATCCTAAATTCCCATTCAAAAGACTCATTAACCTTGAGCACATGAACTCCTAAATCATCGTTTTTCGATTTGCAATGAACGGTGAGGTTTAGCCCTTCCTTCTCCAAGTAATTATTGATTCGAACTAGGACTTTGTATGGAATTACGAAATCACTTTTTGGAGATGAGGTTGGTGCCGAAAGAGTGGTCGCCCAAGAGGTGACCAAGCTGCATGCAGCAAATAAATAGAACAGATAAATGTTTGAAAGACTCATGGAGATGTTGAAGAACTATTTTAGGAGGTTGTGATCGAGAGTTATGGTAACTCTCGCCTTTTTGTTATGGTTTGAAATGAAATTGCAAACACGATGTCCTCTTGGACCAAGAATTTGAAGGAAACGTTACTTCAATTTCTCTCATTTTTCAGATATTTGGTCATCGCTTAAATTTGACCACAATTTAGTTGTAAAGATAATGATAGAATCAATGAGCTATTATTACAAGTCAAAGTCAAAATCTTTACACTAATTATGAGATCAAAAAAGTTATTATTAAATACAAGAACCAAATGGAACGTCAATCTATTGAAGCAAAAAATTAACCTTCCATGCCAACAACTAAAATGACATCGACGATCGCATGCAGGCAGACAACCAACCGTTGACATCAAGAAGTCTTGATATGACGACATCCAAAGGCCTGGCGTGAAACTGACAACCCGACATGACTATTTTTTTAAATAGTAAATTCTGAATTTTATTATCAAAGAAAAGAAAATTTTGTAAAGTTAAAAGTACTCGGAACCTACCACTAGACAACCCACAAATGGGTAACTAAATCGTAGACAACCTAACTCTAAACTCAAGCTAATCTACAGTCCAGATATTCAAGAGGATGTGTCCCTTATTCGATAGACCAGAAAAATGTACATACTACCTAAATCTAACTACATGCTAGCCACAAATTGAGTAATCGAAAAGGGTGTCCACCAATCAATAGGTCAGGAATTGACAACCTAACCCCTTGTTGATTTGGCTGAATTGAATATTATCAGATTTTTTTTTAAATTTTAACAATGATGTCTTTTACACGAGACGATGGAATTTGGCCTGGCAAATGTTTAGGCCGATAACAATCACCTCGTCTTGGCGGTTACTAGGTGTGTTCATGGGCCTTGCACGAAGGTAAGTTTATATGCTTTGTGGAGATTGGGCCTTGGCATCGACAACGTCGGAGTATGTAGCAGCCAGATAAAGAGCCCGAATAGAATCAGACTTCCAATTGGGAAAAGACGAAGGATGAGGTCCGTAATTCTTTAGAAGTAAATTAATTTGTTAAAATCTTCGTATCAAAACAATTACGAGACATTGCACTAGAACTTCCGACAGTAAGATGTGGGATACATCAAGTTTTCCAAGTCGGAAACCTTCAAGTATTGTTGGAGAAAAAATTCAGAGGAATCTGTGAAGTATGTGAGGAATTCTATCTGTACAAACTGCTTCCTAATGTATTAAGTGCAATAGGAAAAACTAAGTGGAAAGCAACTCCATATTTCTCATTGGGGTGCAGTGAAACAATATAGTGAAACAATACAAAGAATGATGTTAAGGAAAATTATATTTATTTTGGGGGAAATGTTAAAAACCTAAAAAAATTAGTGCCAGATTGAAAATATACATGGGGAAATTGCATCCACACGTGCGCTTACTCACCCCTTGTAAGGACTAATGTCAGGGTGGTTTTAGTTTCTTAATTATTACAATAGAATCTCTCTGAATTAATCATCTCTAAATTGATTTAAAAAATTCTGTCACAATTCAGGAGAAATGTTAAAATTTAATTATACTATTTTAATAATCAGTAATTTTTTTGAAATAATCTTAGTGTTAAATTTTGATCTCAATTTTGGCATAAAGTAATATTTTTTAGTAAATATATTTTATGAATTTAAAAAATATTTTAAGGTAATAATTTGTGTTGGATGTTTGATAATTCTTAATATCATTCTTCATTGTCGGAATCGTCTTTTGTAACAAAAGTATCTACAAGTGTAGCATTTGATTGATGCTAATTGCTAAAAAAATATTATAACATGAATATAGACAATGAAATAACTACAATTTATCTATTTTTTTGTGACTTGGATATAGACTAAATAAATTATTAAATAATATATATTTAGTGGCAAAAGATTGATTTTGAATCTTTCGAAGGTAAAAAATGTAAATCTTTTTTTGTGATAACTTCTTTAAAATAAATTTCTATTTGATCCCA
Source organism: Hypericum androsaemum (assembly GCA_963995505.1). Taxonomy (NCBI): domain Eukaryota; kingdom Viridiplantae; phylum Streptophyta; class Magnoliopsida; order Malpighiales; family Hypericaceae; genus Hypericum; species Hypericum androsaemum. Next base: position 10,070,758 of record OZ023185.1, on the reverse strand, counting down.
ACGATGTTATTTTAAAGGGGCTCTACTGTATATAAGTATTAGGGGTAATATTAATTAATCAGTAATCACGTATCTCTGATTGTAGTACAAGCAATATGTGCAGATGTGGTGACAAATGGAACTTACCTGGGCCTTGGAAGCTTGAGTAATTGGACTACGTGAAACTGGAATACATATTATATATCTCGTGACAAATAATTACTTGGCCCTAATCAAGTCAAACCCACAAATTTCAGAGATGAAGTAAGCCGGCATTTTCATGATTAATCCTGAAGTCATGATAAGCTATTGTAATGCATCATGCGTACCACGATGGTTGGGCTGATCAGCCGGCTAAAGTTGATTTAAGTAATAATATATATCATTTAAGTCTTACGAATAAAAAAATATAATTGGGAGAGTCACTTGTAAATATGGCTCGAGAATATTTTATCATAAATATTACAAATTTTTTTTATAAGTAGATTGTATGTGTTGGGTGTTCGGGTGTACATATTATGGTGAATAAAACTCTACTTTTCAAAAAAAAAGTAGATTGTATGTGCCAAGAAAAAAATATCCGTCAAAATAGCAAGTATACTTACACCCGTTAGTGTTCGCAAAAAATTAAATTGTACTAATACATCAATTTCTAATTAAGTGTGACACGGTCGTTACTCCTTGTCTAAGTCTCGAAGTTAGTTTTGTTTAAAAAAAAAAGTCTCGAAGTTACCAACGATCGCTATCCTATCCTACTAGTGACTACTTTGATCCCTTTTTAAAATGCCAGAACTTCTCCATCATTTATAAAAAAAAATAATTATTCTGCTATATTCTTAACCTCCGTATGAGATTTTTACTCCGGAACTTGTTTACTAGACTCTCCTTCTATTTCAACCAGACCGGACCTGATGAGTTGCTGGGTTGTTTTTCTTCTGTTCTCCAGGGTAGCGATTGGATCCGAAATTATAATATTCCGAACTGTTTGGAGTTCACATGCGCGCGAGGGGCAACACAGGAATTTGGATTACACGCAGGGGCAAACTCAGGAAAATTCAAAATTTAAAAATTAGCGCGACAAATCAGGGAGAGAACAGATAAGGCAAACGTGATCTCATAACTGCCATTTCCAATTCACTAGCGTTAAGATCATTATCCAATTGTACAGAAATTGGATACCTTTGAATCCCAAAAATCCTAGCTCTTCCAGAAAGCGGCGATTTGAAAGTGACGAACCTGCAGATTTGAAAAATGGAGCAGCTAACAGACCTGCAGAATTTCAATCTCCAAAATATAAAGGCAGGATCTTTGAATATTGAAGGTTAGTCCAAATCCTCTCCTTCTTACTTCGAATTCTATAAATAAATCACAAAAATCAGTACAAAATCTCATTAGTTTTAGAACAGATCCAGAACAGCAAAAAGATTCAGAGAAATCAGAGGTATCAAATATGCTTCAGATCTATGCCGAAAAGTCGCATATACAAAAAAACAGAGGTAACATTGTTAGTCTGTAACTTTTCCATTTATAACTATAAGATTCAAATAAGAACAGATGAGATGGACTGACATGATGTGTTTTGTAATATTGGCAATTAATGATATGTGGTAATGGCAAGTTATGATATGTGACGATGGCAATTATTGTCAGGTCACAATGGCATGAAGAGAATTTTGAATTTTTTTTTCCAGTGCCGATTGATTTGAAGCAGATTGAAAAAGAAGAATGGTGGAAGCAAATGCAATTTGATACATTTGAAGATGTGCGCGACTTCTACTATTTATACGCACACCAAAAGGGTTTTGGTGTGCGCATTGATTACCAAAAATAAGAGATGATCGACGGTGAGCCCGCAGGTAAATATCCTTACATCAGATATTTTTGCAACAAAGAGGGGACACGAAAGAAACGTAATCCCTTGCAATCCTTGACGAAGAAACAAACATATGACTGGAGAGAAGAAAGAGTTGGATGTATGGCAAGGATAAATATCCATTATTCTGAATAGAGGCAATCTTATTTTATAAAGGAATGGACAGTGAATCACAACAATCACGAGCTACATTCGCCATCATTTGCATATATGTTGAGATCAAATAGATCTGTTAATCCACTCCAACAACAAATAGCTCAGATGAATAACGACGCTGGTATCAAGCTCAGACCATCATATGAATTGATGGCAATGGCGGCTAGAGGTAAGAAATATCTGGATTTTTTACCAATAGATCTGAAAAATCATCTGAGAAGTCGAAGGCAAAAGAGCATGAAGGCAGGTTGGGCTACTGCCCTGCTTGAGTATTTCAGAAATGAGGCATTCCAAAATCCAGCTTTTTACTATAAGATAGAAGTAGACAACGAGGAGCAGATCGCGAATATTTTTTGGGCTGACAAAAGGATGAGGACGGACTACAAATGCTTTGGTGATGCCATATGCTTTGACACCACATATAGGACAAATACGAATTATCATCCATTAGGTATGACATACTCATATTTCTCTATTTTATATATCCGTACATGAATTCTGTAAATTGTGATAATGGCAAGTGAAGTTCTGTGATAATGGCAAATACTGTTATGTGATAATGGCAAGTGATGTTATGTGATAACGGCATGACCTATAATTATGCTTATTGTTGAATTGTGCAGCCCTATTTGTCAGATACAACAACCATCATATGAGCAGCATTTTTGGACCAGCACTGTTATTCGATGAGACCACGGAGTCTTTCAGATGGTTGTTTCGCACTTTTCTAAAGTGCATGGATAACAAAGCTCTGCAAACAATATTCATTAACCAAGACGCTGCAATTGCCGTGGGCATCAGATCGAAGATGCAAGGTACATACCATTGTCTATGTACATGGCATATATTAGAGAATGCAAAGAAGAATCTCAGTAATCTATATACAAATACGGTAGCCCAAGCTTTTAATTATATGATATATGAAGTAGATGTTGAAAATGAATTCAATCATATATGGGCAACTATGGTGGAAGAGAATTTCAAACCAGGAGGACACAAATAGCTAGATTGGATCCATGGTTCACGGGAGAAATGGTCATCTGCGTGGGTAAAGCAATACTTTACTACTGGTATGGTGACAACGCAATTGGTTGAATCATTCAATAGCATAATAAGGGGGCATTTGCAATCAGACTACAACCTTATTAAATTCTTCACGCATTTCAATAACATGCTTGATGATAGAAGGGCAAAGGAAGCAAGGGCAGACTTTGTATGCAAGGACATGAAGCACAAGAACAAGTACGCAAGCAGCTCAATAACAAAATCAGCAGAAGTTTATATACAATGTTCGACAGATTTCAAGAACAATATGGTCAATGTTTAGAGTACAAGATTCAAAAAGAAGTTAACAATAAGTATCTGAGAGGTAAACACAATTACTACAGAAATATACATCTCATGCCGTTATAGAATAAGCTGCCATTGTCTAACAGATCTGTGAGTACAACTGTGTCTGCAGGCGACATCACTCAATACATTGTATAAGCGTTCAAAAGAAGATGATACAATTAAACTCGATGAGAGAACGGTTCATATTGAAAAAGAAAAAATGATAATTTTATGCTCATGCCATCTCTATGAAACGCTTGGCATATTTTGCAGACACATTCTGAGAGTCATGGAAACCTTGACTTTCTTGGATGAAAAAGAATTCACAAAGATACCAGACCATTATATTGTGAAAAGGTGGACAATAAAGGCTCGAGATGGATTGGAGTCTTCAGACGTGCATACAAAACTGATGCCCGATCGCAAATATAGAAGAATCTTCAATTATCTAACATGCGCGATAATACAGTTGGCGGATGAAGCTTCATTGGACACTGAGAAAGTTAAAATTCTTGAAGATCTAATCAGTAATGCAAGGCGTCAATTCGAACAAGGTAAGAATAAACTTAGACACATTGTTATGTTCCAAAAATTGAAGATAACGCTGCTACATTTAAACATTTAAACTATTTCAACATAAAGGTAACACAGCCACTTCAACGCAGCCAAACAATGTTCATCCATCAACATCTCAACTAGTTGGGAAAACTATAAAGAAGAGAAAGAATCCAAACAAGTCGAGGCAGAGACTGAAAAATTCAAACGAGATTGGAAGGCAGAAAACAAGGGCACGATTCAAAAAGAACACACAAACTAGTTTCGGTATAGACTTAAATGTTGATCCATGTTAACATCAATATCATATTGTAAACAAAAAAAGGGATTTGGATTGGGTACGGAGTGAAAGAAATAATTCTGAACGGTTTGAAGTGCAGTTATGTGATAATCACAAGTGCATTCATGTCATAATGGCAAGTGCAGTTATGTGATAAAGTCAAATACATTTATGTCATAATGACAAGCACAATTATGCGATAATGATATTTGTTAACATCAATATAATATCATATTGTAAACACAGTTGTGTTAATACGAACACCGCCAACCTTGCGCAAGACCCGTCCAAGAAGCGTTAAATTCTAGATCGTTCTAGATCAGTTTGTAATGGAGATCTCGACTCGATGCTTACAACCAAATAAGAACCTTGGTATTAAGACTGCGACCCATTGTTTGAGTTGAAACAAAGAACCTTGATTTGTCGATGACGCCACAAACGGTGATGAAGGAGCCGCTTGATAAGTCGAAGTAGAACCCAACGAAATTGCTCCGTTGTGTTCGAACAGTTCCGAAGAACCTAGAGAGCAAAGCCCACGTTTTTCAATCAATAATAATCTCCTTTTCTCATTGCATAAGCCTTTATAAATAGGTTCAATATTACAAAGAGATTCCAAATCAAACAACTCCTAAAAATCTGGCTGGAAAGGAAAACTAAAAAAGAAATAAATCTTTGCATTTTAGGAAGGCTACAAACTTGATTATCAAGTAATAATAAACCAAAAGTTGCTGGAATATAATTTTCTAATCAAAACTAATGGCTGAATTTACTTCCTAAATATAATGCCCAAATCAGAGAGAATGAATTTTCAAGATCTTTGCTGCTGGAATTTCCTTGTTTAACATGAATGAATGCTCTCAATTTCGTGGTTCTTCAACAATGGAATTCAATGAACTCACTTGAGTCCAACTCTTCAATATAAGCTTAGAAATCAGTCCGTTAAATTATAACTTGAAGCGCTTTGCACATGCTCTCACAATTGATCAGATTAATACTTTATAAGGCTGCTATGATTCATATCATTAATTGCCAAATGCATGGCATATGTGAGGATTTGAGGACAAATCTCTTTCAAGAGGAGGGAAATGATATGAATCATAACGGGAGGAAAGAGAAGAAAGCGAGAGGAAAGAGAAGAAAGCGGGAGGAAGTGATGGGAATTGAAAAACAAGAGAGGAAAGAGAGAGGAGTGAAAGACCAAAATACCCCTGGAGAACTTATGTCCATCAGATCAGATGGGGCGCGTGTGGGCCTAATCAAACGGCCGAGATTTGATTCCACACGGTTTGGACTGGGCCTTCAATCCACGTCCAATCCAGATCGTGTTCTCCATACTACAAGTTAAAAAGGCAACATTCAGCTCACGATAAAATGGTAACCACTACTTATAATAATTAATCCAAATTTGTCAAGTTGCTGTCTACATGTGATATTTTCTTCACTATTTTAAGCTATACAATTACAAGGAACAGAGAACTGTTTACAACCACATGGCGACACTAACAATTTTGGGGCTTTAATAGTGTGCTGAAGTCTTTTGATGCTGATTGCTCTCTCATAGGTTGTTAATGCCAATTTGAAGTTATTGAGAATTGCATAGCAATGAGAAACATCCACTTTTATTACTTCCATGGGATCCGGATTTTGGTTGCCAACTATTTTAATTACATAGACATTAATTAGTCTAATTGCCAAAAGACGGTATTTTTTGGTATGGGTTTTGCAGACCCAATGGTGAAAGACTAGACCTACCAAAACTACATATAGAATATTCTTTTTTATCTCCGACATTCAGGGTCGCGGACTCTATTAATGGATCTTCGATAATGTTTGTTTAAATCATAAGACTTGAATTCAAAACGTCATAGAGAGATTTAAATCCAATCGTCTATTTTTCATCGAATAGTGACACATTCAAATCCGTCTTTTAAGACTATCCTAAAGAGTTAGGCATTGTATTAAACCTCTTTTAATGTACAAAAATAATGTCAAACATTTTTTGGCTAAAAGTTATAATATCTTTTGTTTGTTTCGCTTCTACATCACTAGACCTACCCAAGAGAATATGTAGATGGTATATTGCTACATCTAGGTAGATAGTACCATTGTTTTTAAAGATGGTCGGACCACGAATCGGAAGGTTTATTGGGTCACTGGCCATTTTTTTGTCGGACCAGACTGTTGGCCCAGAAAAGTGACCCCAAAAATTCCAGTTGGTTAGGTCTGCCCAAAAAAAGTGAATAACCGAGCCTCAACTTACCATATTTTGCCATTTTCGTTTCAACTTCCAACCCTAGAATTAAAAAATCTTCCCAGACACATGTATTCTGATTCTATTTGTGCATGTATTTGATGATTTTTGGAGTTGTGAGTGTAATTACATATACGACTATACATATATTATGTATATATATAATTTAAAAAAAATATTTTCTAATAAAAAAAGTATGGTCCGATCGGGGGTTTAACTGGTCAGACCAATTGACTCTGAGGTCGGACCAAAATCTGGGTCAGACTCCTGATTGTTTTTTGAAAACAATGGATAGTACGCCACAAGAAAAACGGTATATTGCCACAACTAATTAGGTAGATGAACATAGCATATGGTAACTTGGGAATATTATCATGGCAATATTCTCTTACTTTATATAAGTCAATATCTCACCTCTCCGTCTTCTTTCGACACGAACCATGATCATGATGTGTATCAGCATATAAATTCTATTAAACACGGTACAGCTAAGAAAGAGAGGAATTTGATAGATGCCTATAACATCCAGCTAATCGCCATCGTAAGAATCAATACGGGGACCAAAATGATGTTCAATGTCGTCCAACTTGGGAATGTCATATTTGATTAAACGAGTAGTTTGAGCAACAACAGAGCACAGGATCAAACAGAAAACTTTTTCACACTTTTGAACACACTTCCAACGAAAGCACCAACGGAATTACAGAAGTAAGGCAAATATTATCATCCCAACCGGCAACCACTGATTCTTATAGTTCAACGACCAGCAACCAACCGTTGAGAATCCCACTCGCTAAGCACCATTAGAAAAGTTAAACGCAATCATAAAACACCTACAACTGTCAACCAGCCAGACAAAATTTGAACACTAGAAAAATAATGACTCAATGCGATGAAAACACTAGGACCATTTACCTTTTGTATCATCTTTTTTTCCCTTTCTAGACTAGAAATTTTCTGTAGCAACCAAACCACACCGCTAGAGATCAAGGAAAAAAAAAACCCAAATATCTCACAAGTTTCCATCACGTGATTTTAAGAAACAACATTCTAACTGCCACCTAAGCTGTCCTAATACGCCAAAAACCTCCTACCTTCTTCTTAACCAAGAATCCTAAAAAGGCTGGAATTTTTTATTTAAAAAAATATCCCCAAAAACTCTATCCTACACCTTTGTCCATGGACTTAGCTACGGGGAGGCCGATCATTTCCTTCTGCCTTCTCATCTCAACAACCTTTCGATGCGAATTCGAATGCAGCTCGCTGCAGAACGTGGGGCTGTTGGCAGGGCGGTACTCGGGCACCAGCCTGCCGGACTTGTACCGCACCCCGCACGCATTGCACAGCGTCTTGGCCCCGTGCGGCCCCTCCCGCCACTGGGGAGTCTTCTCCACCCCGCAGTGCTGGCACTTCCTCCCAAGAGGCATCCGCCGCGTCTGAGCCTGGCTCTCGTAGATGCCGCGGTGCTTGTACCAGCTGCATTGCAGCTGCTGCGGGGGGATGCGCTTGCTCCGCGCCTTCTTACCCGGAGGCGCGGGCAGCCCCCCGCAGCAGTTGGTAACAATGCTGCTCCCGCCCGTGCTACTGCTGCTGCTATCGCTGTTGGCATTGGTGGTGGTGGGGCCGGTGCTGTTCTCTAGGACCGAAACGGGGCTGTCGTCGTCGTGGCTTGAGAGGAAGCCCGGGAACGTCTCAACCGCCGGGAACGCGTCCTTGTTCGATATCCACTCCAGCTCCTCTTCTATCAGCGGCGAGTCCTGCACCAGTGAGTCGGCCTGAGTTAACTCGGCCGCTTTATTAACTGACGAGGGATTTAATAGAAAAATAATAAATTATTTATGGAGTTGGAATTATTTTATTTTATTAATAAGGGAACAAAAGAAATGGAGAATGAGACGTTATGGTCCTTCCAAAGTGGGAGATGGCTGCCGGTGGGTGGCACGCGCGATTTGGTGGGGATATTTAATGGCCACAACGAAAACCTTGTGAACCTGGAAATTACTATGCCGCCCCTACGCAATCCCCGAAATCACATAATTGCCCCCAGCCCGTCATTTTCAGAAAACCCGGCCGCCCCAAAAAAAAAATAAAGAAATTCAAACCCGGACCTAACTCGCTCACGCCTGCCCAGTCTAAAAGTCAGACTCGCCTGAGTCGACTCAGCCAAACCCACCCCCCCCCCCCCCCCCTGTGGAACGGTTTGGTGTTTTTCAAAGAGGACTTACGGAGAACGGGCCGGAACAGTCGTCCGGTCGTAAGACGGTGAGCAGGGCGGAGCCGAGGGCGGTCGGGGTGAACGAGGCTCTCCTCGCCTTCTTGTTCCGCGGCAGCTCCTCCTCCTCGTCTTCCTCTCCCGAACCGAAGTCCAGGAGGTCGTCCATGAACCGGGCCGGGTCGGAGGACTCCATTTCTTAGGCTCAGTGCTCGTAGATGAAGGGGGAAAATAGGAAGAGGCTTTTTAAAAAAAATTTATTTTATTTTACTCTGTTGTCGTTGTTGTTGTTGGGGGAGCCGGGGAGGGAAAGTAAGGTCATGAGTCATGGAAATTTGTTTGGTTTTCCAATTTATGAGTCACCACGGTGGAGAGTCAGTGACTCGAGGAGGTGGTGGTGGGGAGCAAGGGTTTTTGGCTTTTGGGTTGGGGATATCATCAATCATATCAGTGGAATTTCTCCCCTCTTGCTCCTTTTGAAATTGCTATCTTTTCTTTTGCCCTCTTTTATTTATTAAGTTCATTAATTTATTCTCTTTCTTAGGGGTTATTAATTTATTCTTTTGGTTTGCCACAGTGTAGTAGTAACGTCTGCTTTTTACGGTTCTTTTGCGTTGCACCTATAAAGTTTATTGAAGACGTAGATTAAAAGCGAAAAATTGTTCTATCTTAATTATGTGTCTTAAATTTGATTTCTAGGTGAAAAGTGTCCAAAATTAATTGGAAGAGTTTTTTTTTATAATTTTATTCAACTTAAATTTAGATTATTAAACTCTATAGATGTTCAAATACTAAGTATGACTCAGTTTATTTTGTTAAAATATATTTTATGTATGAGAATAACATTTGATTCACCAATGTACAAAACTAAGACTACTTCTCCTAGTCATATAATATTTAGTCTAACAGCATAAACCATATACAAATTTAAAGGAATTCGAGATTCAAACAATGACATAAGGTAAAATTTTATCTTTTAAAAAAATTATTTCTCCTATTAATGTGTGGTTAGTTTAAAATTTTTCGTCGGTCTACCATGTACTATGCACATGCTATCAGCCGACAATTTGTTTAGGCTATGTTTGTTTGGTTTAGTTTCTTTAATACAGGGAAAGATTTTTATCTTCAATTGATTTTATAGGAAATTAAAAATTTTGAAGTTATAAGAGTGATATTCCTGAAAGTTGTTAGAAAGTCACTAATACGTTGTTTGTTTGTACATTTAAAAAGAATTTAAAAAGAACTCTTTTCTTTTTATATTTTTCTTTATGATAAGTTTGTTATGACTTATGAGAATTTTTTTTTAAGCTCTTTATGAATGGTTACCTTTTTTGAAAGTATTTTACGAATGATTTGACCGTAACATACATTTAAATCAAAACATAAAAAAATTACACTAAAACTATAATACCAAATCATGTAAAAATGATCAACTTGTCAACTTGCAAATAAACACCGTAAAAAAATAATTAAAAAAATAAACACCGTAAAAGAACTTTGACAAGTAGACAAAATCTTTAAACTTATTAAAGAGTGGATATATATCAAGTACAGTGCAAATTAGAGTAGAGAAATCTAAAGGCGAAAGGTAAGGATTAAAGACCAAATGGCATGCATGTACATGTACGGTGTACCGCACACCTACAGGATTCGAGTTTGACTATTTTGTTTGATAGGTTGGAATTTATAGAGTCCAATAGAGCGACTGCAGGAGATGGACATCCACTATTTGGTTGATTTTCTTCTCTTTGCCCTTGGCCTAATTTAAGATTTATGTTTTTTTCTCTAAAAGTGTCGAAATTATTTATAGGCATCTCTTATAATGGTGTTTTTATATTAATAAATTATTTTAAGCTCAACATTTCTGTAATTTAATTTTTTTATTACTTTTATCGACTCTCATTTATTATCTCTTGTATTTAAAGTCAAGGAATGTTGAAATAATACTGAGGAGAATGTTAAAAAATGGAGAGGGAAAATCAAACATTGTCCTAATGGATTTGATATCGATAAACAAAGATGATAGTAGAGGAAAAAGGGGGATAGAAAATCCACCATAACGTGAGACTACATTTTACATTAATGTGTCATGACGTGGCAACAACTACTGTTTTACAGTTTTTCCTGACCGAAAACTACTTTTTCAATTAATTAAAATGTGTCCTCAAAGAAAATATTTTCTTATTTTTACGATATCGGTGCAATGTAGATTTACATAAATGTTTTTAATATTTAATTATCTTATAAAATGGAAATAGATTACTTATAAAAATGGAAATAGATATTACGGATTAAAAGTTAAAGCGATGGATGGAGCGGGCTACCCACGGCACCGTCCTGCCTTTACCGGGGGCGACAGTAATCACGTGTTCATTTCCAATACGCACACGTCAATCTAGCCAATGAAAAACTGCCACGTGGAAACGCGTCTCTGTTTCACTTATATTTTTCCCTCCATATCCATCTGTACTGTACTATAGCTTCAATCTTTGACCTTCCCTACCGACACCGCACGTGGCGGCGGTGATCTAGTGATACCCGGATCTACCAGTTCACTATTATATCAAATTTTTTTGAAGAAACTATTATATCAAATTTAGATAAATGATAAATCTCTCTTTTTTTTTTGGTGGGGGAATTTGCACTAATCAGATCAGGGAGGAGCCCCCTTGATCTTTTGCGGGGCCCGCTGCATGTTTTGGCATGTGTGGTTGCGGGGACCGCCATAATATTGATTAATGAGGGGCCTACGGCTTTATGTTGGGAGGGTTTGGTTTATTTTTTTTGGGAGGGTTTGGTTTGTTGGTAATACTTGCGGGAGTGGATTCGGTACTGAATGTGCAAAACTTTTCAGGACTGTTCTGGTAGATAAATGGGTTCGCTCAGTTATGATAAAATGGTTTCACGGAGCCGTCCCTAAAAAATGGGGACCTCGACTGAGATAAAAGAGGTTGGATAAAATAGTTCTCCCAGTTATGATAGAATGGTTTGTCGAGTTATGATAAAATGGGTTGGGTAAAATGGTTCGTCCAGCTATGATAAAATATTCTGCTCAGTTATGATAAAATAGTCCGAGTTGTGATAAAGTGGTTCGCTCTCCAAAACCGTACTAGAAAGGTAACTCCAGTACCAAATCTGGTCCCCTTGTGGATTCGAGGCGATGCGAGGCCATGCAAGTCCAAGTCAGGCGAGGCGATACGAGGCCGCGCGAGCCAAGGAGGCCATGTTAAGCGATGCGAGGCTCGTACGAGGCCAGGCGAGGCCCATGTGAGGCCATGCGAAAAAGACAGAAAATGGAACGAAAATGATCGAAAATGAACCGAAAAGACCAAAAATGAATCGAAAAAATACAGCCGGCCAGCTCGAGGAGGAGATGGAGAACATGGGCGGGCACCTCAATGCCCACACGTCCCGCGAGCATTACGCCATTGGGTTTCTCAACCCGAATTTTCCCAACATCATTCACAAAATATTTTCTCCAAACAAAAATCGTCACCATGCTTGGCCACTTTCTCTAAAAACTCTTTCAAGTAAAAATTGGATGGATAAAAAAAATTCGAAAGAACCTCTACACAATATATGAGATTTGTAGCAATGTTTTAAAAAGAGGATCTTGCAATATTTTATTATTAACTATATTTAGTATAAAACTTCAAATAATTCTAAAGATTGTTTAATTTATGTTAAATAACCCATTAGAGTTTAATTAATGTAGAAGACAAGAAGCAACTAAAAAATAGCTGTGTCAGCTGTGTTTGGAAATTATTGTATCTCCATATCAGGTTCACTCCACAAAGAATGGGAGACCTCCCGCCGCCGCCCAACGAGAGGATTAGAGAGCAAGTCCTCATCATCCAATGCATCAAGCCCATCCATCTCTCTTTCACGTAATCAACTTGGTCAGCAAGATACCAAAAGAATCAAAATTTTTCTCCTTCAGCCTCTTTTTAACAAGCATCAACTTGAAAACAATCATGTTCGGGCCAAAGGTAACACCATTAAATTCCTCCCACCACCTCGAGATTTTTTGGTGGAAGTTGGGATGAGAGGCCCAAGCAGTACCGGGTTATGGTCCGAGTATGGACGCTGAAGACCTCTTGATAAAAGACACTGGAAAAATTTCATGTTGGTCTATGGAGATAGTTTGCTAGATTTTGGAATTATTTTGTATATACTTGTTGAGAGAATTTTGTCATTTTTCAAAGGTCTTATACGACTCAAACATGGATTACTTAGCGTACGTGATCTGTCGAGCCTGAGATCCATCAGAGTCTGTTATACTTTGAGAATGTGTCCAATGTTTGGAAGGATCTATGTGACCGCTTTGGTAGAGGCGATGCTGTCAGGATCGCTGGGATCCAGCGTGAGATCCACTCACTCAACTAGGGTGCACAAACAGTGAATGCCTATTTCACTAGCTTCAGGAACTTTTGGGATCAACTAACCCAGTATCGTCCTCTTCCTAGATGCAAATGTAACCCAGCAATTGACTGTAGTAGCTGTGAGTTATTTAAGGTTGTTACACAATACAGGGAGAATGATCATATCATTATTTTTCTCCAAGGGCTTAAGAAAACTACGGTGCGACTAGACAATAGATCTTGTTGATAGATCCAATGCCATCAATTAGCACGGTTCTCTACCTTGTTCAGTAACAAGAGATCCGTCATAGGATGGTAAATGGAATAACTCAGATCTCACCTGTGAAATAAATTACTAACCAAGTTTTCACATACTGTTAAGAAGTATTGAAATCCGTCATAGGATGGTAGATGGAATTTACCCCAAACATCAACATGTATAAGATCAAAAAGAGTAGTAGTACTTCAACACGAAAAAGTGGAGATAATACCATAAAAGAGGATGATGAGAGAAAAGTTACTTTTCAAACACGATGATCCAATAGTCCAAATATGTATTATTGCAGCTAGAAAATTAAAACAATGTTAAATGAGCTAGGTAAAGTTTGTTATGTGCAGTAGCAATGTGCATCGTGGCACAAGTTTCTACTTAGTTGCCAACCTTAATTGGTGTTTGTGACATTTGATTGCATAACCAAATAATTCATTGGTTAATTTAAAATCAAAGAACACACAATTTGACTTTCATTTGAGTGCATCTCGTATATTTTCAAAACGCCCACGTGATTATTAGCCGTAGCTTATCACGGCAGAATTTTGTTTTGGTTGTTGGCTCTCGTGACTTCTCGACCTTCTTTCACTTCCATCTGTACCACTATGTTGATTTCGGATTAATTTTTAATTTGTGTTTGGTATTTTCATTATGTGTCAGTGTATTTACTAATCCTGTTTTGCAACTCGGTGTGTTAATATAGGCTTCGCACTATCCTTTCCAAAAAAAATCAGAATGACTGTAATACTTATAAATTTGTGATAAAAATAGAATTTGAGAATAATTTACTAGTCCTGCCTTTTTTTTTAATGTTTACACTTTCTCAGAGTTTAACCTCCATCAAATCATATAACGTGTTGTGCCGTTAGACCAAATGCACTAATAATCATGGCTTGTTTACCAATATTTTTACAAATGGACCAAAGAACGAATCGGTCTACTCATGGATCTCAGTTCGACCAGTCTCGTCGGAGCGGGTGGAGCGACGCGGCCCCGATGCGGAGCAGAGCATCGCGATGCGGCCACTCCACTCTTAAAGAACTAAAATACGAACTTGCCCTCAGTTTTTAAACTTTTTAAGGGTAAATCTGTAATTTTTAAAAACCCTAAAATTCTAACCTTTTTCTCATGTACGCAAGAGTCACGTATCCTCCTCTTCCTTCTTTTAATTTGTTCCTCTCTTGAAGACCAAAGAGTACCGCCGACCCAGACGGTGAACAAATGCGAGCAGACAACAATCTGAAGATGGACTAACTGGGAGAAGCCATCACCACAAGACCTACAATCAAAAAGCCCGGCGACGACAAGGGTATTTTAGGTTCCACGCCTAACATGCCCATCACGACCACCGCAACGGCACCTACGACTCCAACCGTAGCTAAACCTGTGGCAACCATCCCAAAAGTTACGTCTCGATTTCCCTCAATTCAGTGCAAGCAACCCGCACTTCTGGATTCAGAAATATGAGCGTTACTTCACCATCAATGGGGTGGAGGAGACTAAGAAAATTGAGCTGGCTAGCCTACACTTAAATGAAGTAGCTGATATATGGTTTAATACCTGGTTACTTGAAAACCCTTCCACGTCTTGGAACCAGTTTATGGACGACCCGTGCCAGCGATTTGGAGATCGGAGTTCATGCAACGTAGTGGAGGAATTCCACCATCTTCGACAAACAGGGAGTATTGAAGATTATACCTGCAAATTTGAAGAATTGAAGGGCATAATTAAACGAGATAATCCATCTCTTTCTGACAAATACTTTGTTTTCAGTTTCATTGGTGGCTTAAATGAAGCAATCAAATCCTTCGTCAAAGCACATTCACCCGCAACGATAGGAGATGCAATTGACATGGCTCGAGTTCATGAATGTTGATTGGAGCCTTGTCAATATTCAGAATTGATTGTGGATAGCAAATGAACACCCTACTCCTTCCACTTGAGATATGACAGTTAAGGTGGATAAGGTATTGGAGATTGAGAATGTAGGGGTGAAGGAAAGTGGTCAGGCGGTTAAGAATGTGGCAGAGGTTAGGGATGCAGTTGAAGAGAATGTAGTTGTGGAGGAGGGCGATCGGACAGCAGAGACCGAGAGGGAGTTGGGGGAACTGTCTATTGGGGAGGATGGGGGACTGGATGATGGACAAAGGTACGACCATAGAGGTTATAATGGTGGTGGAAATAGAACCAAATAGCGGGTCGGGGACAAGGAGGAGGTGGAATGGGAGCCTAAGAAATAGATTAGGCTACTCCCTCCCTCCTATATCCCTCCATTCTCACCCTTCCTCCCTCCTCCTCCTCCTCCTAAAAAATCACACCGAGGTGAAAAGGTAGAAAAAGCAAGAGCTAAGATGGATGACCAACAAAGATTATACATTCTGAAGAGGAAAAGAAGTACAATTACTTTTGTCTTTCTAGAGGAATCATAAAACTCACACAATCTACTTTTTCCCTTGACATACTCATTGTCACATCCAAACTTACATGTCCTCTCTAGGCTTATTACTTTGCCTTCTAAGTATCTGGCAGGCCAAAAACATGGACGGTTCAATATGAACATATAATGTTTCAAGTTGTCCGGAGTTAATAGCCCGAGTAAATGTCGTACATCTGAAGTAAGACTACCATCAATATTGCACATTTCTTTAACCACATCACTGAACTTTTGCAAACTCTTCGCTCATGTATGTTGTATATGCTTTTTTAGCACCTCCCTGATTAACATATTTTTCTTGAAGATTGGAACTTTATGTTGGTGTTTAGTTGTTGTTTGAACTTGGTGCTTAAAATTCTAGCAAAAATTCATGGATGAATGATACCAATATCCTAGAACGATGATACCAATATTCGAGAAGAATGAAACCAATACATTCAAATGGTATACATTTCACTTATAATGGGATACCAATATTGGAGAAGATGAAAACCAATATCACGGTGAAATGAAACCAATATCATAGTAGAATGAAACCAATAACATAGAAGATGGAAACTAATATTCATAGTAGAATGAAACCAATATCATAGTAGAATGAAACCAATAGCATAGAATATGGAAATCAATATCCAAGAAAATAGAAACCAATATTCTCATACTTGTATTTCCATAAATTGTATTATTTTGCTGATATTTTTTTAATTATTATATTTCTGTCGAAACTAACCGGGAATTGAAGCAAACCATTTTTGATTTGGAATTGAAGCAACCAAAAAATTAGCGTTCTTCCCAGATGCTGCCGAATCCGTGAGGTTGGTCGACAGAGGAGGAAGTCACCATCGGTGGAGGACTTGCACTGGGCGAGGCGAGGACGAATCTTGGGTCGACGCCGTGAGGTTGGTCGATGCCGTGGGGTGATGATGACGATGATGGAAAATGGCAATGACGAAAAATGAGAAATGGAAAACGGAGAGGAAGGAGGGGGAGAAGGGAGAGAGGAGAGAGAGGAGGGTGAGAAGGGCGAGGAGAGAGAGAGGAACACAGAGTGGAGGCTGGGGATGAAGGCTGGGGATGAAGACTGGCATGAGGAACATCACTATCGGTCGGACCGGTATCTCGATGGGCACCCGCGGGATGTTTGGTCTACACCGGCGATATTATAGAGTCCCTCCCTCATGAGACTGTCAAATTTTAATTTTCAAAATTAGGGTTCTTCAAATTTTGAGTTTCTCTAATTAATTTTAATTCTTATTAGAAAATTTTGGGTTTGGGTTTAGGTTTGATTTTGAGTTTTGGTTGAAAGGTTAAGGTTGAAGATGGAGGTTGAGGAAGAAGATGAAGAGGAAAGAAAAAAAATTTTAAGTTAGAGGGGCATCACCGGAGAATATGGAATATTCTGGCACTAGGGATCCGAGAATTTCTAAAATCAAAGACGGGGGACAGTAAAATCATATTTGAAAATACAGGGACCCGAGGGAGAGGATGACCAAATACCAGTGACAAGAGGATAATTTACCCATTTTTTTGTTTTTTAGTGGGAGGGGCATTTTGATCTTTTCAAGTGGGCCTTCGCCGGAGAAAATCGAATATCCGGCGATAGGGATTCGAAAGTATAATAAAATCAAGGAATAATTACCAGGCCCCTGGTATTTGCCATATTCGCCTCTCAACCCCTGATTAAAATTTCCCCTAGTTTGGAGAAATTATACTCTCAGGCCATTAGATATTTGTCATTTGCCTCTAAACCCAACCCCCTAGCAGATATTTTTTTTCTTTTTTGTTATGGAAATGACAAAAATATCTTTGAAAAAAAAATCATCTCTTTCCAGATCTTCATCTTCAGCATTGGAATAAAAAACTTTTATCTAAATATTAAAATCAACACCCATTAATTTTTATGAAAGAATTGAAATCAAATAAAAATAGTTTGGGATCTCGGGCAAGCTGACGAAGCCCGAGCTTGCTCTTCCGGCCGATAGAGCTTGCTCCTCCCCTGCCATGTTGTCGCCATCTCCTTCCCGACGTCGTCGTCCTCCTGCTCCAGATCCAACCAACCGCTAACGTCGTTGGCTCCCTCTTTGGCTCGACGATGACCGGGGACGATGGAGGAGAGAGAAGAGCTCCTCGGGGAAGGGTGGTGGTCTTAGCAGCGGCATCGAGTTCATCTCCTTCGCGAACAGTCGGCTGAACCTAGAAGTGGGATCTTCATCTCCTTCTTCGTCGAGGCCCACCAACTCAGAAAAGGTGCTTGAGATCTGCCACGGCGCTACCGGCCTCTCTCCTTGATCTATGCCTCGTTCATTCTCCATCAATTGAAACAATTGATTGAATCAAATCTTTTTATATCTTTTGGAGCAGCTCGGTCTTGACTGCGGCGGCGGTTGAAGGACATGCACAACGAGCCTGTGAGTGAGGGCAGTGGGCTTGAAGCATTTTAATTTATTCAGTTTCTACCATGTTCTGTTTCTGCTGATTAGTGCAATTATAGATTGGGGGAATTTAAATTGATTTAGTTTCCTCGAATTAGTTTGTGCATTGGCCGGGACTTCATCGGGGAAGATGATGGTGATTGTTTTTGTTCATGGGAAATAGATGGGTTTTTTACAACGGTGTTTTTGTCATTTTCATGATAAAAAATAGTAATAATTGTTTACGTCAGCAAGAGGCCTGAGAGTATAATTTTGCCAAACTATGTGAAGTTTTTATTCGATTTTCAAACACCAAAGGGTGAGAGGCGAATATGCCAAACACCAGGGACCTAGTAATAATTATCCCTAAAATCAAACACGAGGGACGTCGGCTTGTATTTTACAAACACGAAAGACTTTTAAGTATATTTAGGCAAATCTGAGAGACTTGAGAGTAATTTACAAAATTTATTTTGTCGTCCCAACTTTTTGTTTAAATGCTAGTCTCGAGTTACTGGCTGACGTCATCACTTTTTTTCTATTTTTTATTATGTGAAATGACCTTTATACTCTTAGGAAAAAAACAAAAATTCATATTCTCTGCCTCAAGAACACCAAAAAAAATAAAAAATCCAACCTAAAAAATCATAATCAACAAAAACAATTCCAGCAAACAACACACTTAATATTTTGAGAAAATCCCAGCCCGACCATCGAGAAGGGAGCTCGTCATCTTGTTTTTTTTTTAAATAGGCAAAAAATTTAGATATATTTTTTTAATAGGTAAAAACTTAATATATTCTCAAAATAGGCAAAAATTTAATTCAAAATTTAAAAAAATAGGGAGACGACCCATGTACAGGTCGCCTCCCTGACAATTTTTTTAATAAAATAAAATATTGGAGGCGACCTCCTTATAGGTCGCCTCCCCTCCAATTTTTTTTTAATTTTAACTTTTTTTGTCGGTCGAACTCGATCGACTTTTGACTTCAAACAAAATTTTGACATCGTTACACTCCGTATTTGGAAACGTTATAAACTACAAAGTTGTAGATATATGTCTCAGCTTTGCATAAAAATTTGAATCTATTCAATCGAACTCCAGAGTAAAAATTTGTGTATTCCACCCGAAATTAGTCGATCGAACTCGATCGAACTCGATCGGCTTTTGACTTCAAATAAATTTTCGACATTGTTACACTTCATATTTGGAAAAGTTATAAACTACAAAGTTGTAGATATACATCTCAGCTTTGTATAAAAATTTGAATCAACTCAATCGAACTCCGGGGTAAGAAGTTGCAAAAATTAATTTTTTTCTTCTCTTGTACTTCGATCAAAAAATTAATTTTTGCAACTTCTTACTCTGGAGTTCGATTGAGATGATTCGAGTTTCTGTGCAAAGCTAAGACATATATCTACAATTTTGTAGTTTATAACTTTTCCAAATTCAAAGTGTAAGGATGTCAAAAATAAATTTGAAGTCAAAAGCCGATCGAGTTCGATCGACTAATTATGGTTGAGAGATACAGATTTTTACTCCAAATTTCGATTGAGTTGATTCAAGTTGCTGTACAAATTTGAGACGTATATCTACAACTTTATAGTTTATAACTTTTCCAAATACGGAGTATAACGATGTCAAAAATTTATTTGAAGTCAAAATCGATCGAGTTCGATAGATCGAAATTAAAAAAAATTAAAAAAAAATTGGAGGGGAGGTGACCTATAAGTAGGTCGCCTCCACTGGTGCATTATCTTAATTAGTGGCAAACAAATAGAGTCGATCCACTTATGGGTCGTCTCCCTAATTTTTTGTTAAATTTTTAATTAAATTTCTGCCTATTTTGAGAATATATTAAACTTTTGCCTATTTAGAAAATATATCTATATTTTTTGGCTATTTATGAAAAAAAAAACCTCGTCATCAACCCAGCCACCGAGATCTTAGTCTTCCTTAATACCCTTCAACACCGGACCTTTATACCTTTAGCCGTCGCCGTCGCCCGGACCCTCCCGTCCTACTCGAACCTTGTCCGGCCACCCGGATCAGCCACGTCAGATCCTTTGCTGACATGGCGCCATGTAGCATCCCCCTCCCCTCCTTCCCCTCTCTCTTTCCTCTCTCCCCCAATCCAAAACAGAAGCTCATCATCTCCTTCCCCAAACCATCTTCATCCTGCAAATAGAAGCTCTAACCAACCAAAACAAAAAAAAGACAACGAGACCGCGGGCGCCACGATTGTTCTCAGGAAGGTCCTTGGCGAGGCGAGAAGAAGAAGAAGTTCACGTCTTCCTCGGCGGTCTGCTCCTTAGCCTCGTCGTAGCCGGTGCCATCGTCCTTGTTCAATATTTCCCGGAGGAGGGCGCTGTGAAGGGGAGATGCCGACAAGATCTCGATAACGGTGAGGTTGACCCCGATGGTGGCGGGGGACCTTTACATGAGGGAAAGGTGCTCTTCTTGCTGGAGACCCCGACCAGAGCCCCATCGGTGGTCATCGACGAGAGCTGTCGATGAGACAAATGGTCGGAGATGACGAGAACGCGAGCGCCACGATTGTTCTCAGGAAGGTCATTGGCGAGGAGGGAAGAAGAAGAAGTTCACGTCGTCCTCGGTGGTCTGCTCCTTGGCCTCGTTGTAGCCGGTGCCGTCGTCCTTGTTCAACAGTTTTCGGAGGAGGTCGCCGTGAAAGGGAGATGCCGACGAGATCTCGATAATGATGAGGTTGACCCTGATGGTTGTCAACGGCAGGAGCTATCGACAAGACAGACGGCCAGAGAGAGGAGAAGGTAGGAGAGGAAATTTTAATTTTTCTCTCAGTTCACGGAATGAGGAAAGATAGAAGAAGAGAGGGGGAAGAGGAGAGAAATAGGGTGGCCACGTGGTGCCATGTCAACAAGGAATCTGACGTGGCTGATTCGGGTGGTCGGGCAAGGTTCGGGCAGGACGGGAAGGGTCCGGGCAGCTGCCCGGGCCTCTAATTGATTTTAATTGGAATATGTTTGACTCAATTGATACGTTTTAAACCACAGGGTACTGGCTTGATTTTTTGCAATACCACAGGGTACTTAAGTGGACTTTTTTTTTGTGTTCCAGAGGTCGAAGAAGATAAATCTTTTTTCTTAAGGGTATAAAGTCATTTCACATAAAAATGAAAAAATAGAATGATGACGTCTGAGATCAACATTTAAACAAAAAACAGAGACTACAAAATAATTTTTTAAATGATAAAGAACCTACCAGTAATTACACTGTAGGCGTGGATCTGAGAATAATTTGTCATGATTTTGTTGCTCGAAATAAGGATGAAAATTTTGGAAAAAGAAGCAAGGACACGTGAGAAATTTTATGGTGATCCCTACATACCAAGTCATTTGGTGACTTGGTATTAGGGGTGAGGAATCTTCGGGTTCGTGGTTTTCAACCCAAATTTATCACCGACGCCGAAGAAAAATATTATCTAAAAGTGGCACCGATCCTTGCTCAATTTCCCCACTTACCGATGGTGCTACGGGCTCTCGGTGTGCAATTGAAGTTGATCGGTGTGGCGGCACCGATTCTTGCTCAATTTACATTTTTTTAACATGGGCCCATAGTTGGCCCATTAATTCAACTATAAAGAACAACTGATCAAAACGTAAAAAAATTCACAGCAACTTAAAATCATTGTTTACAGCAACAGTCCATATAATTCATACAACCATACAATCCATACAAAATACACATCGAACTTCAAATGAAGCAACCGTTAGAACAGTCCATACAAGCATTCTAGCTTGTTAACATAATTTTAACAGAGGGCTAAAGTGTTCAAATGAAGCAAATTCAACCAATTTATGCAAATTCAATAGAAAGCAAATTCAACAAGCTGGCGCTTTCAAAAGGGTTCGTATGCATCATAAATTCAGAATAGTCTTCATTTTTCAACCTGCCACCTTCAAAAGTGTTCGAATCCATCATTTTTGATTCTGATCTCCAGGTATTTCTGCAAAGTCACCAATAAAAGACTCAGTTTTTATCAAGCTAACAACATTGTACATTAAACATAAAGTTAGAGGCACAACAAGACTAACCTGCAATGATATTGTCTCCTAATGGGTCTTCAATTTCATCCTCGATCTTTGGATGCTTACTCCTCAACCAATTTTGAGAGCACAGGAGTACTTGTACAGTACTCGGGTTTAAAGAACTTCGATAAGGATCAAGCACTCGACCACCCGTGCTAAAAGCCGATTCCGATGCAACAGTGGACAAGGGAATTGCTAGCACATCTCGTGCAATTTCAGCAATGATCGGATACTTGGATGCGTTCACTTTCCACCAACTCAATAAGTCAAAGTTGACATTCTCTTCCACAGGATCACTTAAATACTTAGTCAATTGGACCCGAGCCTCATCCTGATTAAAAGCAACAGCCTTTAACTTACCAGCACCACTTCCAACTTCAGGCTTTTCAAAACATAAAACAGTCTGTTTCAGATCATCCCTAGAGAATTTCGTGCACTTATCTAAGTGATTTCTCAAAGTGGTGGTGCCATTTCTCTTACTGTGAGATGCATAGACTTGACCGCAGTAGTTGCATGTAGCATAATCTTCGTCATCATCCATATCAGGAATCTTTGTGAAATGTTCCCACACATCACTAACTTTCCTCCTATTCTTATGAACAACAGTCTTTTGTTTTCTTTTCCTTTTTGGAGGCAGAGGGGGTTTGGGATGTGGCGTACCAGAAGCGTTGGGAGGAATCTGAACAACTGGATCCTCTACGATATCGCTCGGCAGCTCACTTAGGATTTCTATTGGCACATTAGCGTCACTATCTGCCTGTAATGAAAGAAAAAGCAAAATAAGAAAATCAAGACACTGACATGAACTTGAATAATTATGTTACAAAATAGGCCAAGCAAGTACGTTTGTGCAAACATGAACTAAATCCCTAAACCAATCAAGATAGTTGACATTCTGTTGAACAAAATAGATCATCTCAGTTTAAATTAAAACCATCAAGATATTAAGCAGCATTTAAAAAATTAAGAAAAAGCATTCAAAACCCTAAACTCGATTCCTGATATTAAGCAGCATTTACCATTCTAGACTTGTAATCTCGTAGAGAATCCCAAACGACGAGTGTACGAGGTCGAGGAATGCCTTGTAACCTGCACAAACAAAAAACAAAGAGAAAGATTTTATGGTTTTGACGAGGAACATGTAATTAACGTAATGCAACATAAAATTAACGCGCTGTCGAGCTCTACCTTACCTCCAGAAGTACTTAAGGCAGGAAAAAGAAGAAGAGGACGAGAGGCCGGATCCGATTTTAGGGTTTCTATTCCTAACGAGTTGGGTTTTTAGGGAAAGTGAACGAGAGGACGAACTGGTGGGCGGAGAAAGGAGGGAGGAGGAGGAGCAGCGATGAGAGACGGAGGAGGACGAGAGGCCGGGAACGATTTTAGGATTTCTTTTTCTAACGAGACTGAGGACGAGAGGCGAGACACGGAGGACGATAGGTCGGGTACACGGAGGACCAGAGGCCGGGGCCCGGGACACGGAGGACGAGAGGCCGGGGCTCGGGACACGGAGGACGAGAGAGGCGGGACACGGAGGATAAGCGGTGAGGGAGACAGAGTCGGTGAGGTGAGGTGAGGTGAGGTGAGGTGAGGGAGTGGGAGTGGGAGACGACGCTAGGTTTTAATTGGGGGATAACTAGGTTCATATATATATATATATATATATATATATATATATATAAAATAAAATGACGTCGTATATGTTCGGTGGTGCGGTGTCTCGGTTTACCTATAAAACCACACCGAAGTTGCACCGACCGGTCGGTTTAAACCGACCGGCAACCCGTCAACCCGCTTTTCACTTCGGTTTAGCGGTCTGCCATGCTTCGGTTTGGTCGGTTTTTCGGGTTAGCGATTTTTGGTCGGTTTCTAACTCACCCCTACTTGGTATGTACCCACCAATCAACAATTGCCAAGTGAGTTTATGTCAAATTAATTAATTAGTTGACTTGAATATGTATTTATGGTAACTAAATCAAGTCATTATTGTATAATAGGTTAAAAATAAACTATTTCCTTATCAATACAACTAAATCATAAATGAAACAAATATGACGAAATATTGTTATATTTTAATTTTCTTAAGTACGCAAAATATTTTTATTTTTATTTTACAAAAAGTTATGAAAATTTTATAAAAATAATTAAGTATTTTACTTTAATTTCAAGAAGATAAAACTAAGTTCAACTACTTTTAGTGCATGTTCAATATATATATATATATATATATATATATATATATATATATATATATATATATATATTGTATCGCAATCAATTTGTTTATATACCAATAAGTACTTATATTTTTTTCGGTAAACACCAATAAATACTTATATGACCTCAACTTGTAAGAGAGTTGTTTAGAGTCCGGAGTTCAAAATTTTAAAAATAGACTAATATTACATACATTAAAATCTTTGTAAAATAATATCTTATAAAATGATAGCATCTCTAAACTAATAACTCTTCTATTGTAATAACTAATATTTTTCAGAAAATTTTAATGCTAAATTTAGGTCTCAATTTTTGCATAAAGTTATATTTTTATATAAATAAATATATTTTTACATATTTTACGAATTCGAAAATATTTTAAGAGATTAGTTTGTTCTAGACTTACTTGTTTGATATCACATACTCAATTGTCTTCAAATGATCTTTGTGATATTCGTATGATTGTAAGAAAATATCTCAATTGAATATAATATTTGAATTACGCTTTAAGCCGATATCGTAGATAATTTGATTTTGGACAAAATAATTTTTGGTATTTACGTATTTATTGCTAAAAACTCAATTTTAATATTTTTCGAGAAAAAAATGTAAACTTCTTTTATGTAATAACCTCTTTAAAGCAATATTTTTCTCTGGTCACAATGATACCACTTTAAATAAATTTTACAATAATTCAAAAATTTTATCTAACTCGAATTTAGATTAGTGAGAACTAGATAATATTACCAAAAAAATCAATTTGCTTTCGTGTAGCTGGTGCTATTGCCGGTGATAATTAGATAATTTTAATAGCTAGTCCTGATTTTCCCAACGAAAAAAAAAGGCGCAACTACTTGGCGGTCAGCGACCAAAGAGGACAACTCCGACAAAACGCTGCCGTTGGAGATGATCCTCAGTTTCTATCTGTAATACGGCACACGTGGCAACAAGAAGCAGCTCTCTCCCAAACCCATCACCAAAAAAAAGTCTCTCTTCCGCTCCACACTTGCTTCAATAATTCAACAACTGGGTACCCCAAAATCCAACCCACCCTTGTCGCCCTCGAAGAAGATTAGATGATGAACTTGTAGGAAGATGAAGATGAAGATGAAGATGAAGATGATGAGTCTACGGGGAGCACAATCCGTACCAAGTTTACTGTCTTCTGTGGGCTCCACCTTGCCTTGTGTTGCCACCACCATTTCGCCTTCCTCCTGTAAGTTTTTTGTTTCTTTCGGCTTCTACAGTACTGGGTTGGGTTGGGTTGGGTTGGTTTAGTTCCCTTTTCTTGTGCTACAATCTGGGTTTAGTGAATTGCTTTGTAATTATTGATAGTATCAGTTTCTAGCAAATCGAAATTTCGCCTTTGGATTCGATAATGTTGATTGCGGACTAAGTACGTGTTTAGAATGTTTGATGATACGCTCGAATGCAGAGCGAAATGAAAACTAAGCTCTAGCATGTTATAGAAAGTGGTGTAACCAAGTTTCGGGTCCCTTCTTTTCCCCGCATTTGGAGGTTGACATCTTACAGATAATCCGGTCTTATGTTGCTTACTTTCCCACATTAACTTATTGCTGGAAGACTGAAGTTGGTGTTTTGACTTATTTGATTTGATTCAATTTGTTCGAATTGGTGTTTTTTTTAACCAATGCTACTTTCCCAAATTAAGGTATAGAAGGCTACTTATGCTAATTCCGATTATATGGTTTATGCTCTGGCCATCTTCAGACGTCGTGGGTAACAACATCTCTTTAATGTTCTTCTAGTAAGATGTAGAGAGATCCCAAGATTGAAGACCGCGTTTGGTAATATAAGACCACATGCATCTAACTTTAGTGTTGGTTCCGGCGGATATGAAGAAAGAAGGGAACAAGATGACCAGAAGAAAATTCCCTCCGATGGTTCACCTGGTGACAACTCTTCCCACGTGTAAGCGGCTCTTGACTTTTTATTCGATGGTATAATTGTGCATCTCTGGAGATTTTTGTTATCAGTACCACTATCCACTGTATCATAAATGAATCACCACGAAAGAAATATCCATATATTATTCTTTGGCTAAAGGCTATTATTGCATAGAAAGTTAAATGCTCGAGTTGAAGAAGATATACAAGAGCTTCTTCAGTCAAAATTCATAGATACATAAAGTGATCTTTCTGCATGACTGTGCAATCAAAATATTCCATTGAAGATTCAGTCTCCATGATCATCTTTACCTGAGACGGCTGAAAGTTGAAACGTAATTGAAATTGCATTTAGAGTTCCATGCAGATTGTACTTTAATTTCAGTAATAGCTAGTGCTTACTCAAAGGAGATGTTCACCTTTGGATCCTACTAGTTGTTTCTATTCGACATCTTGCTTCTTTCCTGGATGACAACCCATGTTTGTGCTTTTTTTCCCTATCTGCAGTGTTAAGCTACCCAGCAAAATTCCTTATCCCCTGTCTATTGCCATGGTCCTATTGGGATGTGCGTTCGTATATTCTCTGATTGTCTTTGTGAGAGGTGCACCATCATCGATCTTAGCTGCAATCTCGAAGTCTGGATTAACTGCTGCATTCACATTGATCTTTGTTTCTGAAATTGGAGACAAGGTACTCAAATTGTCACTGGCAGTCTTATGTGCACACTCTTCAGCTACTGATATTTGTATAAAAATTAGTGGGAGTAAATAGATGTACTTACATCTTCATCTTATGAAATAGATGCGTTGATCCACTGGGAACCACTTAATTTGCTTCATAGGTCAGCTTAATATTTTTTGCTGTATGGTTTCACACGTTTTCTTAGAATCAAGAAACGTTATGGTTTTACGTCTTACAATGTTTCCATATCAACACAAGTTTTTTTGAATAGGCAAGAGTTATGGTTTCATACTGAAAATGTTTGCATGTCAACACACGCTTTGTGAGAATCAACGAAAGTTGTGGTTTCACATCTTAAAATGTTGCAGTATCAAGTTATCTGTCGTACATGGTAAATTAACTGTTATGAATTAAGGACTTTCCGAACCGGTCAATCATTAGCTCAAAGCTCACAAGGGTTCATTTTGACCCTTGACCAGGCAACTAAGTCTTATCAGCATGTATACGAAGTTACAGATTTGGTTTTTTACGTGCCTGGCTGCATATCTAGTTGTTTTACTTTTTGCTCTTCTGGATATTTTTACTTTTTGCTCGTTAATGCTCAATCTATCTGTTTTCTTCCGCGTTGAAGCTTGATCATAAGTTTCATTTTTGGGCAGACATTTTTCATTGCGGCGCTGCTGGCCATGCAATACGAGAAAGGCCTGGTACACTATCGACTACCTTGTTTCCCTCTCTTTCTTCTTTGCCACTGCTCTCGAATAACCTGTAAATCATATCCCTCTCTTTCTTCTGTAAATACTCTGTTGTAGTTTAAATTTTCTGCAAGTACTGTTGCTGAGAGAAACACATTGGCATCATTACTAAAAGCTAATGTCTCGATCACGATCTTCATATTTTCTATTCTCTGAGTGAAACAATGAGGCCTACGGACGAGTGTAATTATGCACTGGCTCATTTGTACTTGGCCCTGGCCAAAGATTGCTGTGTTCTTAACTGGACCGTCACTGCTAATAACAGAATGGCATGCTCTATAGCCGATAATTTCAACCTTCTCAGTAAAGTTCCATTTAGCACAAAAGCTAAGATTTTTTTAAGTTAGCTTCTTACACTGAGGAACAATTAAAAAATCTCTCCTTCTCTATCAACTTATACAGCAATATTTGAAATAAGTACTGCAATGGCAAAATTGGATTGACGTGTAACATCTATAACTTTACCATTTCTAGCTTCAGATCCAGCAAATGAGCCAGGCGGTTCCGTTAGTTACAATCAATTGTCAATATTGTTGTTTTACTTCAATCTAGCTTATTTTGTTGATTGGATAGGAGTCCTAGTACATTTTTCTTGATAATATGTGATTTCAGTCAAAATTTTGTTGACGATTTGATGGGCTTGAGGTCTAGGATAGTCTCCCAATCTTTTATGTGATTAGGATATATTTCCAGGCTCATAGATCAACTGCTTACTGTAAGGACATTTTGTTTCTTGTTAAATATGACCAGGTTCTTTTGGGATCAATGGGTGCACTTTCACTTATGACAATCTTGTCAGTGGTGATTGGACGGATATTTCATTCGGTGCCTGCTCAATTCCAAACAAGTAAGTGTAGCGATTCCCATTCTGTCCGGGAGCTTGTTATTGAGTTGTCAACGAGCTAGGACCTGGCCTTAATGATGCTTCTCACCCAAAATGCTGCTGCGTTTTTCTATAGATAGTAGATGCCATGGTTAATCCATTGAACTCGTGAGCCCTTTCTTATATTTTGTCATGTTAATAGCTCTACCGATTGGAGAATACGCAGCAATTGCACTTCTAATGTTCTTTGGACTAAAATCAATAAAAGATGCATGGGACCTCCCATCTGCCTCAGTTAAGGATGGCGAAAAGAGTGGTTCCGAGCTGGACGAATTTGTTGAAGCAGAAGAGCTTGTAAAAGAAAAGGTACCTTCTTGTTTGAAGCCTTTTGTGCTTGCTCTGTTTGATAGCCTCACACGGATGTAAATGACTGAAAAAAAAAACTTTGTGTAGAAGCAAATGTCCTATAACTCTGTTCGGAAGCCTGAAAACCGTTGATTGCATTAGCATCATAACTCCATTTGAGTTATGCCTTTTAATTTTACTGAATTGAATAACACCTAACAATTTTGATCCACCTTCAGGTCTCTAAGCGTCTCACAAACCCCTTTGAGATTGTTTCCAAGTCATTCAGCCTTATATTCTTTGCGGTAAGCATCTCATTTTCCCTTTGGGTTGCTAGTTATTCCCATGCCATTGTTGTTTTTACTGCTAGATACTTGGCGCTTGTCTTCTCACCTCTAAATAAGATGGCGAAGACTTGTACTTCTACATAATGCAGCTGATACACCGGTACAATTGGGTTGGAAGGAACTTCAGTTCTATGAATTAAACAAGATTCAGATTAATAGAACTTTAATTTTCTAGTAAAATCAATCAGAATGGTGTCCAAATGCTCAATCTTTAAGCGCCATAAGATTTGTCAACTTTGTTTCCAGGAATGGGGAGATCGCTCGATGCTCGCGACAATTGCACTTGGTGCTGCACAGGTATAAACATTGTTTGCCAGTATCTTTGATGTCAATCACGAAGTATCCTAAATTAGTTTCTGCTCCCATTCGCAGTCCCCGTGGGGTGTCGCAGCTGGTGCAATTGCTGGGCACCTGGTGGCGACGATCATCGCGATCTTAGGTGGAGCATTCCTTGCCAAGCACATATCAGAAAAACTAGTAGGAACCCCCCTACCCTCCCCTTGGATACTTGATCTGATGGTGGTTGTCTCATATTTCAACCTTTTGGTTTAACCTGCCATATCTTGAACCAGGTGGGCTACTTGGGAGGAGCATTGTTTCTTATTTTTGCAGCGGCCACGTTTTTCGGAGTGTTTTGATGCAATTATGTTAACGCAAAAGGAAGATGATGTTATAAGACAGTGAAGATAGTCTCTCAAACGTAGGCCTGATGTAAGTTTGATGTTTGTAACTACTAAGCTAGGTCAAAGCTTATTCTGTAGGACCAATAATAGTTGGTCCAAGTAGTAACCGACTTGTATTCATTTAGAGAAGTCTTGAGTTCAAGTCTTACGAATGTAAGTAATACTATTGAAAGAGTTATCTCTAAAAAGAGCCCGTGCCGGAACATTAGAGTTTCAACATTGCCGGGCTAACGAACACCAACATCACAGTATGAAATTGGTTCAATCCACACCAAGAAAAATGAAAACATGAGTTTGATGATAAACAATCTTAGTATTTCAGGTGGACTGTGATTCTGAGTAATGTCTCTGCTCCATCAATGACTTGTTGACCAGATGGGATGAGTCCTCGCAGCTCCGCAATGCCAGTAGCGTGCTTGAACTTGCCTGTTCCTCCTGTCACAGTCAAGTGCGACATTGTGCTGCCAATCTTGTATATCCCGTAGAAGTTGAGGCTATCCCCGAACTCGCCGCCTTCGAACATCGCTGTAAATGCCATCATCTGTGTGCTACCATCTGCAGAACTAGCAACATACACACCTTGAGCTTTTCCCAATTGCTGCGATCCCAAGTCGGGGCTGGAGGTCAGAATATCGTCAATGACGGTTATCGTTCCGAACCCTAGACTCAGACCATCTGGTCCTAGTTGTGTCTGAACCTGGCCATTCTGCAGGTTCTGCCCATTGGCAAAGGTTGTGCCGGCCAATCCAGTTCCGAGTGGAATGCCATTCAGACCATTGACAGTGGGAAGGGCACCATTCGCATTAGGGATGGCTACTCCTCCTTTGGGAGGGAGGAATCCTACTGGCCGGGCAAAGGGTACCTGACCACTGTATATATTTCCCAGTAATCCGGTGATCGGCCTCGCGGTCGGGCTACTTCCTCCGAGGATGTCATGCATGTACAACTCAAGAACATTTTCTCCTCCGGCTGTTGCAGGGTCCACGGCAGCTGCAACACGTGCGATGGCCAGCACGGCTATCGTCACTGCAACGGTAACGGTAAAAAGCTTAGACATGTTTACTCCTTTGCTAGTGTTTTGTGAATGATTTGTAGAGGATGAACTGGTTTGTACAAGAAGTCTGTTGTCTTTAAATAGAGGACTAACTCAGGGTAAGATGAAGCGGTTGTGCGACTTGGGAGAACAGTGAAGTAGTTGGAGGTGTATTAGTTGGTTCAAGCATAGAATACAACATTATGTTTTAGGTGTAGTAGGTCACAGCAGCTCATTCATGCCTTCAAAACAAATTGAACGAGAATCCGTTAACTTAACCCAAAACTCCTTTGGTAAATGGGATGACGGATAATTGATATGTTTGTTCCCTTAAACGAATTCTATCGAACCAAAGTTTGCACGAACAATGTACCATGACGGGAGTTCGAGGCAACAACAAAGGGACCGCGTAATCAGGTTGTTATGACACCATGTTAAAATTTTCCTATTCAACTCTTAAGGCGATTTATTGGTGGAGTCTAATTCATTATATAGATAATTTATGTATGTTCCATGAACGATGTAAAATTCGTACTACAACTTGAAAAATATTGATCATTGAGGATTGTACTATAAACTTTTTGTCAGTTTTGGAGTTTGATTTAGGTTGGTATAAGCCCGATTCTCGAACATGAACAGTATCTTATTCCAATTATCCACTACCGTTTTTTTGGTGGAATTATTAACCACTACCTAAACCCACCTTAAGCCTATTTGGTTGGTACCTCTATTCTTTAAGGGCCTTATACCTTTTGTCCGCTCTTTTTCTCATATTATTTTTTCTATTCACCAACCAGCTTTTCCCTATTCACCAAAAATATATTGCAGAATCTCTCTTTAACGAAAGTTCATCCCACCAAAAAGAAGAAAAAACCAAAGAGAGTGAATATTCGGATGACACAACAAGCCAACAAACATCGTTCTAAAATAGAGTATCAAAGTGGAGATTTTATCTTTCTCAAGCTGCAGCCTTATCAACAATACAATGTGACCCCTAAAAAAGCAATACACTGTTCAGAACAAAAACTACCACAAGCTGTTGAGAAAGGGAAGAAACTCGAGCTACGCCATTAATGGCGAGTGAGAAAGCTCGAAGAAGGAAAAGAGGAAGGTGAGAACTAAAGGCAAAAATGATAAATATTTGGTATATTCACACTTACTAAAAGAATAGTTACAAGCTAGGATTAAATACTAAGAAGAAAAAGGAAATAAAAACTATACAGAAATTCCTATTAAAAATGAAAAAAGAATCTATGACGTCATCAAATCTTCCTAGAAAAGCGGGCCTCCAATCATCAGGTGCTAACTAACTCTGTCCTTTATTGGGAAGCAAAACTTCCTCGTGCTCCGCGCTACATCACCTGGTTGGGTGTCATTATTCCAATACAGGTGAGTGCACGAGAATGAGGTGAACTCAGTTGAGCTTTTGCTGGGCCGCGACTCTTTCCCTGCTGGACTTCTTGTTGGCCTTTGTCCCTGATGAGCCCAAAACTCTTTCACTAGAGCTGAAGCTAAAGGGCCAAAAACTTCTTCTTCTTCACCTTGTTCTTCACCGATTTGAGCCTTGGATTTCAACATCCCCCATAAGCTAGACCGTGGATACTCAACAGTCCAAGCCATTGTTGATGCGTTCCCAGACTAGTTGGCAATCTAACTCAATGTGCTTCGTCGTCTCGTAAAAAACTAAGTTCTCAACAATGTAAACTGCTGATTTATTATCACAGAATATTGAGGCAGGAATGGTGTGCATTATCTTCAGATCCTGTAGAAGAAAATAAAGCCATTGTATCTCACAACTAATGCAAGCAAATGCTCTATACTCAGCTTCCGATGAACTCCTTGAAACCGTGGCTTGCTTTTTAGATTTCCAGGAGACTAAAGAGTTTCCAAGGTAAACACAATACCATGTAGTTGATCTCTGTGTATCTGGGCATCCTCCCCAATCTGCATCAGTAAAACCAGACAACTTCAATTCTGCAGATGCAGAGAACTGGAGATCAAGACCTGGATGTCTCTTAACATATCGTAGCACTCCATGAGCTGATTTATTATGGATGATCAATGGGTTAGTCAAGAATTGACTAAGCTTGTGATCAAAATAACATATGTTAGGCCTTGTATTGGTGAAGTAGAGCAATTTGTCAATGATTTGGCGATAAGAAGTTGGATCAGCAAGAGCTTCAGAAGCTACTGTGGAGCTGAGTTGCAGATTCTACACCATAGGAGTAGGCATAGGTTTGCAATCCCCAAGACCTGCTTCCTTTAGCATGTCAATTGCATATTGTCTTTGACAAACATAGATGCCGACATTGGACCTGGCTACTTCCAGTACGAGGAAGAACTTGAGTTTCCCTAAATCTTTGATCTTGAGTTTGTCATTCAAGAAACTTTTGATCTCCTAAATTGAATTCATGTCATTGCCTACTAGGATAATATCATCCATATAAACAAGCAACAAGTGATAGGATTCTCTTTGTGCATAGTAAATATGGAGTAGTTTGATTTGGCCAGAGTGTTATCAAATAACAAGAGTAGAAAAGTAAGTTTAACAAACTACTGTCTGCTGGCTTGCTTCAAGCCATATAAGGACTTTCTCAGCTTGCATACTTGATTCTTGGGACCATAAAGACCACGTGGTAATGCCATGTAAACATCTTCGTAAAGATCTCTATGTAAAAAGGCATTGTTTACATCTAGCTGCTCAAGAAACCAGTTTTGAGTTGCTGTTATAGCTAAGATCATCCGGATAGAAGTAAGCTTTACTACTGGTGAAAAGGTCACAATGTAATCTATCCCAAAAGCTTGAGTATATTCTTTTGCCACTAACCTTGCATTATACATCTCTATGCTCCCATCAACATGTCTTTTGATTTTGAATATCCATCTGCATCTTATTGGTTGTTTGCCAACAGGTAGATTCACTAGATCCCATGTTCCATTTTTATATATTGCAATAAGTTCTGCTTTCATCGCATCCTACCAACAAGGTAAGTCATTTGCTTCCTCATAAAAAGATGGTTCCTTAGTATTTCCAAGTGCCAGAGTAAACACTTTGTGAGATTGTCCAAGAAATTCAGTAGTTAAAACTGATGAAATTGGATACAAAGAGGAACCAGAGGAGGGAGCAAAAGTTCGTACCTGACCATGATCAGCTAAAGTGGATTGACATTGCTGGGAAGAGAGGGTATCTTGTACATAGTCATTTAGGTATGCAGGAGTATGACGTAGTCTGGTTGATCTTCTGAGAGGAGGTTCTGTGGGTATATGTGGTTCTGTAGATAGAGTGAGAGGATGTGGATGAGGAGATTGGTACTCATCATCTTCAAAGATCAGTGGTGATCTTGTACTAGGATGATATGATTCTAATACATCCTGAGAAATCTGAGTCTGCTGGCAAGGAGGTCTGAAATGGGATCACGTTCTCATATAACATAATATCTCGAGAGTAAATGGTCAAATATTTTTCAAGATCTTATAACTTGTATCCCTTAATTCCTTTAGTATATGCTAGAAATACACATTACTCAGCTCTAGGATACAACTTGGATGGTCTAGGCAGACTAGCTGCAAAACATAAGCATCAAAAAACTTTGAGATGCTTCAAGGAAGGAGGAGATTTATAGAGAAGTTCGTGTGGTGTTTTATTGGCTAGGGAAGAGGACGGGGTCAAGTTGATAAGGTGCACTGTGTGGAGTATGCAAGTGCTCCAAAATTGGATAGGTAGGTAAGCTTGAAAACGAATGGCCCTGGCTATATTGAGTATATGTTTATGTTTCCTGTCACCACGTCCATTCTGTTAAGGAAAGTAGGCACAACATGTATGATTTCCTTCTGATGGAAGAATTTTCTCATCAGGAACTCAGTTCTTTGATCTAATATAATAGACTTTACGTTGGCATGAAATTGTGTTTCAACCATATAGCCAAAAATTTCCAAACTAGTACTGGTTTCCGCTTATTTTTCATCAAATATATCGAGGCAGCTCTAGAATAATCATCTGATATAGTCAAGAAGTAGCTAAAACCATCATAAGAGGGCACTGAGAAAGGTCCCCGTATATCTACATGCACCAAATCAAAAGCATGAGATGCAATTATAACACTACCAGGGAAAGGAAATCTCTGCTGGTTAGCATAGTGCCAGCTATCACATGGTGTTCTAACATTGGTTGAAATAGAAGGATAAATCTTCTTAAGTACTTCTAGCTTAGAACTAGGCAGATGTCCTAGTCTATAATTCCAAATATCTAAGTCATGTTGAATATAGTTAATTGTAGGAGCTGCTGCAAGGATAGGTGATGGAGTTGGGATGGTGGTTTTGATGTAGTACTGTAATGCCTTGTGATCCGACCGGCGGTCTCCACATACCAACACAGATCTTTTTTAGCATACTTTGTCCTTGCTCGCACGCATCGCAAAAAATTCTCAGGAGATCACCCATCCTGATCCTACTCCCGGCCAAATGTGTTTAACCTTGGAGTTCTCTCAAGATGTGTGCCAGAAAAGAAGGTGCATCTTGTTGGTATGGATAGTACCAATCAAATCACTTAAGGTATTTCAGATAATACATATCATTTATGGGGTATTACATTCATCCCTCCTTAAATACGCGACAACCTCGTCGCGCCAGAATTAGTCAATCCCAGAATCCCTCATCTTCTGGTGCGTTTGATCCCTGAACCACACCATACTAGCCGAGCTGATAATCTGATACCAAATATAATGCCCCGTGATTTGACCGACTGTCTCCACAGACCAACACGGGTCTTTTCTATCATACTTTCTCCTCACTCGCACATATCCCAAAAAATTTCCAAGAGGTCACCCATCCTGATCCTACTCCAGGCCAAACGCGTTTAACCTTGGAGTTCTCTCAAGATGTGTGCCAGAAAAGAAGGTGCACCTTGTTGGTATGGATAGTACCAATCAAATCACTTAAGATATTTCAGACAGTACATATCATTTACGGGGTATCACAAGTACAAGCCATGACACCTCTCAGCAATGCCAATACTCCTCTGCTTGATATGGTCCTGTATATCACAACAAGTAGAGGTAAAAGTGAGGGTAACTGGCAAGTCATGAACAAGTCGATTGATGGATACCAAGTTGAAATTAAAATTAGGCACACAAAGAACATTATAGAGATGCAGATCCTTGGTGATTCTAATAGTCCCAATGTGAGTGGCCTTAATCCTTGCAACATTAGGCAGAGTTACAAAAGCATTGTCAACAATATTATATTGTGAACATCATGAAAGATTGTAGGAGACATGAGTTGATGCCCCTGAATCAAAGATCCATTTATCTGATCCAATTAGTTGAGACCTTTGCAGATTATAAACTAGAAAAATACCTGCAGAGACATGCTTAGTGTCAACAATTGAAGCCACAGAAGAGTTACTTGAGAACTGAAACCTCCAACTCTTGATGTATTCTGCACTATAGTGGAGCTAGGTCCCTATTGCATGGTCTACCTCATCATGGCCATCAATCATTGGACCTACTCTGCACTAAAACCAAATTGAGCTCCTCTATTGTCATCAAAAGTTATAAAACTAGCTGCAACAACTTGGTTTCCCTTTGGTTTGGGCTTCCAACTAGGAGGAAAACCATGTAACTTGAAGCATTTATCCACTGTGCGTCCTTCCCTATTGCAATGAGTACAATAGACTTCTTGTAGCCAAATTTCTTAGCTGACTGAGTAGCTAAGACTGATGGTGACTGTACAGCTTTAGCAAATGGGACCATTGCTATATGTTGTCTCTCATGTTGTCGCACCAAATACATAACTCTACTTATAGAAGGCAAGGGATCCATCATGAGTATCTGTGTTCTTATGTTGTCAAAATTATCATTTTAGCCAGTTAAGAAACCCATAATATGATCCTTCTCAAGCTAATCAGCTATCATAGTAATTGTCCACTTGTTAAGTATGCATTTATGTGCATCGATATATAGGAACGGGTCTAAACTGCATTAGCTAATCCTAAAGTGCCTTATACTTGGAGAAAAACTCATTAATACTGAGAATACCTTGTGACGTTTTGGAGATCTGACGCTTGATTCTTGCAATCTTCACAAAATCTCCTTATCCAAAGCGTTCATGGAGATGATCCCACAGATCTGCAGCCGAATCGTACCAGAGGAGGCTCTCTCCAAGTTCTGGCTCAATAGAATGCACTAGCTAGTGAATCACTAGTGTGTTGCATCTTTTCCAAGCTGGGTAGAGAGGATCGCTTCTCTCTAAGACAAGTAGGGACACAAAGCGAAGGATCTACAGACATGGATGTTGTAGCAGCAGTTGGTGTTGGTTCTGTAGCCATGATGGCTTAGCAGATTAAAGGGTGAAACTTTACTAAGATAGAAGAATGCAGAAGAAATTAAGAGCTATGCTTTGATACCATGTTGAGAAAGGAAAGAAACTCGAGTTACACCATTAATGGCGAGTGAGAAACCTTGAAGAAGGAAAAGAGGAAGGTGAGAACCAAAGGCCAAAATGGAAAATATTTGGTATATTCACACTTACTAAAAGAATGGTTACAAGCTAGGATTAAATACTAGGAAGAAAAAGAAAATAAAAACTATACAAAAATTCCTATTACAAATGAAAAAGAAATCTATGACGTCATCAAATCTTCCTAGAAAAGTAGGCCTCCAATCATCATGTGCTAACTAACTCTATCTTTTCGTGGAAAGCAAAGCTTCCTCGTGCTCTGTGCTGCATCACCTGGTTAGGTGTCATTATTCCAATATGGGAGAGTGCACGGGAATAAGGTGAGCTCAGTTGAGCTTTTGCTGGACCGCGACTCTTTCCCTGTTGGACTTCTTGTTGGGCTTTGTCCCTGATGAGCCCAAAACTCTTTTATTAGAGCTGAAGCTAAAGGACCAAAAACTTCTTCTTCTTCACTGATTTGAGCCTTGGATTTCAACACAAGCTCAATCCTAAGCTTCCTTCATTCAGATAACATATATCCAACTTTTCACGTTTCTCAATTTAAAAAATGGATACCTTCGAGTTGACTCCAAAGAGAGCCTGTAGCAATTGTGGATCGACATCCTGTGAAGAGGATAATCGAGTGCTGGTTCGATGATAAAATTCTCTGATTCAGGATGCATCGCGAGAGTTCAACTCTGAGTTGAATGAGCAATTTTCTTCCAGCTCCTCGCAGACAAGGATTTCAAACAAAAATAATTTTATAATTGGATTTGATTCGTCGATTTCTAGAAATAATTCAGGAAGAATAATGAAAATAGGGGACACAGATTTTAACTTTTTGGAAGTCATCCCTTGGGTTGCAATGGTCATTTCTAAGGGCTACACAGATACTTTTATTAGCTGTTAAATTACTCTTGTGTCCCTGGAGTTTGGTAATATCGTCTTTCGCGTCAATTGATTTTCAGGTTTTCTCGTCCCCAGTGTTTGGTTTTATTATACTCTCGCGTCTATTACTCACGTCATCAATCAGTTTTGATGTAACATGCCTTTTGTATCCTTACTAAAAAATAAAAAATTAAAATTTCCCTTCTCACTCATTGGCCATGGAGGACGCCCAACAAGCTCCTGAGCATTCGGGGATCGACCACAAGGCGGACCCGCCGCCCCTTCTCTACGTTTGCATCCCGGCCAGCCTCGACAACATGTCTCAGGTCTCGCCTCATCCTAGAACTTCAACTCCTCTCCCTCAGCATCGACTACCAAGCCAACTCGTCGTTGCAGAGCTTCTACATGGGAGCATACTAGGCCGCCATCAACAACAGCGACATCCCTAATCTCCCCGTCGATGACACCGTTGAGCGCAATTCCCTATATATATCCTCTTCTTGTTTTAATTCTCTTATTTTCTGTTGGTTTTTAGGCTAGCGAGAGTTGGAGATCTTTGCCAGGGAAGCAGGGAGGGTTGTGCTCTGTTGCGCGATCAGCTTAGGGAAGAGATATTGATAAATTTTTAGCATAGCAGTCGATTTTTTAGGAAAGAGTCACCAGAGAAGAAGCTCAGAGTCACTCCAGAGGGTTGGAAAAATTATTTTCGGAAACTGAGGGATGTGAAAGGTGATATTATCAAACCCCAAAATATAAGTTGGGTTTTTTTAATAAAGGGTAAACAAGTCCTTGTACTAGTTCAAAAAGTCTAATTATCATCTTGTACTTAAATTTGGTTCATATAGTACCCTATATTAAAAGGGAGCGGATTTGGTCCTGGAAGGCCAAATCCAACCAGGACCGTCCTGGACGATTCAATGGTTGTTTTAGTTATGATTCAATGGTTCACTTAATTATGATTCAATGGTCTACCTATATATGATTCAATGGTTCATTTTTTCCCGTCCCGGATAAATCGGGGTCCGTTCCAGTTACCCAGTTACGATTCAATGGTTTACTCAGTTACGATTCAATGGTTTACTCAATTACTATTCAATGGTTTACCCAGTTATGATTCAATGGTTGTGGGATTTTTTTATTTTGCACCCTCGTATTTCTGCATTTTTGCAAAATAGTCCCCGCGTGTCCTTCAATAAAAATCCTCCAGCATCGCGCTGGATTTGGCCTCCAGGACCAAATCCGGTCCCATATTAAAAAGTCCTTGTACTAGCCGGGGGAAGAGAGAAAATATAATTTGGGTTTTTTTAATAAAGGATAAATAAGTCTCTTTGTATTAGTTCAAAAAGATTAATTATCACCTTGTACTTAAATTTGGGTCATATAATACCCTATATTTTTCAAGTTGGAGCAAGTAACACCCTTTAGTGGCACTTCATCATTTTAGTGGCGTCCACGTCAACGAAAATACAACTATTTATTTTTAATATTAAATTGAAAAATTTTTAATTTTGGTCCTTGTGATTTCACATTTTTTATGATGTGATCCTGTAATTTAAAAACGACTTTTTGAATCCTGAAGTTA
This sequence comes from Hypericum androsaemum, assembly GCA_963995505.1. Taxonomy (NCBI): domain Eukaryota; kingdom Viridiplantae; phylum Streptophyta; class Magnoliopsida; order Malpighiales; family Hypericaceae; genus Hypericum; species Hypericum androsaemum. The sequence goes on along the minus strand of OZ023185.1, from coordinate 10,030,878 downwards.
TACTTTGTTTTTTCACTTAGAGGCTCGGGACCCTCCCCATGCCTAAATCTACTCAAAACCTAAAAACCGACATCGTGACAAATCTGGAAAAGCTTGTTGAGGAGATGCTGAGATGCTGCAGCAATGTAGATTTTATTATGGCCGGCAGCCATGCTTGCTATGCCGGAAACAATTATTGAGATTGATGGATGATAAGGCCTCGACAGAAGATTGAGTTCCCCAAGGACAGAAGCTAGGCTGCCACTTGCATTGTGGTCCGAAGCGTTTGGCTGATATTTCTAAACAGGCAAATAACCGTGAATCGTCAGCTAACAAGAAGAAAATGACTTCAAAATGGAGTCGTCTCTCCAGCTGACCCCAGTGGAGCAGAAACACACATTATCTGCAAATTGAGTCACCTCCGGCGTCAATTTCCAACAGATTTGTAAATGGAGTCAATATGGAAAGATACTTACAACTACAGATCCAGAAATGGAGTCAAGTTCACCAAAACTGCAAGAAAAGCTACACTTTCAACACACACGGTGGCGAGAGTAAAGTCAAAATTAAAATTCCTTCTAAACCCGAGGGAATCATTGATCATCAGAAGAAAAGAAAGTTAAAGACGAAAAATTATCAGAAACAAGAACACGTAGACGGAACTGGCCCAAAAGGAATTACTACAGGACTACTTGTATCAAGATTGCTTAGTCAGGGTAATATCTTGCATCGATAGATGATAGTTAAAGAAACATTGACTAAGCCTGGGTGATTACGATACGCTTGTTCTGTCCGCAGCTGTACTAAACACAATGAGCACACTCCATTAACTGAGTCTGATTGAGGTGTTCAACAATCAGAATCGAAATGGGTGGCACAAGGTAAACTATTGGCTATGTTTAAAAAAAAGAGAAGATGGCCAAACCTTGTACACAGATAATAACGTGGACTCATAAAATCGAGTCGAGTCTTCTTGTTTTCTTTGGAGACTTTGATTGAGCTCCTTTTCAGTTGGAAGCCTAATTTTGGATAAAAAATTTGACGTGGTGTGCCACGCCAGCCACAAAATGATGTCATTTTTAGGTTTGGAGTAGATTTAGGTTCGGGGTGGGTCCCGAGCCTCTAAGTAAAAAAAAGTGTAACTATAAGATTTAAAAAATCGTTTCTAAACCACAGAATCACAGTACAAAAAATGTGAAACTACTAGGACCAAAATTGAATTTTTCCCAATTTAATATTAAAACTAAATAGTTAAAATTAAGTCAACAAATGACGTGTCAAATTTTTGTTGACGTGTCCACCACTAAAATGATGAATTATCACTCTTACTTGCTCCAACTTGAAAAATATAGAGTACTTTATGACCCAAATTTAAGTATTGGGTGATTGATAATAAGACTTTTTGAACTAGTACAAGAACTTATTTTTTATTTTTTATTTTTTAAAATATCAAAGTTGCTCTTTTTCTATACAAGGCCAAAATTGTATAAAATATATTCTAATCTAAGGACTATACTAGTGTGAGGTTGGTCATTCCGGCTTTAGATTGGGTACGAAGTGAATAAAATCATTCCGGACGGTTTAGAGTGAAGGGGACCGCACTAGCATGCCCCGTTATGTGATACTGGCATGCCCCGTTGTGTGATACTGGCATGCCCCGTTATGTCATATTGGCTAGTGTATTTTCCGTGTTTGCGATAGTGGCATATCCCATTTATGATATTGGCCTGTGTAATTTTTTTTATTTTGGTCCCCGTATTTCTATATTTTTACAAAAAAGCCCCCGCGTGCCTTCACTCCAAACCGTTTGGAATGGGGGCATTCCGTACTCAATCCCACCCGGGTCATTCCTACTTGTCAAACAGTTAACACAATTCGTCATAGGAGTCATAAAAAAATGCGGCGACTGATTGGGTACTGTTTGTATACTGTGGGCAGTACCATTCGGGTGAAATCTAAGCCATTAATTTCTCCTAAAAAATGTGTGCGGTAATCTAATGGCTGAAATTTTTTGCGTGTGATCCCATGACATTTTTGGTAAGATTCTTTTTGCCCTATATGGCATTTTGGGTAAGATTTCTGAAAAAACAAAATTTATTTTTTCTCCTCATTTTTCTTTCTTTCTTTCTCATCCTCTTTCTTTGTTTTTTCCTCCTCTTCATTTTTTCCTAGCTTTCTTCTTCTCCTCTTCCTTTTTTTCCTTTTCCTCATCTTTCTTCTACATCTCTTTCTCTCATTTCTTCTTCTCCTCCTCTTCTTTCTTCTCCTTCTCCTCCTTTTCTTTTTTTTCCTCTAGCAAGTCATCGTTTTCAAAGGTGTCCCGTTGTTTTTTAAAGGCACAAGACAATGACGGATCAGGCAAAAAAATTGACACATCAGAAAAAAAATAACGGCACATCAGGCCAAACCAACGATACAACAGTTTCAAAGGCAAAAATATAACGGCACATCAGTTTTATAGGCAAAAATACAATGACGCATAAGTTTTAACAGCAAAAATACAACGACACATCAGTTTGGAAGGAAAAAATCACAATAGCACATCAGTTTTTCAAAGGGGTGCAGTCATTTTTTAAAGGCACATCAAATTTTTCAAAGGCGTGCAATCATTTTTCAACGACATATTAGATTTTTGCCTGATGTGTCATTTTTCTATGTGTGCGCCGTTGAGATTTTTGTGTGACGTGCCCTTGGAATTTGAAATATAATTGTAATTAATGATATCCTTGATTATAAGGAATCATCATAATTTCAAGAGAAATTTTTTTATTGGAAAAATATATTCATTAATGAAAATAATTGAAATCTCTATCTTTAAGAAAAATAATCAATGTCTTGCCTTTTTATAAACATTAATGACAGACGCATTCCTAAATTGTCCTTGACTATTCATTAATACTACAAAACGTCATCACACGTATAGTCTCAGCTATTTTAATTTTGTGTAGTCCCCTTAGTGCTGCTGGACCCCAAGCAGTACCCAATCCGGGTTAAAAAAATTTACATAGTTCATGAATTATATATATATTAATATTTTTAATTCATAAGAATGAAAAATGACTAACTAAGGTCCAGAGATCATCATTTCATTTTACGGAAAAAAAAGAATCAATGAAAAAGTTTCGTCATCGTCGGTGAACAGAATTGTTACTAGGACTGGCCGGGAATGGAAGGACCGAGAGGAAGGGGATGAACTTGTGTTTTTTAGGGTATTTTTATCATTTCAATGACAAAAAAGAAAAATAGAGCGAATGACGTCAGCGACGGATCCCATAGTATAATAAAACTAAACACATGAGACTTTATCATCTAATTTGATAATAGAGGGACTAAATCATTGATTTAGTCATACTAGGGGACCTGAGAATAATTTACCCAAAAATATATATATACCTCGGGTTCTACCAAAAAATTATATATATATATATATATATATATATATATATATATATATAGACCTCAGGGGCAAATTTTTTTTGGAATAACTTTATTTTAGTACTTTGTAGTTTGGTCATTTGACACTTACAATCCAATAATTTAAAACGCATCAAAATGGTCCCTGGGATTTCAAAGAGACTTTACAGGCAGCTGCCTTTTGCCCGAAATTAAAATGGTTAGGGGCAAATATCGGAAACTATTTTGATGCATTTTCAACTACAGAAATGTAAGTATCAAACAGTCAAGTTACAGAGTACTAAAGATAAGTTTTCTCTATTTTCTTTTGACAAGTCCCAAGAGCAAATTGTGATGATTTGTTTATGTCGCAATAACCTCGACTCACGAGATGCCCAATTTGGTAATGAACCCTAAATCGCAAAATTGGGAAGGTTTCTTCCCCAAACTCACTCCTACAGAAATCAACCACCCCAAAAGCTCCCTCCATAACAGGGTACTCGTTGGCGAAGGGGGTGGTGATCAGGAAGCACATCGCCAGCGGCAACTTCACTGTCGGTGGTTAACCGTGGGTTATCTACTTCTACCCTGATGGCAAGAACCCCGAGGAAAACTCCTCCTACGTCTCCGTCTTCATCGCCCTCGCCTCCGACGTTTGCGCCCTCTTCGAGCTCACCCTCCTCAACCAGTCGAGCCACCACAAGCACAAGGTCCGCTCCCACTTTGACCGCTCCCTCGACTCCGGCCCCTACAACCTTAAGTATCGCAGTTCCAAGTGGGGTTACAAGAGGTTCTTTAGGCGGACGATGCTCGAGACCTCCAATTTCTTCATAGACGACTACTAGAAAATTCATTGTATTGTTAGGGCTGTTGTCTCCGCGATTGATTCCTATATCAAAAATACTCTTGAGTTTCGTTTATTCTTGAATTGGGGATTTAGGGCTCGATGAAGGCTGGTCTTGAAGATGAGTTCTTATAGTGTGTTTTCTGCTTCTGGTATTGTTACTCTTTTGGTCAGAATCGGTTTGACATCGCTGACGGCGAGAAGGGGACGATCCAAAGGAAGAAGATGGACTTTGTTATATTTTTAACGGGTATTTTTGTCATTTCAAAAATAAAAAAAAAGAGCGGGTGATGTGAGCGAATGATTCTATAGTATAATAAACTAAATACGGGAGACTTATCATCTATTTTGATAATCAATGGGCTAAATTATATATTTAGCTATACTAGAAGGACCTGAGAGTAATTTACCCTATATTTATTTGGTGGAACCTGGGATTTATATTAGTTAGGTAAATTACTCTCAGATTTCTGAGATTTGGTCATATCGCCTCTTGCGTCCCTCAGTTTCCAAAAATGATTTTTCTGTCCCTCGTGTTTGGTTTTATTATACTTTTGAATCATTCGTTGACGTTATCAATCAATTTATATATTTTTAATCCTAAAATAATTATTATACTCCTAAAATTGAAAAACCAAGTCACACAGGTCGTCTCTTACATCCCCTCTGGTGACCCTTACACCTTCTCCAGCGACGACGACTTGACCACCATAATAGATAAGGACATATGTCTCGCATTTTATTTCTAAACGAGATCAATTCCAACATGCTCTACCTTTTTCCTTCCATCTATATTGTACCCTCTCTCCTCTCCGATCGCTCTCTTCCCCTAGCTGAGAAGATGGTCTTGGAAGAGAGAGCAGCCAAGAAATGAGCTTTTAACTTCTAAAAAAAAGAGCTTTTAGGGAGCCGCACTAGACTTGTAGGAAAGTGAGATAATTAAATTAGGGATCAACTTCTTTATCCCACAGATTGGGAGCCGCATTAGAGGAAACCATTAATTTCTTGATTTTAATCGATTGGGATTTCTTGCTTTTAATCAATTGGGTTCTTCATCGTCTAAAGAGGAAGTGATCGTCTTGACAACGAACGAACCAAAACACCAGATGACGCTTTGGATTAAAATTGCCGGGGAATGGAGGTTGCAAAGTAGTTGCTGATGTTGATTTAGGGTATACAAATTGATTTGGGGATTCGCTCCCACAAGGATTTGTCGGAGAACAGAGGTTGCCGGAGAATGAAGGTTGCAAAGTACGCCTTCTGGAATAAACTCCCAAGCTTTTTTGCCCATGAATGGAGGTTGCGCTGAGGTGGAAAAAGTGAGGGATTTGTCCATGATTTTTTAATTAATTTTTGCATGGGAAATAAGTCGTTTACTTGGAAAAAATTGATTGATAATTAAGGAGTGCACAACAATCAAATTAGGGTAAATTAGGTCGATGGTCTATAGTAAAATTAACAGTAGGTCTCTTGTCATTTAAAAAATTATTTTGTCATCTCTACTTTTAATTTAAATATTAGTTTCGGGTTCTTGGGTGACGTCAGCAATTATCTTTTCATTTTTTATCATGTAAAATGACTTTTATATTCTTAAACAAAAAATAAAAAAATCTACCATCTTCAACCTTTAAAACACCAAGAACACAAGAATACCCAACCTACAAATCAACCAAAAATAAACTTTAATCTAATCAAAAATCACGTTCGTCAATTCGTCACCTTTAAACCAATCAACTTTTCTGATTTTTTACCTCTCTGGACAATTAGGAAAATTAAGCCAGGTACGGAGGTAGACGAAGAAGATGGGTTTTGGAGGTCGGAGACGCAACCTCCTTAGCACATCAAGCTTCGACTATTGCATCTGAGCTTCCTGCACCTCTCCTCCGGCCTCAACCCTGTACTTGTCTCCGATGAGGACGACAACGACTCCTCTGCCGCCGCTCGTTGGCCTCGCGTAACTAGGATATGGCTCCATCGGTGTTCTGTTTGTGAAGGAAGCTCCGCCCAGCCCCCACCGCCCCCTAGCTCCAGCGGATTGAGATATGATTAGATTAACCATAAACAGACCCAAACCGCCCTATTACGTGGAAACCCCAACATAATTTTGTTGCAGCTTTGATTCATTCTGGAGAAAACACCTAGAAGGGATTTAAGGATTTAAATATTGCATCTTTTTCCAAACCCATAAGTCAAACACGAATGGATGAATGGGGATTTGGGTGGGTGTTTTCGAAAGACGATCTAGAGGTTTTGAGAAGATTGAGTCGAGATTGAAGAAGATATTATTACATGCTTAAAATGATTTTTATTTTTGGTTGATTCTTGGCTGTTGTTGGTATTCCAAGGTTAAAGAAGATGATTTTTTGTTTTTGTGTGCAAGAGTATAATGATTATTTTACATGACAAAAAAATGAAAAAGAGTGCCCGAGACCAACATTTAATCAAAGAGCAGGGACGACAAAAAAAATTTCATAGACCAGGGACCTTATTGGTAATTGTGCTATAGATTAGGTATCTGAGAGTAATTTGCCCTTCAAATTAACCTATGTACAAGGAAAGACCAAGAACAGTAACATAAAACCCTAAACCCTAGAAGCTCCTCCTCCCCCGCTGGCTGCTTCTAGAGCCTTCTCTCCTCCTCGATATAAAAATAATCCCCTCTTCCCCTCTGCACCGACCTCTTCTGTTCTATCCCAGTAACCTCTCTCTCTCCAGCTCCGCTCATTTCGGTCTCTAAAGTTGACACCTTTTTTGCCGGTTCCTCCACCTGACAATGTATCGTTACGCCTCAAGCCTCGCTTCTAAAGCCAGGTGGGTTTGGTCTCTCTTCCCATTTCCGTATCTGGGTTACCTTCAAAATGAGGCTAATTTGTTTTTGTTTTCTTTTCACAGGATGGCCAGGGTGGTCAGTGGTCAACAGGTTGGGTGCTCTGCCCTGATAAATTATCTAACTCTGGCTTATAAAGTCTGTGTCTTTTGGTTGTTATGTGTTTGTTGGTGTTGTGTAGATTGGAAGTAGATTGAGTTGGAGCAGGAACTATGCAGCTAAGGAAATTAGATTCGGCGTGGAAGCTCGCGCCTTGATGCTCAAAGGTGTTGAGGAGCTTGCGGATGCCGTCAAAGTCACCATGGGGCCTAAGGTAATTGGGTGGTATCCTCCCTTGATCTGTTTGGTCGTGGAGGGTACACGTGTTTATGTTCGATTTAGATTGCTGAAGCATGGAGATCAACTTTTTGTCACGAGTTGGAACGGCCTGAATTGAATGGGTTGTTTCAGTTCCCTTTGATGTTTAAATATTACTACCAATTTGTGGCATACTTAATGTGATGTTTGGTGTGGTCTCTAGGGACGCAATGTTGTGATTGAGCAAAGCTTTGGCGCCCCAAAAGTGACAAAGGATGGCGTTACGGTTGCTAAGAGTATTGAGTTCAAGGACAAAGTCAAGAATATCGGTGCTAGCCTTGTTAAACAGGTGGCAAATGCTACCAACGATGTTGCAGGAGATGGTATGTTTCATTCCCCATTCTAGGTGCCGGATTGCTTAAGCAGTAGTTGCTTTGTTCTTTGTAGTCTTTGGACGATGGACCTTGTTATTTTCACTTCTCCTTCTAAGTTTATGTCTCTAAATGAATAATACGGTTGTCACTGAGAAAATAGAGTTGTCCAAATGTTTTCTGCAGGGACTACCTGTGCCACTGTTCTTACCCGATCAATATTCGCCGAAGGATGCAAGTCGGTTGCTGCTGGTATGAATGCAATGGACCTAAGGCGGGGTATCAGCATGGCAGTTGATTCTGTTGTGACCAACTTGAAAAGCAGAGCACGAATGATAAGCACCTCTGAGGAAATTGCACAAGTTGGTACAATATCTGCAAATGGAGAGCGAGAAATCGGTGAGCTCATTGCAAAGGCCATGGAAAAGGTTGGCAAAGAGGGGGTCATCACAATTCAGGTAACTTTTACTTCGTTGTTACGTGCAAGTTACTATGGGTTCTAATGGAAGACGCTGTGTAGGAGATGGAGCAAACCTTTTGGCTGTATTGCATTGTGGTTGTTCATTATTTTATTTTTTGTAAACGGATGATTATCTGCAAAGATACGAAGTCTGAAATTTAGTCGTTGAGTTTATTCACTTCCAGATCATTATCAGTGTTGTGCAGATACCTGTCTGTAGATTACCACTGATTTTGTCATCCATTTTGTTCATTTTTATACAATAAAATAAGTAGTACTGTGATTCTATAATAAGTGGGTTTACATTAGGACTGATATCCCCGTAGACTGTTGGTAGTCTCCCATCAAATGTTCTTTTTTAGTTGGTAAGCTTTAAGGCATTGTAGTAGCTATTGGACTTCTTGAGGTTTTTCCCCCTTATAATCATTGAATTAAATAGGAATCAGTTTGTCATCCTTATGTTCTGTGGGATGTCTAATTGTAATGACTACTGCAGGATGGTAAGACATTGTACAATGAACTTGAAGTGGTCGAGGGGATGAAACTGGACAGGGGCTACATATCACCGTACTTCATTACTAACCCGAAAACCCAAAAATGTGTAAGGCTTTACATTGTACTTCCTATTGTTAACATTAAATCTTCTACAATACTAGCTGTCTGTTTATCGCCATTGTTAACTTTACGTGAACACTCTTTATTTTCTGATTACTACATTGTAATGGATTCTTCTGGCTTCACAGGAATTAGATGATCCTCTCATTCTAATTCATGAAAAGAAAATTTCAAGCGTAACTGCTATTGTTAAAGTTTTGGAGTTGGCTCTGAAGGTAAGGATTTGGTTCTCATTGATATTCACCATTATAATGTCCTAATGCTCTTGAACCTCATGTTTTCTTTAAGCTTTGAAATTAAGGAAAATATCTAATGCATGTGCAGAGACAAAGGCCCTTATTAATTGTCGCTGAGGATGTTGAAAGTGAGGCCTTGGCCACTCTTATTTTGAATAAGCTTCGTGCTGGAATCAAGGTATGATACTTTGTGCAGTGGATTATTGGTCTGTCCATTTCCAGCTTATTATTCATCCACATTATGGGTCTTTATTGGTGGTGGCTGATGTGTTTTTGATCTTTGCTGTAGGTCTGTGCCATTAAAGCACCTGGTTTTGGAGAGAACAGGAAAGCTGGTTTGCAGGATCTTGCTGCCCTCACCGGGGGCCAAGTAAGTGTTATTCTGCTTTGCATGACTATTGCTTGTGCCTGCTCGAATCAGTTATTCACACGTTTACATTGTTTTCCATGTTTTAGGTAATAACTGAAGAGCTCGGGCTCAATCTTGAAAAGGTTGATTTTGATATGCTTGGAAGCTGTAAAAAGGTAAAAAAAATATCCTGATTTGCCTCTTGTGCGGGTATATCTCAGCAAGAATAATTGGCACTTTAATTTGATTTTGCTTTTGTCGGTTTGGTGATTTCATCGAAGTGTATCTCTTAGATGCCGCCGTTGGTTTGCTTGTAGGCTACTATATCAAAGGATGATTCAGTGGTCCTTGATGGTGCTGGCGACAAAACATCTATTGAAGAAAGATGTGAACAGGTATGTTTTCCCTCTTCCTGTCTACGATGTTTATTGTGGCCTTCGAAACCACTGTTAACGTTCTGTTATATTAACAGATAAGGTCTGTCATGGAGTTGAGCACTTCTGACTATGACAAAGAGAAGCTGCAAGAAAGACTGGCGAAACTCTCTGGTGGCGTTGCTGTATTGAAGGTCCATCACGTGCTTGCATGCAGTCGTTGGAATGAATTACATTCAATGTGGGACAAGAACAATGTGTGAAATTTTATTTATGATTTTCTGTTTATTTCACATGACAGATCGGAGGAGCTAGTGAGGCTGAAGTGGGTGAGAAGAAGGATAGAGTAACAGATGCTCTAAATGCAACAAAGGCGGCTGTAGAAGAGGGTATTGTGCCAGGTATTCTCCATTTTCCTTGACTTGGTTCTTACACTAGAAATCATGAACAGCGGATGAGTCTTAAAAATGCTATTATGTTCTCTAGGTGGTGGTGTGGCTCTTCTCTATGCTGCAAAAGAGTTGGATAAATTGCAAACTGCCAATTTTGACCAGAAGATCGGTGTCCAAATTATCCAGGACGCCTTGAAGGTTTGTCCGAATATTCCTTGTGTGTTAATTCATAGATTTAGCAAAAAAAATCAGAAATGTTATAGATTGTTGGATCTCAAGTTAAATCTTGTGTATAGAAGACCCCCCGAAAAGCTAAATTAACCAATAATTTGGTGCTCACCCTTTTGAAAACCATGTTGCAGACGCCTGTGCATACAATAGCTTGTAACGCGGGAGTTGAGGGTGCTGTGGTTGTTGGTAAGCTACTGGAGCAAGATAACCCCGACTTAGGATACGATGCCGCTAAAGGTATGCAATGCATCCCTTCCTGATGTAACGGCTCATTGTCTAGTCGAGGAGTATTTGTAAATGACGACCACTACTGCACTACAGGTGAATATGTTGATATGGTTAAAGCTGGAATCATCGACCCGTTGAAAGTGATCAGGACTGCATTGGTCGATGCTGCAAGGTAACTGCTAATCCGGCCCGTATTTTGCTCGTCAAACTACTTGCTCGTCATTGTTAACGAACCGCACATTTTTTGTGTTCTCTGTGTGCAGCGTGTCATCGTTGATGACAACGACTGAAGCCATAGTAACAGAGCTCCCCAAGGACGAGAAGGCGGCACCGGCAATGGGACCTGGCATGGACATGGACTACTGATGAGATGGAGATGACCCTGTGAAAATTTGACTAATCGAAATCCTTGGTCTTTGATGAAAGAACATTGATCAAAAGATGAACACTATATTTGAGAGGGAGTAGTTCCTGAGTGTCAAATCTTGGTTTCAGAAGGGATTGGCGGCTTATTATATACGTAGGCATTTTTCTAGTGGATAAGGCAGTTGTCACCTGGTGATAAGTTCAGCAGCATTTTTTGGGATTGTTTTTAATTGAAAAATGAACTTAACATTAAAAAATTTGAGAAGAATAAGTTAGAACTCTAAAATAAACTCGAAATATTAACTAAATATGTTAATTTTATGATTAATTATGCAAAGTTGAGTAGGAATTTATCGTCTAGAAAATTAAGAGTATCGTGACGTAGGCACATGTTGATGACAGGGGAGAACGAAAATATGTAATGCCACGTAAGCTGATTATTGCCAAAAAAAAAAAATAGACAGGGTATTGTATCCCACCGGAAAAAAAATAGACAGGCTATTGTAGGAAACTGAGGATTCACAAGAAGGGCCTTTGGTTCCCTTGCCGGTGATCAGGACCGCCTTGATCGGTTCATTGAAAATAAAAGAGTTCTTGTTGAGAACCTTAGTTTTATGGGTGAGTTGAATTAGACTGTCAAAAAAGTGAGGATTCACAAGAATGGCATTGGTTTTGGCTTAGAAATTTTTAGACGAATTTGATTGAATTGAGTATTTTTTTTCTTCACCCCAACTAAAAATATCAAAATGACCCACTTTTCAATCGTATTTAATAAATCTTTCATGTTGTCCCATATAAACGAATACAATTTTTAAAGTAGAATTTATTCTATCCCTTATAGGATAGATATTACCACCCAAAGTTAAATTTAGGCCGTCGATTTAATGATAAAGTGTGTATTAAAAATCTGACGGTTGAAAGTTCACGCATTTCTTTCCAGAGATATTTTAAACTTATACTCTTCTCCTCTTTCCTCCTCGTCTCCCCTCTCTCTCCACCCTTCTCCGCATCTCCATCCTTCTCGTCTCCTTCCCAAGATAAACTCAACTTTCACCACAAAAATTGAACGAAGAAAGAAGAATAAAAATAAAGAATCATAATTTCCATTTAATTTAAAGCCCTAATAGACCCAATAACAACAACAAAAACAACTCATCTACGATGGAAGATGGGGAAGTGTGAAGATGGGGAAGGGAAGAAGATGGGGTGGATGGCATGGTTCTTCGCCGTTGACGATCCCCCCTTCCATCATAGTCTTGAAAAATGTGCGAACTTCAGAAACGACACAGATGGAGCTCCCCGCCCGACCTTTAATTCTTTAATTGTTGTGCGAAACCCCACTTTAGTCGTTTGTGTTTGTGTGTCACGGTAAACCAGTGTCACTTTACATTTGGTATAATAATGTCACGATATACTAATGTTACTTTACGTGATATGTCAGTGTCACTATAAGTTTACTAGTATCAATTCATATGGTGTATCAGTATCACTTTGTGTGATATGTCAGTGTCACAGTTGGCATACAAAAATCACTTCATATAGTATACAAGTGTCACTTCGCCTGCCATACCAGTGTCACTCTGAGCATATCAGGTGTCATTTTACATGGACATACCAATGTTATACTAGTGCCACATAGATTTTAAATATAAAATTTTCAAAATTATCTATATGTATCTCTAATATCACAAATTTGTCATTATGATATACGCTTCATGTTGTATTTTCTATGTGGTACTTTTCCCTGCTCTATACTCAATCCAACCACATAATAATAACATATAATAATAACATTGTAGCACTCTCAATATTTAATTTAATTTTTTATTATGATTTTTATAATTATGGGGTTGAATTGAGTGTTGTCACTAATTGAAAGTATTAGGGCAAATTATCCTAAGAGCCCTAATATTTTGACTCCCGACCGCTCACGTCCCTGGATTTCCAAAAATGATTTTCCCATCCCCTTATTTGGTTTTATTATACTCTCGGGTCACTCGCTGACATCGACAGACAATTTATTAATTTTTAATCTAAAATGACTATTATACTCCTGAAATTAAAAAAAATAAAACTAGTCTTCTCCTACCTTCGTTCCGACAATATTTTATCTTCTCCGGCGACATTTTATCTTCTCCCGCAACACTACATCTTTCAGATTAAGATCCACCATTAATCCAAGTTGTGGACGACAACGAACAAATTAAAATGACGATTTGAGCAAGCTGTGGACGACAACGAACAAATTAAGATCCACCATTAAAAAAAAAGAAAACCCCGAATCCAGAACAACCATACCCCATGAGAGAGAGAGATCTCGAGGATTTTTTCATCTGGGGGCGGAGGCGGTTCTCCTTGAGCGTCAGTGAAGGTTGCTTCCCCTGGTGGAGTGGCCACGGTAGAAGCCACATCCGGAGGGAACCACAGTCGGAGACGACGTCGTAGAGGGGCTATTCCCTGAGTTTTTAACGAATCGACGAATCGGCATACTGGGTTACGGGTTTTGGACGAAGATGGCTCACGCGCTTCCTCCTCCTCAAGAAGCTCAACTGGGTTATGGGTTTGGTTGTCTCTTCCTTCTCGATTGACGTCGTCTCTGTGCTGGGTTTCTTCGATTTTCCCCGTTGCTAGTCTTCCATTTGGTTGATCCTTTTTCTGGGTTCGTTTCTTATATTGGCATTTTTGGTCGACGACGGGAACTCTTGGACGAACTCGTGAACACCTAACCAAAGTAGAGGGACGACGTGCGATGATGGTGGACGGCGGAAGACGGATGAGTGGACGGTGGATTTGGTCGCCGGTGATGAAGAGTGGAAGGTGGATGTGGTGGTCGGTGACGGTGGATTTCCGGCGTCATTCTTGCTGCTTTCGGCGTCGTCATTATTTTTTTAAAATTATATTTCGTAAGGGCATAAAAGTCATTTTAAATAAAAATTGACTGATGACATCAGCGAGATACCTAATAATCTAATAAAACCAAATACGGGGGATGGCAAAATTATTTTTGAAAACGGAGGGACACGAAAGGTCAGAAGTTAAAATACCAAGAATTTGAGGGTAATTTGCCCAAAGTATTATCTGATCGTTGCGGCTAATCTAAGGGAAACGCGTGTGACTTTTAATGGGATGGATGAGATTCACACGCATAACTTACAAGCGGCTTTTTTTAGGGCCAATTAGCCTCTGGTTTTTTGTTTATAGTTTTATTATTCGCAGGTCTCTGTCTTTCAAAAATAGTGTATGAGGTCCATACTTTTTAAGAAATATTGGTCTGAGATCTCCAGTTACCAGATCAGAAATTTTCTCCAACAGAGAGCCATCTGAAAAGATGAAAATATCCCTCTGGTCAATAATCCCATTTTTCGCTCTCCCGGCACCACCAGCGCCACTGACGACCGCCCATGGTGAAAATGATGGGGGGACGCACGGGAATGCACCCCAGCCCCCAGAAAATGAGGGCAAGACCGGCAGGAGGCCACCAGCAGCAGTCATGGCGGTGGCGGGGTGGTGGAGCTTAACATCGGATGGGGAAAAAATGATGCGGGCTCGATTGGAGGGGACCTAGCCCAAAATGACGACGAGGGAAGGACCGGCGGGGGCCCACTAACAACTAACAGGGCGGAGGCGGCATGGGGTGGAGGAGCGACGACGGTATGCTCTGGGAGATGAACAATACCCGCGGAGACGGAAAGGGGGAAACTGATTTCGGGGTCGATTGAGGAGGACCCAGACCAAAAACTCTACGAAGAAATCACTGGGGGGGCCCAGGTCCGTTGGGGGGCCACGCCATGGCCGGGCGGCACCGGGAGAGCTAAAAATGGGATTATTGCCCGAAAATCACCTCTGAGGGCTTAAGTTTTGACCAGAGGGGTATTTTCGTGTTTCTAGATGGCTCTCCGTCGGAGAAAATTTCCGATCCGGTGACTAGGGACCTCAGACCAATATTTCTTAAAAAGTAGGGACCTCATTCACTATTTTTGAAAGTCAGGGACCTACGAATAATAAAAATATAAACCAGATACCTGAGACCTGAGGTAATTTGCTTTTTCCTCAGGTAATTTGCTTTTTCTTATTGCTTGTTTTTCGTTAATATTTGTACAAGATATTGATTATTTTCCTTTAATGGTGTCTTTATTCAATAGGAACATGTTTCCAAGAATTATGAGATCTCTATAATCAAGAATTTTTTCCTTATTTTTATTAATAAGTAGCTTTATCCAATAAAGAACTGTCTCGTTGAATTATGAGATTTTTCTGTAATGAAGGATATCATTAATTATGATTATATTTTTAATTTTGAAAAAATAGTACAATTAAATGTTAAATAGTAACACTAAACACAACATGGTGTACCATTAAATGCAACATGGTGTACCATTAAATGCAACATGATATACCACTAAACATTAAATGGTTCCACTACATTCAGCATGCTATACCACTAACTAAATAGCAATATGATGTACCATTAAATACAACCATAGTTTTAAAAAATGCGGTCCGACCGCGAATCACCCTAAAAAGTGGGCCATTTTTCATGGATTATACGGCCTCCAGTTGAACTGCCCAAAATTTGATCAAACCGGATAGTTCGTCCTAATTTTTGACTCTACCCACTTGGTATGACCAGATTTTAACTAAATTAGTAAAAAATAAAAATAAAAAATCGTCATATCTTCGATTTCTACAAATCAACAAAGAAAAGTGGACCTTATATGATATAAATTGGTTGATATATCTAAAATGTGAATTTAGAAACTTATATTTCGACATTTTAGTCTATATATTATAGAATAATATCAAAAATTACAATATTGATAACTTTCAAACTATTAGCACTGTGAAAACCTTTCTACAAATTGACATTTAAAAAATCTCGTCTGACCATCCCAAAAAATTATTAAAACTAAGCTTAAGAAAACTATAACCTTTAAGCTACGAAATCTTTCCCTTTGGATGCAACAAGAAAGATTGATGGTATCCAATCTTATACGAAATTTTGGCATTTCTGAGTTTCAACGCTACAAATAAAGTAATTATTTTGAAAGAAAAGTACTCTTAGACAAGCATATATTATAGACAAAAAAGAATACACCAACACAAATGCCACATGGCACCAGCTGAGCTCTAGAAACAGATGGCAAGTCTGGGTGCCCGACACGTGTTGACAGCCCACAGATGAAAAGATACACATCACCGTGAGCTAGTCTAGTCATCTTTTTATCATCTTATTGGATTTGCGCACTCGAATCTACATATACAACTTATTTTGGACATTTTTTTACCAAGTCAGGAGAAGGGTAGCTTCTTCATCCCCGAGACGTAACTATCAATCCTAAGTAGTATGAACAATATATAGACCGGAAAGTATGCCCTTCAAACTATACCAACTGCATATATATCAGAGAAACTATGAGTTTCGGAGACGAAGTTGACCACCGGTTCATCCGAACCATTCGAAAAGCGGGCCGGTCCCGCCTTTCTTGTGAGCATCAGGAAGACTGGAGTAGCAGCAGAGGTTGTTGGACATTTCCCAGCTCCAGTCCTGTTTCCTTTGTACAGACAATGTCGACCATCGGTTCATCCGAACATAGTGTGATCTGATCTCTCCTTCACCAATGAGACTAGTTACAATTGAGTAGCTGCATTCATGGCCGCCCCAGACCTTGTCATCAGGATCAGCGCTTGAGCTCCCGTCCTGGTGGAAGTAGCGGTGCATAAGAGGGTGAGCGCCACTCCAGTACGGGTCCAGGTTTCTCCAGTACTCTGGAGCTGCCTGCAGAACATCGTTATGGTACATTAACATTTTCACAAGGAATAGCAGATGCCAGGATCATATTAACACCAATGAACGCAATTCTGTCAAAATTCAGAAAGGGAAGTACTTTTCTCAGCAGAAAACTTGCAGCACCCGAGAAGATAGTTCTGGTCGATATTCACAAAAGATGTATTCATGAAGTTCTCCAAGAAAGTTCACAAGCTACTTCCACTTTATTGCAATAGGATCATGTAAAAGTTCAAGAGTCGGCCAAAAATTATGGAAATAGGACAGAATTCTGTCACCAACAACGCACACTAGGCAGAATATTAAGACCAAAGAAAGATGGCAGACTTGAAAAAGTCAAAATCACACGCTTCGTGATATTGATTCCCCAGCCTTTCTGAGGATGCAGAATTGCACCTCGCTTTTACTTTCAACCGAAGCATGTCAACAGTTTCATGCTAATCACAGGATTCTTATACAAACAAAATCCCAATGTAATAAAACTTTTTATGTGCCCGAATCGCTCATGAGAAAATATACCATAAGATTTGTAGAACACGCGTGACGCGACAGCTTGGTGTAGAAAACTACCCTGATATTGTTGACAAGGTCTAGCTAGGAAGCAACTAAACCTCGGGCATTAGCTAGATGCAGGACATACACATTCGTAGAGATTCCAGTATTATTAACGTTAGTCGGATACATAATGCTACTACTCTGGAAACCAAAGGTAGTGAAACAGGGTTGGATAAGATATCTACCTTAGTGAACCGGAACTCCCAGGCATGATCACATAGATCATCCCTCCTGATACGAGTCTGAAAAACCGAAAGGAAAAAAGATAATAAGCTCGAGAGAGAACTCAATCAGCGTTGTATAAGCACAGAAGCATCACTGTAGTAATTCCGCAATAGATATCAGCAGAACGAAAAACCGAATAGATGCAAAGCAAAGCAAAGAATTAGCTCGTAACTCACACGTTTGCCGTCTGTAACAGCTAGCGAATATGCTGCGAACTTTGACAAACCCCGCATCTGTGACAGCCGAGGTATGTGTGCTTTCCCGAACCACAATTCCTCGCACTACAAAATACACGAAATGTTTAATCATTTCGGAATCGATTAGAGTCTCCGTATCCAACCGCGATTAGTAATCCGAACGAGTCTAATTCA
The DNA here is from genome assembly GCA_963995505.1 of Hypericum androsaemum. NCBI lineage: Eukaryota > Viridiplantae > Streptophyta > Magnoliopsida > Malpighiales > Hypericaceae > Hypericum > Hypericum androsaemum. Next base: position 10,012,980 of record OZ023185.1, on the reverse strand, counting down.
TTATATACAGAGCTGATTCATACAAAAGAGGAGCAAAGGAAAGGGGGAAACCTTAGAGGCCCAAAGGCGGTCGGTGGAGGCGACGGCGTGCCAGTCGCGGGAGACAACGGTAGATAGTGCCACGCTGGTTGCGTCGAGGTAGCTCAAGATCTTCGTCATTAGGTCCATCCCAAACACCTCCAGTGGGTCCCTTGTCATTACAATGGGCCCCACCTCCCCTTCTTCTTCCTCCTTCTCCGGTTTCTTCTTCCTCCTCTTCCTACTCCACCCTCCCACCTCCTCCATCGCCTTCTCTTCCTCCGTGAAGGGAGGATGTGCTGACCTGGCAGGCGTTGTTTGGGTGGTTGTGGATGATGGGGGTGGGGTGCGTGGTTTTTCTTCCAAGTGGTATAAAAGACCAAAATAACTGCAATCGGTCGGTGAGTGAGGGGAAAGGGGTGTCAGTCAATTTGGGGAACTTAAAAATATTCGCACTTCATTTGTTCCTTTCTCTTATTATGTTTTGCTTTGTTTAAGGTTGTAGGACAGTGAACTTGTGTCGTGTCAGTGAATCGCTCTTTTAACGGTGATCATTAGATTTTTATTCTGGTGAACTACTCTCATATTTTTTATAGGTAAAATTTTATTAATCACTATCAGTATTTATATATTACATATAAATATGAGATTGTAGTTGCATCCTTCGGCAAAATTTTGAGGAATATTCTCTTTATAACGTCTCCTAATTTGATCGACTGTCTCCACATATAAATACGGGTTTTTTCTAACGTGCTTTGTCCTTATTCGCACGCATCTCGAAAACTTCCTATGAGGTCACCCATCCTGATCCTACTCCCGGCCAAACACGTTTAATTATCTCAGGATGTGTGCTGGAAAAGAAAGTACACCTTGTAGATATGGATAGTCAAATCAAATCATTTAAGCATTTCAGACAGTATAAACCATATCACACTCTTATTCAATGTTGAGTAATGTCGACATCTTTTTAGCATTATTTTAAAATGTATGATCTGACTAATCATATTGCGATCTCGAATCAATATTGAGTATTTTTATGCAAAATTCTGGAGAGCAATCCTAGTCAACATAGTTGACCACCTGTTAAATCACCGGGATCGGCCAGTTCGCCTAGTTCAACCAACAGTTGCAGACCAAATTGTCCAATATTTTTAAAACAAATATGTTTTCTAATCTTGTTACATCGAAAGTGATTAAATTATATTTTGATGTTGATATATGATAAATTTTCTAATAAAATTAGAGAATATTTAGAATTATTTGATATTTTAATACTAAATATAATTATTTAACAAAATATATGTCACAAAAAATCTTTGATTTGAACAATTAAAAATAGTAGAAATCTAAGTCGCCTCCAAGTCCATTTTAAAAACATTGTTTCTTAATTAGGCTTGAACTCAAACTAATTTAAACTTCTAGTCACTCGAACCAATATTGATTCCTTATTATATATATATTTTTTATTTTAACTAATTGATATCTGATTTATTGGGCTGACTAATTCAATTTCGAGTCGGTTAGGATCTTTAAAATGTAGCAAAACTCTTCCAACAACTATTTAACACTACTGTGTAGGAGTGAGTTCGGTGCGGTTTTGCGGTGTCGGTGTGAAAATTGACACCGCACCGCAACTTTTTTTTTTGTAAAATCCACACAGTGCGGTTTGCGGTTTGGTCGAAAACTGCGGTGTTCGGGGTGGCGCGGTGTCGGGGTGGTGTGGTGTGGGTTGCGGTTTGGACCACAAATTCGAACTTGGCCCATTTAAGTAGTCCCAAATTTAAAAAATGGCTAATTTCATCAATTTTTTGGGCAAAAACTAAGCCCACAAATTCACAACAAGCCCACGCTTAAATATAGTAACAAATCAACACTAAACCTATTTTAAATATAGTAACAAATCAACACTAAACCTATATTAAAACGACGTCGTTTTATAGATGCGGTGCAGTGCGATTTTGCGGGGTGAAAAAAATAAAAAACTGACCCCGTACCAAAAGCATACGGCGCGGTGTGGTGCGGTTTGAAAATACCACTTTACTTTTGCAGTTTTAATTTTTTCGGTGTGGTTTGGTACGGTTTGCAGTTTGTTTCGGTTTTAAGTTCACCCCTACTGCTGTGTACTAGTTGATATAAGTACATATGTAATTTGGTTTGTTGGCGAGTAACGAATTGCCTAATGTAAAACTGAGGGAAACTCTGAAGTTTAGCCAAATTAACGTTAGGTAAAATTATCGGTAGATGTACGTTCGTGATTGAGACCTTTTTTGGGAGGAGCACATGGTAAACGAGGTACAAGTTTTACAAGAACTGAAGGGACTTCACAATCTAGAGAGGCCGAGACCCTTCAATCCGAACTACATGTTGGTACAAAACTCCCAGAACACAAAATCAGAATACGTAGGAAATTATGGTTTCTCAGCAATCTTATTAGGTGGTCTAGTAGATATCCGAATACCGAGTGTATAAACCAAAAGAAATTATTTATGGTTACGGTGGCCACTCGATTTGATCCAGAACTCTCTCTTCCCGCTGAGGAAGCTTAGGACCTTGTCATGCTCGGGCAAGTTGTCCTTGATTCCAGGAACTGCCTTGAGGTTCTCCGACCAGGCATGGAGTCGAGGAAATGTGTCGGCCGTCACAAACTTTATACCAGATATCTCCTCCACTGCCGCGAAGGTATGGACAATCCACCCGAGGGTAATGTCGGCCAGTCCAAGTGTATCACCTCCAAAGAACTTCTTATCACCTAGACCATGCTCTTCTATGGTTCTCAACACCTCCCAGTTGTGGCTTATGGCCTTCTCTTGTTCTTCTCCGAGCAGCCGGAAGAAAGCGAACATCGGTCTTACCTATAATCACGTGAAAAAAAATATTGAACCACGAGATAGTTGGTAAAAAAGACGGGATACTAATAAAGATTAGTAAGTTTACCTGGTCATCTATGAACTTGGCCCAGAAACGGATGTTTGCTCTCTCATGTGGGTCCTTGGGGAGGAGTAATGGGTCCTGAGGCCAAGTCTCGTCGATGTACTCGAGAATCACCAGCGACTCGGATATTGGCTTCCCGCCATGCACAAGAACTGGCACCTTCTTGTACACCGGGTTGTACTGGAGAAGCAGGTCGCTCTTGTTTTCGAGCTCTTCGGGGAGATACTCGCAGCTTACACCCTTCAGCTTCAGAGCCCACACGACCCTTTGGCTGAATGGGCTCTGCCAGAACCCGTGAAGCTTCACGTCCTCCATGTTAAAATCCTGCACAAGAGAGAGTTGGAGATTGTGTGTTAAGGGCTTAGGCCTGCGTGGTGGCTTATTTAAGGGCCAATTGGGTTACTTGGAGGAGTTTGCTTTGGCTTCTGCATTTTGACTAGTCTTAATGATGATGATTTCAATGGCTTCTTGTCTCCTTCCGAAAAAATTATCTGTACAGTAGAAGAAACTTGGCAGAGATTAAGTGCTCTGATGTAACATCAGTTGAACTTCTATTTAAAAAAATGTATTTCTAGAGGGGTAGGACCCAGTTAAGAGGTACATGCAGATGGAATCTTTTCTGCAACCCTTTACACCTTCGATAATCTTGTCAAGGCCGGAAGTTGAGAGATGAACTAGGATTCTAGGAATAGGGCAGTAGAAGATCTATAATAGCAGAGAGAAAGGAGGAACTTGTTTTCAATAATCTCGGTGGTGATTACTGCAATCTCTGTCACAAGCGTAATTTGCAATTAACTGAGTGATATGACATAATTCTTCCACATCTCGCAGGACGGTAATAGATTATTACATGATAAGCATAATCAAATCAGGGTCTGAAGTTTTTCACCAACCACAGTCGCTATCGAGTCCTGAGCTGGGAGCGCATCGACTGCAGCAGATGTAACGAGTTATTCTTTGTTTGGCATTTGACGAACAAAGAAAGGACCACCATCTGACATGCTGCTGGACCAATGCTACGAAACAGGTCAAGAGCTTCATTTGTTTGGCTTAAGCAACCGTGCTATACTGCATATGGAGAGGTCAACATACAAGATGCTAACGAAAGGACCACCTGTCTTTAGCATCGCAGGGTGAAATAGAAGCAAAGGGAAGCACCGGAAGAAACATCATTAACTTCTTGAACTTGAATCTTCTTTTCCACCAAGGGTCTGAATTATAGCCTCCAGAAGTTTTATGTCTTTATCCCGCTTAGTAATTTCTTCTTGTTTTGTTCGCAGCTCTTCCATGTGCAGTTCAAATACCTCTGCAGCGAAACATCCAGCATACCTGAGTTAGAAACTCACATGTGTGCCGAAGGAGCTCACTTTCAAGTCGAATTCATCACAAGCAACAGATACATTCATCAATATATATAAGGAAATAGAGAAAGTTCCAGAGGTTGTGCGGCTGCAGAGCAGCACTGAAACACAGATACAGGCAGAAAAATTGAACAAAGGATTCAAGTGAAAGACAAGAAGATGTTGAGAAGGTTTGAAGTTAAAAGTTTCTAGCGGATAATTTTTCAGCAATTGAGATTTTAATGTTAGCCATATACACATTATCTCTACAGATTTGAATGATTGGGCGTAAAGCCTTTGTAAGTGGCTTTTATGTCCGCGTAAAATCCCAGGGCTCAACCCTGGGCAGCCGGTGGAAACTTTTCATTCATTCTAATCAAAGGAAGGGTTATCGGACAGGTGGCAATTCCATTTCCTTTTTCTAAGTAGACAGTCGTTAAGTGAAAAGACATGCAAAATCCACATATCAGACACTAAAAAAAAAATCCACATAGCAGATAAATGATTTTTGGGTCCGTTTGGACATGGTTTTGAAGAATGATATTTTGTTTAAGAGGCCCTCAGTGTTTGGAACTATAATTGAGCATGAATTATTAGTTTTTTTCAACCAACCCTCGGTGGTTGCATATCCAAAGGAGCATAGTAGTACCCAAGACTGAGCTCAAACGATTACAAACGATGACTTAGTTATTCTCAATTCAATAGAATAAGAAAATACAGCACAAAGATATTTGTGTAGAGTTTCACACTATAAGACATGGCTTTACAAGTGGACCGTTTCGGTAGTGCTTGTACAAAATTAATTACAGATCACCGTCAGAAAAGATAAAATGCAAGACTTACTAGTTGTGTTCTCAAGTTCTCTTGTAACCTCCTGTGCACGTAATTCAGCAGCTCTCTGAGCTGCCTCAGCTTGCCGTTTCTCTGAACGAGCACGAGCACCAGCAGAGATCGCTGCATCAAGTTCCCTTTCGAGAGTTTCTACTCTTTGTTCAAGAACCTACACACAAAACACCTACGTCACGAAGGAGGTTAAAATATCAAACGTCATTGCAAATAAGAAAGAGGGAACACATGCCAACATAACAGAAAGGAGCCCGACTCATTTAACCTAAACTGTTCCTAGTATCAGGATAGATTGCATTTTCTCATCAGAACACAAGCTAACTGAATGTCAAGCTTCTCGAATACATAACCAAAACCCATAAGATGATTGGACTTATATGAGGTACCTTGTAGTAAGTCAACATGCCACAATAGACCAGTTAAGTTGTTCTCGCCATCCAAACCGCTTCCCTCGCCTTACAAACCAGACATAATTATGAAAAAGGGAAAATTCCAAATGCAATCCACTAACATCCCTTATGCGTCTCATGATTGCCAACAACTGCCCTAACAACTATTGAGCGAGCGTTGCAGTTCCGGTGGGGTGGGGGGCGGGGGGAGTGGGAAATTCACTCCATTGCTCCAAAAACATAAGAACCCTAAACCCTAACTGGTGAACAAATACAAACTGCCACTGACCATATAAACCGAAACTAATTAAATACGGCTTCGTATCCGCTAGAAGCACCCAAAGTAGATCATAAGGAAGAACAACAACAACAACAACCGCTCAAACTCCCTCTCCACATCACTCACTACATCTACCAGATACAGAGTCAGGCCCCTGGATAGATATATATATATATATATACCAACCAACTCAATTGGGGAAAATTGGCTTCCAATTACGAGCAAACCCAGTAAAGAAAATACCTTGATGGTGCGGGCCTGGTCGGAAGTGAGAGAGGCTTTAGAGAAAGTATCTTCATCAACGAAGACGGCTTTCTTGAGGAGTAGCTTCTGGAGGGACTCCAAATTGTAAGCCATGTCCGTCAGATTGGATATCGCTCCTCGCCACCTCTCTTCCCCTCCTCCTCCTCCTCCCACTTTCCCTTTCTCCTTCTCTTCCATTCTTTCCTTCCGGGGCTCCTTGACCACTGGGTCAACTCACGCGGATCGACCAGGCGTGGATGTTTTTGGTCTCCGGTCCGTTCGCCAAGAGAAGGACGAATGGGCGAAATACTTTACATACAATTTTTGGCTTTTATTAATATAAAGAATAAGGATCAAATAAGTCCTTCTAAATAGTAAATATACAAAAGTCTAATTAATACCCTCTATTAAAAATAGGTTTATTTAGTACTCTGTACTTGTTAAAATGGATAAATTAACATCTCCGGACCAATTTTTCGGTCACCAGTGACATATCATCGTGTTACGTGGCATCTAACTCGTCAACTTATTGCTACGTAAGTATTAATTAAGTAGGATCTATTTTGTTTAAACCCTACCTCTTCTCCTTAACACCTCCATCTAGATCTCCTTCGATAAGAAAGCCAACTCCCCGCCACGACTTCACCTCCCTCCCAAAATTAGAAGCTCAATAATGCGCACCCACCACTACCACCAAGCGCATCTTTCCATTATGTTGTGAAGCTGCAATCTTGAATGTTCTATATGACGAGTTTCTGTACGTGTCGTGTTTGCTTGTGTTGTATGTGTTTGCTGGCTTCGAGGGTCTTTTTCTTTGAAGTTGTGGATTTCCAATGGTTCATTCCAGATGTTTGCCTAAAGCGGTGTGTTAAAAGAAAGTTGACAGAGTAAACTTTTCTTCAATGGAACTTTCGCTCCCAATCAATTGCTCCAATTCCAAATGGCTCGCTCGAACAAGTAAACCCTAATGTTATGCCTGGAGTTTCTTGTTCAGATCTTGTGGAGAATCTTGAAAATGGTCATCAGGACTTAAATAAGGTTGAGGCAAGGATCAATCCTCTGTTTGAATTTAGGAGTTGTGAAGAATCAAGTTTAGAAGACTGTATTCCTGGGACGATCAAAAAGGTCAATATCCATTGGAAGATCTAGATGGAGGTGCTAAGGAAAAGAGGTAGGGTTTGAACAAAGTGGATCCCACTTATCTAATACTTATGTGGCAATAAGTTGATGAGTTAGACGCCACGTATGGTTGGGGAGATGAAACAAGAACCGTCCACCGATATTGTCTTCGCCATGTTGCGAGCAACCTGAACACTCACTTCAAAAACGACGCCCTGAAGAATGTGATGAAGATTGCATGTAACATCAAACATCTTGTGTAGCCTAAAAAATTTAATATGGCACATGTTTACAAATTATTTCTCCACATATCATAGTATTATTATGTTGAATGTAGAAATGCAAGCACAATAATATGAAAGTTAGTCGGTTCGCTAGAACAAATAAAGAATGTCTAACATAGAGGTATACAATTGGATCAATGAGTTATTACTACCTAAGTGAAGCTCAGTGTACGATGGCAGACATTGATATGGTCATATGACGATGAATTTTGCTAAGTGTGTGAATAAGGTCTTCAAAAAAGTTTGTGATTTGTCAGTAACCGCATTGGCAGCAGAACATTTGCCAGGCTGAATGCCTATTTCGATGAGAGATCAAATAAGTATGTTAAAGAGAGAGGTGATGATACTGTATTTTCGAAGAACCTGAAAAAGTAGTTTGACCAGTGGTTGGCGAAGGCCAGACGACACAATGTAACAGTGTATAATCCTGTAACTGTTGAGTGCAAGATTGTCACTGAATACGATGTGTGGCGAAGAAAGGAGGCAAGAAGCTCGTAGTCCAATTGGGTAACAGAACATGTGGCTGAGAAAAATTCCAGACGTACCCGTGTTCACATGTAACCGCATGTTGTATGTCAATAGGCTTCAACTTCAAGAAGTTGGTGGATGCGCATTATCACATGCTTCGACTTCAAGAAGTTGGTGATACGTATTATCACATCATTGCAAGGGAATAAATAATGAAATGAACCACGTGACTCGGGTCTATTGCACATTGCACATTGTGCAGAAGGACGGGTCATACCTGAGTTCATTGTACTAATATAGCAGAGGCTGCAGTAACTAGTAGTAGTAGACGTTGTCGTGGACATTGATTTATGTCTAAATTTGAACCATATTAATGCGTACTTTGTATTATTATTTGAAATCTAATATTGCTATTTTTGAATATTATGTATTTAGAGTTTATGATTTATGCATCAGAGTTAATGGCTTATGTTGAATTTCGTCCATCTTAGTTTATGCTTTATTTTAAATTTCTTCTTGAATAATGTTGAATTCGTAGAATAGATAAAATTTTAACAAATAATTTCACATTGTTCAGCAGGTTAATGACGCATTATACTCCAAATGACATATTGAGGAATATGGATCGTAACTAGTTTTTAGAAGACGAGTATCATCATCCAATAGACCCATTGATGATCAATACACATGTTATGGCATAAATAATGGTGAATGAATGGTCTTATCGTAAAAATAGATCATTTAAGTTACGATCAATTACACATGGACTTTGTGTTAAGAAGTAACATTTGTCAACATGCCGTATTCGAATGTAGAGGGGCAGTCACAACATGCTGCAGCATCATTCAACTATGATTCTTCGACTTATCCAGGCATTTTGTAGCCACTCCCAATTCCAGGCAGGGCTTGGAGAATCATTTTTTTTAGACTTTGTAGAGGGACTATCAAACTCTAAATGGATGACTACAATTTTTGTAGTGGTGAACAAGATGACCAATTATGCTCATTTTATTCTACTAAATTATTCATTTACTTCCTCAATAGTTGCTAAGAAAATTATTGGATCATATCTTTAAGCATCATGGTATGCTAGTAAGGATTTTAAGTGATAGAGATGCAATTTTTGAGTCACTTTTGGAAAGAATTATTCAAGATGCATATCATCCATAGACAGATGGACAAACCGAAGTTGTCAACATATGCTTAGAAACTTATCTGAGATGTATGGCTTCTGAAACAAAAAAATTTGAGTAAATGGCTTACCATGGTTGAATGGTTTTATAAATCACTTATCTCACTGCTGAAATATGACACCTTTTGAAGGATTATTTGGAGTTGCTCCTCCTTTGCATCTGCCTTATTTTTCAGGAGATTCTTAAATTAAAGTTATAGAGAGATGTCTGTTAACACAAGAAGAAACACTTAAACTACTCAAATATCATCTACTGAAAACCCGGGAAAGAATGGTACAACAAGCTAATAAACATAAAGCTGAAAGGGAGTTTGAGGTGGGAGACTTGATTTATCTAATATTTTTTAAGACATAAATATTTTATTATAGGAAAAAAACTCATAAGTCCCTAAGTTTTAACATAATGTACTCATAAATTTATTACATAGCAAGTTGGTCCCCAAGTTTTAAAAAATTGAACCCGTTAATCCATGAGTTCAACTTTTTCCTTTTTTTAAACCTAACTGAAATGACATTAATATCCCTAAATTTTCAAGTTAAAAAATAAAATCTTTGACCCCCTCATCTATATATTCTCCTCGCTACGCACCTAGCTCTCGCCCAACCTTTGACCCATCTCTACCACTGTTGTCCTTACTTATCCTCCACTTCCTCTCCTCCCTAATTCATAGATTCGGCTCTTTTTCTCCATATATTTAGGCAAACAAGACTTAGAGCCAGGCTTCAACATGCGTACGATAGACGAGGTATGAGATATTTGCAGCAGTGCATTTCAACTGTCGGGGTTAACTAACATATCGTGGTCTCGGAGTGAGACAGCAACCATTCATCATAGAGCTACCTATCATCTCCCTACATTTCATCTCCTTTTCTCTCTCTCCACCTTCAACATAGAGCTCCCCGCCCGATCCAGAAAAATCTCGATCCCCAAGTTGGTATTCTTATTATTGTTTTGACGTTTCAATGTTCATGGGATATTTACTTAGTGATAGGGTTTACAATATTGGCTTATGAATAGAGATATTGGGCTCTGGGAGGGACGAGCGACGGTGGAAAATGAAGTAAATACATATGGGAGAAGAAGATGAGAGGGGGAGGGGAAGAGGAAGATTTTTTTTATTTTTAAATTTGGTAACTTATGAGTAATAATGTCATTTCAGTTAAGTTGTTTATAGATTACTTCAAAGGAGTATCAGTTGTGGTCAGACAAGGGTTTATAAATTCCTAAAACCTAATTTTCAAACTCGGTCGCATCTTCGACCCTCTTCATCTTCTCATCTCAGCAGCGAGACGGTGGCAGTAGTAGTACCGCAAACGGTCACGTCGGACATGTAAGGGACTTTAATCGGTGGGGTGTGCTCGAGGAAGGAGAGAAGAGAGAGATAAAAAAGGGGGTGGTGGGTTCAATGACATCCTATGGATGAATACTCTCTTACCCGCGAAATCCCCACTGAGGATCACAACCACGCCGACAACGTCCTCGTCATCTGCCGGTCAGCGTGCTCTGTCGTCAAGCAACGCCAGCATCTCGGGCGTGGACTTCAGCCCGACACTCATCGCCATGGTTGTCGTTGTGGCGGGAGCCTTCCTACTGGTCACGTACTCCCGCCACCTCATCCTCCTCATCCGTTGGTTCCGCCGGTGGTGGCGCTGGCGTCGACGTTGCAGGTTCCAGCTGCCGTTCTACTCCACCATGTTCTCCAACCTCGATTCGCCTCCCCTCTTGTTAGACAATTCCTCTCCCGACGGGGTCGCTGACTTCTACGTGTACTCCCCCTACTGGCTCGATGACTCCGTCATCAAGACGATCCCTTTCTCCCTCTACAATCCGCCGTCGAACAATGCCGTTCTGCGAGACTGTGCCATGTGCTTGCTGGAATTCGAAGAGAACGACTACGTGATTTGAATCGGCTACGGTGCAATCTTAAAAATTGGCAAAAAAATGTTAGTATTTAACACTCGCTGGCTATTAATTAGGTTTCCTGGGGCCGAAAAAGAAAATAATTAGGTGGCCAGTAGCCACCACCACACCGTTGCCAACAGCGACGTCCACACGAAACCACACCGCGCCGATGGAGCCGTACGAAGCTGCCATTTCACCCTTCTTTCCCACACCCCCCAAATTTAAACTCCAAAACGTTAATAATAAAAGTGTATTGTACCTTGGCTTAAACAAGAAAATAAAAAATAAAGAAAAAAAAGGGAAAAAGAAGAAGAAGAAGAGAAATCCCACCAGGAGATAGATCTATCTGCCTGGATTATTATTACACCCCTCCTCCTCCTCTCTTTCCCTCGTCACCCCGATCGGATCGTTTTGTTTATCGAGAATCTAGGGTTTCTCCCACCATCCAAACGGATTTCTTAGGATCGGAATTACACCGACCGTTATTTATCCCCTCCTCCGGGCCTGGGGAATCGAATTGCCCCTCCTCTTTTGATTATAGCGGTCCTCGCATGTTCGGTTTCGTGGCGCGGGGGAGAAGCGTTAGATGGCGTCCGCTCAGGTGTTGTCGGGCTCACGGAAGCAGGAGCATCTCCAGGCCGGGAAGCGTCGGGTACGCTTCTATGTTTTGCGATTCTGATCTCGCGTTTCTTGCTTGGGTGCTTAATCGTTGAGATTACCATTTTTTGTGTTGTATAATGTGAACACGTTTGAATTTCTAGGGGTCAAGGATGAATCTTTTGTTTTTCGTGTGGCATTCGTTATGCGCTGGAATTCGTTATATGTCCTTATTTCGCGTATGCTCTTCGTGTCAATGTTATTGAAGCAAGGTTTGGTTGATTTTGGAGGGTTGGAATCAGAATATTATGTTGAATTGCATCTCCTGGGGTTTAGTTTGTCTTCTCTCAGCCAAATGTATGATCTTTCTAGTATAGATTATAATAGCGTGTGGTTGGTGGAGCAGAAGCGGTAAGACATGTTGTTGGATGGGAAATATATGTGTGCTAAATAAAATGAATTCACTTTAAAAGCTTGGGTGGTGTCTTGCTAAAACTCTAGATGTTCTTAATTAATCAGACATTTCATCTAGATGCATTTTCTTCAGGGGATTTCTTTTGTAATATAAATGAACATCGTGAATAAGGAACTGTTGATTGTCTCATTTTCTTATCTCTGTATGCTATCGTCCTTTTCTTTGATGTTTGCTTTTGTTTTTTTTTTCCTAGCTTGAGGAGTTCCGCAAGAAGAAGGCAGCTGAGAAAGCCAGAAAGGCAGTAGCTACTAGCCTACCTAATGCTTATGAGATCGGCCAGTATAACGGAAAACCTTTGGAGACTGAGCAAGCACGGATCACAAATTCAAATGGAGCTGTAACATCTGAAGGACCTGGTGGAAGTGTTGAAACAAATGCTCTTTCTATCAGAAGTGTAAATGCCAAAAATGATATTAACAAAGCAGTTGAGCCAAGATCCTTCGAGGATGCAGATGTTAATAATTCGAGTATCCACATTGATATTAATTCATCTGCAGATGAACTGCAGCAACGTACAGGTAGTGACAGTTACAGGAGATACAATGAAGTTTCTGAGAGAGCTAGTAGCGACTCAGGGACTTATGCTGGAAGTCAAAGTGGACTTCCATACAGATCTTTATCTGAGCAGTTCATTTCGCCGGACAATCCAGCAAGTCGGGATTTGGATATTAGTTCCAGCCAGTCCAGTGGGATGGAATCAAATCAACTGAAACTGGGAAGCAATTTTTCTAAGGATTTGCCATTTAATTCCCCTATATCGCATGTCTTTACATCATCCTCTAATTCTAGCAGTCCTGTGCCACAAACTAAACCCAAATATGGCAGCGTGCTTGATAATGGAGGTATGTTTACTGTTTTTCTACTTTATATAATTCCATGTTGTTTTTCTTCTTTCCCATTTTTTTAAAGTTTCTGTAGCTCTTGTTTTGTTCACTCTACTGTGCTTTAAAGCTACTTCTGTTTATTGAAGCTACAAGTTGTGCTTTTTGTTTGCTTAAGTTCTTTGGATTAAAAGGTAATGAATGTCCCTCTCCTGATTTTCCAGTTGAGTCTATTCGGCCCAACATCTTCCGGTTTGGTTCCACACATGAAGTTGAGAATCACATGGATCACAACAAGCAATTAAGTGACTCTGCAATTCCCAATTTTGGGCCCACTAATTTTAGCAGTCTGGCTAATGGATTCCGTAGTGTACACACCGCAGCCACGGAATATTCTAAAACTTTAGGTTTGGGTTCAGATATCAATGACTCGTCATATGATAGATCAATATATATGACTACATCCGAAACCCATCGAAGATCTCGTCCGTCTTTCCTTGATTCTCTTAATCTCGGCACTACTTCCCAACCAACCGATCCCCACAGAGGAACTGCTGTTACACACAATGAGAATTCTAATGGCAAGGGTGAACTAACATCATTCAACTTCCAAAATCCATTCTCGGAGAAGGATAATGCAGGATCTTTCTCAAGTTTGAAGCCTAAGATTTCTTCTAGCTTATCTGATCATCCAATGAAGTTTGCATCTCACTCCACAGATGCAAATGACCTACCAAGTTTCTATGCTGAGAGAAATTTTGCCGAAGAACCATATCGTCCTAAGCAAGATGAAAACTTCTCGGCGTTGGAACAGGTAATGGCTCAGTCTCACTCCTCTGATCCTTTCCCTTTGACTGCCCTTGTTTTTGACATATACTTTTAAATCTAGGTCTTTGAGGGGAAATATTGTTTCGGTATTTGACTTAACTGAATGTTCTTACTTGGTGGGACATCTAATGCAATTATATCACTTACAAAGATTCTCTTAGCTTGTATCTTCCCAGTAATGCTGTTTGCATCTCTGCATTCCATTATGATTTTTATTGCATAGTTTATGTTTGAGTAGGCTGGAAAAAGATAAAATGGAACCTGAACAAGCTTTGTTTGTATTGCCAAGTGATTAGTCTAGTGCAATATTTTATCTTCCAATTTTTCAATGTTTTATCCTTTTTTGCTGTACTTGTCAGCTCTAGACTGTTCGCCATCACATCTATAGTGTCTCGTCCTTGATTTGCGTAATTATTCACATTCTTTTACCCTTGATGGTCTTGCTATGTAGCATATTGAAGACTTGACACAAGAGAAGTTCGATTTGCAACGAGCCCTTGAAGCTTCTCAAGCATTTGCTGATTCCTTGGCTTCTGAAAACTCTTCATTGACAGATAATTACAACCAGCAGGTTTGCCCCTCGCAATATTTTTTTGAATGTCGTTTCCCCCTTTTGTTACAGAAGTTATTCTCGCCAACTATTCTTCTTAGTTTGTTCCTTCTCTTTGTTTGGTTGTTGTTTGAATTGTCAGTCCAACCATTTACCAATTACCCACAAATCACCAAGGGATTTCCACACCCCCCCCCCCCCCCCCCCAAAAAAAAGCTTCTTGCTTCTTCCCCTCCAAAATAAACCAAAAAATAGAGAAAATGTACAAGGCCCTTTTTACATGTTCAGTTCAAGAGTTTCAGAAAAAAAAACACTCCATGCCCATAACTTCCTCACATTCAAATCCTCTTCTTCTCGATATTGAACTCATTTTGAGTCTACAACTATAGCTAACATTATAAAACATCCTCTTCTTCTCTCTTCTTAGCTGGATGACTAGCTCATAATCTGTCTTAAAAAACGAAGCCAACATCTTCAATTCCTAATCTTAAGCAAATTCTTGAAAATTAACACTCCTCACCTGTATCCCCCCTCTCAAAACAGTCACCTGTTTCCATGCTTGTTCAAGTTAACACAATGCTTCACACTCAAAGGTTGATTTTCTCATTTGTCTGTGATTTTAAATTTCGAATCTTGCTTTGTTTACGTTGTCCTAAACGATTTCTCTCCATTCCACTTACTGTGGAGAGAAACTTGAGGCTGAAAAGCATTGTTGAATATATTGGACTTGGTTCTGGTTGCTGCGAACTATTTATAACATTTGTTGACACTTTTCTATTCCTGTTTGACGGCAGCTATTGCTATTGCTTCGTTGGGCTTCAGCTGCATCAATTTTCATTTCTTGTTAAACATCTTGTTAATTTTTAACCTGTTACCAGAGAGGTGTTGTCAACCAGCTCAAATCTGACATGGAGAAGTTGCAGCAAGAGATCAAGGAGCATTTGGTTAGTTGTACTGCTTTCAAGTTCAGATTTATCTGAATTTTTCTAATCGAAGTTAAATATTTTTTCAGCATACTTGTTGCAAATGTTTGCTTCACTAGAAAGTGTTCAGCAATGAGAGTTCTGATGTCTTGGAATTGCTAGAGCTTTGTTTTTGAACTGGTGGCTAATTGTTAGTTCAATGGATAGCTGATACTATCTATAGATGTTGGGGTTAGGGATACGTCTCCAATGCTTTAGAATGACTCAAAGGTTTCCATGCTTTCTATGAATATTCAAAATGTATTTCTTGTACATGTTTTATACCGTTAATTAAAAAGTTGGTCCGTTAATTTTCAGAAGAACTTGTCTGACATCCCTCTCATCTATTGATCTTCTCTGTTCTTGAAGTCGGAAGAAAGATTAACTTCAAAGTTATGTGTGGCTTTTCAAGCATTTGGTAAATGGGGCCATTCATACTTAATTCGTCTTTTGGTATATTGATTTTGGCAGGTGGAACTTGAAGCTGTCAAAAGTGAGTATGCAAATGCTCAACTTGAGTGCAATGCTGCTGATGAGAGGGCAAAACTATTGGCGTCTGAGGTCATTGGTTTAGAAGAAAAGGTAGCTCTTCTTCTTTGATCTGTTATATTTCTGTAACTCAATGTGCAATCCAGTTTCCTGGCCTTGTATACGATGGCTTACTTGCTCATATGACACATTTATGTCTTTAATGGTTGAACTTAACCAGTGATTGATCTCTCCTACCTACCAGTTGTAGAAGCTCAAACTCGTGGATGCTGCATCTATGTTATTTTATAGGTCGAGGGGTTGAGGGTGAGGGGATTTGATCCCCATGTCCTCTCTATTACAAGGAAGGGTCCTGACCAACTCATCTAGCCCAACTTGGCTTTCATCTATGTTTTGTATTGCAAGCTTCATATGCCTAAACACTCTTTACCGTGTTTATAATCTATGCATGCAAGGTTCCATCACCAGATATTCTAATCTTGACCAGGAAGGATAAAAACTCGCTATTAGGTGCTCAACTTGCTGTTCCTTCACTATGTTTTTCATTTTAACCCATGCAGGCACTGAGACTAAGGTCTAATGAACTAAAGCTGGAGAGGCAGCTGGAGGACATGCAGTCTCAAATAGTTTCACAAAAGTAGTGCTCTTTTTCTCTATGACAAATAGAATCTGTTGTCCTGCTGCATTGTTAATGCACCTTCCTCATGAACTCGAATTGTTTTGGCATAGACTTGACAAGGAATTTGGCTTATATTTGTTGATAACTTTGATGAATGGATTCAATAACTTGGGTATTCTAGTGATGCCAAAATCCAAGCATTTCACAACTGGAAAGAAGATGCTTGAAACATTTTGCATTACTTTTATTGAATTAAATGATGGCTTTCTCCATTCTTTTGATGGTTCGTTACTGTCAAAACAGTTCCAGTAGGCGCTGAAGCTTTCTGGATATGAGATAAAATGTCTGCTTCAATGTGGAAGCGGCCATGTTGCTGTAATATCTAGCTCTCCCCCTTCCTGTTTATACAGAAGAAGGAAAGTTCTGGATCGATCCAATAACATTTTAACAGCAATAACAAATTTAGCTTGAGAAAGAGAGAGGAGTTCTGTATTGTATCACAACCACATCTCCCCCCTTATCTACAGGAATTGTGATGATGAGGACATCATTATAATATTCTAACATGATAGCTTCCCTTGTTGGGTTCTTAATAGTGATTACTTTTAATCGTGTGCAAAAGTGCATTTGTTTTTAGTGGTTTCATTTTTTTAGTTTCTCAACATTTTCTTTTACTTTATCTGTGAGATATTTGTAGTTGCATTGCTGTGAACGTATTTTTCTTGACATTGAGTTGTGCGATGGTTGACACTTCGCTTCTAAATATCGCAGAAAGAGAATGTCTAGCCTTGAAAAAGATCGTCAAGATTTGCAGTTGACAATCGACGCACTTCAGGAAGGTAACTTTTGTTTGACATATATCTTATTTGTGCTTTTAGTCATTGTTAAAATATTGCCAAAACGGGTATTTAATTTGATAGCAATTGTTCTGTGGGCCTGCTCAGTCTTTTAGCTGTTAGGGGAAGAGCATGTGTAACTTGCTAGGTTTTCTGGGTAACTCTGCTTGGATTGTCAGAGATCAATTGATTTGCTGTGCCTTGAAGTTGTTTTTTGGCATGTTCAATGCATAGCAGGAAGGTATAATATTTGTGTCTTGAATTCAATCCTTTTGTGTGTTTTTCCCTTTTTGCCCATCCTCACCTACCTCATTGATCTTAGTTTGCATGGTTCTTTTTCTTCGATTCGTAGGCTTATATGACAGTTCCGGTAACATTGAGCGCACGACCTGGCGGTTGCTTTGTTTTATACTGATTTAATAAATTTTTATGATGCCATTAGTCTTTTGGTGCCTAAGTCATTATTATTTCTGAGATGCAGAGAAGAAACTGCTGCAGTCTAAGTTGCGGAAGGCTTCAGCAAGTGGCAAGTCCGCTGATGTCAATCGGAGCTCTGACAATAAGAAAGACATGTCCACCAGTACAGATGATTTAGGTGAATTCATTAGCTGAAGAGGTCCAGATTGCTGACATTAATTTGATATTCAATTTGATTTATGTAGAAGTTTCTATGCTTATCTGGCAGTGTTTCCTTTGCTAGGACTGTATTTTGCTTGTGCGGTATTTGGAGGTTTAACATCTAGGCTCCAAGTTTATTTGTTATGAATCTGTTTATATGGTAGCGGAAGATTCAAGTATAAGGTTTTACATCTAGGTTCTCTGAATTTTGCATATTATCGGGCCATGTCTCTCTGCCATGAGTTTGCTGGGGGAAAGTTTTCCAGTTTATTCTTGGCAGTTAGAATCTCCATATCCAACCTAAAACCTCCAGGCAATAAGTAAGTGGATCTTCCACACTTATAAACCAACTCAACACACTTGCCACTTCCAATGTAGGATTCTCTCCAACACGCCCTCTCAAACGATGCCCATCGGGCTAAAGTTTGCACGGGCTGCACACTGCCCCTCGTGCTTTCAAAGGGGGTCGTGCGAGCACAATGGGCCATAGGTCTCGTTAGAACAATTGGCTCTGATACTATGTTAGAATCTCTATATTCAACCTAAAACCTTAAGGCAATGGTTGGTAGATTTTCTACACAAACTAGCTCACCACACTTGTCAGTTCCAATGTGGGATTCTCTCCAACACCCTGGTCTAGTAACTTACTACTGAACAAGAAGAAGAGGGACGCATAACTCACAATTGCACTGTTCTGTTAGACAGCACTGTTATCTTACTACTTTTTTTCTGGGCTGAATTTTATATGCTACCGACTGCTGATATGCTACTACAGTACACTACTTACGATTTTGCTAGGAAATTTGTTAATAAGTTAATATTTGCGGGATAGTTGAAGCAATAGCTTTTAGAAAACATTGTCATGTAATTCTACTGTTGTGGTAAAATTTGTATTGACGGTGTGCTGTTGCTGGTGTTTGCATTTTATTTTTGTTAGTGTGTGCGCCTTTCTCAGTCAGTTGTTTGAAATGGTAAATGATATTTTCATCCGCATGATATACTTGGGCATTTTCCGGAAGTATGTTCTATAGGTTTTAATTCCTCCTATTCCCTTGTTCTGAAAGATGCGTACTATGTTTTTGCATCAAGAGACAGTATCTTCAATCCTAAGGGTTTTTGACATTTTCTCCTGCGCCACAAGTGATTGGATGAGTTATAATATTTGTTCACTACAGTTGTTACCAGCCCTGACATTTCCAACCAGGATGCTCTAGATGGTGCATCTGCTGTTGCAAATGACGACCACAGCCTCTTGCTACTCTCAAATCTGGAAGACTCGTCTATGTCTATTCCTCCAGAGCAACTGAGAATGATACAGAACATCAACGCATTAATTTCTGAGGTACAGAATGCATGCTGCCTTTCAAGATATATGAAGTTGCATTGTCTTCATGCACCTTTTGGCTCTTGCACCACAAAGTGAAAGGATATTGGGTACTCAATTGTTGACCTCTAATCAATGCAGTTAGCATTGGAGAAAGAAGAGTTGATACATGCTTTGGCCTCTGAGTCGTCCGAGTGCTTAAAACTCAAGGTAATTGTGTCATTTTGCTTCAAATGTCATTCTCAACTTCATATGTAGTTGAACCAACTGTCACCACAAAGCTCAAGCAATCACACTACTTACCTCTCATCCTCTGTTCAGGATGTTGAACTCAGATATGAACCATGATTTCCGTGTTTGCATTCTACATCATGTACGATGCCTTCAGCATCTTTTTGAAATTGAAATAGCTACATTAGTTGCTCTGTAGTTGAGTAACGAGTTCCCTTTTTTTGGTTTGAATCCACTTTGAGAGGTATTTTGAATATGTTTTATTATCCCTTACCTATTTTTATTTGGCTTTAATATTTTTTGGTGGGTGTTGCATGTCGACATTTTTGCTTAATAAACAAGCTTTTTGTTGAATAACCCTTACCTATGCAATGTGTTTCCCCCTTTTTTCATTGTCAAGAAACCAGTATTTTGTTTAACTAAATTGGTATAGGAAAGTTCATCAGAAGATAGGCCATAGTTTAGGCTGTATATGAAATTGATTTGTACAAATTAAGGGTTTGTGTTTATTTCTCTCTTTCATTCATGAAGGACTTGAACAAGGAGTTGTCCAGAAAGCTTGAATTTCAAACCCAAAGATTAGAACTTTTGACCGCTCAAAGTATGATGAACGATGGTGGCCAAAGGAGGACACCAGATTCTCGCGTGGTTCATGAAAATCCCACTTATGCCGATGAAGGTGATGAGGTATGATTCTTGGCCAATACCTACTAACTGATCTCTCTGAATATTTTACTATTGGTTGGAATTGTTGGATTGAACTGGCAATTTTGTGAGATACCAATGAGAGCTTATGCTGTAAGCTTTCACAAGGGACGGCTGGGGGAACATTCAACGGAGGAGCTCAACTGCTTAAGTATGCTTGTTCTGTTTTGCGAAACCTTTGAATTTGCATGGAAACGTTTCTTTTGGGTCTCTGATTCCACCACTTTTGCTGAAGTTCTTCTGGGCATCTCATTCTCTTAATTCTGCAGCTCAGCAAAGAGAGCCCGCTTGATAAATTCTGCAGTTCAAAAGACGCTAAGATTCAACTTGTATTCATGCAGAGTGGCTACTAACGATAACCCTTCCGTCTTCCCCTTTCCTCTTGTTACAGGTTGTAGAAAGGGTTTTGGGGTGGATCATGAAGCTCTTTCCTGGAGGACCATCGAAACGGAGAACAAGCAAGGTTCTTTGAAACGATCACTACTTTTGACGTGAGAACTAATAGAATATTGCATCTTCGATTTTGCAATGCTTCGGAATCGTAATCTGTATATTCCGAGTCTGTTGTTCTTTGTACCTCCCATTCGTTAGTACTTGGTTCCAGTTTTTTGACTTGTGGGACAATTGAGTTCCTTGAGAGGTCGCTACATGTTTTCTACACACCTAGAGAAGAAGAATTTAGCTTTGTAAGAAATAGGAGATATCCATTAATTAATACATACAGCTATGTGATTGTACAGAAGTTACATATATTAATCTCCATGGTTTACAGTCTATGGACTCCCTTTGAGCTTTGACTTTCAATTTGAAGCTTCAGGTACAAAATGGTCTCTGAAATATGAAACATTTTTCAATTCAGTCCAAATATGTACCATAACTCACCTCAGCTTAGTTCACGCTACAGTTCACGCATACAATTCACCTGCCTAAATGTACTAAAAGTCTAAACTCTCCTGGTACCGCTAGAAAAAATGTTGAAAAGAGTTTCATTTTAAAATAAAAATAATCCGTACTCGTACAAATGACGAATGTACCTCAGTTGGGATCATCCTCGGGAAGGACTCAGTGAGTCAATTTTGGTAAAGTAATGGGCAAATTATTCTCAACTCTCTAGTATAGAGATCAAAAATTATTTTGCCATCCCTGCTCTTTATTTAAATGTTGGTCCCGGGTTCCTAATGCCGCAATTGGAAATTTTCTCCGACAAAGGCCACCTAAAATGACAAAAATACCCCCACAATCACAAATTAAGTCATTGGGTCAGTAAAAAATTTCATCTTTCTCGCTCTCAACCCCCTCACCTTCCCCCTTAGGCAGATGAAAATTTCTGATTCTGACATTAGGGACCCGAGACCAACATATAAACAAGAAAGGAACAGAAAAATAAGTTTTCAAATAACAAAGAGCCTACTAGTAATTACGACATAAATTAGGGACCTAAAGATAGTTTACCCAAGATTAATTATAAGAAATTGATCAATGGGAGACATAGTTACGAGTTAAGAACATGAAATGAAAGTAGCAATCTGAAATCTCCTACTGAGTTGGCAAATGAAAGTTCAGGCAATTCAAAGGATAAGACCTAGGAGAAACCAGGGTGAAGACAAACTCGTATGGACTGCTACGACTTTTGGGGAGTACTCTGTCAAACTCGGATACCATCACATCATTTCTAACAGATCTTCTACTGATTTGGCTTCAAATTCTCTGTAGTGCAGGATATGGAGGCTCAAAATCTTTCCAAAGATTAGAGTTTTCATATGGAAAGCTGCTCATAATGCACTTCCTACCGCGGCAAATCTGGTGAGGAGGACCATCAAAGTGATCCTTCCTGCCACATTTGTCAAGTCGAGAATGAAGACATCATCCATGCCCTTCTTCTTTGCCCTCACGCAAGGGCTACATGGTATCTCTCCATGGGATATCGGCCTGATCGCACATAAGTCAATGATTTCCAGACATGGCTACAGTCTATGTTACAGGACCCGATGATCAATACGCTGCAGGATGGTCTACAACATCTCTGTTTTACGAGTTGGCAAATCTGGTTAGCAAGGAACCAGTTCTTGTTTGAAGGCATTAGTCCTGACCCACAGATGGAAGTGAGCATTCGGATTATCCGAATCCGAACTATCCGAACTTTCAAAAATTTGAACTATCTGAATTGAATATTTTACTATCCGAATCCGAACAGTGAATTATCCGAATCTGAATATCTGAATTTTTTTCGGATTCGGATTCGGATAATCCGAACTATCCAAAATAATACAACTGATTGAAAAAAAAGATACAATTACTTCAAAAACTTCGACGAGAGACACTCGATCCTTTTCTTTTGGGTCTCAACATAACTAGTAGTTCCTTCTCATCATCATAAAAAATATATTCAACAACGGGCCCATGAAAATAAGAAAAAAAATCCAACTATGGACTATGAAAATAAGGAAAAAAAATTCAACAATAGTTCGGATAGTTCGGATAATCCGAACTCTTATTTTTGTTATCCGAATCTAAATCAGAATCTGAATAAAAAACTTCGGATAATCCAAATCCGAATTCAAAAAAAATTCGGATTCGGATTCGGACATCGGATTAAATGCTCACTCCTACCCACAGACCTCATGGCAAAGCGCAAACATCAAGATTGCTGAATTCAACAACCTAAGAGGCCCGACGAAGCCTTCCGCTATTGCTGTATCTCAGTGCTGGCGCCCCCCGGAAGCAAATGGCATCAAGATGAATGTGGATGCCTCTTGGGTTTCACACTCAGAACCATCGGGCTGGGCAGTAGTAATCAGGGATCATCAAGGCAAGCTTATTAAGGTGATCCATGCTTCTTCTCGGACAAATACAGAGGTAGCAGCTGAGCTCTTAGCCATCAAAGCAGCCTTGGGTCACCTTATGAAAGTTTGTCCCCTGAAGCCTACAATGGTGGAGTCGGACAGCAAATTGTTGGTTGACTTTCTGAATTTTGACACCTCCTTGATCGATTGGGACATTGAACTTCAAGATTTGGAGGTGCAAACCATACTTTTGAGTTTACCTTTGTGTAAACTAATCCATGTGAATAGAAGTGCTAATCAAATTACGGATTGGCTTTTTAAAGCCTCTAGATTAGGAGTCTTCCTTGATGATGTTATCTCCAATCCTCACCAAGATTTAGAGGATTTTCTTTTGTATGACTCTAATGATTAATGAAAAGTGCTAACTAGTTTTCTTCAAAAAAATCTGAAATCTCGAATAACCAATGGTAAATTCGGATGAAGTTAGGTAAACATAATAGATTAAAGGGATAATTACTACCAGGCCTCTGGTGTTTAGCATATTCGCCTCTCACCCCCCTGGTGTTCGAAAATCGATTAAAAATACCTCATAGTTTGGAAAAATTATACTATCAGGCCCCTGGGTGACGTCAACGACCATTTTTTCATTTTTTATCATAGAAATAACAAAAATACCCCTAAAAAAAATTCTCTCCTCCCCTCTATCTTCCCCGACCTCCATCTTCCACATTGACCCGACATCCACCTTCAACCATCGTCTCTACCAAAATTCAAGGTACCCAGTTCATAGAAACTAATAGAATCAATATAAATCAAGGCTCCCAGTTCATAAAAATAACAGAATTAATATAAAGTCAAGGTACCCAGTTCATAGCAACGACAAAAATAAAAAAATCCTAATTTATTTTATGCAGCAAATCTGGGAATACATTCAATCCCCAACTCATCAAAAACATGTAAACAAAGAATACCTAATTCATAAAACCAGCAAAATGGCAATCAATCAATACATGTGACCCGAACCTAGTAAAGTCAAAGGGAGAAAACAGGAAAAAGACACATCCAGATCTCCAAGGAAAATTGGATTCTAACCAATTAATTAGGATGAACGAGAACGACGCCGTCTCGGGTGGGGCCTGCGGCCTCTTGAAGTACTCTCTGATGTCGAACCCCTCTTTTCCTGTTGTTGCATCGCCGTCGTCGTCATCTTCGCATTGCTCCGCCTCGAACTTGGAGTAGAACGTGGACTTATCGACGATCTTGAGGGCGAAGGTGGCGACTGTGGTGTTCGGGTCGGTGGAGGCATCATGGACGAGGAAGACCATACGCCGGCGGTGTTTGGATTGGCGGCGAGCTCTGCTCAGATTCTCTCTCCCCGATTCGCGGGCAAACTGCGCCCCTCTATTATGGACAACGACAGGCGGCGGCGGTAACTCGAGCACCTGGGGCGTAAGGTACCTCTCCATCTCCAAGTCCAGCTGAACACGACGGGACTGAAGTCCAGCTCCATCTCCAAGTCCTCGTAACTCTTTGGCAGAATCTGGAACGGACGGTTTAGGGGTTGGGAGGAAAAATTGGGGATTTTGATGGGGCTTCATTTAAAATGGAGGTGAACCGAGGCTGAAGATGGTGCCTTGTTTTTCACTTTTGTCAGATGCAATATATATGATGTTCTTGATGTTTTATTTTTATGATTAGAAAAATGGAGGTGAACCAAGGTTGAAGATAGTTCCTGTTTCTGTGCGTTCTTCCCTGTTGATGATTTTCTTTGGATAATGAGTTCACAATTAAGGTTTGATGATGTTGTAGAGTTTGAGATTCTAGGTTTGAGGAGAGAAGATGGTGAAGATGGAGATGGAGAGCAGAAGATGTTGGTGATTAATTTTTTTTGTTTTTTTCAAGCGTATAGCCGTCATTTCTATGATAAAAAAGGAAAAAATGGCCGTTTACGTCGGCCAGGGGCCTGATAGTATAATTTTTCCAAACTAGGGGGTGTTTTTAATGGATTTTCGAACACCAGAAGAGTGAGAGGCGAATATACCAAATATCAGGGGCCTGGTAGTAATTATCCCTAGATTAATTATTAGTTGAACGACCTCGTGGAAATATCTGCACGTGCGATGATGGATTGGCGCCACTCCGCCACACACAAAAAACAGAGAGAGAGAGAGGAAAGTGAGTGAGTCTTATCTGCTCTCTGTGTGAAGGAAGAAGATAGCGGGCGGGGGAAGCGAAGCGATGGCTTCTTCCATCACCTGCAAGCTGCTGCTGCTCCCTATCATCTCCGCCTCCGCTAAAGGCACGCGCTACTTCCTTTTTCTTTTTTTTGTTGTTGTTGTTGAATCCCTATCCGAGTCGAGCAATGTCGGATCCAATCCTAGGCTATGTGAATCCAAGTTTCTAACCTGTTGGACCAACTACTTTTGATAATTTCTTTTGATTCTCGTATCTACTTTTTTTAAAAAAGTAAAATTTTATGCCATGAGATTGTCCGGGTTTGAATCCTGGATCTCCTAGATAATTACAATGCATTATGCCGTTGGGTTACAAGCTCTTCCGCGTCTGGTATCTACTTGATGCATTTTAATTACGTGCATCTGTATCTTACACTGTTCTCCTCCTCCTCGGCTTCAACGTAGTACAGGCACAGATGGAGGGAGGAAGAAGAAGCCGCCGCCGCCGGGGGTGAAGCTGCTGAGGGAGGACTGGAGGCAGCGGTCCAAGCCCATCCCCCCTGGTGGGACCTACCCAGCCAAAGACCATTGCAGCCAGTGCGGGTTGTGTGATACCTACTACATTGCACATGTCAAGGATGCTTGCGCTTTCCTCGGAGATGGCATGTCGAAGATCGAAGTCAGCTTCTCTACTTATCTCCTCCTCACTTGTTCTTTTTCCCCCTTGTTAGCTGTGTTGTAAGGAAGTTATGGATCTAGGCGGACGGGGAATGTGTTTGTGGTGTCCGTCCGGTCTTCTTGATTTGGAACACGCCAAGAAAAGCATAATGTCTTTGCTCTGTGAAGTATAGTATTCCTTAAAACCAGTGTTTGATTATTCAGGCTATGGAACCTGTTGTCCACGGTCGAGGGAGGAACTTAGATATATTGGATGATCTATACTTGGGAGTTCATGAGGAGACACTGTATGCCCGTAAAACAAATCCAGTCGAAGGTACCTCTACTTGGTCGCATGGAAGATAGTCTTGTCTTTAGAATGATCGTTTAGCCCCTTGAAGAGTGTGTTAGTTGTTTCTCCTCAAGGACTGTGGCTTCACAATTTTTCATCCATGTCTGAATTTGAATTTCGAAACTTGTAAGATTGTTGGGTCTGGACATAATTTGTTTCTGTTGCAGGAGCTCAATGGACAGGGATAGTAACAACAATCGCCATTGAGATGCTGAAAGCTAATATGGTTGATGCTGTCGTCTGTGTGCAGAGGTCAGCTTTGTGTTCTCCCTCCGTGATCTCACCTTATTTTCATGACTCCTCCTACTCTAGTAATGTCAGCCTCTTATTTGACATAATTGTTAATTTTCCAGTGATCCAGGGGACAGATTATCTCCAAGACCTGTCTTGGCCAGGTTTACAATTATGATGTTTATTTTCATTGTGTTTCCATAATATATATGTTTTCCCACATGCGTGGTTTCCTTAATATTTCTTTTGTGCTGCCATAACAGGACCCCGGAAGAAGTTCTAGCTGCCAAAGGAGTAAAGCCCACGTTATCACCAAACCTGAATACACTGGCTCTTATCGAGGTGCCTACAAATGTTCTTTGGGATTTTTTCATCAGCTATTGAAGGAGGTTGATGTGGATTTTTGGTCTGTAACATAGCTACATGGCCATCTCTTGCCTTTTTTTAGTAGAATGGAGGAGATATGGGAAGGGACATATATGGTTTCAAATATGGTACTAGACCATTTGTAGTTAGGTTTAAATAATGTGCTTCGCATCACGCGAGGTGCATCTTGATCACAGTTGCTCACTGGATAGGAGTGTTAAATGGACTGAAGCAAAGAGTTAAATTAACTACCCTTGCCATGCCAAATCAGTTTCCTTCTGAAGTTGATTTCTAATGCCTCTATATTCTCCAACTGTATCCCCGGCTTGAGTATTTAAGGAATTCCGTACTCTTGGTTAATTCCTATGAGTACAATGCAACTAATCAGTACCTCCTACTCAGGCTGCAGGTGTAAAGCGCCTCCTTTTTTGTGGAGTGGGTTGTCAAGTGCAAGGTATAACCTCGGCGTTTCTATTGCAGAACTTCTCCCCAAAGTTATCCCCTTTGTTGTGACCTGGACTACTTTAATGCAGAGTGATTTCTTAAACTGCAGCACTGAGATCTGTGGAGCATCATTTGAATTTAGAGAAGCTTTATGTGTTGGGCACTAATTGTGGTAATGAAGAAGCTTCATATTTTCGTTTATTACCTTTCAAAATCATTGGATTTCAAATATTCTATTTATTTAATTGATGCTGATCATTATTGATTTGAGGCCTTGACTAAATTTGCAACCATGATGGGTTCATAATCTTAGTTTTTTCGAACTGATATGCCTAGATCGTCTCAATTGTTTATCAATCAAATCATTGTTTGGTGGAATTTGTGTCCTGATTATCGTTTTCTCTGACCAGTGGATAACGGGACACGTGGAGGACTTGATAAGTTCCTGAAGGCTGCAAGTAAAGATCCAGAAACAGTACTTCATTACGAGTTCATGCAAGATTACAAGGTTTTTCTTTATTAGTCTTTTTGTTTGAATGCTCCATCTCCTCTTGATAGTTTTCAAAACATTGAATTTTATTTTTTTCATGGTAGAAAGCTTTTTAGGTGTTTTCAGTTTTTCATTGATGGTGAATCTATTGTTCTTGCTCTGGACGGGACAACTCTTGGTCCTGTTTTAGCAATCCATTTAGGACTTCCAAAATCTTAACTTAATATTTTGCATTTTATGATTTCTCTTGATTGTGTTTCTATTCTGAATTTCTTAGGTCCACCTGAAGCACCTCGATGGACATATTGAAGAGGTAGCCTTTCTTTCCTCTTCTCCGCTAATAGTTTACTCTCACATTATTTATATTTCATGGTTTTTCTGATCTTAACTAAAACAGGTTCCTTATTTCTGTCTGCCAGCAAACGATTTAGTTGATGTTATTGCTCCATCTTGCTATAGGTAACTCCCGTAATTTTGAGAATTGAATTGACCAAATCTGCTTAGCATCTCTAGACTCTAGTACCTGTTGCATTTCTCCGAAGCTTACGCCATTCAAATGCTCGAAGGCAATTCCTAACTGCCAATCATTTCAAACTTTTACGTGAGTTTATATGTGACGGGCACCAACTGTTGAAATCGATATAATTGTCATTGTAAATAGTTTTTCTCAATTTAAAGGTGCTTTGGCAATATCTTTCAGAGACAAGGAATCCCTCTATGTTACATGCTGACTGCTGTTACCTCTGCTAATTGTTGTGATGATCGAAATTTAGATTACTTCCTGAATACCATCGACCAAGTGATTTATCTGCTTACCAATGTTGAGAAAAATCATCTAGAAGCTTCAGACATTTTCCATCATTTTCTGCTCCATGCTTGTTATTGTGATTTAAAGACATTGGGATGTTTTTCTGCATAAGATCTCAGGTCATGTAGCTGTTGAGCATTAAGCTAATTTGTGAAAGTTTGTGTTGTGCAGCTGCTTTGACTACACCAACGCATTAGCGGTGAGTTTGAAACAGTCTATTGAAATCATATGCGAGATACTAAGCCAAACAAATCTCTCTTCTTTTGCTCAATCATGGAAGTTCTGTTTCCCTGATATCTTTTAGACTTGTGTCCAAAGTAAATTTCTCCAATGAACTCGTACCGGCTTAAAATCTCATGATTGTCCCAAAGTGATGAAGATAAGAAGTAAACGAAAGCTACTCTACTTCCTAGCTCCTATGTGGTCTTTTGATAATACTTGCTTGCTTCAGTAAACGTCTGCAAATAAACTTCAGCTTCTGTATATTGCATCCGCGTTAATAATTCTCTGGACTCAACTAATTCCAGGATTTGGTAGTTGGATATATGGGTGTTCCAAAATATCCTGGAATCAGCATGACACAACATCCACAATATCTTACTGTTAGGTAACCGGATCAGAAACCTGCTTTTGTGATCCTAAAAACACATATTTAATTTTACTGTTTGTTTTCTACATAGTCATAGTTACAAGATTTAATGCTTTAAACCACAGAAATGAACGGGGAAAGGAAATGCTTAATCTGGTGAAACATCTTTTGGAGGTCACTCCAACAATTAGCAGTGTAAGACATAAATATCCACTCTGGTTAGATCTTATGGTTACTTGTGAAGTAGGTGCTCTGACATGAAGATGATTTTTCTTGATGTAGGGTAATCGGCGACCTTTCGTTATCGAGACCGTTAAAGCAGATGATAATGCCAAGTTAGGTTTGTACCGCGTGCCTGGCTGCAGTGTCGATGTTCTCCATGTGCACATGCCAAGTTAGAAGAATGCTTCTTGATTTCTACTTTGTCTGTGCAGGAAAAGGACCATCGCAACCTGCTCCAATGTTCGTTGGAAATCTGATTGCTTTCTTACTGAATTTGGTAATCTCCATCCATTGCTATCTACCTGGAAGTGGCCAACCATTTATGATACGATAATAAATTTCTCTTGTTCTCGATCAGGTTGGGCCGAAGGGTCTCGAATTCGCTCGTTACTCGCTGGACTACCACACGATCAGGAACTACCTGTACACAAATCGCTCTTGGGGAAAAGAGAGGTAAGCATCCAAGTTTCAGTGTAAGTTCCCCGTGAAACCGAACTTCTCGCCTTTGATGTTTGCAATTTGCAACAAAAATATGCAGAGCTGACAGGCAAATGCCATCCTACGCAAAGAAGATTGTGGATATGTACAATCAGAGGGGAGAAATCGACCAGATGCTTCAGGATACTTGAGGTGTTTGAGGTGCCTTTGAAGAAAGTAGGAGTTTGGTGTTGTGTTTCTTGGTTGGTTTCTCCTACTGAAATGAAGTTTAGTGTGGATTAGATCTAAGCAACTATTTACATCTTCAACTAGTACAAATGTACAATCAAACACCCTGACCTTTACCTATGGGAGTTTGTAAAAGTGTTAACAGAGCAGGCAACAGGAAATCATCACAAGATTTAAAAAAAAGGAACATTTGAAATTGTTTGCTATTATTGATACTTGTCAACTTATAGGAATTTTACGTATCGTATATTTTTTTATTAGCGGAAAAACTCACAAGTCTCTGAGTTTTATCATAATGCACTAGGGAATTAATTAGTCCCTAAATTTTAAAAAATTGAATTTGTTAATTTTTGAGATCAATTTACATCTCAAATAGTACACTAGATTACCAAAAAAATCTTCACTCACTTTAAAATTCTCATATCACCTTAAAACACACAAATCTAGATGTCTCTCACACCATATGAAAAATATAAAAATTTAAGTCTATCCACATCCACCAGATCCAAACATCCAAAATCAATCGATTAATTCTAAATACAAATGATAAATCCTAATGATAAAATACTAATCTATTTAGGATTAATCCTAATCCTAATCCTAAATAAAAGGTATTTTTTTGTGAATTTTTTAAAATTAAAATCGAACAATCTTAAACGTCACAACAGATATCCATGTGTGATATTTGTTAGGATTTGATTCTTTTGGGTTCATCGTTTTATTACAGTATAAGTATCTGGTATGTGTTAGTCTTGTGCGCTCCTCAGATATGTTATGGCGTATAAGTACATTTCTTTGAATTTCTGTTCAGTATTAATAATTTTCACTTGTAAATAAAAACCGTGCAAATGGAGGAATAAATTCCAAGCTAGACGGAAGGAGGTGAGTGGCCAAATTTAATGACGAATGGAGCCAAGAATTCTAATTCTTTGCATGAGAGTAAGGATCCAAGAAAAACGGTACGTGCCATACCCAGAGTCCTTTTCCAAGAGGTATCCGAAGACATTATGCAGTAAATGCTTTTGTATTTTTTTTGGTGGAATGGAGGGGCGAAAGCCCCTAATATAGAAATGATGGCCAGATACAACCTACTTAGTGTAGGACTCTCTCTCGGCCTCTTGTGAGGTTGCGATCGCCGGTCTTGTCAAAACCCTATCACGAGAAAACCCAGTGAGAGAACCTCGTGATAGGGAAAGAGTACCTCGGGGATAAAGCTCTCCCCTTGGCGTTTGGTGTATCGCTAAACTTGGCCCTGCACCGTAACTATCAATTAACTCATGCGAAGGAACCTTTTCCCTACTAGTCCTCCCAGCAACAATGCATTTAGGAGTGACCATATCACTAATATCACTAAGCATGAGACCTCGAACCTCTAAGGGGGGCTCGTCCAACACTGACAGCCCTAATGGTCCGGTGAACCTTATTTAAGAGAAACCGGTAGAGTTAGTGCAACTTAGTAAGAGATTTAGATTCATTATATTGAATTCAAGTTTTACATATGAAAATATACTATTGAGATAATCACTCCTTCCCTAAAAAATAAATAATAATCACTCCCTAAATGAAGATAATACTCGACTCTGAATACCAAATATTAAATTATTAATGTGACCCTGAAATCCCTCTAATACAAACAAACATTCATCTCTGAAACTGTAATGGAATTTCTTAGGTGAAGCATGAGATTTTCCTTGTCTGTATCTTAGGTTGCCCCCTTTTATTGACAAATATGCTTTAGGAATGGAATTTGGAGAGGAGGGTTAGGCTGTCTTTATTGAAACTGTACATCTCTGTGGCAGAACTAGGCCAACATGAAATCATCGTTGTCGTATACGGTATATACTTCTTCTACATTACTACCGTGGCTCAATTTTTTTTAATAGGTTAAATTTTATTTACGATGGAAGAATTCGTATTTTCGTTGCTATCGACTTTTTCAAAATTCTAATAATGTAAAATACCTTGAGAAACTTCTTTCCTGATCCCACCATACAATTTGGAGTGTCAGGCTCAAGCTGCACTTACTTGGCACATCATATCGCTTTTGGATTATTAACGATGAAAATTTTACAATAATATCTCAACAATTATGATTTGGAATTGTCGCATGACTAATATTTCATTATTTCCAGCTCCAGACTTTTATTAAGGAACAATATTTTGGCATTAAGATAAATTGAATATGAAGAGTAACTGAATTCATAGCAATCGGCTTCAGAGAATTGCTTTTAGTTTTTTCTATCTACAAGTTTTTGTTCTATTCTCAATGAAATGAATAGCAAACGAAGGCGCATCTAATCCGGGACCATAATCTTAGATATGTAACTGTATGAGCTAACTGCTCATTATCCTTAATAAGGGTAGAAGTTACTCAACATCTCTACCCACAGCATATACATTGAAGTCCAAATTTACTTGTTCCTCGTCGGATCATTTTTAACTGGGCTCAACCGATCGTAACAATCACGATTATTATTAAAGATCCAACACCAACCATAGTCCATATATAAAATGAATGTTAACCCGCTAATGATGTATTAGCAAGGTCCCTGCAATTCCTCCACTCGATGCACCAACCTTCCTCCTAACGCCATTAGGTTAGGTGAGCTTGCACGACAAGGAATTAACTTCCATACTTATTTCGAGTAAACAAAAATAATCAGTGCTAGTGCCCCACTTCCGAGGTGAAATATATATTATTTTATTCTCTCTGTCTAGTAGGGTCCATGTGGTAGAGCTGTCGTTGCATGGAGTTTGTAATAGTTTTTCTCTCTTCTTTTGTAGACGCATGGAGTTAGAATTATTTAGTTCGTGAAATCTATGCATTGCTGGTAGGTCCCCTGGGAAAGAAACAAACAAGAAACATTTAAAGGAAGAGCAGGCTGCAATATTCCTTTGAATGATAGTTGGCTTGAATATTAAGAGAGACATTATTGTAAATGTCACCCAGGACCCGAGGATATTTTTTTGTGAAGATAAATTTTTACATTTTGTTAAGGTTTGAACTTGAAAGTCTATCAAATTATGGTATGTCTTGTACCAACCCGAGAGTGCTATGAACAACAAAAATATTACTTTGGCTTTATATTTCCACTTATGTCCTTTCCACTCTTTACTTCGACAATTTTGACGATGAACCACATTTAAAACTGTATCTTCACGAGCATAGATTATACACTCCCACGGGAGCCTCCATTAGGATATATATATCACTCGCGCACTCTCCTTTTCAAACACAGAACCCCATTCCACTTGAAAATCAATCAACCTACTCGATATTTTGTGAAGTAAAGTAACCAATATTCCAAAGTAGCCATGGCTTGTTTTGGTAGGGATCACAGAAAGAGCATGAAAAATGAGAAAGGTGGCCAGGTTGTTAGAGGGTTCAAGGAGAAGGTGAGACTTCTCCAGGAGGAGGTGAAGGCGATAACGGCTGAGAGGGAGAGAGAGGTTAGAGCTTACGAGAAGGAGATGGTGTTGTTTGCGTTCAAGGAAGCGGAGTGGAAGCAGGAGAGGAAGAAGCTCAAGGAGGAAGTGAGGAGGCTGAGGAAGGTGGTGGACGAGCAAGAGGCCGAGAAGGGTAAGGTCCAGGCAAATGAGGTGGTGGTAGCTGGTAGGAAGAGCTCGGAGTTTGGCGGTAACTGGGAGGCGGTGGACGCCGGCCGGCGCGGGTTCCGGGTGGAGAATGTTTCCGGGGAGAGTGCCTGGAGGGATGAAGCTGTGGAGAAGTGGAAGAAGCTCTATCTCGCTATTAAGACTGAGCTTGATGATCTCATTCAGATAACTCATCGTGGTAATTAATGTTTACCGTTCTCTTCTCTTTTTCGCTAATTACATGCATAACTTAGGACGAATGCAAATGTAATCACTTGCAAATGAGCTAATTGAACTTGTGTTTTGCAGGAGACTACGGGCTCTATCTGAGAGCCGAAGAAGAGGAGAACATAGAAGAGCTGAGAATGGAAGTGAAGGCCAAGGAGGATACCATTGAAGAGCTGAGAGCGAGGCTAGCGGCGGCGGAGCAGGCGGAGTACAGGAGGGCCAGAGAGGCGGACATTCTACGCCAGAGCTTGCGAATCATGACCAGCAAGATGACGCCAACTTCGAGCTTGCCTCTTTGCAAGCCCAAGTTACCACTGTTAACGTAGAATAGGCATCTACCTATAAGAATATGCCTAAGAAGCCAACATCACTAGCCATGTAGTAATAATGTTTGTAATCATCGGAAGCATTTTCTTTCAACGGACTGTAACCACCGCCTAGTATCCGGACACCCACCAGGCCGGCTAATTCAGGTTAAAATAGCTCAAACTCCATATAAAACCAATTATATCCCATCTCTGAGACGACAAGAAAATAATCCAGAACTGGAAATTCAGTTCTGGCCTAGTCCTGGGAATGCACTATTAGTTGGCGATTGTGTGCTACAACTGAAATTGGATCGACTAAAACGCAATGCAGCAGCAATACAAGCGTGCCTCCTGCAAGTTAAATGGCATGCACACTTCATAAATGAACTCTCACGCTATTTGCTTAACGTTGGTTCTTACTTGTCCCCAACTTGTCCCTCCGCTACTAAATCCAACGCTCGCAACAGGATCCTTTCATGTAGTTTGAACCTATCTACATCACTCCATGTTCAGCCCCCCGACGGAACGAGAGAGAACCACTTCCTCGGACTCCAGATATGCTATCACCCAGCATCAGCACAGGTACACTGACATTGTTCTCAATCGCCACGGGCGGCAATCTCATCTGAACATAAATGATGGCACAAAAGGTAACATCAACAACGGCACCAAAAAGAAAATGCATCTTCCATTCCAGTTACACACATGACATGAGCGTTATAACTCCACAAGAAAAACACAAAAGTTGATCTTCACGAACGAATGACCGTAACTGCAGCAACCAATCATACACTGCCAATTATCAAGTATATGCATCACCCTTGAAGGTTTCCTCCCCGAGATAAGGAGGCGAAAATTGCACACGTGTGACTAAGGCAAACAGAATGCAGTTTGATTGTGGAAACAGAGAGATACGATCCAGATTCAACTAGTTCTTCAGAGGCGCGTTCATCCTGATCCGCTGAGAGAATCAATGGCATTGACATTGTTCTGGTCTTGCATAAATCGGATCGGCAACCTTTTCAGTTAAATCCAATAAATAACCAAGTAACATCTCAAGGTAAATACTAAAGCCGACGGTTGAGGAGGATTTGTTGCACAACTTTGTGATGGAACAAAATGTTTCTTAATCAATCTATCAGAACAACCAGATGCAACCCAGCAGCTAAATTCCATCTGCTTCTTCACAGGGTTATACACATTCCATAGAGAGTCAAGTTTCGGAGACTTTCCCATTCCATTTGAGTTGGCCGAGTTCTCAAAACAGTACTGTCCTTGATCAATAGCAGGACAGTTGGCTATTAGCAGCAGTCAGTTCCACAGTCGACAGATTAGCATGCTATAGTAATAATATAAAGGCCCAACTCCCATCAACTCTTTCCCAAGTATGACCCATTTTCTAACTAAACATGAAATAATCTATCATCTGAGTGTTGGCAGATCCAAGCATATTGCTTACCTTCCACAGATTGCATCTTTTGATGAAAGGAAAACTCAAGGATGCTATTAGGGGGCATGCAAGGGCACACCAAAAGCACGAGAAAGACAATTTATGATAACAGAATCCATATGATTAAGAGCTATACAACACATTCCCAAAATCCCTCGATCAGTTTTGGATCACAACTACGTAAACATTGAATGATCTACCACATTAAAAGTATTTTTTCCAGTCCCTCCATACAGATGGAAATCAAGCCAAAGGGATTGGAGAACTTCAAGGGCAAAATAAACAATGAGATGATTTTATACCTTTCCCAGGCTCCAGATTGATCCCTGGAAGCTTTGCAAGAGATATATGTCAAGATTCTTATGCGAGAGCAACAAGCAACCGTTCTGCTGCAAGTGCACATACGTGCCAGTAGGTTGTGGTTGACTCAAGACTTTGTATTCTGCTAGCCAATTGGTTTTGTACCTTGTACCTCCCGTTGAGCAGTCTGGTACCTTGATCTCACGTGCTGGAGATATTAAAAAGGCAGAAATGTAAAGAATTCGAATCCAACATTAACCAAATGAATTCAAGAATTTCTTAGCTCAAGTAAACAATCAGGAGGCAACAAATTATGGCAAAAAGGCAAATATGCAACCAGCGCGTACCTCCAGTAGAGTGATATAATAGAAGTCCTCCATATGTTGCATCAGTGCACTTCCATCCCGAATAGCTCGGAAAATGTTTATTTCAGTATTTAATATTTTATCAATAAGCTCCCTCTCTCCTTTCATCTGTAAATCAGATTCAAGGTAACTATCAAAAACTACTCCAGATATACCACTAAAAATGTTCAGTGAGCAAGACCAAAACCATAATCCATTTCACAGAAGAAAATCAATTCAAAACTTTTTAAATCATCATAATTTTATGCAGACCCATACATCCAATTTAGCTGTAAGATTAGAGCCAACACGTTATGGCCTAGATAATTTATTAAAGTTGAAAAAAAAAATGTTAAGACAAATACGATAATTCAAGTTTGATGAAAGAACTTACCAAATCCAAATCACAAAGGGCATAGCCCTTGACATATGATTAAAAATGTGACACAACAAATTCTTCCAAATGCTTCAACAGAAAGCTATCCTGGGTAACGTATAGAACCACTTCCACGAACAAATACAACAATTCTCCTAATTACCTCAATCCAATTCTAGCAGACTTATCTCACTAACAGAGCACAGAATTGGGCCTTCAGCACCCAAAGTCATTGGCAAGTAGCATCTCTGAAATATACACCCCATATACTTCCCCTCCATATTCCACCTGATTTTATTCCCCCCTAAAGCAGGCTACCTTAGTTATGTATCATCTCCATCCACATCATCTTTTTTCTGTTCCCGTAACTTCCCCCAAGGCTAGCATGACTTTTAAACCAATGTATAGCTAGCAAATTAGTGGGCCAAAATAAAAACTTCAGACATACAACTTCATTGACAAGAACATCCGGTGTGTACTCCCCAATCACATCACCCTGGTAGCCATCCTTCAGAACCTCCAAATTTTCCTGTATTATTTTAGTACAAGAAACAAACACACTGAGTATGTAACCATTTAATAATCAGCCCAATGCTGGATTACCAGTCGGAAACAATATATGAGATGTCAACGTGCATTACTCAAAGCATCAATCATGTCAATAGTTAGTAACTGATGATAAATGATGTGGCTCTAGAAAGTGGGCAAGATATATTCATGCTTGTAGCAGAGTGGCCAATACCCCTTCCTTTTAAGCAGGAGTTTAGGGGTTCAGACTCCTTTCCCCTTCTTTTCATGCTTTACACGATGGAAATAAACTCATCATTTTTTTTTGGAGAGGAAATAAAGTTAATAAACTATCTTAGAAAAGCTATCTCACCAAAGTATCTTGAAGTTCTCCAGCTCTGAGATAAACAGGCTTATCCACATGGCAGTATCCCATCAATCGAGGAACAGTAGGTATGATGTCTCTATGGTTCACGACCCTCCAGCTGTCTTTTACTTTCTACAAAGCAAACAAAGAATGCTAGTTCAAATTTTAGAAGTATTATTCGCTCATGATTAAGGAAGAAGAAAGAAGCCAAAAAAACTTCAGCTATTTTGATATGGCACTGAAAAGCGCAGCTGCCAAATGACCAAAATAAACATTCCAGTCCAGAAGAAAATTATAGGGATTCATGACATTCCAGAGCAGAAGAAAAATATGGGGATTCATGACAAATTGATAATGAAGTAAGCCCAAATAATTACAAAAGCAATTAACAAGTTTCGAGTAGGAGAATGAGAGGATGGATTCCCTCAAGAGATGGCCTCAACTAGATAACAAGCCAACAGAGAATAGATTCAATTACCTGATTATATACTTCAGCAAATTGATTATTGCCAACCCGAGGAGATCCAAAATTATACATAGTGACTGAAATTATTCCCCGCCTGAAACATCCAAGGAATCAAATCATTTACGGTGATACTTCAGAAGCCAGATGTAACCAAAGAAAGAAAGTTTGTTTTTGCTAAGTAAACGAGGATTTAACTAAAAGGACCATTTACATCAAGAGGACCTATTATAATCCTCTACAAAATCTACAAATTCTAAACCACTAATAAAACTTTCCCTCTTATACCATATATCCACAAAATCAGACATCAAAATATCTTTCCCCTCAAATGCCCTGCTATTCCTCCCACCCCATATGGACCAAAAGATTGCAAAAGGTATAACCGCTTGTATACATCCCACCCCAAACCCATAACTCCATCACACCCCCAGTCAGCACCCATTCAATTTGCAAAATAGCATCGGCTGTCACCCATAGATTTCTAGCCCAAGTACAAAAGAGAAGTAAATGATCTACCCATTCCAACTCCATCTTACACATAGGGACTCTATTAACAACAAGAATGCCCTTTCAACGAAATTTTTCGTAGGTAAGCTTTCGATCCAGGCTGCCTCCCATGTGAAGAACGATACCCTAGGTGGATCTCCACTTCTCCAGATTATTTTTCAAGGTATCACATTAATTATACTTCATACTCCGACTGGGTCTGGTGTGATGCTTCTTGTACCACTTTCTCACTCTATACATCCCATTTGTCTCTTCTCCCTCAGGTGATATGCACAACATAAACCTCCCAAAAAAACCGCCCAAATTCTTCACCTTCATATCTTAGGCATTTCTCACAAACATAATATGCTATCTCAATTCACTCTCCCCCACCACCATTAACCATCCTCCACCACCATCTCTTTATTACAAGCTAATATGTATAGCTATGGAAATCTACTTATAAGGGAGCTCTCCCCACACCCAACATCATTTCAAAATCATACCATCCAACCATCTCCAATCACAAACATAACGTCCTTCTTAAAGTTCTCCGCCAGCATTTGATAGATAACCACACACTCACCGAAGAAAAAAAAGTAGTTTTGAAGCCAGAAAAAAACTAATACAAACGTACTTTGACAGTGGACTTGATGAAAGTTCCAGAGCTAGGAGAGTAGCCAATGCACCACCTAAACTATGGCCTGTCACGTAGACATGCCATTGAAATGGCACCTCAGCTGCATCATCCCTGTCAGCCAAAACATAACAAGAAAAAGTTTGTTGGTAAAATCTCACTTTTGAGACAAATATGGGAAATTTGAAGATGAAGAAAAATCAAAGAGAAGAATCCATGACAGCCACTCAGTAACCATAAACAATTAAAAAATGAACAAAAACATTTTTGATCAGAATTCGGGATAGGAAAATGAACAGATTTCTCAAGTTATGGACAATGTCATTCAGATGGACAAGAAAGAATACGTCTCTTCCAAATTAATGATCCAATACTGTTGAGTTCTATATAATAAATGGAAAACCATAATCCAGCTATAATGTACAAGATATGCATTATTTGCTGAAAGTTCTGACTCATGCTTGAGCATCAAATTATCAAAGAAGGTGAAGGAAAAGACTTACATGAAACCAATGGACAGTTTAATAATAGACATTATCCTTATCCTGACTGAGTCATAGGCGCCCAGGAAGCCACTGTGAACCTGCAAGAATTAAGCCACACTAACTAAATGATGAAAGTTGGTTCTCGTTTTGAATAAGTTCTAAAACACTTCCACGTCAAAATTTTCCTAGGGAAAATCTTCTTGTTCACCTGAACTTCTTCCTTAAAATCTCCACCAATCCTTTCAGGATTCATCCTATAATAAAATATACAAATAGGGAAAGAGAGAATTG
Organism: Hypericum androsaemum; assembly: GCA_963995505.1. Taxonomy (NCBI): domain Eukaryota; kingdom Viridiplantae; phylum Streptophyta; class Magnoliopsida; order Malpighiales; family Hypericaceae; genus Hypericum; species Hypericum androsaemum. The sequence goes on along the minus strand of OZ023185.1, from coordinate 9,973,291 downwards.
AATTAAGCAATTTCAAAACAAGAAAGCAGAAACAAAACGCACATGAGGTTGCACTTCAGAGGCTAGGGCTAGAAAAATAAACTAGTAGAACTCAGGGAGCAAACAGTGCATCATAAATGGGGAAGCAGGTGGTTGTATAAAGTATTCAGAGGCCATTCGCTATTTTTCTAAAGAAAAATAATCCATTTATACAATTCACTGCACCCCATATTACACTTGCTCCAACGTTTGTTGCTACAGTAGTAGGCAGTTGTTACTTTATTGTATTAGTATGACATATATATTTGGTGCTTGCAAAGTTTCTTTTCTAGGAAATATTGAGAAAAAAATCGAGTTCAACTTAATGATAAAACCCAAGCCCGTATTATGCAAAGTCAAAAAACCCATGGTGTCACGAGCACATTCCAGCATGTCTATTTTTATCGAAGAGAATTCAACAAACAATAAAAAAATGCTTAAGCAAGAGAAGATGAAGAAAGGAGAGCCACAGTTACCCAGCAGGCATTAGCATCAAATCCGTTCTCAAGTCCTTCCACCTTGTCTGGCAAAATAAAATAGTCCAGACAAGTCTTACCAAGTGAAACCGAATGGCCTCAACATTAGCATGAATATGATAAACATACTTGTTCAGTTCCTCGGAAAGCTACAACCAATCTTCTCCTTGCAGAATCACGCCAGATCGCCACCTATTATAACAGAAATTAAATAAATTCTGGTATATAAATTTAAAGTTGGAAAAAATAAGAGGAATACAGGTTTTGCAATTCTCTCGGGTAGATTAACACTATGCAGGGAGCAGCTAGTAGATCCTATGGATGATTGATGAAGCATCAAAAGAGCTATCTCATTATTACTGACAACGTTCTCTCTTTTTTTGAAGGATTGCTGACATATTTTGACAGTGTCTAATAATGACATAAGGGCTCACCTGTGAATCTGTGGATTCATTATCTAGAAAGCATATCTTCTCAAACTCAGATTTAATAAAACTTGGATGACCAAGTGAAGTAGCAAGCATTGCCCATGCTTCCATGGCACTTTCTGCACTGGAAAACAGTTCTCTCATCTCCTCGGCTTTCTTTTTATCCATCGGTGACTCATTTAGAGAACTAATGAGCTTCTGACTCTCAGAAACTTTTTCCTGAGGAGCCGATTCCTTGTTTAATTTAGAAATGGCTGATGTCAAGACCATCAAGGCTCCAAATACAGAATCAGTTTGCCGTAGTAAATCTTTTGTTGCCGTCGTAATATCTGGGAAAGAAGTTTGAAGGGAACTGCTTTCTGGCTTATTATTGCCTTCATCGCTGCTACTGACATCCTCATCTTTAGCAGTGGCAAGACCAGATTCAATGTAACCCTCTTCAGCAATCTTTTGTGACTGCAGTCCGATGCTGTTTAACAAGTCAAATCCCTCCCATTTTAACTCCAGAGAAGCTGGAATACCAAGTTTCTGAACAATCATTTGATTGATGATATCAGCAACATCTCTCCAATAAAGTTTATCAGACTGCATAGTTCCACCAGCAGGTGGCACTGCTTCTCCAATGTCTGCATTTTGTGAATCACCACTGATGCCGACAGGCAAGGCTGGACTCTTGGGATCATGGATAGGGTCATCCAATTTCACTTCTTGGTTATGACCAACTTCTGGGATATCTGACTTTGCAGAATTTTTTGAATCCCCTAAAACTTTCCCAGTTGAACCATTCATCCAAGGGGCATCATTAAATGACTTGAATTGTCCAAATGCATACTCCACAAACTGACTTGCTGGGACAGGCTCAGATCCAACGGCCATTTTTAGAGCAGACTCAAAACCAGATTTTTGGAGAATCTCAGTCACAAAGGGGAGCCTCCACCACTTCTTTTCTTCATCAATTTGTTCGAATGATTTGTACTTAACCTGGAATGTCTCAGCATGCGAAATGTTACAAAATATGACTTTAACAGCTGTTTACACCACCAAGCACCCTTCACCAGTTACGGAATCAAAATCCTTCATCAGTTAGATTAAACACTGTATATTCCAAGAGATAAGAAACTTTGTGCTACACTCCAAGAATACTTGCTGTAACATAATTGAAGGATCATACTTAATGACTGAAGCACATAAGAGTCTATCATCAATAAACCTATCATCAAGAGCCTGCAAATATCGTTTATCCTTCTGGATAGAGAGAATTTATAACCACACCATGGGTGCTTCTTCGGTAGTTCACTTAGTCTTTCAGTATCTAATAATGGGATTATAACTTCATTAGGAGGTATCCTCTCGCCTTCCAATCTGATTCCCAACTACCATTTGCAGCAAAAGCTATTGTCTGATCACTTCGGATTAGGTAATGAGGCATAATTTGATGAATTTGAGGGGATGAACAATTAAGTATATCACTCCAAAAGGGTTTAACATGGGATTGTGGAAGGCCCAGGTTGTTTGTTTATGCAGATTGGGAGAGCTTATTGCTGATTATACCTCGGTCAACATTTGGTAACCATTCTCAATCAGCTACTGAGACCTAATTAACTATTGATTGGAAAGAAAATAATTTTCTGATTAGTACACTTTATTTTGTGTTTTTATTATATTTTTACAACTTTTGACTGGGAAAAATGTTACTGTCTTGGTGAAAAATATTAGTATCATAAAATCTCTTTTTACTTTAATGTATTCTTTCTGGAACTTTGAAATTTTGATAAAATTTTAGAGTACAAAAAGAAAAAAATTACTATTTATTATCAATCGAACTGTAAAACTTTGTAATAGATCCTATCTGTTTTTTAACATGCACTTATATGTACTGTCATACACTCATACTCAAACAGCTGGTCTTATTTCACAAAACACATTTTTAATCAACAAGAAGCTACCTTGCTATCACTATCAGATAGCATAAACAAACAAGAAAAGGCATGCAAACATTTAGCACCAAACAAAACTTGAAGGAATGTGATTATCTAAGGGAAAAAATCAGAGGAAGGAAACAAGTATTGCATGGAAGGACCTCTGATGGTAGGCTTAACAAAACTTGAGAATTAATAAATCACAGAGAAATGACATGGAGATCTATCCACAAAATACTAAAGTGCTCTCATCAGAAGATCTCTAAATAATTTTGTCCTTGGTTTTCTTCATATAGTCTGAAGTACTACAAGTTAGCATATACTACTATGGTGAGAGAAAAACCTCGGTATCTAACAATCAGAACATGACTATGGAACTGATGCCAATTCTTTCCTTGAGACTGTACCTCTATTTGCAGCTTCCCACCACCACCCATCCCTTCCAATTTTACCAGCACTTCATGCAAATTTCCTGGAAAACCACAGAAAACTTGCAAATCACTTTTCAATGATCTGTGATGCATGCTTGCAAATGTTTTCTGCTCAACACTGGTATCCACATCAACTGAAAAACAATTCAATTACAACAGTGGCCAATTCATGGTGAAAAAAGTCAGGCCAATTCCTTGCAACCAAGAACCAGAAAACAAACTCCTGCCATCTATTTAAAAGCAGCTTCAAGCATAAGTTGTCTTCTCTTACTTTACTTTATAATTTCATGTTGCCCCAAGATTTCTTTTTCTCAAAGCGGAAGATGATGTCCATGTAGAAGAATGTACTTGGATTAGAAAGAGAAAATTTCAGTTTCAGGCAGGAAATGGTCAGAATCAGGTAGCCTCATTTTTTTTTGGTGAACCTATGATCGTGGCGAGCACTATCGAACCCTATTAAGATGGTGGTTTTCCCAATTGTATCTTTTTTCATTCGTAAGGCTCAAACTCGAGACCTACTTAAGGGAATCCAAGTCCCTTACCATTTGGACTAACTCAAGCTTCAGTTTTAGAAGTGAAAGAATAAGAATACGGTGCTTACAACTGAACTTAGATAGCAACTAAACCAAATAAATATCTAATTCTTATGTTGATCAACCAATCACTCACTCAACTAAAAGTAATAGCATCATTTGTCTTTGCAAAGATTTTGATACTCACAAATGAAAGAATATTGGCAACCTTGTGCAGCAAAAAAGCCGAAAATGCATCACACATAGACCAGAATGCTCAATAGACAACCAACAGTTAACCACCCTGAGATCCATGACTTGCACAAAAGATGAAATATGCTAACAGTTCAGTCTCACCGTCACAGAGGTCTTCCAGATTTATGCCAGCATTACCCATGCGCTTGGGAGGAGTCACAAGATTCGCATCCCATGCAGCAACCTGAGTTCAGAAGTAAAAGCTACAGTGGCTGGTTCAGGATCAGGTCAACATTAGCTAGACCCGTCTCTAATTATGAGATTATACTCCAAACAAGGACAGTTTTCCTTGCGTTTTGCAGGAGCATAGTAATCATTGGAAGAGTTCCTACTAATGGCAACACTTTTTTCAATGGATTCACAAAAGAATTAATATTTTCTAGTGAAAATTTTGGTATGCCAATGGTCCTTGATGAAAGAAAACTCAAAATCAGATTTGAGGCAGCTCGAAGCGAGGTGGACTCCAATCAAGCTGTTTTAGTTGGCATCCTCCGAGCTAGCATATTAAATTCTTAGCTCTCAGAAGAATCAGAAATTAGTGAAAAGTGTGAACCACACATTCAGTTTTGTACTAGGAATAAGTCTAGAAACTTCGATAGCTAAAATATTAGACCTGAAGTTTCTGCTTTGCTGGCTGCTTTATATGAAACTTGAATTCCTCATTCCAGGATGGCTCCTTTGTCCTGCCATAATCAAACAGGTTAATAACATATTAGAGTTCAATTATTCAACAAATGATCATGTCATTTGATTCATTACTCTCTTCTTTCCACTTATATCCATTGGCTGGTAAACTTAATTTCGGCACCAAGCAATCGCCTGTGGGATAAGGAGAGAAGCAATTCAAGGTTCTAACGTCCAGAACTCAAAAACCTAATCTATAGTTCGCTGGATTGTTCTAGTCCCATACGAGAGAGAAAGAAGACCTTCAGGTCGACCATGTACAAGCACGGCAAGAAAATACTATTTCCTCAGAAAACACCTACAGTGTACACCCAAAAATTGGAGAAGAGTACCACAGCATGCTGCGTCCTCTCAGTTTCAGGCAGAGAAGAAACAAAAGAAAGAAGTGGTGGTAAGAGGAGAAGTAGATAGGAAAGAAAATAGAAAGACAGGTAAAGAAACAACTCTATCTTGTTCTTAACAGTGGACACAACATTTTTGAACCAATTGCACCAAAGTTACTCCACAAAGTGGGATCCTTATGTTTAACAATAGCCAAGAACTCTTTTGACATGTTACACATTAACCATATAGTTCAGACTACTAGAATGACACATAGATGAATATTTTTGTATTACAGACTAATCGATAAACTGGCAAGCCTCCTCAAGAATGAAAAGGTAATGCTCATGCACCTAAAGTTGGCCTTTGCAAAGGCGTTAAAAACAGACTCATACCTCTCACTAAACTACACCACCCCAAACCCACCAATATGCAAACCTTGAGAAAGCTCAAACAGACATGCAAACATTATACCTAGAGGACCCAAATTCCCTATGTTAAGCTTTATGAAGAAAAGAAACAATCTCGCTATCTGTATCTTAATGTTGTGTGGTGTCATACCCCCACTTGGTCTGGCTTTTGACTACCTGACCTTCCAACTGCATCACCACATAAGGATCACTTGTTCCCTGAAAATCGACAAAAGAAAAATCAATGAGATACACCTCTAATCTCAAAACTTGTAATAAAGGATTTATCTTGACAGCAACCACAACATCAGCCACACTAGTAAGGTTCGTGTGAGTACACTTGGAAGTGCCATTAGACAATGTGCATGCATACCACGCAGCTAATCATCAATAACCGAGAAAACTAACCAAATACGCACCCATGGATCCATTGCAGGAAATTCAAATCCCTTCTTCAACTTGATAAATAACTGACCATCGTATATCTCCCGAACAAATGACCTGCACATTAAGCAACTCGCATAATACTTGATCGACATCGCCTTCCTAACATAACATAGTTATAAGAATGACTAGGCGGAATTGATTATCCAATCGAGAGAGACACATACTCCGAAAGGTACACCGTCTTGCAGCCAGCCGCATCGATCTCGCTCTTTCCAACGTTTTCCTGCTCACAATTGATATTACTTGTTAATCATATTTACATTCATCTTTAGTTTAGGCGCTTATAAGTTTTAACTATCCTCCATCTTCGTCCACAGGTCAAACGGCTTCCAATTCCTTCTTAAAGAAAACGATGCTTTACCGGCGGGCTCCGGTAAGCCTCAAAGGCGAAACCGGCGAGAACGACGGCGAGATTGATATCGAAAGGCGGCCTCTCCTCTTCTCCCTTCTCTTGCTCCACTCCACCTCCCTCCGCCGCCTCCTTCGCTCCACAAAGTAAACCTCTCGATCGAGCCTCGTTCGTTACTCCTCGGAAACCGAAGCCCCTCCGTTGGAGCTTGAGCGCCCTGGCGGGGCTACGAAACGACGCCGGATGGCCCCACCGGTGGGAGACGAAGCTGTAGCTTCTCCGGGAAGGGGAGATGAAACGCATGCAGAACTCGGGAGCTGTGTGGTGGTGAGGATGCAACGATGCCATTAATTTTTAATGCACTTCTTTAATTTTTTTTTTTTGGCGCTGGAACTGGAAGAGGAGAGGAGGAGAAGAAACTAGCAGTTTCTTTCTTCATTTGTCTTCTTATTGTTCTGTCCCAAAGCGGTGTCGTATCGGGGCCCTACGCGGAGTGCGGCGGTTACGTAGGGAAGGTTGAGGATGTTTCCGGGGTGTTCAAAAATCGATCCTCTAAACTATAATAAGAAATAATCAACAATTATTTAGTTTGATTAATATTAATTTTTATTAACGCACTGGTATAGAAAAACTATCAATCTATAATAAGAAATAGACGAGCTTTCATACCGGTAACTGTGTTTCCATTACTCGACCAAAAAGCTGCGGTCCATTTCAATTAAAAAAACAATAGATCATGCAATGTGTATATTCCATTGTCTACCCGGTTTTTTTAATGGTAAATTTTACACCATTTCAGGGTTTAAACTATGTATCATCTTGAAAAATTATTTTTTGTATCGTTAGACTAAATGCTCTTTGATCCATTGTCTACCCGGTTGATTCTGTTAGGACGTCCGTCTATAGCAGATTTGAGGATTTCAATTTCAAAGTGTCGTAGGATGATTTGACGAAAATTCGTAGTTAAAACCCGGAAATAAATGGGCATAGCATATTTAGAGAATGCATCTTACAGTGATGGTGTACATTTTGGATGGCTAACCAAAAGAAATGTTTTCACCGACTTGTATATCTTCTATACATCCAGAAATCATATATTGAACACTGCAATGTTGCTGTCGCTGCAAATGGTTCTACAGATACAGTAACTACACTCTTTTTCTCTTTATGAAGAGAAATACGGTAGCTACACTGAGCAAAGCAAACCGCCATTATAGAACAGGCGATCTAACTAAATCCCATTTCCTTGCCAGGTGAGGGTATATACACAAGTAAGAGCCAATGAGTTGATGAATTCCTAGCGCATAAGCGCCACTGCAGCCTCATTAACCAATGGCTGACTTACATGAACAAAATGCTCCGCTTCCCGCTCCACCTGTTCCCAACATTTACCAGTACTTTTGCCTTCTTTCATTTTCTTCACAAACGCCACGAATCTTCGCCAGTTATCCGCTTGGAACAACTGCGGGTTCATCCTCAGATACGTAAAGGCGCACATCTCCCTGTCCTTTGAATTCTCATCCATGTTCAATGACGCGGCCTGCAGGATCTGCTCATGGGCGCAGTCATCGTACCGTGGCAACGCATTCTCTCCTGCAAGTGGTACTTCTGCTTTTTGGGTTGCCAGAGCCACTTGCCTCACAAGCTTCTCGGGTGCACAAAGTGCATCCTGAGGTTGTTCGTGGTCCCGCATCTCTATGCAGGTGAAGTTGAATATGGCGCCATGGCGGGCTAGCATTTGAGCAATAGGAAGATATCCATCTCGGAATCTGGTGTTGTAGTACCCCGCTGTAAGCTCAGGGGCATGAGACCGGGTCCCATAATGCCAGTGGATTCCTGCAATCTTCACCGAGATCTTAACACCGGCGTCCTCGAATATAGTCTTGGCTAAAGACAGGATCCTTTCTCCGTGGTCCAATAGCATCTGAGAGTACCAGGAGAGGAAGAATTCACCAAAAGGACTGGTCCACCCCCCATTTTCCTTGCGGAAGAACTGTGTATCCTCCGGCCAATTGTTGTAGTGGCCGGCATCTGTTGGCCCAGTACTCCCCCATTGCGGCTTTCCAGCAGCTTCAGCCGCTGCTTTCAAGCTACTTAGCATGTACTGCATCATAGAAACGACACGAATCAGCATCATCCTACCCACATCAAAACAATCGCTCTATCAGGAAAAAAGTGAAAACGGTATAGATACCTTGTCATAGCACTGGAAAGCTCCAATCCCAGGAAACTTCCAGGTACCATTTTGCTCAGGGTAAGAAGGGTAGCGAAGCTCACCAGCAGGACCCATCCCCACTTGAATTTCCTGAAATTAGCAGAACAAGTGCAAGTTGAGACAACCATTTTCCTCACGTCCAGATGTTAACAACACGTCATTGTGTACTACTCACCACGATGGTGTCGCCTAGAAGGTGCTTGAAGTTGTCCCTGAAGGCACGCATGAAGTCAGAATAACACTGAACTGGCGTCCTTCCCTTGAGGACAGGGAGGGTGTCGCAGCCAAGAGATACGTATTCGTAATTCCTCCTTTCCCATTGATCCGTGTACGCAAGATCTGGATCTTTGTTTAATTCTTCAAGGGCCCACTTGGGCAGAGGAATCCTGCAAGAAAATCCAAGCTCCCCATGAGTCAATTATCCCGCATTCACACGTCTCAGCCTCAAATATTCTGATTTGCAATGTTACTCCACAACTTCTATTTCGAACTGTACTAAAAAAGCTCAGTAAATAAAGTCAAACTAGGTGACGTGACTTTTAACTTCCCCATCTCCTTCCCCCACTCCTAGTAACGTGACGGGCTAAAAAGAGTTTCATCTTTTCAAGGGATCTCCTCGCTAAAGCAACCACGTGCGCACTAATCAAGCCACACATTTTTTTTATCCCTCCTCACTCAGGGGCCCAGAAAGCCGCCCATATGGCATATACCCCACAAACCAGAAAAGCGTGAACAGCTAGCTGGTCGCTGGAGGAAACTCGTGGTGTTCTCCCAAACCGTTTCCGTGACCCATCCCCAAAAAAAAAAAATCGAAAACAACGAAGAACAAATTAATTCCGCAAAAATATCACAATTTGCTACTCACAAATCTAGATTTTGAAAAATAGCTGTAATTATCTAATTTAATACAAAAAGAAAGGTAATGAATAGGATAACGGTTCAATTCCTAATTATGACAGACCAAACACGAATGATTCGATGCTAACGAAGTTAAGATTGCATTTAACATTTTCTTGATAATTCCGAGAAAAGAGAGAATGAGGAAAGCGGGGGAGGTGGGATACGTACGAGCAAGAGTCGCCGACGTTGCCGCCGCACTGGTGGAAGGACATAACGGCCTGGACCTTGAGGCCGTGGCGGTTGGCCATCTGGAGAAGCTCGTTGTAGCCTCCCCAGTTGTATGACCCGGGGGACTCCCTCTCCACCAGCCCCCACCACACGTCGATCATTATCCCCTCCACCCCGGCGCTCTTCAGCGCCTGCAGGCTCACGTTCATCGCCTTCCTCCTGTTCACCGTGTTCCCCGCCGTCACGCTGTCCAGCGGCATCATCACGTACACCGGCACCCCGCCGCCCTCGCCTTTCTCCCCCGCCGCCGCGTGGAGCACCTCCCTCGGGGAGAGCAGCGCCTGGCACGCCACCGAGATCGGGGACGTCGGCTGTGACGACGACGGTTTCTGATCCGGTGTCTGGATCTTACACCGGATCTGCGGCATGTGCAGCGGTGTCTTCCACACCGACGCCGAGCCGGCCGTCTTCGGCTCCCCGGCGATCGGCACCCGGGCTAGCGCCGCGATCTGGCCAGTCATGCTCATTGCCATTTCTCGTTTCTGTTCCTTTACCTGTAATTCAATAATTGAAAAAAATAACAAATATATCTTCCTCTTTCACTATTTTTCGGAATATTCTTATTTCTTAGAATTTGACGATTCGAGGAGAGGGGAAGGAGGAGGAGGAGGAGGTGGAGGAGGGGGAGGAGGTGGGTATATATAGAGAGAGCTGAAGGATAAGATAATAATATATCAGAAAAGAAAAGCCTCATATATCCGTGTGGTAATCGACACGTGTCCCACGCGCCATGTGGCGGGACGTGATGCGGTTGAGTAGGCGACGGCTAGGATCTGTCCCTCGCACGTAAAGATCTACGGCTTAGAAGGCGGAAACGAAGGTTCCAGGGAACCAGGGGATCGACGTGGGGACACGTGGTGCAGGCGGACGGGTCACGTGCAGAGCGCTTGCGGCTTAAGACATGTCTTTTTCAGCTCACTACAGCGAGCCACCCACCGCCTCCTCCTCCTTTTCTGGTCTCCAACTTGTCTCTTTGTTTTCTCCGGACGCTTTGACGTCCACGGATGAGTAAGAGGCGGGAGAGATGAGAAGAGTGCCATGTGTCGAGGAGCTATGGGCTATGGTCAATTAAAGTGGGAGCACCGGTACTTGTCTAATCAAGGTTTTGAAATTTAAAAAAATATGTTCGAAATTTCGAGAGCAAATTACAAAATAATCATAAAAATAATGTTCGTGATCCTGATAAGATGATGTTTTTGAAAATTTTCTGGAATTTTGTAGGTACTTTCCTCTAGTTTAAAATTTTGTATTTTAAAATTTATGGCAAATTATTGTAATATCCTTCGTGATATAATTAATCGACGATTTAGTTCCCCTCTTTCAAAAATGATTCTCTCATTCTCTGTGTTTGATTTTATTATACTTTCGGGTCCCTTCCTGATGTCATCAACTCTCTTTTTTCATTTTGGTCATTGAAATGACAAAAATACTCCTGGAATAAAAAATAAAAAATAAAAAAATGCTGACATCATATCTTCTTCTTCCTCCTAACCGATGAGTGGAAAGAGATGAAGAAGGTTCCATGGGTATTTTTGTCATTTCAATGACAAAAATTAAAAAAAAAAGAGTTGATGGCATCAGCGAAAGAATCATTCTTGAAAGTGGGGACTAAATCATCGATTAAGTATAATATGAAGGATACTACAGTAATTTATTTATGTAGTATGTTTAGTTGTTGGGAAAATTACCCTCCGGTCCCTCATATTTGGTCACCCTGCCTCTCGCGTCCCTTGGTTTTGAAAAATTATTTTGCCATCTCCCGTGTTATGTTTTAGGGCAAATTACCCTCACATCCCTGAGGTTTGGTCACCCTCCCCCTAGGGTCCCTGACTTTTGGAAAAAGATTGTCCCGTCCCTAAGTTTTGACGATAATAGACTCTCGGGTCCCTGGCTGACGTCATCGGCTCTTTTTTTCATTTTTGATCATAGACAGGGGGAAGCGCGATCGTCAGCTTCGGGGAGACGCTGGCTGATTGATTTCGTGCCGACGGAGTCAGGGGTGTCTCTGGCGGAGGCCCCGGACTTCCTCAAGGCTCCCGGGGGTGCCCCCGCCAACGTCACCATCGCCGTATCCAGGCTCGGTGGGAAGGCAGCCTTCGTCGGGAAGCTGGGAGACGACGAGTTCGGCCACATGCTCGCCGGGATCTTGAAGGAGAACGGTGTCTCTGGCGAGGGGATATGCTTTGACCAGGGCGCCCGCACCGCCCTTGCCTTCGTCACCCTCCGAGCCGACGGTGAGCGCGAGTTCATGTTCTACCGGAGGGAGGAGGGGGGGAGCGGGTGGGAGGAGGGGGGGAGCGGGCGGGCGGGCGGGAGGAGGGGGGAGCGGGAGCGGGAGGGAGGGGGAGAGGGGGAGCGGGCGGGAGCGGGAGCGGGCGGGAGCGGGCGGGAGGAGGGGGGAGCGGGAGGAGGGGAGGGAGCTGGCGGGAGGAGGGGGGGAGCGGGCGGGAGGAGGAAGAGGGGGGAGCGGGCGGGAGAAGGGGAGGGAGCGGGCGGGCGGGAGGGAGCGGGCGGGAGGAGGGGAGGGAGCGGGCGGGAGCGGGAGGGAGGAGGGGGGGAGCGGGCAGGCGGGAGCGGGAGGGAGGAGGGGGGAGCGGGAGGGAGCGGGCGGGAGCGGGAGCGGGAGGGGGTAAAAGGTTGAAGAAGGTAAAAAAATTTATTTATTTAAGGGTATTTTGGTCATTTCCATGACCAAAAATGAAAAAAAGAGCCGATGACGTCAGCCGGGGATCCGAGAGTCTATTATAGTCAAAACTTAGGGACGGGACAATCTTTTTCCAAAAGTCAGGGACCCTAGGGGGAGGGTGACCAAACCTCAGGGATGTGAGGGTAATTTGCCCTATGTTTTATTATACTCTCGAGTCTCTCGCTGACGTCAGCAGTCAATTTTTAGTGTAAAATTACTTTTTTACCCTTACCAAAGAATTAAAAAATTATTTGTTTCCTCTCTTCGATGACTCTCATCTTCTTTGGTCTTCTCCAGGTACTCTTCAACCAAAATCTTGCCGGAGGAGGGAAAAAGATCGGGGACGCCGACGACCTTTCAGCAGCTTCACGAAACCTTTGACGTCAAGCTTCAATGCCAGGGAAAGCATTAGCAACGTCATCTTCTCTGTTGTCATCCCCGAGCATTGCAACGCCAACACTGTCAACATCCACCCTCCGTCGTCACCTTTGCTGAAGGTTAGATTTGGATTGTTGGATTAGCATATCTATTTAGAGAAGCTAATCTCGGAGGTCCATTCAATTTTAATTCATTTTCAAGAACTTATGGAATCGATTTCAATTGATGTTGAGATGGGGTTGGAGTTCGGCTGCTTGACGCCGGTGGTGAGTAGAGTTTTGGTCAACCGTTTGACGCCAGTGGTGGTCTCCTCTGAGACAGGTAGCCGAAGACAGACGGGGATAAGGTGACAGTCGCTGACAATGAGCTCTATTGGGTAAATATGGGGGCCAACAACACGGAGTCAACAATACGAGAAGAACAAAAACAACACAAATGACACAAGAATTTGGTTACCAGTTCGACGAAAATGTCTACGTCTGAGGGCATGTCAAGCTAGCGTTTCTCTATTTTTCACTTTGGTGTTTCACTCACACCTTTACATTCAATGCCACACAACATGATGAGGTTTACATGGGTATATATAGAGGCACAAATCCTAGAATGAGTTTGAGGCTCGGGAGGGGCAAACTTGTCCATAAAAAATCACTTTTTTGGGCCAAACTGGCAACTGCCAGAAATTAATTGCCAAAAGTAATCTTTTCCAAACTGGCGGCCGCCAACCTTCACTAGCTGACCATATTGACGGCTGCCAGCCCTGCTGCGGCTCCTTAAACTCGCTTCATCTTCACTCGACTCTTGACCCGATCGACACCAGCACTCGATCTGAGGCTCCAATCCCAACAATCTCCCACCTAGAGACTCACCTCATCACATGTAACCCTTCATTTGATGACCCTCTTCTTTGCTCAGCACGTCAGACCTCTTCTTAGTTCACTCGGCCCGCTGAAGCCATGTTTAGCTTCATCTTCTCCAAGGTAACCACCTTAGTCAACATATCGCAGGATTCACACTTCCTTGAATCTTCTCAAGTTGTAAAATCTTCCTCTCAAGAGACTTCGTATATAGTGATACTTCAACTCAATGTGCTTTGTCCTTCAGTGGAAAGCAGAATTTTTGGCCAAGTGAATGGCGCTTTCACTATCACTATACAGTACTCTATCCCTCTGCTCCTTTCCCAATACACCCAAGAAATTATGCAACCATACCAACTCTTTGCTCGCTTCCGTCACTGCCATATACTCACTTTCTGCAATAGACAAAGCCACAACCTTTTACAACTTAGAAGCCCAGGATATTGATGTCCCTCCTAACGTAAACACATACCCCGTAGTGTTCTTTTTCATGTCAAGGTCACTGGACCCCAAGTCTAAATTAATGTATCCTGTCAGCTTCACTTCATTGCCATAAAAACACAAGGCCTTCTATGTAGTACCTCTCAAGTAACCAAGGATCCACTTCACGGCTGTCCAATATTGATTGTCCAGATTGCTCATGTACCGGTTCACCACTCCCACAGTATGTGCTATGTCTGACCTCGTACAGACCATAGCATACATCAAGCTACCCACCGCTAATACATAAGAATTCTTTTTCATTTGAGCCTTCTTTGCCTCACTTGTAGGTGAATCTTTGTTAGACAGCTTAAAGTGTCCACCCAAGAGAGTTAATATAAGTTTGGCATTTTGCATACTGAATCTCTCTAGCACCTTCTTAATATAATCAGCCTATAAGAGAAACATCTTTTCTGCTACCTTGTCTCGCTCAATCCTCATCCCTAGGATTTACTTCACCTCCCCCAAGTCTTTCATGGGAAATCTCTCAGACAATTACTTCTTAGCCTTGCTCACGTCCCGAGTACTAGAGCTTGCTATCAATATGTCACTAATATAAAGCAGGATGATGATATAGCTCTTGTCAAAACTCTTGAAATAGCAACAATGGCCCTCCTCACAACGTACGAACTCAATCATATATGAATCTATTAAACTCCTTGTACCACTGCCTTGGAGCTTGCTTCAACCCATACAATCTCTTCCTTAACCTGCACACAAGCCCACTATTACCACCCGACAAGTACCCCTTCGGTTGTTCTATGTAGATCTCCTCCTCTAGATCACCGTAGAGAAAGGCCATCTTCACATCCATCTATTCCAACATCAAATTTTATTCTGCCACCATACTTAACACCATACAAATAGTGGTTAGCTTCACAAAAGGAGTAAAAATATTGGTAAAATCAATACCGTATTTCTACTGAAATCTCTTTATAACCAGTCTTACCTTATAATGTTTGGTACCATCTGCCTCTTGCTTAACCCTATATACCCACTTGTTCTGGAGTGCCTTCTTACCTTTAGGGAGTCAGACCAGTTTTCAAGTCTCATTGCTCCTCAATGACTCCATCTTGTCAACCATCGCAAGCTTCCACTTGCGCACTTACCCACTCTCCTGGACTTTTGCAAAATTCTCGGGTTCTCCTTCATTGGTCAATATGATATAGTAGTTAGCTGGTGAATATCTATTTGGGGTACCCACGTTGGCTTGTGGATCTCCGTTGCAGAACTACTGGCAGTGGAGAACTTGTCTCGCCTCCTCCTCAATCTCCTGGTCATTTAGTACCTTTTTGTTGCTATCCGAGTTTTAGATGTCTAACTCGACAATCTCATCACCTGGACCCACAGCATCCGATGCACTCACAGAGTCTTTATCCAACACCTTCTCGTTGAATACAACATCCTGACTCCGTATAACCTTGCGGTTCCTCTCATCCCAAAACTTGAAGCCAAAATCATCTCCTCAATATCCAATGAATGGACACTTCACGGACCTTGCATCTAGCTTGCTCCTCTCACATGCATCTACATGAACATGCAAAATACAACTAAATACACAAAGATAAGAGAGTTCAACCTCCTTACCACTCCAAGCCTCCTTCGGTATCTCATTCTCCAAAAGGGTTAATGGTCTTCTGTTGATCAAGAATGCAGCAGTGTTGACTGCATGCGCCTAATACATCTTTGGTAGGTCACACTTCAACATCATGGCCCTGGCCCTCTCATTAATCATCATGTTCATCCTCTTCGCAATGCCATTTTATTAAGGAATCCCAGCAACTGTCTCTCCATATGAATCCCATTCACCGCAAACTCTTTGAGCTCGTACTCTCCCCCAATGTCATATCTCAAGCACTTCACCTTAGGACCCGTCTCATTCTCCAAAAGGGCTTTCCACTTTTAGGAGGCATCGAAGGCATCAGACTTATATTTCAGAAAATAAATCCAGAACTTCCTCGTAGAATCATCAATGAAGGTCATGTAATACAACAAACCCAAGGATGCCACTGATGTCGGGCCCTACAAATCACTGTGGACCAACTCAAGTTTCTGCTCCTTCAGAGAACTATCACCTCTCGAAAATCTCATCCTCTTCTGCTTCCCGAGAACACAATCCTCACAAAGACCAATATCAACTGTTTTGAGGCCTGGTAGCTTCCATTTTAACATAGCATCCTTATCCCCTTCTCACTCATGTGGCCAAGTCGACTATGCCACAAGTCTACATCATCTGTTGCACCTGCAAGTTTAATGCTATCATAAGTGTTCCTCATCATATACAATATACACTCCTTCAATCCTCGAGCCACCATTAAAGCTCCCTTGGTGATTTTCCATGTCCTGCAACCAAAGGTCACCACATAACCCTCATCATCTAGTTGCCCCACGAAAAAAAAATTCATCCTCAACCCGGGAATATGTCTTACCCCCTTCAATAGCAATAACGATCCATTGGAAGTATTGATTCGAACATCCCCCATTCCCATAATTTGCAAAGACTCACCATTCGCTAGACAAAATTTTGCTATAATCGCCCCGGGAATACTGCTCAATCATGCCTGTATCACTATAAGAATGAAACGACGTTCCAGAATCCAACACCCATGTCTCCAATGGATTACTCACGCTCAAGACCAATGGATCCCCGTGGTCTTTTGTTGTTACATTGGCCAACTTGTCCTCCCTCTTTGGTGTCGTGCACTGGTCTCTAAAATGATCATATTGCTCAAACGTCCAGCACTGCACTGAGCTTCTGTCCTTCTTTGATCCATCATTCGATTTAGATTCGAACTGCTCTGGTCCTTCTTAGACTCAGACCTCCTCATATTTCTTACTCTTTGGTATCGTGCACTAGTCTCTAAAATGACCATATTGCTCACAATTCTAGCACTGAACCGAGCTCCTGTCCTTTTTTTATCCATCATTCGATATAGACTTTGACCTTCTCTAGTCCTTCTTAGACTTCGAGTTAGACTCAGACCTCCTCGTATTCCCTGTACTAAAAGATGTATTCTCACCTCGTCCAACTTAAGTTGTACCTTCCCCGCTGAGGCACTAACCGCATTAACAGTACCATTCCAGCTATCAGGTAAAGAACTTAGCAAAATAAGGGCTTGTACCTAATCGTCGAAGTTGATCTTAACCGAGCTCAACTAGGCAATCATTTGTTGAACTCATTAAGGTGCTTAGCCACCATGGTACTTTCTGCCATCTTGTATCATACATTTGAGCAAATGAATTATTCTTTCGACGAGGATCCGCAACATAGTCTTCGAATTCTGCAGTATTCATTTGCTCAAATGTATGATCTAAAATGATGCAACATCTCCGATGACTTGTTCACGGCCGATGGCTTCTCGTACATCTCGGACAAAGTCTCCAACATTTCTTGGTGGTCTTTGACTTCACCGTGTGCAAGACAATGTTCCTAGATTACGACAAACGCACAATGCTCATCACCTTCTGGCCTAACAAATTCCACTTATCCTCCTTCAAGTCGTCGGAGTTCTTTTCACCAAGAGGTAGGTGCAAATTCTTACCATACAAATAGTCATCTATTTACATCTTCCAAAACTTGTAGTCGACACTATCGAACTTCTTCGTGGGTGACTTCCCTTCACCAATCATGTTTGCTCCCACCAGGCCGAAACCTCAAAACTATGATACCATTTGTTGGAGAAACACATGGGCTAACAACGCGGAGCCAACAATACGTGAAGAACAAAAATAACACAAAGGACACAAGAATTTGGTTACCCAGTTTGACAGAAATGTCTAAGTCTGGGGTCTTGCTAGCTAGGGTTTTTCACTTTGGTATTTCACTCACACCTTTACATTCAACGCCACACAACAGAATGAGGTTTACATAGGTATATATAGAGGCACAAATTCTAGAATGAGTTTGGGGGTCAGGAGGGGCAAACTTTCCCATAAAAAATCACTTTTCTGGGCCCGACTGGTGGTCATTTATCAACTGGCTCCCGCCAGAAACTAATTGCTGAAAGCAAACTTTGCCAAATTGACGAAAAGTCTTCACTCGAATCTTGACCCGATCGACACCACCTCCACTCAATCTCATGCTCCAATCCCAACAAGCTCGTGGGTCTTCATTCGCCGGAGAAGAAGATGGTTAATTTTAAAAAAAAGATATTTTAGACATTTCCATGACAAAAATGAGTGATGACACCAGCAAAGGACCTGAGAGTATAATAAAACTAAATACGGGGGGCTGGCAAACCAAGGGACGCGAGAAATAGGGTGACCGAACACTAAAGATTTGCCTGTAATTTACCCTTAGTTGATTTTTAGGTAGTATGTTTAGTTGTTTGGAATACTATATTTTATGATATTTTTTAAATCCGTGATGTTAATTTTAGGATTTGATACTGGATGTGTTTGGGAACCAATAGTTTAGGAGTCGATAGAAGATTAGGAGTAGAAAGTGCAATATACTTGTTCGGTGAAATAGTAGATTGGGTAGTTATTCCAATCTACTAGTAGATAGAAGATAAGGTAGTTATTCTTTTTTCTTTTTTATAATTTTGGTTTATTTTTTAGTAAATTTATTTTTTCTAAAGATAAGAATTTCAAATTATTTTATTTATGATATACATCAAATTAATGATATCTATTTTTTATTGCAAAAGTCATTGAATTGAACATAAAAATATTTTTGGAGAATAAAATTCTCAATATAACTATAGGATAAAAAAGTTGTAATAATTATTTTGAAAATATCAAAAAGAATAAATACAAAATTAACAAATAATTTTTTTCTCATTCCTAATATTTTTAAAGTATGCGTATGTTCTTCAACAAAAATAAAATTATTCACTATATATGAAATTATGTGATATTGTTATTTTTATTATACTTTCAATGAATATGAATCTTTACTACATAGTAGTTTATTATATGTTTGATCAAAAAATTTTGATGTTAACTTAAACTATATAAAACAATATTTCAAAAAAATTACAAAATTAATATCTCTTAAAAAATAAATTTCATATATATAGTAAATAGCTAAGTTCTTCATTGAGACATCAATTTGTAAAATAAGTAATATTAAATTATTATTATTTTAATTTAAATAAATAATTTAGATTATTTTATTTAAGTTTAATTTAAAATTTAATAATTAATTTAACCAAAAAATACTATTTAATATTATGATATTTATTGTACACGAAATTATAAAAATATAGTTTTGAATTAGTTAACTATAAGAATTAGAATAAATGATAATTTTAACATATTGAAATAAATATTGACATAGTCTTGTTATTCATATTCTTATTCTTATTCTTATATCCAACTAAATGTAAGAAATTATTATATTCAATAAGTTAACCATTTGTCCTTTATCAAAATATTTATTTAGAATATAAATCAGTAAAATATTGAATTATTAATACTTTAATTTAAATAAATAATTTCGATTATTTTATTTAAGTTTAATTTATAAATTAATAATTAATTTAACCAAAAATATATAATCTGCTAAATTTAATCTGCTATCTGCTAGTTGAATTTACCAAACACATTTTTCAATCTGTTATCTGCTCGTAATCTACTATCTACTTTCTACTATCTGCTATCTGCTCCCAATCTGTTTCGTCAAATAGGGCCACTGTAATTTGGGATAGAATTACGGTACTCGATTAACATTTTGAGTTTAAGGACAGACACGTTTATAATTTGGATTCAAAATCGAAATTAAAGTTGTTAGAAATTGGAATAATGAATATTTTCTCAAAAAATTTGTAATCCAATATTTTCTGGAATTTGGTATTTCATAATTGGATATACCAAATGCTCACACTGGGTGACTCACTAACCGATGGGGCCTAGGATTAGGAAACGTATGGGCATGAATTGTGCAAAGTCGAATGGTGGATGTACAAACGGGCAAAATGGGGTCTTCTGGATGGTTCGGCTCGGGTGTTTGATTGGGGTGATGTGTGGTTCTGATTGGCAAGGCGGGTGGGCCAGCGAATCGATTTGGAATTTTCGTTATTTTGTTTGGTTCTTTGTCCAGTTTGCGATTGCCGGACGCAAACTTGGTTAGGGCCGACCTGAATCTAAATCTAGAATTGCGATAATGGAACTTTGTCGTTAGCGTTGCGATGCAACCATAAAGGAAGAGGCAGGTGGCACAAAATTAAAGAAATATTCTTGATTGGGGTTTATAATGAGACTCGTTTTTGTTGACCATTTTTTATATTTAATTTGCGTGCTTGGTGATAGAGTAAGTCCGATAACTAAATGTTAAATTTTAGAAAATATTCTTGCAATATATGCTTTGAAAATTGTAGCTAATTAATTTCTTGCACAACAAGAAGCTATTATCATTTCTCAATATCCTATTTTCTTTTAAAAACTATGAGTGTAACATCGAGACGTTGCACTAACAAGTTTGTTCACTTTGAATACGATCATTTAGGCTGTGTTTGTTATTAGGTATGGGATAGGCTTGGAGAATTATTTTTCTCACAAGCCTATTTTTGGTACAACAAAAGGTCTGATAAGATAAAAAATTGTCTAAATTTTATCTCAAATTATTGTCCCACTTAAGTTCATGGGCCTAAAAAATCAGTGCTAGGACAAGAATTAACTTATTTTTTCTTTACCCTATTTCCCCTGCCTTTTATAAATATTTCATCCTTCCCTGTAGACGATTCACCCACATCTTTTTTCCCGGGTGGCTAGGGTTCTTCACGATTCCACGGAGAAAATCAAAAAGCTCAGTCTATTTGCCGATTTAATTTCTAAATTTTATGCATGTACTAGTTTTCGAAACCTACCTACCGACTCAAAAAAGTATATTTGATTCTGTTGGAGCACAAAAATTCCGCAACAGATTCATATGGGATCATTTTACACAAGTTTTATTGTATACTGAATTGAGGTGCCTTGAAGTCGTCGCCACTTTTTTTTAACTAGTGAGAATGAGGTCTATGGAAATATAGTTATTCATTAATCACGTTTACCATCTATGTTGTCTCGACATTTGCATCTGATGTCATTTTTAACTCTTTTTATTTTTTCAGAAGGACTTAATTTTGATATTGATTTTTTTATGCATGATTTGGTTTTTACGGGACAATAATTTTAGTGTAACTACAATGATCAATTTTCTCTAGTTAATGAATATTTTTTTGTTGGCATGAAGGATAATTTTATCTTTAACAAAATTGCATACCAAATTATTACACGTACTAAACAGAGAATTGTACCGAATATTTAATCGTATACTAAAGTTACCAAACAAGACACGACAGGTATAACAAATAGGACTATTCTGTCATGTACCTCTAGTTAAGTCCAGTAAACGTATCAAACACAATCTTATTTTATGTTAGATATCACCCTAGATAGGAATGCAATGGATATGGTAGGATAAAAATTCATAATATCTAAATTTATACCCTAAATTTAGAGGTTGGATTAGTCCATGCAGATTGTTTATGTACAGATCCAGATAGTGACTCTCACGATCCTCACAATCAAATTCAAAATTCTTGCTCATTAAACTTGTTAGCTTACAAAATATATTTTTTGAAAGGGTAAATTTTTTACACTATTACAAGGTTTAAACTTTGTAATCTTGTGCCGTTAGGCTATAGACCCTTTGGCAAAAAGAAAATAAGCTTACAAAACAATTTAAATAAAAATCATTAAAATATACTTAGAATTATCTCCTCTTTCGACATTCAATTATATGAAATACTAATATCAAATTCTAACTTGAGACACAATTTTTCATAACTATTTTCGTAACAATGTAACGGTTTTAGGATTGATAAAGAAAATAATATTATAGAGAGTATATGGGTAGGATTTAGGTCTGAATCTAGACGAAATATATATTGGCCCTGTCTTTGAAGTTCATTCATAACATTACCCTATCATAGAGCCATCAAACCTTAGATCCGGAGGATAGCGTAATAGTCAAAACTTACACTGTCTGAATTTTTTTACCGTTCCTTACTACCTATTCACTCGAGTGAATCTAACAGATTTAGGAGCTAAATAACAGGAAAGATAACCTGTTTTGCCTGACTTCAACGTTTAAACCACGTACTCGCATCTCTATTTTCCCCTAAAAAACGTGTTTTGCCTGACTTCAACGTTTAAACCACGGACCCTTGCACCTTCAGCAATTAAACCTCAAAGAAATTGCTTAGAGCAAGCATCACATCGTTAATATATATATAAAAAAATCAGAGTTGGACTTGGCTCGTCTGCAAACCGCCCATTACGGTGTATATAGTTGTTAATTATAGTAATTTTAACTTCCAAACACCATTTTTTCAAATAATTCAAATTTGAGTTGCGTTGAACATTTGAAAGGTGAAAAAGTTCTTCAACAAATATTTAACATTGCCGGGCTCTCAAGCGTTCGAATTCTAGACGTCTTGGTTAAACTATAACTACATATATGTCGCTTGATTTTATTGATCACTATAGAGATCATATATATAAGAGTTTACAAACTTGATCACCAAGTAACTGATTGATTAGGAATCTAACTTGATCACCAAGTAACTGACTGATTAGTAATCTAACTTGATCACCAAGTAACAAACATATTATGAATCTAACTTGATCATGACTTCTATTTCTAATACTCCCCCTTCAAGTTGGAGCGTGGAGATCAACAACGCCCAACTTGCGAACAATTTCTTTGAAACTATCTTGACCTAGAGCTTCCGTGAACACACTGTAGGAATCTTCACTGGTGTGATTTCACACATCTTCGAAGTAGTAGAGACCATTGTGCTATTTATCCACTCTCGGCAGACGCACCTAAAGAGAAGATTGGTAGAAATACTTTACCAAAAGAGACGATTGGTGGAAATACTTCACCAAATTGAATGATTAGTGGAAATACTTTACCAATCATAGTTAAAAGATAATCTTGTATTCTATTAGTTAATTGGTAGAAATACTTGGATGGAATCAGTGGAAGCTGATATCAAAACTCCCGCCATTGCTCAGAAGTTGGCCTCGAAAAACTAGAGACCTTGGATCTTCTTTAACGAAGAAATTTATTGAATCAATTCAGCCTCGAAAAACTTGAGACCGAAGAGACTGAGAAATACGTTCAGGGAAAGCAAGACAATAATCACGTCTTGAGGCCAGGTTGCAGACTCGAGAGCGGTGAGAAATCGAAGACTCGAGGCCCGATAAAAAATTGCTCAAGGCATGGACAAAACTTGAATGAACTTGGTTCTTAACGAACGTGGATCAACTTCAATATGAACTTGGATGAACTTCGGTATGAATTTGGAACAATAGCAAGGAAATTTAGTGGTAATATTTTACCAATCCAGGTTGCAACAATCGGTAGAAATATTTCACTAATCTCTTGAAAAATTTGTTTAGGAAAAATAATTTGTCTGAATCAACCACAGATTTTTAGATTGATCGTGATCAACAACCAACTACACTTGCCTTCGAAAATAAAATAATTCAGCCTCAAAAAACTTGATGGAGGTGGCTTCGTCCCTTTTTTTTCGCTCCGTCTTCTTTTGGTGGATTGTGATCCACGTGAATCAGAATGGATGATTTTGAGCGAGTTTGATCGGTGGTGGATGATTTTTCCCCTTCTAGAAAAATTCACAATCGATTGTTCCTCCTTCTTGAATAACAAAGGACAAAATCAATTGGCTGCCTCTTATTGGTGGCTACGATTTCTTTGAAGGAAAACGTAGGCTCAATAAAAAACCTTTTCTAAGTTTAGGAGATTGGTGGTGGATGAAATAAAATACTAATCTAGGTTTTTAGTTCTGATACCATGATGAAATATGTCGTTTGATTTTATTGATCATCATAGAGATCATATATATAAGAGTTTACAAACTTGATCACCAAGTAACTAACTGATTAGGAATCTAACTTGATCACCAAGTAACTAACATATTATGAATCTAAATTGATCATGACTTCTATTCCTAATAATGTTAGAATCTCCATATCCAACCCAAAATCTTAAGGCAATGGGTTGGTAGATTTTTCACACTTATAAATTTACCCCGCCCCCCACTCGTATTTTAACCGATGTGGGATTCTCAACATGCCCCCTCAAACGAGATCTACCTCAGGTTACACTGGCTTTGACTTCACCAACGTGCGAGAAATGGGGGTCGAGCGAGTTCAACAATGAGCACAGGATCAATCCGCTCTGATACTATATTAAAATCTCCATATCCAACCCAAAACCTTAAGGCAATAGGTTGGTAAATTTTTCACACTTATAAATTTGTCCCCCACTCGTGTTTTAACCGATGTGGAATTCTCAACACGCCCCCTCAAACGAGACCCACCTCGGGTCGAATGTTGCACTGGCTTTGACTTTACCAAAGTGCGAGAAATGGGGGTCGTGCGAGTTCAACAATGGGCACGAGATCAACCCGCTCTGATACCATGTTAGATACTCCATATCCAACCCAAAACCTTAAGGCAATGGGTTGGTAGATTTGCCACACTTATAAATTTGCCCCCACTCGTGTTTTAACCGATGTGGGATACTCAACAATCACCAGTTAATTCTCGTTAATTATAGTTTATGAAAATTATTAATCATAACCAAATGAATTATGAAAGTTACGGCTTAAAAGCTCAACTCTAAAAAATAAATAAAGCTTTTTTATATTTAAAAATAGATGTGTGATTTAAAGAAATCTAAAATATATTTGATTTAACAATAATATTCACCATATGTAGTCTTAAGTTTAGACAATTGAAAGTTAAAAGAAATAAGTGTTTGATTTTAGTAACGAGTAACTATAGTTACTGCGTATATAATACTAATGGTTGGCAAAAATGTTAATACCATGAAAAAAACTAACTCCGCCAATCTATTACTTTCCCTTCTAACTTTAATCTACCGATATAGCTGCCAGTTCAACCAACCTTTCATATGATTAGTGATGGTTTTATGTGCGTTTGCATATGTAATATCCGACTATATAAATTAAATTTAATAAAAATAATTAAGTATATTTTGTCTTTCTGTAAGATAAATATACTACATAAAAAATAGAATGTGACAGCTAATTAGATTATCGACGTTAACTTGTATTCTATTATACATTGGGATGAGAATCGTGAGAAAAAATTCTAGCAATTAATATTGAAAAAAATCACAAGTTAAGATTAACCAAATAAAATAAAATAAGTTAGAATTGATTAAAACAAAGTAATAAATCAAAAGAAACGTGGCAGTCCATTAAATTGGCCGCGAAAATGAGAAGTTCAGTATTAAAGAATTTGTGGTTCCAGAAACTAAAAGTAGGAGGTGGTGAAAATCTGTATGACTTTTGATGGTAAAGAAATTGCTCACCGAACCAAACTATGAAATGAAAAAAAAAACATGGATAAGTAAAAAGATAACTAAAACGTGGCAAAGGAAAGATGTTGTAGAAACGTGGCAACAGTAAAAATTTAATGGAAAGAAGAGATGAAAGGTGGCAACTAACAAGAATAAAATAAGGTCCTAAAAAAAACAAGAATAAAATAAGACTACAATATTATATAAGAGAGCAATTTCACTCTTCTCCACCCAACATGTAGATGCACCTGGAAAAAATAATAAACCGACATGAAAAAGGGAAAAGTAAAAGCGGAGAAAAGGAAGATGAGATAGGAAACATAAGAAGGTAATAATAGATTGAATATTTGTAGACTATAACACTTTGGTTGGAAATCTATTGTGTATAGTAAAAATTTGTAAAAATGATAATATGGAATGGAGCAAGGATTTGAATAAGGGTAAGTTAGTCTAACATAGAAAACTGATATGTTAGTTTAAAGTCATAGTGGACTATTATGAATTAGAGGTTCTGCTTCAAATAAATTTGGACTAGCATTCAACGTAGTTGAGAAATCTGAAGAACTAATAAAAAGATGAAGGGCCGACAAGTTGTATTGAAACAAATTGTAATTTATCCCAAGTACACATATAAAAATGATTTAGAGGCTGAAAATGAGGGAATGTGAGTTGAGAAAATGTGTTTGAATATTGGAGAACATAATAAAGCTACGTTTCATGGGATTTAAATTGGTAAGCAGTTAACCGAGACTATTATGGTTTGGATGCTAATAGAATATTACCAAAGAAGTTTAGTGAAGATGGTCCTTGATGTTAAATAGGGAATCGAAAGGATTATGAAAAGAACTATGATATAGTTCTTGTTACTTGGATTGTAATAAAGTCATCAATTTTGAATGTCACAAGCATTGAAATATATTGATGAGGAGATTATTCGGTTGATGGCTTGTTATATGACTCGTATTTTCTTAAGCGCACTCTATTTATTTGTCATGATATTAAATTAGTACTTTGGAGTGCATATTGTACATTTTTCATATGAACGTTATGATATGAGATTAATGTGAATATTTGGTTAATTTGGCCAGTTGAGGTATTCGATATATTTGATCAGTTTGGAGCTTATTAATTTGCGTGATATGAAGATCTATTTGATATGGATGGTTCTTTTATGTGATATGGATGTCTAGTAGGCAGAGATCTACACGTGACTAACTAGGGATGTTGGCAGGATACAATAGATTCTGTTATGATATGTTTGGCCGGCAGGGTTGATCTATTTGGCCAGCAGTGTTGATTTTGATGGGGGCTTTGAGATATGGTATCCTCGTGTCGGGGTTGGAGTGACACTATCTAGTTCTTGCAGAATGTTCGTCAGTTCTACTATATGATTTGAGATTATGTGTTCATGTGTCAAATTGTGTGACGGTATGGGACGTTGCGTAGTTTGCTCATGTTTATGTGCCTTTGTAATTATATGCTATATATTTGGTCATTTGGTAAGAATGACCTTTGAATATTGTATGTTTCATGTAGGATTCATTGGCATGGTTAGTTATATGTATGTGTTAGGTATGTTTGTTCATCAAATAGCTAAATAAATTGTGATGCATATCTTATTTGTTTACTGAGTGTTCCAAAATACCCACCCCTTTCTCACCAGTAGTATTGGTCTGGAGTATATTTTACTCTTTGATCTAAAAGGTCCGTAGTTACACAATTCACTTTGATATTGGAAATATGTGGATATGTATTTAATAAGTCAAAACTCAAATTATTTAATTGTAGATCTTAGACGACAAAGGTGTATGATTTGAACATTTGAATATGTTTGTGGCTGGCTAAATTTCTTTTGTGATAAAAAAGAGTTAAAGTCTAGAGTCGATCGCCGACCTGAGTTCGGGTCGTGACAGCATATAATCTTAATTATATAAATAAACCAAAGACAATGAACAAATCATTCAGATAAAAACTATAATGAAAATTTTCTTGTTGTAGTGCCGAATCCATTCAAACACGTTCTTCACTGGATCTTTGATGAAGGTTTGTCACTGGTCAATCTCTGCTCACATATGAACGAAGTAGGATAAAATTTCACATCCTAAAAATGTGGTGCTTTCTTAGAGAGAAGATAGAGAAAAAAATATTCATTTTCTCCGTGTGTTTATCCATCCATTTTTCTCCTTCTATCTTATCTTCCTTATTTACGTAATTAAAGGGAAAAAATCAGGAGAGAGATATGAGTTTAATTGTTATTTTAATAACCAACCTATATAAAATCTCATTTTAAATTAAAAGATATCTCAAATCTTTTTTATTTAATTTTTGAATAATCATGACGGATATTATTAACCATTAACAACTGCGATTTTTAATTTCTAGCTTTAACCATAACCAATACCGTCTGATTAAACATTGTTATGGACAGGTCAGACACAATTCACTAATATTATCCAAGGATTAGCGGATTCATTAACTAGCCCAATAAATAGAGATAAAAAAAAATTTAATGCATAACACTAGAGGAATCCCGCTTGGAAGTCCGAGCTTTCGAAAACAACGAAGGATTAACTCGGGATATTTTCTCAAATAGGTAGAAAATACTTAGATATTTTTCTAAAATAAGTAGAAACATATACATACTTTCAAAATAAGTTAAAAATATTAAACAATATTAAAAAATACCAAATATATTTTTATTTTTATTTTTTCAACCTATTCTACCTATTTTGGAAAAATATCTAAAATGTTTACCTATGAGAAAAAATCTCGATTAACTCCCATCAGGGACCCAAGCCAATTCTGTTCTCATTATTACCACTTAAGTCATTCGTTTGTATAGACACTTTGCACATAGAAAATACCCGCTTTTATATTGTTGTTTTTTAAAGACACTAAAGGACATTCTTTTTATATAAGCTTTCACTTCCAATGACGTGACAATAATAACATAGTTTTGCCTTGACAACATGGTACAAATAGATAATGGGTATGTTTGTTGAAATAAATAGAAGGGATAAATAGTAGATTGAGAATAGAAAGTTCAATATATCTATTTGGTGAAACAGTAGATTGGATATTTATTCAAATCTACTAGTCTAATAGATAATAGATTAGGTAGTTATTCTTTTTTTTATTTCTTTATAGTTTTGGTTGCATATTTTTAGTAAATTTATTTTTCCTTAACATAAGAATTTTGAATTACTTTATTATTTTATTTCTAAAATACATCAAATTAATGACATTTATTTATTTGGAGATTAAAAATGCTCAATATTACTATCGGATTAAAAAATTATAATAATTATTTTAAAAATATCAAACAGAATAAATAAAAATTAACAAATGATTTTTTTTCATTCTGATATTTTTTAAAGTATGTGTATGGTTGTAATAAAAAATGAGATTATCCAATATATTAAATGACATGATATTGTTATTTTTATTCTACCTTCAATGAATATGAATCTTTACTAGATAGTTGTATATTATATATTTGATCACAATTTTTTGATGTTAACTATATTATATAAAAAAATTCAAACAAAAAATTTACAAAAATAATATCTCTCAAAAATAAACTTCATAAATACAGTAAATAACTAAGTTTTTCTCTCGTTGAGACGTCAATTTAACCAAAATAAATAATATATTAAATTATTACTATTTTAATTTAAATAAATAATTTAGATTGTTTTATTTAAGTTTAACTTATAAATTAATAATTAATTCAACCAAAAATATATAATATACTAAATTAAATCTACTATTTGATAGTTGATTTTATCAAACACATTCTTCAATCTATTATCTGCTATCTGTTAAGAGTGTTTTCTCACTATCTGGTTCAATATGTTTCGCCAAATGGGACCAATATGTAAAGTAATATTAATAAAAATTACAAAGTTCATTAAGGTTGTGGAAAGGTCCGAGTTTGCGCAGGACGCAGTCTCATACCCCAGAACCCAAACCTCGCATCATCACTAGTGAGGAACCTTTCGGAATTAATGGAAATCCATCACTTGACCCTATCGTCCTCAGTTGCCCGATTGATGCTTCGCTTAAGAATCTGAAATTCCTCTCCACGGTCAAATTGAGCTACAACTTCTTTTCTGGACATGTCCCGAAAATATTTTTTGAGTTTTTCAAACTTGACTGCTCTGCATCGAAGCTCTTGCGGACTAGGGGGAGCTCTTCCAGATAGTATCCTACAGGTTCGGTCACTCGAGACTCTTGACATACATTACAACAAGAACCTAAGTGTATGACAATTTCCATAAGGGGAGGGGGCCATGCCACTTCATCTATTTGTTACACAAGGTATTTTTGTAATTTTAATTCATACTACTTGAAATTATTTATTTGTGCCATCTTAGCTCCGAAACTATACCATCATTGTCACATTAACAAAAGTCAAAAGTTCATATGAAAAGAGAGAATCCTAAATGATATTAAAAAATAACACAAGATACTAAAATAAGTGTGTAATCCGCATAAACTATCTTTATCTCCAATAAATACACATATACCAGCTAGTTTACGACACAGAGAGAAAATTCACATGAAAAGTTGCCTAGGCCTAAGCATCTCTTGCCAAGGCAACACCATATCTGGCAGTGAATTAGAGAACCAAGTAGTTATAAGATTAAGGAGGTTATAGATTCAAACCTTACAAATGTAAACATCATCCTCGTAAGAGTCATCATCTAAAACAGCAACCAACAGTGCTCAACTCATACTCATAAAAAATCCTTCTATTTGTTAAATTTCCATCCCCTTTCACTAATTTCTATCCAAACACAGTTATTTCTCTTCTCTACTTCCCCTCCCTTAACCTCCAACCCAGATACACTGTAACTGTAACCGATTACTTCGACCCACTGAAAAATTGTTCCGACAAAACAAAACACTCACTATTGAGCTATATGACACTGCAATTCTAGGAGATGCTCATTTCCCCTCTTAACAGTCAACACTCAAATCCAGCAAAGAAGCTCTAGAAGAAGAACAGAAAAAAAGAGCAAGCAGTTTCATACCCGAAAGAACGTACACAACAGTTGAACTGGTTTGTTTCTACAAAACTAACAAGGAGAACGAAGATGTGCAACTCCTCCTAGTTCGATAATTGCAATCAGAAGGTGGCCCAAAGATTGAAACAGAGAACAAAAAAATGTGGAGTTCAGCTGTGGAGCAGGTCATACCTACAATCAGCATAATCACAGGGACTAGTTTATATTGATAAACTCAGAGAGCATCACAGAAACTAAAAGATGACTAAACTGAGAACGAGATTGACAAAAGACACCTGATAGAAGCGTCTGCCTTTACGGGATAAACAAATGTCTGAATCATATCTAGAGCGGAGGCGATGACAACGAAAAGAAAGGAACACAAATCATACAATCAAAGACCGAAGAGGTGAAATCAAAAGCAAAATCATGTCAAAACCAATATCTCTACTAGGAACTAGCAAGACATTGCCATTACCATGGAGATAGATATAAAAAAATTCCAAAGAAAACGGGAGACGAAACCCCGTACATCCCTTGGACAACTACTTTCGATTCTTAACTGGCCTAAGCCGGATAATTTAACATGAAAAGGCTATCAATGCACCAAAATCATCACAATGCACAATTTCCACCTCCAATATTTCGATCACCAGCTAAACCCTAATCAAAGATTAAATCCCCTTGGACGAAACCACGATCACGAACTAAACTAAACAGTAACATAACCATCAACATCATCATCCAAACACAGGAATTAGACCAAAACCCTAAAAAAATAAATCCACAGAAAGCCATACACCCAATCCAAAGAGACCGAGCGAGGAAACTACGACGAGGAGGAGGTTTAGTTGATGTCGTCGTCGTCGAAGTCGTCCTGGAAGGCGTTGAAGAAATCGGCGTCGGCGAGCTTGTTATCGACGCTGATGACGCCCTCGCCGAACATCTCGAGCGGGTCCACGTCGTCCACGTCCATCGCCACCGTCGTCCCGTGCTCCTCCATCTCCCCGAACAAGTCCATCTGCGTCGGCCTCGTCTTCCGCTTCCTTCTCCTCTCCCCGGTTCTAACTCTCGTGGTGGCGGCTCTGGTGATTTGGGGTTTTATTGGTTATTTTATAGGCGAGTGTACTTTATGTGTGGCAAATTTTATACAGCTACACGGTAGTTCCATTGTTATGCAATTAGGTCTTCTACAGCCAATGTGTGTGAGAAATTGAAATTCCTCTGTAAACTAATCATAATGTGGCAGTAAAACTTCATTAATTTGGGACGGTATTTACCAATCGATAAATTACTAATTTATCAATGAAAAATTAATAATGTAACAGATATATTAATAGGAAAATAAAAATAAAGATAAAATCTTTAGGTGATAAAATTGGATTAGCATTTAAATTTTGCACTCCCAACAAAATCAATTATGCGAAATTACTCCTAGAATTTTGCCACCTACTATTTGCATCAACCTTCGTGCAATTTTAGTAAAATGAAATTCTCCGCAAATATTAATATTAATTCGTCAATCGCTTTTTATTCTAAGAGAATATGTATAATATGAAAAGATACTCTGTATTTATAGCTTATAAAAAAAATTCAAAATTAAAATTTTCAGAATGAAATAGTGCTAAATATTTATTTATAATTTAGTAAAGCTGAAGTAGTGAGTTTAGTATATATTGGATATTAGTATAAAAGAAAAAAACATAATGAAAAGGTTAAAGCGAGTGCATGAGATTAAATCTAAGTGGAGGGAAGAAGAGTAACGTGGCAAATGGAGGAGCAGCTGCTTAGCCATGGCTTCATCAGCTCCATTTCATGCGGGCTCCAAACGGAGACCCGCGCCGCCGCCGGTGGCCGTCTCCTGTTCCCCACACGCAACCGCTCCTCCGCCTCCGCTTCCTTTTCCACCCACCACCACCTCCTACCTTCTTGGGTACGAAGCAACCACATTATCACTGGTCCACGAGCAGCTCCCAAGTTTGGCCGCTGGGATACTACTAACGGGGACACCTCCCGGCCCGAGGAGGAGGACTACCTTGGTGGAGTTGGAAGGAGGACAGGAAATAGGAAGTGGTGGTCGGATGAGGAGGAGGAGGCGGGGATTTGGGAGGAAGCTCTGGACAGCTTTTGGCTTCTTAAGGTACTCTCTGTCTTCTTGTTGCTGCTTCTTCATCTTTCTTTCTTCTTCTTTTTCTAAGTAAAAGATGGGTATAACACGAGGACAGGAGGTCACCTATCCTAGTACTACTGAACGCGTTTAACTTGGGAGTTCTAATGAGGTCACCGGCTTCTATTAGTTTAAAACGCCAAGACATTTGTAATGAATGCTTCATCCCTTTGGTAGGCAATAACTAGGGGAAGCAATTCTGAAAAGTTTGTGTCTTTGTTGTCAGTTCAGGTAATCGAATCCTGCGGTTGGATTCTTCCACCTATCATCGCATCATGTTTGCTTGTCACTGGCCCTAAAGCCTTGCTGATGACCTTGGCACTGCCTCTGGGACAAGGAGTGTTGACTTTGGCATTTAACAAGTTGTGGGAGGCAGCAACGGGCCAGAAAAAAACCAAGGCGAGAAAGCGGAATAGGAAGAGGAAGAGACCGTATGCGTATGCCAGTGATAGAAAGCGAGGAATGGACGTCCAAGAACCACAAAAGAAGGAAGCTGTGAAGGGGAAGAACAGTAGTCGGTTTCGTGCTGCCAATGGTGATAATGCGGCTCAAAAGGTTAAGCGGGATGTATCGGACTTTGGTGGATGGGATGAGCTAGATAACATGGAAGCCAAGCAGCCGCCACGAGGGTCGGATAATAGCTCTTCAATGGCGACACCGCTCGGAAGCAAGTTGAGCACTGCAGCGAGCCGGAACGATGCGCCGTTGCTGTTGCGCTTACTGGTTGCTGTTTTTCCATTTTTAGGTTATTGGTCAAAACTCCTCTAGTCCTTTTATTTGTCAAAGGTTGAGCTGGGGAGTTCTTCAAGCGCGAGTGCAGTTCAACAATTCGAGCTGGCAGGTCTTCGCCAACCATAGCATTCCGATCATCAGCCATGAAGAAATCCATAGCTTATTTGGTTGGAGAAGGGCTATTGAGTTACCAAAAATGAACTTGTTAAACTCTGCTTTCTGAGAATGCAGGGAACAGATATGCCTCTTTGATTCTAGTTTTGGTCTCAGATCAAATTTTTAACTTGTTATGGGTTATAAAGCAGGAACATGAAGGCGCAGGTTCATTTGTTTTTAGGATTAGAACAAAGGATAGTTTTGAGAATGAGAATGAGAGTTACTAAACTGGTTTGGACTCATTCAACGTCTTCCTGAAATTGTAACTGAGCAGAGAATTGAACCATACCCAAAACCGTGATTACTAGTTGAAGGGCCAGAACGTTGTTGCTCATTATTATCATGCTGGCTAGCTAAAACGTTCCGACCCTATGCTCCCCGCCACCTCGAAACACAGTTCATCTACCGCGATTTTGTTCAGTCGCTGAGGACACCAAGAGGTCCGGTGGCGGGTGGTCGTTCAAGGACTAGAAACAATGAAGTTCAATGTTGTGTTGATGGGCGCCCTTTGAGTCAACTCTCAGAAACAGCCAGCTGCTTGGGCCCTTGACCTGTTAGATACATGAAGATTGCAGACTACGGGCGCACGTGCTGCATTGTTGGTATCACAAAAAGAACTGCTGCATGTTGGAACGGAAGCAGAGAGAAACTGGTGTCATTTGCACAAATGATGTTCTTCATGTCAAATCCAAAGAATCTAGGAGTACTAAATTGCGGTCAAAAGGGCGTGTTTTACATTTCTGAAAGAATTTTCATCTCTTTGCAGAAGTCATGGAACTGCAGAAGAATTTGTCATCTCGAGAACAGTTGGCCTGAATTGAGGTACCATAAAGACGCAGGATCTTGAAGGCTGCCACAGAAACCCTCGTCGTCCTTTGGCAGAGATTTCGGTAGTGGATGGTCCGGAATCACACCAACCTGTGGATATACAACATGGAAATCGAGGAGGAGGATCGACAACTGCATGCTAAATAATACAAGCAAATTTCAGGTGCTGACCTTATCAATGTCGATGTGGGCAGGTGTCTCATAACGAGCAACCGTAACAGCCAGGCCAGAACCATCAGAAAGCTGAAATACTGATTGAATTTTGCTGCACAAGGAGATGGATATGTCAGTGAGTTGAAAGTTATATTCCCGACGAAAATTAGGTGCAAGAGAAAGTTTACCCTTTGCCATATGTAGGTTCTCCATACAAGACTGCTCGTTTGTTGTCTTTCAATGCACCAGCCAATATCTCACTTGCACTAGCTGTTCCCTTGTTCACCTACAAAGAAAGGATGAGCAAGTTCCTTATATAAAACCAAGAATCAAGGGAAAGCATTTCTAGTTTTGGACTTTGGCATAGAAGCATACCAGCACAGCCAAAGGTTCTGAAGTTGCATTAGCGCTGCTTCCATCAGTGTCATATATATCACGAACACCACGACTATCACAAATATATACAATCACGCCTTTGTCTAACCTGAGAAAACAGCTAACCAGGCTAAATGATGCACGTCAAAGTAGAATATTACATATCTCTACAACATGTTGGCCAAGAAATATTTAACTCAAATTGTGCATTCTCATGTGATGATCATCTAAATGAGCTTACCAAATTTTGGCAATCTCCACTCCTTCTGGAAACAGACCGCCACTGCAGCACATTAAACCTTTCAGAAATTCTACCATTGAACCAAGTATGAAGTGCATATTGCTAAAAGTTAATCACCTATTATCACGAAGGTCTAACACAAAGGCATTGACACCACTGCTTCTCAAGGTATCAATAGCTTCCCTGACAGCACCTACAATAAACCCAGATATCCAGAAAAACTTATTAAATGAATTGATCAACATCGTATTCGTGCTCAACATCCAGGTGATGTGAGGGTTCTCAAGATACTTTATTTGTTAAACATCGGAAGAAGCAAAAAGTTTCTTCACAATTCTAGAGCATTGACAATGTTTTCAAGACTACCGAGTCTTCACTCGGTATGCAAATGTCTAGAAAGATGCAGATGATCCAGTTATTAGATCTTCACCACTTTTTCCCTATCATTCCTCCTCCATCATCTCCTCTTTTTCTTCCCCTTACTTTTCCTCCGCTTGCCCAACAAAACCATAAGATTAAGCAACCACATCTACCTACCAGATGCATTTTGGTTGAATGATGTTAGCTTGATGTAACCAATCCGGGGACCATCCTTTGCGACAGAACCAGGAATTTCGCATACTCTTGATTTCACAGGATTTAGAGAAACTTTCTCTCGTCTGGAAGGAAGCGTTTTGTTACTTCAGTACGGCAAAACAAAGAAACTATACAGGTTGGAAAAAATTTCCCTCTAATTGTTTAAAATACAGGTTTTCTTAAATGAAAATTTTGTGAAAAATAAAAAGTTCAGGAAACGAATTAAGCTTACGTCAAAGCTAGTTGCTTTATTTGAGGTCCACTGCTAACAGTTAGTTCTACCAAACTTCCTTCTGGTCCCCTGCAATGAATTACACGAGCTTTTTTAGGACAAGTTTAAACACATAATATAGAATAACCATATCCCTTATTCACCACCTTATTGATAGGACGAAGGACATCGAGAGCATGGGACACATGTGCAAGGCTCAAGAGAAGCAGGAACAGGAAGGTGATTTCAATAGAGAGGAACTTACTGCAGACGATCAGCTGCATCATATATGTTCATGCTTTCCGTACTTGTATCATCAATAGCTAGGATAACATCTCCAGTTGAAATGCCAGCCCTATTAGCAGGTCCTCCAGGAGAAGATGAGATGACGACGAGTCCAGCAGGTGAACCCTCGGTCTTTGTAGGGTAGCCGATTGACAACCCTACTCCTGTAAGAGATCCTTGTGTTCCAGACTGCCTTCAGAAAATAGATGTACAAATAATATTAAAGAAGCCAGTACGCCATACTTTCTTCACAGAGCAGACAATCATATATCCAAGCATGTCTATAACTAATTATAAGGTGGTCAATTACAGCATAGCAAGAAAACACCTATACCCGCAGGCTATTGAACTTCTCCGGCTCCAGAAACCGAGTGAAAGGATCATCCAGCGTGGCGATCATCTTCCTTATCGCAGCATCTGGTACCATAACAGACCAAGGAGGATTGGATTACTAACATAGAAACAAGGAAATGAAAGATTTCCTTGCGACCATTGACAGAAAGCCAAAGAGCATCACAACCCACAAACAACAATTACATAAACTGCTTTCATTGACAAATAATTGCAGTTTCTTCCGAACATAAAAGCCGAACAAGACACTAAATTAGCACAAAGCTAAACCTTAGCAGCTAGCCCGCACTCGAAACATTTGGCTACACGAGCAATGAGACCAAAACCTCATTTGAATATAACATACAAGTCTCTTGGCGGTTGTTCATGGGGTCGTCGCGCAAGGCGTTCTCCCTGTAGCGGAACCAGCTCTGCCCATTAAAGCTCTTGTCAATGTAAGCGCGGTCGATCGTCCTCCACGCCTCCAGAAACAGAAGATTCTCCTCACTCAGCGCCCCTGCCGGCCCCGCAACACATAAACTCAAACAACTTCACGAACCCAACAACAAAAACAAACAAAGACATATAACCGAAACTCACAAGCAGGGTGGGGCCCGGCGGGTAGAGCAACGGAGGCGGAGGAAGCCACCATGACCGCCGTAACGAACCCGACAAAAAGAAAAGACGCTTGCTTTCTCACTCTCTCGGGAAAACCCCCACATGGGCACTCGAATTTCCTCCCGGAAGGGCTTATCCATCTGGGCGGCGGGAAAATGGATGCCCGGGCTCCTAGGAAACGGGCGGAGCAAGTCAAAAGGCCGAGGCTTTGGGAGACGGGGAGGCTACGGGAGAGGGGCAGGTGAAGGAGTGGAAGGCGGGCTTCCATTGGGAAGTTGCTGGTTAGGAGCAGCATCTGGGTAGGCTCTATTGGAGCATCCCTCCACTCCACTGTTATTTTGCTGCCGGTTGGCTAGCTAGTTGTTCGTTGTTGTTGGGTAATTATCATCCTCTGGTTTTGGATTTCGTAGGTGTTCTGGGGGTGAGCGAGGTGATTTTGGCGTTTGCGGGATTGGGCTTTGGGTCGGAAAGAATCTAGGCTGGAGTTGGAAGAAAGCTTGGGCTGGGTAGCAGAAAGATCAGCATTCCCAAGAGCCCAACACTACGATATTTTTTTTTTTGGGAAATGGAGGGACAAGCCCCTATATATAAATACGAAAGTAGAACACAATACATCATAAATAACATTCTACCCATAGCCGAGCCTCCTGCCTAGCACATTATTGTGATGGCTACTACTACTCATACATGACCCGGAAACCTCTCTTTCGAATTTGCGGCCACCGACCTTAGTAAAACCCTCTTGCGCTAAAACCTAGTAGGAAAAACTCACAGGAGGGAAAGAGCACATCGACAAGGTAGAAATCAGCCTTGACATTGATACCACTATTTAAGATCTCGCGCCATCAGAATGTCTAATCTTACGAGTACAACGAGGGAGGCTAACTCCCTGCAAGTCATCTAGGTGCACATCCATACCTGAAACAAATGGTGCATCGAATACAACGTAATTAAAAGAAATCTTCAAGGCGTGCTTCGAGAGGGCGTCAACCACTGTATTGCCTTCACACCAGGTGTGCTCAATATTGATCTTTCAATCCTTCACGAGCATCTCACGGGCTCTTGCAATCAGGGATGCCAGGGGGTGATCCCAAGCAACATCACGGCCTACACAGAGGATGACCAATGCCGAACGACCTTTACCTGAACACTTCGGTAACCCCTCTACCAAGTCAACTTCAGACCGAGGATGAGGGCCCATAGCTCTGCAGATAAGAAAGTGCAGCTCCCAATGCCTTTCGCGAAGTCGCAAACCCAAAATTCACCAGGATCATGAATAATGCCTCCGGTGCTCGTAGGGCTCGGGTTACCCATCGAAGCTTCATGTGTGTTGAGTTTGATGAAGCCCTCTAGGGGATGCTGCCATAAGACTAAGATCTCGTGTCTGGGTGGTAGTGGAGTACTCCAGTCTGTCAGGACTCGAGCAAACTCATGTGCCTATGAGAGTATGAGGGAGGGGGGATGCCCCGTGGTGGTGCCCGTAAGGAAGGCTGCATCGCTCTGCCATAGCCACCAGGAAGTCGTCACAAATATTATTGCCCAAGGTGGTCCATTGGCGAGAATAGTAGTGAATGAGATGTTGGCCCAAAGCCACCTCCGAGGGTCCGTCTCTATATAGAAGGCCCGTGGAGGCTGCGAAAGGAGGGACTCTTATACCGTCTTAGAAAACCTGCAATCAGGAGAACGCATCAGTGACTCAATATTAATGCCATACCTCAAATACGTACCATCCTCTGTGAAATACCTTCGTGCACGCTTCGCATTTGTCATCAATCCACCATGACAATATAACCAATAAATAACTGTACGCGCTCAGGGACCAGCAAGGCCTATATCCCAACTCTAAATTGGATCTGCTGGTGGCATCTCCTCCTCCCTGCACAAGTCCCTACAAAGGGTTTGTTTGGAGAATTGTCCATCATGGGTAAGGCCCCAAGACATGTATCTGTTCAAATCGGGGAAGCCTGCAAAAGTGTCGATGCCCGAGAGTTAATCAGATGTTGAGGCAGGAAGGCCTCTAATGTCCAATCTATACTCAGGTGAATAGTACTCAGTCATGCGCCTCCCAGTCTCCTCAGTAAGGAGGTTGCTAAGGAGGTGATCTCCGGAGAAGGAGGTTTGCAATCTGTTGCCTAAGTTCTGATGAAGGCTGGGGGTGAGGATTGGATGAGCCTTCACTATAGCCTACTTAGTGGTTGAAGAGCCAGACTTCCACAGTAGCAGATCGAGATCAGTGCCATCCAACCAAGCCATACTTAAAAATCAGGACGGGCGCCTAGAGAGCGTCTTGGGAATTGAGGAATCTTCATGGCACTTTGGCTCGCTACATAGGTCAGAACACAAGGCTACCCACCTCATTAGGGAAGCACATAATGGTCTAGTTGACAAGATGCATACGATTTCGATCTAAATGGGAACCCCAGATGAAGTCTCAAAATATATTGGTATATATTCGTACACAGGGCTCAGTGAGTGAGCATCATACGAACCATCCTGCTCAGTGATCTTGTCTTCCATCCGGCCATCTTACCCTGAAACTTCTCCAGGACAAAGTGGTAGGTCTGGACCCTCGTTTGAGAGCTGTTGGGGCACCCAGGTACTAGGCCGAATCTGTGATCAAGGCAATACTAATATCATTGATGAGCTGACTAGCTAGCTCAGAATGATATTCTGGGAGACCATGAATTTAGATTTGGAAAGGTTGACCCTTTGTCCCGAACAACCGCAAAAGATTGCGAGGATATCTCGTGCCATAACGGCCTGGTCTACCGAGGCCTCACACATGAGGATCAGGTCATCAGTAAATATCAACGTGGATAAGAGAGGGGTATGGCCAGTCAACCAAATAGGGGTGCATCTACCCTTTTACACAAGCTGCTCTATCGCATGCGAAAGCTCTCAATGCATAGAACAAATAGGTAGGGGGAGATAGGGTCATCCCGGTGGATCCCATGGGATTGGTGGAAAGTCTCAGTCTTCCTAACGTTCCCCAAGATGTGCATTGAGGTAGTCGAGACACACCACAAAATTTAGTTAGTGAAGAACATCAAAAGTCTTATGAGAGTAAGCGTCTTGCGGAGAAAACCCCAATTGAGATGACCATAAGCTTTTCAAGGTCAAACTTAATGACCATCCAGCCAGTTCGATCTTTCTTGCCAGACATCGAATGAATCGTCTCCTAAAGAATGACGATATCATCTGACATATAGTGGCCCGACATAAAGCTGGACTGCGTCGGACCAACCATCACATATATGAGGGGCTTCAATTAGCTCACTAGGATCTTAGTAATGATCTTATACTTAACACTACAAAGGCTGATGGGCCGAAAGTTAGCCAGCGTCTTAGGGGTAGGTACTTTGGAAATAAGCATGATTTGCGTGGTATTCAGCTGTGGGGGAAGTCTACCATTTAGAAAGAACTCATGAAGCTAAGTATACGATGAAATCATCTACTAGCTCCCAGCATCTCTGAAAAAAGATAGCCTGGTCACCATCATTGCTTAGGGTTTCGTAGGCTCCTATCTGGAATAACTTGTCCCAGATGTTTGCTCGAAAACTATCATCCAAAATGAAAAACCATTATGGAACAGGCAAACTGTCCGGCGTGATTTGTCCTCCGAATACAGTCGCTGGAAATGGTCGATAGCTAAAGTACAAAGGGAGTTCTGGTCCCAAAGCCACTCTCCGGTCGGGGATAGGAGACTACAGATCTGAGGGTACCAGAGCCACCCGCCTTTCCTCCAGAGCCCAACACTATGGTATAGTACTAGTATTGTTGGGTTTTATAAACACGAACCCTAGGTTCGCAGCAGCGGAAGTTAAAAATTTTCAGTATAACATAAAATCAGGATAACAACTTCGTTAGAAAATTCTTACAGTGCGTTGTAGATTGAAGCCTCAACTATGGTATCCACGTAGACCTCGTTCACGAACTCCTTTGATAGTTGATATCTTTGAGAATATTGAAAATAACTAGAGAAAATAGTATGTTTCTAAGTTAATAAGCCGCGACAACATTAACCCTAGGAACCAAAAAAAAATATATATATATATATATAAGTATAACAACTCCTCCTAGGAGTGTTATACGCGACCACCAAGGCTGTAAGCCCTTGGCTTGACTTACGTGGCCAGCAAGGCAGTAAGCCCTTGGCTTCAATATTTTTCCCTTGGGCCTTGAGGCCCAACGTTTTTTTTACACAGTCAACATGTCCAACATTTTACTATATATATACTATTTAATTTAATTTAATAACTATAATACTATCTAATAGAATTACAATATTTCTCAATTGATTAAATATTTTTGATCAAATCAATATTTAATAGGAAAATTACTCTCAAGTCCCTGGAGTTTGTTTAAATATACCCAAAAGTCCCTCCTGTTCACAAAATACATTTTTACGTCCCTCTAGTTTACTTTTATTATACTTTCTGGTCCCTGGCGCACGTTAGCGTCTCTTTTTTCATTTTTGTCAATGAAATGATCAAAATACTCTTAAAACAAAAATAAAAGAACCGCTGACATCATAAAATCCAAATCCAAAAATCCCAGGGCTCTATTTATAATTATACCAAAGAAACACATGAATCAATTTATAATTGTACTAAAAATTCCAAATCAAGATGAACCCTAATTCTAGAAATTGGGGATTTCTTCCCCAAATCGATTTCCAATTCCTGAGAATCCGTGGACAATAACGACAAATAGGGAATGACTTCAAGCTTAAGTTCGGGGGAAACCGGAGGCGCAAGACTGCCCACCAGTGGAGAAGGGCGGCTGGGATGAGGGGTGGCTGAAAATGGGAGGCCCAAGGCTTGACGATGATGATGACGGTTTGGCCAGGACAATGACGGTTTGGCCAGGACAATGACGGTTTGGCAAGGATGATGATTCTTGGGGACGATGCTTTTCGGCGATGACGGTGCTTGGCGAGAACAACGACAGTTTGGCGAGGACTATGATTCTTGTGGATGGTGCTTGGCAGCGACGACAGTGCTTGGCGCGGACGATGACGGGTTGGCGAGGATGATGATTCTTGTGGATGGTGCCTGGCAGTAACGATGGTGCTTATCGAGGATGACGACGGTTTGGCGTGGACGACGATTCTTATGGATGGTGCTTGGCGATGATGACGACGATGGTACTTGGCGAGGACGATGATGGTTTGGCGAGGACGACGTTGGTTATGGACAGTGCTTGGCGAGGACAACGACGGTTTGGCAATTTTGGATAGAGAGATGGACGGTTTGGAGAGGATGTTCGACAGTTTGGTGAGGACGACGACGGTTTGGTGATTACGGGTTCACCCCTCTCGTTAGCTTTTGAATTTAATTAATCCGATGTAGATGCCTTGGTCATTCGATTAATCCTTAGCTTTCCTTAGGTTGTTGATCGTTTCTCTTTGTGTTGTTTTTTTTTTGTTTGGAATGTTATTTTTTTGGTATTGGTCATTAAAGAAGAGGGAATGATGTCATCAAATTTTTTATTTTTTTATTCTAAGGGTATTTTTGTCATTTCAATGATAAAAAAAGAAAAAAACTCAATTAGGGACTCGAAAGTATAATAAAAGCAAACTAGAGGGACGTCGAAATATATTTTGTGAACAGAGGAGACTTTTGAGTATATTTAAGCAAACCCAAGGGACTTGAGAATAATTTTCTCATATTTAATCTAATCAACTTTAATTCGTAAACTAAGACTACTTGTTGTGTGACCCATAGGCCCTCACATGTCAAGCAATTAGTTAGTCGAACCTTAGACAATAGACCAGACAATCTCAACATATGAGGTACGTTGCGAGGATACTGCAACTACCTGTAATGTGAAACTCATAGTGATACGGTCCTTTCATTCGTGAATACTCGATTAAGTCTTGAACATGATTAAGTGTCTATTCAAATAACTTAATCATATTATCTCATTCTACTAATTGATCATGTTGTCACTTTTAGACATCATTCCAAAAGTGACGTGCATTGGCCAATGACTAACGATCCAATTAGTTATGAAAAGACAAGTATTCTCTCCAAGTCTATTTGAGGAATGAATCCTATTCTTGACTCAACTACCACGCACATGCACTTCTGATGTACCCAACACATGCCGTATCTACCCCATCAGGAGTGCAAGCATTGGTCATGGTCAAACTCCGTCACTCCGTACATGTCGTGCGTATTGACCTCAAGTCGGAGGACTACTACACTACTCCACAAACCGATATTCTCGTAGACACATAAATAGAATACACCAAATAATTTCTCGGTCGGGCATGCCAATACTCTCTAAAGTATCTGTGAATCCATCATAAAATACCTAGTGTCTCGTAGTTGTGAGAACCACTACATTCTCTAAGGATATGATGCAGATCGCACACCAATCTCAATCGCATCATTGATATCCCATTCTCGATGATCATTGATTGTGGCTATTTTAGAACTATGTTCATAGTCATTTGAGATCCCACATCCTCAATGATAATATTAGTTCATGGGAATACTAATATGAATATATGCAAACAATCAAACAATATATTCAATAAGTGTAAT
The DNA here is from genome assembly GCA_963995505.1 of Hypericum androsaemum. Classification (NCBI taxonomy): domain Eukaryota; kingdom Viridiplantae; phylum Streptophyta; class Magnoliopsida; order Malpighiales; family Hypericaceae; genus Hypericum; species Hypericum androsaemum. The sequence continues at coordinate 9,929,727 of OZ023185.1, read as the reverse complement.
GCTGAATATTATTAATATACATTAATAATATAACTGAATGTGATCAAGTACAATGTTCTTATTCTGATTGTCTCTAGGACATATATACTAACAATCTCCCACTTGGCCTAGAGCCAATCATCCATGCATTTAACACTTAGACTCTCAAAGTGTCTAGCGTGCTTTTGTACGCTAAGTGGTTTGGTGAAAGGATCAGCCAGGTTATTCTCTATAGGAATACGTTCTAATTTTATTTCCTTTCTTGTTAAGATCTCTCAGATCAAGTGATAGCGTCAGTTGTTGAATCCATGGTCGTTTATTGCTTGAAACTATTCTAGCTCACCATTCTGTCATTGAGCATGAAGGCATACTCTGACGGTGACTTGAAGTCATCACAATCAGTCATGAAACTGGTATTAGTAAACCCAGTTATCATAAGTTATGGCTCCCCACCATAAACTAAGAAACATTCTTTAGTTCGTCTAAGATACTTCAGAATATTTTTAACAGCAACCCAATGAGGTTCACTTGGGTTCTTTTGGTACATACCAGTGATGCTGATAGCGTAGGCCACATCGGGCCTAGTGCAAGTCATGGCGTACATGATTGATCCAATATAGAATACCTTCTATGTACTTGATTTCAGCTTTTTCAGAAGGACAATCCTTCTTTCACAGCTTAATCCCATGATTTGCTGGTAGAAAATATCTCATAGAGTCTTCCATTTTGAAACGCTTCAGTACCTTGTCTATATACGTGGATTATGATAGTCCCAACATCCTGCTAGATCTATCCCTATTAATCTTTATGCCAAGGATGTAGCAGGCTTCACCCAAGTCCTTCATCATGAAGGTCTTGCACAGCCAATCTTTCACAGATTGCATTAGCGGGATACTGTTTTCAAAATTAATATATCATCACTATATATTATAATGAAAACAATCTTATCCCTGCAGTATTTCTGATAAACGCATGGATCTTTTACATTCCTGACAAAGTCAAACGATTTGACATCTTCGTCGAAACAGATATTCCAACTCCTAAAAGCTTGCTTTAATCCATAAATAGACCTTTGCAGCTTACATACTAATTGTGAATTTGACTTGGATACAAAACTTTCTGGCTTTATCATAAATACTCGCTCCTCGAGGTTCCCATTAAGGAAAGCCATTTTGACATCCATTTGCCAAACGTCATAATCATAGTATGCAGCTATAGCAAGTAAAATCCGAGTGGACTTGATCTTTGCAACTGGTGAAAAGGTTTCATCAGAGTCAATGCCCTCGCATTGCCTACAACCCTTTGCCACCAACCTAGCCTTGTAGGTTTGCACTCTGCCATCTGCATCAATCTTCTTCTTGAAGAACCATTTGCAGCCAATAGGTCTAACCCCTTCAGGCAGTTCTATCAAGTCTCAGACTTGATTTGTATACATCGAGTCCATTTTAGATTTTATGGCTTCTAGCCACTTCCCTGAATTGATGTCTGACATCGCTTCAATATAAGTCTTAGGTTCGTCTTTTTCCGGGATCTCCACATCATCATATTCCTCCGAGAAGAAATTAAACTAGATGGGTGGACGACGAATCTTAGTAGACTTACGGAGTTGCATTTGTGCAGGCTGTTCATTCTAATCATGAAGAGGTTCTTCTGCGATGATCTGATCAACACTATAAGAATTCTCATGAGCGATGCTTTCAAGCATTTCCTGAGCAGGAGATTGAACAATATCCAAATTGTCCTCATTCAGTCTAATTGGGGTATTTTGCGCATGCGAGTTATCCCTAACTACGCTCCCACTGGCTGAAAGACTATCACCTAGTAAAAGACTCCCACCATGAGAATCACTGAATGCTCCTACTGATTCCTTGTCATGGTTATCCGACAAGTCCTCAACCTCAGCATTACCTTATGGTTCTTGAATTTCTTCAAGCTCTATCTTTCTACGACCTTGTCCTTTAAAGACATAGTCATTTTTAAGGAACGTTGACTGTCTAGAAATAATAACATTTTATTTCTCAGGGAGATAGAAATAATATCATTTTGTTTACTTAGAATACCCCATAAAATAACCCTTTTTACCTTTGGATTCCAACTTATCAGTGAGCATCTTTTTCACATATGCAGGTCAACCCCACGTCTTGATATGTGAGAATGATGGCTTCTTGCCACACCATAACTCATATGGTGTCCTTTGAACTGATTTAGATAGAATCATATTCAGAATGTAGATTGAGGTTTGGAGTGCATAACCCCAAAGAAATATTGGAAGAGAAGAGAAACTCATCACGAACCTTACCATTTCTAACAGGGTTTGGTTTCTCCTTTCGGACACGCCATTTATCTGTGGTGTTCCGAGAGGTATCCATTGTGATTGGAGCCCATGTAATTTTAAATAATCCAGAAATTCATGGCTAAGGTATTCACCTCCTCGAACTGATCGAAGAGTCTTAATACTCTTCCTAAGTTATTTCTCTACTTCTACTTTATACTCATTAAACTTCTCAAAGGCCTCGGATTTGTGTTTCATAAGATGCACATATACATACCTAGAGAGGTCATCAGTAAAAGTGATGAAGTATCTGAAACTATCCCTTGCTAGAGTAGGTAGTGGTCCACACACGTCACTGTGAACTAGCTCTAGCACTTCTTTGGCTCTTACCCCTTTTCCAGTAAAAAGTTTGTTAGTCATTTTGCCTCTAAGACAAGATTCACAATTTCCATAAGACTCAAAGTCAAATGGGGTTAAGTAGTCTAACTTTCTTAACCTTGCAATTCTTTTCTCATTGGCATGACCAAGTTTACAATTGCATAAGAAAGTGAGATTTTCTTGATTAATTAATTTGAGCTTCTTGTTTTGCACATTAAGAACATCATGTCCATTATTTAACAAGTATAAGCCATTCGAAAGAGAGACATTTTCACAAACAATACCATTTAACGTAAAGTAGCAACTACTATTAAAAAATGGAAGGAAAAGCCTTCAATGTCTAACATTGGAATAGAAATAATGTTTCTAGTAATAGATAGAACAAAATAATAATTATTAAGTTCCAATCTATACCCACTAGGTAAATCTATACTATATGTCCCTACGCATTCGGCAGCAACTCGTGCTCCATTTCCCACGTATAGGGCAATTTCACCCGGTCTAACTGGACATGTTTATCTCCATAACAAACATACTTGTTCCGGAGCCAGAGACACCTAGTGCCTTATTCTCAGCAGCCAGAACCCTGCAATCTCTCTTCCAGTGCCCTTTCTCCTTGCAGTAGAGGCACTCATCCTTGTTAAACTGCTCATTCTTTTGAATACTTTCAAAAGTCTCAAGCACGTTATGCTGCTCAGGCATTATACCAAGCAACCTAACACATTGCGCCTGCTTTGCATCATCCTGACGCATCTTCTGAGCCTCTACGTCAAACGTAGCAAGTTTAGGAGAACCAGTCGCAGGGGTAACAGGGATGGACGTGTCCAACACGTACTCAAACCTTTCTTGCCTTAGCACCAAATGCATGTTTCGGTAACAATCCAGAAAATTTGGCCCAGCCAACCTTTTTTGATTCTAGTGTAAATTTCAACGACATGTTAGCCATTTCAACAACATAAGGAAATAAATTAAAACTGAACTTAAAAATACATAATTCCTATGATCAACATTCAGCAATCAAAATAAACACGACATTTAGCTTTATTTTGCCTCTATTATTTTCACATACTCAACGACCTCATCAAAAAAGTACAAATTTATATCTAATATAAATCGTAATGGACTAGGATCCACATTCCTACTATCACAATCCCTGCTTTGGTTGGTGAATGTAATAGCATAACTGGTAGGTCTCCAAACCAATTGTAGTTTCTACAATTCCTAGTTATTAGACCCAGTCCAATTGATGTCCCTTAATTATTTCCTTGCTTTGGCTAGTGAAATAACGTAGGTGGTTTACAACCATCACACGGCGATATTTACATGTCCTTATAAGAGTTCCATAAGACGTAGTTCAAAGCAAAAGATTTTGCTCTTAAATACTATAGAACGAAATCTTGGTTTCTCTTAATTATGACGAAAGACATCATTCATTCTAAATGAAAACCATATTTAAGTTTGAGGAACATTTCACGTCGGGGTATTTAATTTGCTTAAACAAGATCCATAAATAGTTCACATAATATTTCATGAGATCCAACTCTGAGAATTAAATGTAAACAATTACTAGAATCTAATTCAGAATTTTGAGATTAGCCCAGGGATCCAATTGCAATTTTAGAATTAATCCAGGGATCACACTGTAAATCTCCAACAAATTCGAAAATTTCAGAAACATTCGAGGACCAAACTGTAATTATAGAAAATCCCAAGGATCAAACTGTAATTTTCCAGACTCGTAAATTTACAAAGAAGTACCTGCAATTAATCATGGACCAAAATGAAATTTTAGGATAAATCCAGGTACCAAACCGTAATTAACCACTAAATCTGAAATTACAGAAACACCTCAGGGGCGTAGCTGCAATTTCATATTCCAAAAATTGCATAATGGTCCCTGAAAATATCAAATTTTCAAGGCATGCCCCTAGGACAAAATTGCAATTCGGTCCCTGACCAACAAAATCCGATTGACGCCGATCCGATCGACACCGCCGCCGCCACGTCGAAGCCCGTGACTGGGTGAACACGCCAGTGGTTTCAGACCCCGGTGAGTCGGTGCGTGGCAGCCGTAATCGGGTCGAAAACCTTTCGACCCGCCATTAACGGCGAAGCTTCGGAAATCTCCGGCGGCGCCATACCAGGAGGTGATTCGTCTCCGTGGTCGTCGCGGTCACGACTTGTGACGGGAATAACCAGCTGAGGTGGTAGTATACTGAGGTGGATAGTTAATTAGCCAATAGGTTAATTGGGCGGGAGAATTAGTTGGGTTATAGGCGGTTAAACGATTGTATACGTTAGTATAAATAAAAGTACTTTGTACAAAGGAGAGGTATTCTGAAATCATAATAAGAAACCACATCTTTCTACTCTTCTATCAATTCTCTCTCGTTCTATCTTCTTTCTCTATCTCTATTTCTTGATCTTTTCTGCTTCCGCTTGTGACATTATTGGCTAACTAACTATCAACCTCAGCATACTGCCACCTCAGCTGGTTATTCCCATCACAAGTCGTGACAGTCGCCTTGGTCGTTCCTGCTGCCCGACGCCGTGGCTAGAAGAGCTCGATCCGCTATCAACGGCGATCAAAGCTTTCCCAAGCTTCACGGCGGTCCGAAGCTTTTCCAAGCTTCAAAAACTTGGAGCAACCGTCGTCCGATTCCAATCGGTCATCGACGTCGAAACAGGCAACCAATCGGTTTTTTTTTAGTTGTATATATACCAGTTATATACATAAAGTCGAAAAATACAGATATTTATGTATACAACTATAAAATCAGCATGTAGCTCTGATACCACTGTTGGGTTTTATAAAGACAAACCCTAAGTTGGTAGCAACGAAAATTAAATTTTTTTACCAACATCGAATCTGATCATGGCAGTATAACATAAAATCAGGATAACAATTTCGTTAGAAAATTCTTACAGTACGTTGCATATTGAATCATCAACTATGGTATTCACGTAGACCTCGTTCACGAACTCTTTTGACAGTTGATATCTTCAAAAATTAGCTAGGAGAATTCTTATCGAATATAACTAGAAAAATTAATATATTTTTAGGTTAATAAGCCGTGACAACATTAACCCTAGGAACCAATGTGTGTGTGTATATATATAACTAAGTATAACAACTCCTCCTAGGAGTGTTATACGTGACCACCAAGGCTGTATGCCCTTGGCTTGGCTTACGTGGCCACCAAGGCAGTAAAGCCCTTGGCTTCAATGTTTTTCCCTTGGGCCTTGAGGCCAAATCAACGTTTTCTTAACCCAGTCAACATGTCCAATATTTTATTATTTATATACTATTTAATTATAATATTATCTAATAGAATTATAATATTTCTCTATCGATTAAATATTCTTGATAAAATCAATATTTAATCTAATCAACTTGAATTCGTAAACTAAGACTACTTGTTGTGTGACCCATAGGCCCTCACATATCAAGCGATTAGGTAGTCGAATCCTAGACAATAGACCAGACGATCTCAACATATGAGGTACGTTGCGAGGATACTGCAACAACTTGTAATGTGAAGCTCATAATGATACGGTCTTTTCATTCGCGAATACTCGATTAAGTCTTGAACATGATTAAGTATTTATTCAAATAACTTAATCATATTATCTCATTCTACTAATTAATCATGTTGTCACTTTTAGACACCATTCCAAAAGTGACGTGCATTGACCAATGACTAACGATCCAATTAGTTATGAGAAGACAAGTATTCTCTCCATGTCTATTTGAGGAATGAATCATATTCTTTGCTCAACTACCACGCACATGCATTTCGTGATGTACCCAACACATGCCGTATCTACCCCGTCAGGAGTGCAAGCGTTGGTCATGATCAAAGTCCATCACTCCGTACATGTCGTGCGTATTGATCTCAAGTCTGAGAACTACTACACTACTCCACAAACCGATATTCCTGTAGATATGTAAATAGAAAATACCAAACGATTTCTCGGTCGGGCATGCCAATACTCTCCAAAGTATCTGTACATCCATCATAAAATACCTAGTGTTTCGCAGTTGTGAGAACCACTACATCCTCTAAGGATATGATGCAGATCGCACACCAATCTCAATCGCATCATCGATATCTCATTCTCGATGATCATTGATTATAGCTATTTTAGAATTATGTTCATAGTCATTTGAGATCTCACATCCTCAATGACAACGTTAGTTCATGGGAACACTAACATGAATATATGCAAACAATCAAACAATATATTCAATAAATGTAATGTTGAATATTATTAATATACATTAATAATATAACTGAATGTAATAAGTACAATGTCATTCTTGTGATTGTCTCTATGACATATATACTAACAAGTATAACCTACCTCGTTAATATAGGTTCGAGCACGGGGAAATCGGAGAGGTAAAAATATGTGCGCGCGCCACTGGACTTTGACCATTGTTATTGCGAGTACCACGTACATTTTTTTGGTGTCAATCTGCAACCGTACGAATTTTCGAAGTTTATAAAGCAGCTATCAAGAAAACAATTTAATAAAGCTGTCTTCCACTCTTCACAGAAAGTAGTCCGTGATGTTGATGCTTACCTAACCCATGCCACGATTTTGCTTTGGTTTAAACCCCTTCGAGACTGAGGGTTACTCCACTGATTCCCACATACTAGTCCATGAGTCAGCATTGAGTTTCTATAAAAAAATCAAAAGGGATTTTATTAAATATCAAAAAGGAAAGTTTGTCCCAACTCACATCCAAATTCGTATTTCATTTTTTTCATGGGCCAGAAAATATTGTCATAGGAAAAAAAATTTGTGTGATATTTTTTTACCATATTACTCTAAACTCTTTCACTTTTTTATTTTCTTCACCATGTTTAACCCAATAACCAGTGATCATTTCATCTAATATATAATTTTTGTATCCAATATTCAAATTTTTATTTGGATTCAAATATTTAAATATTCATATTTTTTTAATTATATATTTTTTGGTACGAAGATATATAAAAATAGTAAAATATTTTATTCAGATATTTAATTAAAAAATAAATATATTTGTCAAATTATGTGATAAAATATTCAAAATATTTATATAACTTACTTGCTATGAATAATTTTGGATGACATTTTATTTGAATGAAATTGTACATCACATAGTTAACATTCGAATACAATGCATTTTCTCAATTATTTCTTTAAATGATAGTTTTATCTTTAGCCAAATTTTATGTCTATCTGTGACATGTACCAAACAAGAGGTACCCCGAAATATTTTTTGATTTTTTTAATGTAAATTTTTATATCTACTTTCATCTTATGAGAGTTTGAACCCTGAATTTTTGTCAAATTATCTCACAGTTTGTATCGTTAGGTCAAATACTATTTGACAATATCTTTTGATTTGCTTATTTCTTTTGTATTTCTTGTTTTGGTGAACGAATCATTTTCATTCACTTTTTTTTATGGCTCCACAACCAAGTGACTATTCAATTTTTTTATTAAATAATTTTAAAATAATAATGACCCCAGTTTTGATATTTTACATTAACGTCCAGAAGTAAAATTTTTCCATTTTTTTAACACTAAAAACAAAGAATCACCTGTCAATTGAACATGCTCAGCAAGATTCTCGGGTCCACTTAAGTTTTTGGGCCCAGGGTCTGGCTGGGATGTTAGCTAGCTAGAATCCAAAACTCCTCAAAGTATCATATAATACGGCTCCAGCCAATCTCGTGTCACCTCAAGGTATTTATACTTATTACGACACCGAACAACGTGCCAAAACTCGGAATATATCATTAGCAAATGTCAAATATATCGTGCAGGAAATCATGACCAGTAAATATATATCAAGTCCGGGCCCTTAAAAAAAATCATATTTACGGGGTACCATCCATCTTAAAACTTTCTGGAATCTCCCCGACCAAAATTTCTTTATTTAATCGTTGCAAACTTATTTCCTTATATTCTTTATATGCTACCATATTTACAAATAAGCAAATTTTATTCAACAATACCATCTATTTATTTAACACCGTCCCTCACGAGACCGGATTGAGTGGGGACTAAAAAAAAATTTTCCATAACTAGGGCCTACATTTTGGGCCGTCAGATTTGATTATCTTTAAATCTAATGGTCAATAACCTATCAGGTGATATTAGTTTGTATGTGAAGTGATATTGGTTTGCAAGATGCTGATTTACATATGAAGTGTGATTGGTTTGCATGTGAAGTGATATTGGTTTGCATGTATAGCGATATTAGTTTGAGTTAGTCCCCATAAGTAGAGACTAGCCAAGTCTCCACCAAATCCGCCCCCGTCCTCACTCTCATAGTTGCGCATTATACAAATCAAAATTACCTTCAACCCCCAACAAAATATTAGCAATGTTTTACAATCCGCGAGTCCGACAGTCAGATTACAACCTCGAAATTTAGAGGAAGACTGTACAAAGGAATAAGTCCAGTCGAATCGACTGGTCTGCAAAAATGTAAAATTTTTGGTATATAAAATTTTATTTGCTTGAAAGTGCTTAAATAATAATTTTGATAACTGTAAATAATAAATTTCTCTGCGAAGTTAGAAGATTTTTAAAATTATATGGCACTATTATAATAAAAATGATTGTTTTTAAAAAAAAAGCTTCTAATACTGGTTTGATCGATTTAACCTACCAAATTGCGACCGGAAAAGCAGAGAAGAGCACACTCTCTAGGTTGTTTTTCAAATTTCAATTCTACTGGATCAATGTGAGACTTGAATTTTTTTAAACAAAGTATTGAGTTTGAAAACGATTCTTTATCAATCACCAGACATCCTAATAAAAAAAATCCACCGGAGGTGATATGAAAAATTGCTATCAATTTGCACACCCAACGAAAGCCCTCCGCCGCAAATTTCAACACTTTTTTTTTGGTGATACACAAATTTCAACACTTGACGCATCCAATTAAAAGTCTTCATACGAATACAAATTGTGAAAAGTGAACGAACCATTGTTTTTTGGTAAATAGATTACTTCATTCCATAAACCCCGAATATTTATACCAAGTAGTACAAAAAAAAAATTTACCCTACTTCATAATTACATGTTTAATCTCTACGATCTCGTAACGACTCCATGTACAAAAGTAAGTCTTGCGACCCGAACTCATCCATTGAGTTTAACCACCTAAGCCATTTGTGAGCATGTCGTAAAATAGTATGAATTAGAAGCTTCCTATTACTTAGCTCTCTTTGAAAGATGGCCTTGTTCCTTGTTAGCCAAATTCTCCAAAGAATAGCACCATACAAAATAAACCAAATCTTCTTAATCATCCTATCTTTTACAAGACCCAACCATTCCACCAAAGAGGTAGAGATGGAGGAGTTGCAACACCATAGTTCCATATCCCGACGAGATATGAACGAACCATTGTTTTCCACACAAAAAAAAAACCTTTGTGGTCCATATTTCCATTATCCACTCCCTACCATCCGTCCATGCCCTTTATCTCGTCCAATAAAATTATACACACACAAAATAACCCACACTCTCTATCTAGATAAATCCACCAACCCACAATTCCCTACCACAAACGGAACCAAGACACCTAGTAAGCAACATTTGTTTCCGTACTAATTCAAAATCATAAATGTTTTCTATCAAATTTTAACAATTAATCCGATAATTAATAACTAAACTATACACAGAGAAAGCGCACACAGAAAATATAAAAAACCAAAACATTAAATTTAGACATTGTTCTATTCTAAATACGATAAACATAAGGAAACAAATCAGGAATGATTATTGTTTCTAGAAGCAGCGAGCTGAATACCGGACACCGGGATCCCGTTCTCGGTACTGTTGTCCTGATGGTCATCATGGTACACGTAAGCAAACCCACCGTGGCGGGTCATATCCATACCCGCCATCTCGTCCTCGGGCGAGATCCGAAGCAGCTTCAGCCTGTGCAGGATGTAGAACAGCGGGCCCATCGTGGCGCTGACCCACCCGGTTATCACCACAATCTGGATCACGTGGGCCGCAAGCAACTTCCCTCCCCCGCCCATCAACAGCCCGTACGGCCGCCCCGGCTTGTTCGGGTACACCTCGCCGACGTACTTCTCACGCGCGAAGAGGGCGGTGAAGACGACCCCCCACGCGCCGCACCCGCCGTGGAGCTGGGCCGCCTCGAGCGGGTCGTCGTAGCGGAGCTTCTCCGCCAGGCGGTTGCACCCGATGAGCACCAGCGCCGCCACGAACCCGCAGATGATCGCCGCCCATGGGTCGACGACCGAGCACCCGGCCGTGATCGCCGCGAACCCCCCGAGGAGGCCGTTGCAGACGTCGGTCACGTTCCAGTGCCCGGCGAGCGCGCGCTTCCCGAAGAGTGTGGTTAGGGCCGCGGTTGAACCGGCCAGGGTCGTGGTGACCGCGGTCCTACCGATTGCTGACCACTGGCCGTAGAACCCGCCCGGGGAGTACGGGGCCAGGATCTTCGTGAAGGAGCCGGGGTTGAACCCGTACCAGCCGAACCATAGCATGAAGGTCCCGAGGACAACGAGCGACGCGCTGTGGCCGCGGAGGGAGACCGACCGGCCCGAGTGGTCGAACCGGCCTATCCGGGGGCCTTCGATGAGTGCGCCCCAGAGGCCGGCGATGCCTCCGACCATGTGGACCACACCGGAGCCGGCGAAGTCGATGACCCCGGTCCCGAAGAGGAAGTCGCCGTCGGATTTCACCGCGCTCGCCCACCCGTCCGGGGACCAGAACCAGTGGGAGACGACCGGGTAGACGAAACCGGTCAGGAAGGAGGAGTAGATCAGGTAGGCGACGAACTGAGTCCTCTCGGCGATGGAGCCGGAGGTGATACCAGCGGCGGCGATGGCGAAGGCCCACTGGTAGAGGAAGAAGGAGTAGTCGAACCCGATGGCGGCGGAGGACGGGAAGCTCTTGAGGCCGAAGAAGTGCTTCCCTATGAAGGAGTTGGAGGGGGAGCCGAAGGCGAAGGCGAAGCCGAAGAGGTAGTAGAAGAGGCCACCGGCGGCGGCGTCGAGGACGTTGGTGAGCATGATGTTCATGGTGTTCTTGGCGCGGACGGAGCCGGCACAGAGCATGGCGAAGCCGAGCTGCATGGAGAAGACGAGGTAGGCCGAGAAGAGAAGGAAGGTGTTGTCCACCGCGTACTGGGTGGCCGTGGAGTTGTCCGCCGCGGCCACGAAGCGGGAGCAGATGAACTCCGCCGCCCCCGGGGAGTCGGTCACGTTGGGACCGAACAGCTCCGAGAGCTCCTCGACCGGGCAAGCCATTGTAGTTTTGTTGTTTGTGGAGTTGAGCGAGTTTGTTATGGAGGGAGAGAGAGAGTGTGTGCGCAGGGATAGTCAAGGATCCTATTATATATAGCAGACTTATAGGATTTTGCCTTTTTCTCTTTTCCCGGCGATGTATGTTTTTTTAGCTTTTCGTGTATACTTCTTTGATAATATTTTTTTATATTCAGTGTCGAATGAGTATTGTTTGGTTTTATTAAGAAGCAAATTAGAAATATTATGATTCGTATTTGTTGGAGTGCAAAAATAACTTGTTGGAAGCTCGGGGTCGACTAAGGCAATCATCGAGATACCTGTACTTGGATGTCAACTTGCTTTGGCTGGGTATGCTTAAGGCAGCCTGGCTACCCTCATCCTTAATTCAGCTTGGGTACTATCAGCCTCATTCTTGGCTTAGTTTACCCTCAACTTTAAGTCAGATTGGGTATCGTCAGCCTCAAGCTACCTTGGGTGTCCTCAGCCTCAAGTCAGTTTGGACACCCTCAGCCTCAAGTTAGGTTGAGTTCCCTTAAGGCAAGCAGGCCTCCCCTAGGTCAGGTCGAGCAATTGGAGGGAATGAGAGGGCCCTCTTAACACATGTCAAGTTGGACTTCCTCAGTCTCTTTGAGGAGTACCTTTTTGAGGAGTACCCATACTTGGTAGATCGACCGTAACGCTCAACCCGGACTTCGGAATTGTTGACGGGCAAAATAATTTACAAGGTTGGGGCTTCGAGTATGGGAGTTAGGTGCGTGATTGACTTCACAAGTTCGAGAAGGTGAAGGCGAATGGATCGTTTATTCTCCTAGAGCGAGTGAGGTACCAACTCAATAGAGGTGAGCCTGACACTAGCTGAACTCGGCACCAACCGAGTGGAAGACCAACCCGGCGCCAACTAAAGGTGGGGCCAACTAAATGCGGTGCCAAACAAGGATAGGCGAACTCGGTGCTAACTGAGCAAAGGAGAGTGCGGCGCCAACTGAGGGAAGGAGAGTTCGGCACCAAGTGGGTGAAAGGAAACCCGGCGCCAAGCGAAGGCGGTTGAAGGGGCTTCGGCTGTCTCTGGTAAATTGGTCATAACTTTTGACTCGGACCTCGGATTAAGGTGATTCTTAAGCCTATGGAAAGATAATAGATAGGCCTACGACTTTGTAATTCATCACTTTTTCCGATTCATAGTGAAAGGAAGTCCAAAATCGGCGCCAATTGAACCCGGCGCCAGGTGGGTGAAAGGAAATCCGGCGCCAAGTGAAGGCGGTTGAAGGGACTTCGGCTGTCTGGTAAAGTCGTTATAACTTTTGGCTCGGACCTTGGATTAAGGTGATTCTTGAGCCTATGGAAAGATAATAGTTAGGCCTACAACTTCGTAGTTCATCACTTGGGCCAATTCAGAGTGGATGGATGTCTAAAATAGGCGCCAAGATTGGGAAGCCAACCTGGCGCCAGGTCATATCGTTTGACTCGAATCTCGGATTAACGCGATTCAAGATGCGGTGTGAAGGTAAGACATAGAGCTACAACTTTGTAGTCTATGGATTCTTTAAATTTGAGGCAGAAGGATGTCAAAAAGTCACTTGAAGCAGATGCGGCGTCGGACGAGGCACTAAATGAGGCGCCAATTGAAGGCACCTAAATCCGGCGCCAATTGAAAGTACCGAATAGGGGCACCGATTGCCATTAGCTCAAGTAGAGAGCTAGTTTCCTCTCACTTCAGGTGAGACCAATCTCTTGAGGCTAAATGTAGCACCCGGTGTACATGAGATAAGGTGGAAGAGACCGGGCTAGCACAGACTCTACATAGGTGGACGGAGATACGAAGAGACCAAGTTTAAGGCGGACTCTTGAAGGGATTGGAGGAGATCTGGGATACTCGATACACCCTGGGTTCTTAAGAGACAAGGATAAACTCTGGCATGACAAATCCGAATTAGGCGGGGATAAGCGTTGGAAGTCCGTTTTCAGACGAAGATAAGCATTGAAGAAGATAGGCTTCGGGCCTTCGAGTTCAGTCGGGATAAGGGTAAGGCCTGGCTGAAGATAAGCGATGAGGACTCCGAGTCTGACTACAACACGGGTAGAGCAAAGCTGAGGTGATCTTCATTTTCTATATAAGCAAGGCAAGGGGCGAGCAGAAGGGACATCACACACAAAACATACAAATTACTCTCAAGCTTCGGCTCTTTTATCTTAATTTAGGTTAGTAGTAGTCTCGGCTTCGGCCACCCTTGTTACTTTTGGCATTAGACCGACCTTGGAACGATCACTCCTGGCCGTCACGAGATCAATTGACGTTCTCGTCACTTTTTATCCTAACATTATTTTTGGCACGCCTAGTGGGATATAGGAGGACATCTGAGAAGGCGGTTTAACCTACTCCAATCAAGATGACCAAAGGCAGAGACACCGTACCACCCTCTTCTCAGCAGCTCGCTGAGAAGAATACTACCCACACGACACCTCTCAAGGAGCCGGCCCTCCCGACTACTCAACCTGGTAGCAGGAAGAACTCCACCAATACGGCTCCCCTTTAGGAGCTGACTATCCCTACTACTCAGACGAATATTAGGAGAAACACTATCAATATGGCACCCCCCAAGGAGCCGACTGGACAAGATGTTGCTTTAACTATGGCTCTCGAAGCCATGACCACACGGCTAGAGCGGATAATGGACTAGATAGCGATCGATAACAAGTATATCGTTGATCGACTAAATCAGTTGGAGGCCAATCATAGGCAAGCTAGCAAGGATACTTGAGACCACTTCGAGGAGGTGAAGAGACGTAGTGATGAGATCTCCCAACCTAGTGAGGAGTCTTATCATTGGCTTTCTAACCAGATCTCTGACCACATCCAATGATGGTTCCACCTATTTAGCAGACCTCTATCGGTAAAGGTTTCTGATTTCCCAGGGTTGGTAGAGTCTTCTATAAGTGAAGGGAACCATGTTCTGACCCTGTCACCTCCGTTCATAAGGTTAAGACAAGGGGAGCCAGATCCAAGCATTTCTACCCCAATCCCTTAGTTCATGTTGTGGAGGCAAGGTGAGCTTGATGAAGACGATATTAATCATCAACCTATGATCAATTTTACCCAACAATTAAGGACAAAAGAGCAACCCTAATTCTCTAATATTGAGAGCTCAACATCATACCGAGTCTCGGGGGGGCAATAATCAATAGGTCCTCACTTTAATACTTATGTTACCATGGTGGGCCTACAACAAAGTCAAAATAAAGAGGTCTTTAAACAAGAAAAGATCGACCCTAAGACCCGGGGGGCAAAACTCGGGGGGCAAGGAAGGCCGTCCGATAACGTCATTCTAAAGGCTCCAAAGTCCTCTCATCCAAGGGGAGTCAATGTTCCTAAGCAAGGGGAGATCAACTCTAAGACCCAGGGGGTAAGACATAGGGAGCATGGAAGACCTCCTAATAAAGTCCTTATAAGAACTCAAAAGCTCTTTTGTCCAAGGGGAGTTACCGTACATGGAGGTTCCATCGTTCCCAAATCAAGGTGGACCTTCAGGACAAGCCCAACCCATGCTGGAACATCTTCAATCGGCTTGGAGACAAGAGGGTCACCTCTGAATCACCAACATAAGACGTCCTGACTAAGACTCAGAGGCATCTCTTTGAGAGGAAGGTCCAGAAGTTAAAGCAAGCTTTTAAGGACCTAGAAAGGCAACTTATAGAACAAAGGGCTAAGCTAGAAGAGAAAAAGACTCTCTTAGTTCATCCGGGAGTTAAACACCAGTCGGCCATGACTCAAGGCCGGGCAAAGGAGGTTGAAGCCTCTAAGGCAAGAAAAGGAAAGGACCTCAAGCATGTTAAGGAGGTTCGACCGAAGGTGCCCACTGATTGACGTAAGAGGTTGACTCGTAAGTGGGTACCTAAGGCGAAAGGAGAGGTTCACTCAAAGAAAGATCGCCCCAAAGAGGATAAGGTTGACCGAAAGGAGGAGAAAGCCTCGGTCGACCTTGACATCGGGTATATCAAGTTTAGAAACTTCCCAAATAAGGTGGCGATTGATGTAGCCCCGACTAGTTTTGGGTCAAAACTCGATCAGACGAGCCACCTAGAGAGAGACATGATTGGGGGTGACCCTATTGAGGTTGAGGTAGAAAAGAGGCCTTCACCACTACCCCTGGTAAAAGACTTCAGTAATAATATCACTATCGCTAGACCTACCCGGACGATGGGTGAGAGAATGAAGTCCTTGCATACCATGGCTCACATTTTTGGGAAGCCGATAGGGAGGATCCTCGTGGACAATATGGCGATTATAAACATCCTACCTCAGTTGCTCCTGAAGAAGCTAAGCAATGAGAAGGAGAAGTTGACCCCCTTTATGATGATAATGGCCAGCTTGGCTGGTAAGGGTACTCGTCCCCTTAGAGTACTCACGGCTGAAGTTAGTGTGGGCTCTGTTACTCGAGAGATTGTGTTCTTTGTCATAAGCATAAAGACCTCCTATAATTCTCCATCGGGGAGGGATTAGATCAACTCAAGACGAGTGACCCCATTCTCCTTCCATGTGTTCTTGATTTGGTGGAAGCCGGATGGAAGGGTAGAGATAGTGACAACAAACATCAATCCCTTTCTATCGACTACTAACTGTGTCGAGGCAGCCTTCTACGACTATTTTATAGTGCCAAAGAGGGTGGCTCGGAGCAGCATAGATGACTAGTTTGCCCGCTATGCGAGCTCGATCGAGCAGGATACTCCTTCTATCCATCGATCGGTCAGTGCCACACCCGAAGGGCAGGCACTTTTCCTTACCTTTGAGGAGTAAGGCCATATGAGAGGTGACAAGGTGGTTGGTGGTCTACACCTCATCATTCTACGAGTCGGCCGGGTATGTCTTTCATGACAACGGCCTAGACCCCCTGGAGCTGCTCAAAATCAATAATCTTCACCTTGCTCCAAGTAAACTAGGTGATGCCAAATTTGAAGTAAGGACCTTGTGAAGGAGGTACTGCTATGCTCATACAAGGTCCCTATTGAATATCGACCCTCGGTTAGCCAGATTTCGGCTTTACCCACTACATATTAGATGATATTGGAGGTTGTCGACCCTCGCCCGAACTCACACAAGAATACATGCATTTAATTCTCCTTGACCATTCGAATCAAAGGCATGTGGGGGGCATTGTTGGAGTGCAAAAATAACTTGTTGGGAGCTCGGGGTCGACTAAGGCAATCATCGAGATACCTGTACTTGGATGTCAACTTACTTTGGATGGGTATGCTTAAGGCAGCCTGGCTACCCTCATCCTCAATTCAGCTTGGATACTATTAGCCTCATTCTTGTCTTAGTTTACCCTCAACTTCAAGTCAGATTGGGTATCCTCAGCCTCGAGCTAGCTTGGGGGTCCTCAGCCTCAAGTCAGTTTGGACACCCTCAGCCTCATGTTAGGTTGAGTTCCCTTAAGGCAAACAGGCCTCCCTTAGGTCAGGTCGAGCAATTGGAGGGAATGAGAGGGCCCTCTTAACACATGTCAAGTTGGACTTCCTCAGTCTCTTTCAGGAGTACCCATACTTGGTAGATTGACCGTAACGCTCAACCCGGACCTCGGAATTATTGACGGGCAAAATAATTTACAAGGTTGGGGCTTCGAGTATGGGAGTTAGGTGTGTGATTGACTTCACAAGTTCGAGAAGGTGAAGCCGAATGGAGCGTTTATTCTCCTAGAGCGAGTGAGGTACCAACTCAATAGAGGTGAGCCCGATACTAGCTGAACTCGGCACCAACCGAGTGGAAGGCCAACCCGGCACCAGCTAAAGGTGGCGCTAACTAAATGCGGTGCCAACCGAGGACAGGCGAACTCGGTGCCAACTGAGCAAAGGAGAGTTTGGCACCAACTGAGCGAAGGCGAGTGTGGCGCCAACTGAGGGAAGGAGAGTGTGGCGCCAACTGAGCGGAGGTGAGTGTGGCGCCAACTAAGGGAAGGAGAGTGCGGCGCCAACTGAGCAAAGATGAGTGTGGCGCCAACTGAGGGAAGAAGAGTGCGGCGCCAAGTGGGTGAAAGGAAACCCGGCGCCAAGTGAAGGCGGTTGAAGGGGCTTCGGCTGTCTCTGGTAAAGTGGTCATAACTTTTGACTCGGACCTCAGATTAAGGTGATTCTTGAGCCTATGGAAAGATAATAGATAGGCCTACGACTTTGTAGTTCATCACTTTTGCCGATTCATAGTGATAGGAAGTCCAAAACTAGCGCCAAGTGAACCCGGCGCCAGGTGGGTGAAAGGAAATCCGGCGCCAAGTGAAGGCGGTTGAAGGGGCTTCGGCTGTCTGGTAAAGTCGTCATAACTTTTGGCTCGGACCTTGGATTAAGGTGATTCTTGAGCCTATGGAAAGATAATAGTTAGCCTACAACTTCGTAGTTCATCACTTGGGCCAATCAGAGTGGATGGATGTCTAAAATAGGCGCCAAGATTGGGAAGCCAACCTGGCGCCAGGTAGAGGAAGCAAATCCGGCGCCAGGTCATATCGTTTGACTCGAATCTCGGATTAACGCGATTCAAGATGCGGTGTGAAGGTAAGACATAGAGCTACAACTTTGTAGTCTATGGATTCTTCAAATTCGAGGCAGAAGGATGTCAAAAAGTCGCTTGAAGCAGATGCGGCGTCGGACGAGGCACTAAATTTAAAGTACCGAATAGGGGCACCGATTGCCATTAGCTCAAGTAGAGAGCTAGTTTCCTCTCACTTCAGGTGAGACCAATGTCTTGAGGCTAAATGTAGCGCCCGGTGTACATGAGATAAGGTGGAAGAGACCGGGCTAGCACAGACTCTACATAGGTGGACGGAGATACGAAGAGACCAAGTTTAAGGCGGACTCTTGAAGGGATTGGAGGAGCTCTGGGATACTCGATACACCTTGGGTTCTTAAGAGACAAGGATAAACTCCGGCACGACAAATCTGAATTAGGCAGGAATAAGCGTTGGAAGTCCGTTTTCAGACGAAGATAAGCATTGAAGGAGATAGGCTTCGGGCCTTCGAGTTCAGTCAGGATAAGGGTAAGGCCTGGGTGAAGATAAGCGACGAGGACTCCGAGTCCGACTACAACACGGCTAGAGCGAAGCTGAGGCGATCTTCGTTTTCTATATAAGCAAGGCAAGGGGCGAGCAGAAGAGACATCACACACAAAATATACAAATTACTCTCAAGCTTCGGCTCTTTTATCTTAGTTTGGGTTAGTAGTAGTCTCGGCTTCCGCCACCCTTGTTACTTTCGGCATTAGACCGACCTTTGGACGAGCACTCCGGGCCGTCACGAGATCGATCGACGTTCTTGTCACTTTTTATCCCAACAGTATTCAATTCGTCAAAAGATGAATTGAATACAAATTATATTGAATTGAATTCGTCCGAATTAAAAAAATTTAATTCAATTTTTCAAGTTTTTAAATTTTTTTTGAGTTCGGCGTAGAACTTTTTCATCAACGTTCACTTTATGTGGAATGAGATAAGGAGGAATCAGTGGAAAATTCATAGGTAGATATCACTAATTATGTTACTAATAGTATAATTAATTATGTAACTAATAGTATGACTAAAATAGCTAATTAGTAAACTATAAGAGAGAATAATTATAGAGATCAAATTTATAGAGAGATTAGAGAATTGAAATTTGAATTATTTTAATCTTGAAGAATGGAAGGAGGTAAAACTTAAAAAGAGAATTTTGAAATTTCAATTCCCTCATTTGCCCCTCTTTTAAAATATTGGAAAAAGTCCACTTAAGTACTCTGTGGTATCGTAAAAAATCAAGTCAGTGCTATGTGGTTTAAAACGTATCAATTGAGTCAAATTTATTCCAATTAAAATCGATTAGAGGCCCGGGCAGCTACCCGAACCCTACCCAACCTGCCCGAACCCTTCCCGGCCACGTGGACTAGACACATCAAAATTTTTGATGATGTGGCGCCACATGGACAAATTCATCTTTCTCTTCTCTCTCTTCTCTTTCTCTCTCTCTCTCTCTCTCCTCCTCCTCCTCCTCCTCCTCCTTCGCAACATTCAATTCCCAAAATCAATTATATTCCTAAGAACCAAATAAAAAACCCAACTTTTCCAGAAGAGGGATATAGGTACCGCGGTGTCCTCCGGCCAGCTGATCGTCGGCGTCGAGAGTCGGTACCGCGTCGTGTACCGCCTCATCAACGGGATCTACTTCCTCGGGATTACCATCGCTGATGACCACGGGAACAAGGTCAGCGTCATCGTGACCGCCTGCCACGGCGTCGACGTCACGTCGGAGAAGCTCGGCCGAAGTACGCCGAGATCTACATGACTCTGGACATCGTCCTCCGTGGGGTTAGCAGTTTATTTCCCAAGAACCAAATAAAAAACCCAACACACCCAGTATCTCATAATTACCGCAGGGGAAAGCCTAAAATCGGAAGTCGAGATCGTCACCATCGTCATCATCATAGTCGTTGGCAGCGGTGGCCACCTCGGAGGCCATGACCTGAGCGAGCGAGCGAGCCGCTGGGCCTCAGCCTTAACGGCGACAAGTTGGAAAGAAGGGGATCGTGGGGCTTGGTCGGGCTAGGTTTGAGGTATGTGAGGGACTTTGTCGTCATCGTCATGGCGATGAGAAGCTCGATAGCGAAACCCAGCCTCGGGTTTTAGTTTATTCAATTAATTGGGTGTTTTGGCTGGAATTGATTAATTTTGTGTTCTTAATGTGAATTGATTTTTGATTCTCTGGATTAAGCATAGGTTGTCGATGGAGGTTGATTTTGTTTTTGGGTGTGATGAGTTGAAGCATTTGTAATGGTTGGCTGGGTTTTTGGGACGATGATGATGATGATTATGATGATGAAGAAGAAGAAGAAGAAGAAGAAGAAGAAGAAGAAGAAGAAGAAGAAGAAGAGAGGGGAAAGAGGAGAGAGACCGCCATGTCATCAGTTTTGATGATGTGACACATTGAGTTGGCCGGGCAGATTTCGGACAGGTCGGGTAGGGTTCGGGTAGCTGCCCGGGCCTCTAATTGATTTTAATTAGAATATGTTTGACTCAATTGATACGTTTTAAACCACATGGTACTGACTTAATTTTTTGCGATACCACAGGGTACTTAAGTGGACTTTTTCCTAAAATATTTGTTCCTATTTATTTTCTTTTTTTACATAATTCGACAAATTGAATCGAAAATCAATTCGTCGATGACGAATTTGAATATTTGGATTCGGATTTGATTTGTGTAACGACAAATCCAAATTTGAATTTAGATTTGCTTAAGCCAATTCAAATTCGATTCAAATTTTTGACGAATCGAATTTAATATGAATTAGCTTTAATTCTTAGTCACCCCTAGGAGAGGGTATTGCAAGTCTTTTTTAATGGAGGGCATTGTAATTTGATTTTCGGTCTTTGTTGGACCTAATGTATTGCTTTTTCTTTCATTTGACTCGTTTTCACCCTGCCAAATATGGTGTTTGTCTTGGAGTTGGTACCTGCGATTTAGATTCTTGGATTCAATCTCACGAATGTAAAAAATATTATTGAAAACGTCACTTTAAAATAGTACCTGATAGTACTCTCTTAATATTAAAAATTACACCAACAAAATATGGTGATTGCCTTGTGCTTTCCGGGTACATGCGTGCCTATTTATTATCTCCGTATTAATTGATCAATTAATTCATAGTCTAATTGTACCCTACAAAAATTCCATACAAATATCACGCTAAAACAAACCTTTATTAGAAGAATCGCTCTAAATAGTCTAATGATAGTTGGACAAATTGTAAAAGATTTAGATTCATTTAAGAAAGTATTAGTTTAAGTCTTATAAATATAAAAGACATTATTAGAAGAATCGCTCTAAATAGGGTCGAGAGTGTTCGACTATAAATACAGAGATTTGAAAAAAAAAACCTTTCAAGCGCTCTTTATACGAGAAATTTTATGGTGGTCCATGTGACTTGATATGTACTAACCAATTAAGAATTGACACATGTCTTTATTCACTTTTTAATGTTAAATGAGTAGGAAAAACATTTAAGGGAATAAAATCAAGATATTATAGTGATATTAATTTAAAAAAATTCTTTCCTAAATTAAATTTCTTTGACTAGGAAATTGATTTTCGGAGATGATGATGTTAACAAAAATCTAAGGACATTTTGGTCATTTCTATGACAAAAAAAAAGACTGATGACATCAACGAGGAACCCGAGAGTATCTAAAACCAAACACGGGGGATTGCAGAATAGATTTCGAAAACCTAGGGACCCGAGGGATAGGGAGACCATTCCCCATAAACCTGAGGGTGATTTGCCCAAAAAAAAAACTTCACTACTTTTTACGCAGGGTTACGCAGGGCAAATTGCTCAAAAATAGTAGCTGTGATGGTAGTTGCGATGATTGTGCAAGACTTACCACTTGTATTCTATTTTTCAGGTGCCAGTTATGTACTTGCCCACGTGACATGTACTTGCCCATGATACCTTCCCAACAACAGCACAACCATCATCATTTAAGTAGTAAGAAAATTAGTTTTTCTTCAAAAAAAATTCGGGTTTGAAATTTACGAAAAGAAACAGAAAATTTTCAGTAATCACACTCTTTGAACTATACTCAATTCTAAATTAGTCATTTTTTAATGAAATCTAAAATACTTAATTTTATATAAAGTCACCGTAGGATCAACAAAAACAGATATAATAGTACAAAAAGCGTCGCGCGGATACCTCTACAAGTTGCTGATGAAGCCAATCCCAACAACCCCTCGAGAGAATCTTGTTCGCTTTCTGAATCTTAGTAATATTTTAGTATTTGGCCAAGCCAACAAATTCTTCCTTGTGTAAATATTGCACCTGGGATACTCCAGTGACAAAATGAGCAAGGGTTAACAAGAATTGTTAATATTCATCAACTGGTAGGATTTTCAAAACCCAGTTCATGCCGCAATGGGTGCATAAATATCACTAGCTCAAATGCCACTCTACTCTTTTCCTTTCAACCTCTTCTTCAGCTTCCGCCGCTGATCGCGTGAACCTGAAACCATAAACAGGAGTATAAGGGTGCATATGTGACATCGGAACATGCTATAAGCCACACCGCAGTGGACGTCAGTCAAGACTTTGAGGAAGCGTACGGTTTTTCTCGTCCTTTCTCTTTCTCCTTGTGTTCTCCACTGCCCTTCGCTTCTCTGCCATCGCTTTGCCATCCATCCGCACCTGAGATCGCGACAATGAGCAAAAACAGTTCTTTAAGATTGAAGCACTGAAAACCGTAGGAGATACAACAAGGTAAACTTTAGATCTCCTATGCATCAAGCATCACACTACATAAAGTCTGGAGCTGTCCGAACCAATTAAGCCTCTTTGAAACAATTCCACACCAACATGGAGAAATAGGACAAACTAGGGTATTAAATTGGGTGGTGGTGGTTCGTGATCTTTTCCATATATCTCGACTCAAAATTGATTGGAAAACATGAACACTTGACATACCAGTCCAGATGTCATGGATCTTCAAATTCGATTTTAGAAAAAATGAATCAAATGAAAAAGGTATGGAGGGAATCTATTACAGCTACCTCATGACCAGAACTTCTAAGTGCTTGAAGAGGCTCCACACAATCGTGACCAATCACCACCAATTTCCTTCGTTTATTGTCACCAGTATTCATGCTGTCGCCAAGTTTCTGCTGAGCAAGCTCTTCAAGTTGATGTTGCAACAGCGGTGAGATGCCAGCCTGGAGAAGTACACCCCAAGGCGGTTGTCATTGAGATGTTCTTTACTGACTCAATGGTTGCAGCACCAAGGAAACAATTCTCAAACAGGATGTCAGAGGAATTCAGAAAAAGTGCCGGCATTTTTCCATA
The DNA here is from genome assembly GCA_963995505.1 of Hypericum androsaemum. Taxonomy (NCBI): domain Eukaryota; kingdom Viridiplantae; phylum Streptophyta; class Magnoliopsida; order Malpighiales; family Hypericaceae; genus Hypericum; species Hypericum androsaemum. Next base: position 9,905,966 of record OZ023185.1, on the reverse strand, counting down.
GTTGGACTTGGACCACATTACAGAAACCAAACATTGGTTCATCACATAAAATTCTAAAAAAAAAGTTTATCACATAAAAAAGCATGTAACAAGAAATTACACGATGATCCATGCATCCTCGACATAAAATCACTGGAATTTCTCATATCCTCTGATTAATCACTTAAAAGGTCCTCTAATTACAGCATAAACCAGGGAACTTATGAATTGTAACACCACGCTATAGTTGTGATTCTATTTCTTTTAGCATGGCAAGAAAAGAAAATGACGAATAGTTACCCCTGCCAAATAGCGACGTGAAAATGACTTCGGTTGCAAGGGTCGTGAAAGCAACATTTGGAGCTCCTGAAATTGGAAACAGAATAAACATTTAGACATCTATTTATAAAAGCTTGGAAGATAGTTGGATTACTTTCAGACGAACACAAAGCATGCAAATTTTAACCTGTTGCAATTTTCTCAGCTGTGTGGAGATGACTTTCTTTTGCTTATGCATGTTCGCTCTCTCATCTTCACTGTCATTGTTCTCCAAAATCAATTCCACTGCTTCTGCATTTCGTTCCAGCCAGGTTTTCTTGGATTTTTCCTGAAGATGACAATATTTGTTCATACAAATTTTAGCATCCACATATTCAGATAAGCTGAAATTTCAAATTGCATTAACTGTTACAGAATCTTCCACCAAAAAATTAACTGTTATAGAAATCTTATAGCGGTAGGATAGGAGGTTATAGTTTTTGGTGAACTTTAAGTGTATCATTGACTGATTGTCGCAACCGGCTCAATCCAGCCCTAGGTCCACTATAATAGCCCATATTAGAAATCAGGAATAGCACATGCCAGCATTCAAGAGGATCAAACCTGGGAATCCTTTCGCGTGATCTTGTCTATTTGACGAGCAAGAGATAATCGCTGCATCACCTCAGGCATGAAAGATTCATCAACAGGAAATCTCCGGAAACTTTCCTGTCAAATAAATGGGTGATTTAACATAATTATAAGTACAAAGATTGCATGTTCTAGCAATAGGACAAAAGGAAAAGCATAAAAGAGCTCTTTCACAAGAAAGCACATCCAATGAAGGAACTGCTTCTCGTTTTCAAATATTATACTGATTTCCTATAATTCTAGTCCTCATAAACAGGATAATGGTTCCTTTTGACGAAAATCTCCACCCAACAGCTAACACTGCCCTTTACTAGCGTCAGTACCTTTGAGAATGACTTGCACAATGAAGCAAACTTAGAGGTCTCATTTGGTGAGATTAGAGCAATGCTGCAGCCATCAGTAGATGCCCTAGCAGTTCTTCCGCTTCGATGGACATAGACCTGGTACATAATAGTGGCACATGGGAAGAAAGCCCAAGAAAAAAAGGGCCAAAAACACAGCAACTCTAGCTTACTTCAGCAGAATGTGGGAGCTGGTAGTGCACAACAGTTCTAACACCGGGAATATCAAGGCCTCTAGCAGCAACATCAGTAGCAACCAGAATCCCATGCTCGTTTGACCGAAAACGATCCATTGCCTGCATCAAACACCAAGGGGCAAGGAAATTGACAAAAAGGTAAGAAGCAGGCCAATATTACGTCAAAACAAAAGGTCAAATGAGCTGTATGAGGCAATTCCTTTTCCTTAGACTATCAGTTAGAATGTGCTTTTTGCTCCTTAGAATTTAAGAGAGAAATGCAAGTAAAAAAGGGAAACCTTCAAGCGAGCTCGTTGCTGCATCTGGGCATGAAGAGTTGATGCATTTATACCAAGAATTTGCATCAGGGCAGACATATGGCGCAAAGCAGCAATTGACGTACAGAAAACAATGGTACGTCCTTGACCATGAATACTGAGAATATAATACAAGTAAGCATCTTTGTCTTCTTCCCTGCATCTGCAAAACCAATTTACTATAAAATGAGGAGAAGCTATAACTAATGGGAAAACAAATAAGGTAATAATAACAAACGAGGATCTTAAAAATGTTTTAAACATCTTCAACTCCTTTTTGTACTAAATATCACCTTCAAAAGCCTTTATTTTTTGCTAAATAACACCTTAAACTCCCTTAATAGATAGTTCACACTCATGATCCAAGAAGTCCATCAATCCTAGTGAATCAGAATTGAATTCATGGAAATTTCAAAATAGGTGGCTGAAGGAACAACTGTGTCTGAGTACGGAAACTTCAAAAGCCTTGTCCTTCCGCATCAAAAGTCCTAATGGTATATCAGGTTGAATAATCATTCGGAGACGGACCAAAATCTTGCATTTCTGCTCCATCCCAAAAAACAATTAATTGCTCATTGTAATCCTCTCATCAAATTCTACAAAGTAAAAAAGAAAAGGAAGCAATCTAACAAAAACTAGATGCACTACCAACTCATGAGCTTAAGTTTGCTAGAAAAAAAAGGCAACTTCTATTTGTCTCATTTACAGTGAAGTCCACAGTTACTTTAGAGATGCAGTCACCACATTTTTCTGTCTTTTTTTCATTAGAAACCTGTGTTACTTGTTAAGATAGAGGATTTTTAATAAATCATCCCCACATGCTTTTATATGGTTTTATGAAGTCAACAAAGGAAGGAAACTAGAGTTACAGAGTTCACATTCAAGCATCCCGTCAAGGATACAGTAATAAATCAGCTATTATACGCAGAAAACCCTATGAATCCAAGATAAAATGTTTTAACAACATAACAATCATAGAGTCGTGGCAATTTCCAGTCATTCCATTCCAAATACTTACTCAATAAACGATTCCTCAAGCTTATCTGCCATAATTGCTGGATTTGTCAAATCAATTATGGCAGCATTAGCTTTCATTCCAGCACGTTGAGATAAATTTTCTATAGAATTCAATTCATCATCCTTTGATTGTTTCACTTGTAGAGAAGCACGCTTTAGCTTCTTGCGGAAATCAGCAGATAAAGCTAAAGTTGCAGAAAAAACAAAAGTTTGTCTCTTTTTCCTCTGGAAGCTGGATAGTGTCACACAGTTCTGTCTGTTTTGAGGTTCCCCTTCAATAGAACTACCATTTGCTGGAAGCAAATCAATTATTGATTGTAGCTCCCGAAAATGTCCATTCTCAACCATTCGATCAGCCTCATCCAAGACAAAGAATGACAAAGAATGTAACTGCAAAAAAATTGAGGAACTAAAAGTTAACAACATTTCCAGGATTCAATTTATAAGGATTCAGAACCATGGAGATCTACATACAGAAGGGTGTGAAAGCCTAGCGTTTAAACCAATGCAAGTTAAACTTACTTGTGAAAGTTAGGGTATGCAAGATTAAATGTTGTAGCTAGAACAAAGCAGTAACTCCAAATTTTGTGTCAGATTATAAGAAAAAGAGGATGAAAGTTAGAACTTAAGAGGGAAATAACATGAACTTTCTTATGAACCAGTGTATTTAATTGCTGCTGTCTAACACTTGGCAATTGTATCGCAACAGTTGCGCAGTAGAAACAAGTATACAGTAGACAGAAAGCATTCGAGCTTGTTACGTTCATTCAAACTCCTTCCTGCCTAATAGGCACATAGTCTCAAGCTAGTTAAAGATCATATCAGGTCGGACATTTATGAGAAAGGCCATTCCGACAAAAGCTTAAAGAAGTTGGAGATAATTGTTTGCACAGTTGAACAACGTTAATATACAAAACCTAAAGTTCATCAAAGATGAGTATTTGAGTGCAAGACTGGGAAATTTAAACCAGAAAGACAAAGGAAGTACTAGCCTCAGTAAGATGTTTTTCTCCTGATGACATAAGCTCCCACAACCTCCCTGGCGTGCCCACAATAATTTCAGGTCTAGCTTTTAGAAGTCTTTCTTGTTTCTCCGTTGACATGCCACCGACAATAGGAACCACTCTAACATTGATACCCTTGGAAGATTCCTTCAAATGATCAGTAACCTACAGAGCAGAATAGGAACTGTGAGTGGAAACCTGTGCAGATTGATTTCAGAACCAAAGAACAGGTAAAGTGGTGCATAGATGGTCCAGCGTCATCACATTAGCCATCAAACAGTAATTTCTTCTATTCACTTTATTCAGGTAAAACCATTTTTCAACTCAGATGGTACCCTATATTCTAGAGACATGAAATGCTGAAAATCCCTCCTACTGCACGTTGTTGATAATCCAAGTTCCCATTGGTCAGACTGGTCTAGCCTCATTGTTCCTGCCTATCTGACATTCATGTAAAATTACCAAAAATTGATGACAAGCAGCTTCCCACGATTCATTTATTATCGCAGAGCATGCACATTCTCTCCTCCGCAATGATCAAATAAAATCTATAAGCAGAACCCAACAAGATCTAACCAAAGTACAGCAACGAGAAAAGATTTTCATAACATCCTTCACTGACAGACAGTTGCCACCCAAAAAAAGCAAACGTATACAAGCGAAGCATATTGTTAGTCACCTGGATCGCGAGTTCTCGAGTAGGAGTAATTATGAGAGCCCTCAAAACAGCTGTAGGAGCATACCTTCCAGCTTCATCCCCATTTTCCTCCTGCATTCCATCAACTTTTTCACGTTCCTCCAGCAAACGCTGCAGAATAGGCAAGCCAAAAGCTAGCGTCTTCCCAGACCCAGTCACCGCGGCACCAACAACATCCTGCAAAACACAAAAGGCCACACCCGCTGAAACAACATCCAAAACATAACCACCGACGACTTCCCTCCCTGGCTCAAAGAACCAACCTTCCCCTGATGCGCGGCAGCTGGAATGCAAGCGTTTTGTATAGGCGTTGGTTCCTTAAACCCGAGCCTGTATATCGAGGCCAGGAGGAGGGGATGAAGCCTCATCTTGTTCCACCCGAAAAACTCCGGGTCCTCGACAAACTCTTCTTCAACAACCTGTTCACTATTACCTTTACAATACAACCACAAATTCAAAAGAACAATTAAAATCAACATCATATTATCCAATTAATTATAAAATTAAAGACGCAGTAGGAAAAAACTAACCAGCTTCCGGCTCCTCCTTCTTCTTCTTAGTTCGTTTCTTCTTCTTCTTCTTCTTCTTCTTCTTAGTCTCCGCTTCCTTGGGCTCCTCTTCTTCCTCCACTCCGGCGCCTATAGGCTTCTCGGGATTGGGGATCTGGAGGGCGGCGTAATCAGCCTCGTCAATCTCTTCGAGGGAGAAGAGGCCGCCGTCGAGGTCGTGGTCGCCGAGGGAGGCGGAGAAGGTGTCGTCCTCGGAGAGGGAGGGGTTCCAGGGGAGAGAGTCCAGGTCGGCGTCGTGAGAGGTGCGCTTCCTCGGTCTCTTCTTCGACAACCGCTGGTGGGGCTCCGGCGGGGCGGCGGCGGCGGCGGCCATGGTAGCGTAGGAGAGAGTAGATTCGCAATCTGTTGGGGGATTGTAAGCGCAGCTCTTGTGAGAAAGAGGGTTTAAGCCCTTCAAAACCCTGAACAAATAAACTATTTTGCTTTATATCCGAATATTTATGTAATCTACTAATTTATATTTGAATTAAATATAGGATGAAAAAATTCTTATAACAAAAATTTAAGAGAAAAGTACACATAAGTACCCTATGGTTTAGCGAATTCTGCATTTAGGGTCCGTAGTTTCAAATTTTATATTTGAGCCCTGTGGTATTTTTTTGGGACACACCTCAGTCTCGGACAGTTGCCCGGTCATTTGGCAACCCACGTGGGTTCCATCTCAGCCTAAACGTTATCGTATGTTGTCCTACGTGGATAACCCGATGCATAAGTCTTTTTCTATCCATTTTCAGTGTTTTTCGATCAATTTTTGGTATTTTTCGATCCATTTTTAGTTTTTTTTTGTTCTTTTTCGATTCATTTTTGGTATTTTTCGGTTCATTTTTGATCTATTTTTCGGTCTTTTTCTATCTATTTTTGGTTATTTCTCGATCTATTTTCGGTTCTTTTTTCGATATACATCGAATTGTCCACGTAGGACAACATATGGTGACGTTTAGGCTGAGGTGGAACCCACGTGGGCTGCCAAATGGCCGGGCAGCTGCCCGGGACTGAGGTGTATCCCAAAAAAAATACCACATGGCTTAAATATGAAATTTGAAACCACGGACCCTAAATACAAAATTTGCTAAACTACAAAGTACTTATGTGTACTTTTTCCAAAATTTAAAACTTGAACTCGGACAAATAAATATAGCAATATAGCATGAGTTTAAAGTCACCACTAATATTAATTTTGTGCAATAATATATAAATTTGGATGCACAAAACTAAATCATATGCTTCCAACAAAAAAAAATTTAATCATATGCTTCCAACAAAAAAATAAATAAATCATATGCGCCAACATATGATCTTTCATTTTTCGCGATATTATACAAATTTGGATTTACAAGATTTTAGAAATACGTACAAAATGTGTTTAGTTATATTAATATTAAAGACAAATAACCATCAAGTCCTGACATATAGTGAAATCACCTCTAAGATCCCTACTATTTTAAAAATTATTTTTTATCCCTACTTCGAAAAAATATTGGTCTCGGATCCCTGGCTAACATCAGGACTTTTTTTAAATGTGGAATGACCAAAATAACCTTACATAAAAAAAAGTTATCGTCTTAAACCTCTAGCCAAGAACACTAGCCAAAAAAATCAATCAAGAAACCTGATCAAACTAACCAAAATTAAAAAATACAGCCAAAAAACCTGATCAAACTAACCAAAATTCAACAACACCAATTCAATGAATCAAACAAAAACCCAATCAGAACCCTAATTCCGAGATTAAACAAGAATGAACCCTAATTCCAATCTTCAACAATCAATCTAATAGAAACCTAATCTAAACAAACAAAATCGCGAGATGAGATCAAACAAACAAAATCGTCTACTTTCTATTTCAGATCTTCCGAGCTGCAAACCCAAATGACCACAAGTCCGAGCTCCTCACCAGTCTTAGCTGCAAACCGAAACGACCACCAGTCCGAGCTGCCTGTCACAATGTCGAAATCACGAGCTGTCGGTGGTCGCCGTGGGGTCGGAGCCTCTTCTTGATTAGAAAATTAGGGCTCTTGGTATTTGATTGGGCTTTCTGACTTGTCCTCCTCGATTACCTCTCAACGGCGGTGGACTTGCCATGTTTCGATTCTAGGTTTTTGGTGAACTTCCATTTGGGGGAAATTTGGGAATTGTCGGAGTTCCTTCGTCATTCGCGCATTTTGGTTTGCAGAGTCTTGAAGTTCTTGATTTAGTGTGCAAATTCTTGATGCGTTAATTTAGTGTGCAAATTTTTGATGTTTTGGTAATTTCCAGATTCTTGATTATTTTGGTTTGTCTTCTTTTTGTGTTCAAGAGGTTGAAGAAGGTAACTTTCTTTTGCGTAAGTATAAAGGTCATTTTATATGACAAAAAAATAAAAAAAAATGGGTGCTGACGTTAGTAAGGGACCCGAAACCAACATTTTTTCGAAAAAAAGAAAATGCAAAATAATTTTTTAAATAGCAGGGTTCTGAGAATAATTTGCCCAAATATTAATATTAATGTGTTTAGTATTATTTAGTTCTTGATATTTTATAAATCAAGCTCTTTGGTCCCTAGAACCAAATTCCAGTCACTTTTTTACGAGGACTCTACTAAATATACAAAATACCCCTAAATTGCCACTCGTCCTGAATCTTTATCAAATGCCTCAATCCAGATGATTGGATCAACTAACGCCCTCCAATCGATTTCACCATGCCATCTCGCCATGGAGGCCCTCTCGCCGCTCACCTGCAACAAATAGCTACCCACAGGTCGCACGTCGATTCTCACCGTCCACACTCCATCACTGTTCACTCCACCTCTCCCTCCTCGGACTCGCCATCACCTCGGCCTTACTCACAGACAAAGGAGCGGTCCATTCAGCTCTCCTACTCTCTAGGTCATAGCCTACAGCCTCAAACAAGAGCCTAGGCAACTTCAAGCTCAAGCAACATCCCACAGTCTCAGGCTGTCTCTACATCAGGTCTTCTCAGCGTCGCCGTCGCCGTCCTCTTGGCCTCTCCCTCACCGTACGCTCACCCTTCTCCTTCCTCGATTTCGTCCTGGCCCTAGCCTCACCCACAAGGAAAGGAGCAAACTCACAACCCCGACCGAACTCTTCAAGCGTCTACTCAGACCTCGCCGTCGAAGACTGAGAGGGACTGGTCACTGTCTACCACTCATCTGGTTTATCGCTTTGAGTAAACCAGAGGGGTTGGTCGTTGTCGACCACTCTTGAATGTAACTCAACGCTTGTTAGCTGCTATTATGGTCAGCATGAACCTGTTTAGATTTTTATTAGCTCATGAAGCTCATATTATTATCAAGATAACCAAATTTACCATCTTGCAATGTGGTTCCTCGCATTATTTGGTTACACTGCATGGTAAATCTTTATGCTTTCTATTGTTATGTTTAAGTACTATTCTATAATGTTATGTACAATAGAACCTCCTTAAATTAATACTCGATCAATTAATAACCTCTATAAGATAATAATTTTCTATGGTCTCAAGTTAGGCCTTTTATGTAAATTAATAATTTTGATAAAATAATAAGATAGTTTGAATACTTTTATATAAATATACTGTTCCCACAACATCATAAATTAATAATCTCCTAAAATTACATAGATTTCTAGAATAATTAGCAAAATATGAATATATTGTTGTTTGTCTTTTATTAAAATTTAAATCAAAATAAATTTTATCTCTAATTTATCTCACGACATCCAAAAGCTCCAGTTTGGTGTTCTTAAATCAAAATGAATTTCATCTCTACGTTAGCAGAAATATACTCAGATGACCTCTTGAGTGTATATTGCACATCAACTAATTTTCAAATGAAAATTCTCATTAAGCCATTGATGCAAATCTTTTTGGGTGCATGTTGGGTGCTCTCTTTTGTACTCACATAAGACCTTACGTATTTGGTCTATCATGGTTGTTTTCTTGACATATTTTAGGTGCGAAGTCATTGTATTGTTGTGTATGATTTATGAAACTTTTTTGTTTTATTTATATAGTAGTTATTGTGGGTGGAACATTAAGAACTTGAATCTAATTATTCAAATCCTAACACATTGAACATACATTTAGTTTTAGTACATTGAACTAACTTCAAATTCCTAGTATTTTATATTCTTGCATTTACTTATGTAAATAAATTTAAGTTCGTTGAGTATAAAATATCTCTTTTGATTAATAAATTGTTAATTTATCAATTAATTAAAATTTCTCTAAATTAATAAAATTCCACAAAAAGGCTCTACTGTAATCTATTTCTTTAATGAAGACTTTAAGCTATATTGACCGATAAAATAGTATCTAGCTTTTTTAAAAATTGTTCTAGCTTAACCAATAGATTTCGAGCCATTTGAAATATATTGATGTTAAATATTTGTTAAATTTTTTTGCTAATTTTCAAAAGTCATACCAACGAGAATCTGAATCAGTCGAACTCATATCTAGATAATATTTTTTAAAGCAAGATTGGCGAGAAGAGGTGAGAGAAATGTGCTTGGAAGGAACTGGATCATCAAACGTAACGACTACGTTCCAACCTAGGCATCGAGCAGACAGGAAACACATGAATACCCCCAACTCCAGGGAAACCTGGTTGCCGACTTGTCGACCATCAACAATCACACGTTAGGACAATTCAGATTTCGTTCCCTGTTCCATTTCCTCGACAGCGAACCTATCAATCTCCTCGTGCACTTTCTTTTCTGTAGCTTCACGACAATTAAAAGGCCTCGTACTGTTTTCGAAATGGAAAGTCTCCTACTTCACAAACCTAACAATTTCTCGAGTCTGACGTAGGGATGACAATGGGCAGAATTCGGGTAGGATCTATAGGATCCATATCTTTACCCTTATCCTCTTTAAAAATAAGGATTTGGACAGGATCTGGGTCCGAAAAAATCGGGCAGGATCAGGGCAGCCCACAGGTCCAATTTTTTTTAAAATATTTAATTTTTAAAAATTAAATTATCTTTTGATAGTTTTTAAATTGCAGTGAGACATTTTCACGCATTACACAAATCAATACAAAAAAACCAAACAAGCAAATCCAAAAAAAGTTGAAGTTGAGTAAGTTAAAATTGAGAATTTGGTTCATAATTTTAGCTGCTATTACATGGAGCCTATGGCTGCTTCATACAATATTATCTTGTAGCTGCTTCGTACAGTATTATCTTTAATAAGGCGAGGTGCGGTAATGAACTTCTCCTGCATTCTGTCTTCTTTCATGCTCAAGAGTGGATTCTTTGGACGGATGGCTTGATCATTCACAATTAATCGTTGCTCAATTTCTTGATTGCCTACAAGGATTTATAGGTCCCTCTTCTTCACCTCTTGAGATTGAGGGAACGTTTTGGTCGAGGCTGGAGTTGTTTGTAACTGATGTAAATATTGGGCCTCTGTATCACTTCTTTCTTTTTGTGCTTGCTCTGTTTTGAACCATCATTTTAATAAAGAATATTTAGCTACCAAAAAATTGAGAATTTGGTATTATATCTAATAATTAATATACATATATATTATTTTAATATTAATTTATAAAATTCGGGTAGGATCAGGGCAGGATCCTATAGATCCATATTCATACTCTTATCCTTTTAAAATATCAGGATCCGGACAGGATCAGGGTCTAGACCCGATTAAAGTCAAAAGATTATGGTAGACCATCAGAATAAAGTTCTAATTGCTAGTCTCACAGCTGCAACTCTCTCTCTCTCTCTCTCTCTCTCTCGTACGCAGCATTAGTGAAAGCTACATTTTCTGAATCCTCTTCTTACTTCCTCCTTGAACAACTCACCAAGTGGGTTTTTTTTGTCTCTAGGCTATACTTTCCCTCAATCTGCAGTTACCTCTTGGTTATTTCTTTAATACAGTAAATGCTTAAAAGAAAGACTCCAACTTTGTTCTCACTCAAACTGAACAACATACTTGACCAAAAAAAATAAAATGAAAACAACATAAAGGAGCATCCTTTGTGAGATTGAAGAAGCTAATACAAGCTTCTCATAATTCTGAAGTAACATGCTTTCTTCACCAGTTGGGGTCACGAACCCAGTTACAACGATCAATTCAAGAAGGCTTGTGCCTCCTTCAACATTGGCTCGGTTCCGGTTGAGGCCAATCCTGTGCTCCTTCCTCAACAACCACCATAACACCATTGATAAGCCTTCTGAACCCAATAAAGTCGATCTTTTTGGACCTACATCGACAATCCCAGGTGAGGTTTCTCCCATGAGAAGGCAGAGGAGCAGCTATGGTTGCAAGGAGAGAACAGGTTCTGGCCAAGTGGGTAGCCGACAGATGTTGGTGATTTGCGGGCTTGGGTATTGGGTTCAGGGCTTTAGGTGCTTTCCATGGCTGGCTCTTAACTTCCACATGGCTCATACCCTCAACCTGAACCCGTCAACTTTGCAGCTGGCGCAGAATTCTGGTAACTTTCCAATGGTTGCTAAGCCTCTTCATGGAATCCTCTCTGATGCTGTTTACATTGGTGGCGCTCACAGGATACCTTATATTCTCATTGGAGGTAGATTTTAAGCTTCATCTTCTTTGCCTTGTCATGCTTACCTTTGTAATTCTCTTCTTAGTTATTCCTCTATGAGCGCGTTTCAATCCGTGCATGCAAATCTTCGGACTAACCATAATTTGATACAAACTTCATAGAGTTTCTCTGTGGTAGATGGGAATGAATAGTTGTAACTGGACCAGAGAGCCATGATGAACCTATGCGAACAGATACTGACATACATTAGGTACTCAGTCCTTTTACAGGTTATGTCATGGGGGCCATTGGCATTGATCCCAGTCGCACGAGGAGCTCTTCCTGCCCTTATGGGATATATCCTCCTGAGTAATCTTGGTGCATCGATCACGGAAGTTGCAAGGGATGCATTGGTAGCAGAGTATGGACAAAGACAGAGAATGGGAGGCCTCCAATCTTACGCGTTTATGGCTTCGGCAGCTGGAGGGATCTTTGGCAATCTATTAGGTGGTTTTTCCCTAGCTGCTGTACCACCAAAAACCATCTTCCTTGTATTTGCGGGTCTTTTATCTCTCAAGTTCGCCATTTTGTCAGCAGCTAGAGAAGATTCTCTTGGATTATCTCCACCCCCTGATCACCATCTTGCAAGAAGGTCCATTCTGGGAAATATAGAGATCCAGCTGAATGAGCTTAAAATGGCTTTGAGTGAAGACAGAATATCACGCCCGCTTAGTTGGCTTGTAGCTTCCGTTGCAATCATACCACTTCTATCAGGTTCAGTCTTTTGCTATCAAACACAATGTTTGCATCTCGATCCCTCAATTATTGGAATGTCACGGGTGATCAGTCAGTCGGTGCTTCTTACTTTGGCTGTCCTTTACGCCCGATTCTTGAAGGAGATCCCCATGAGGCAATTGGTTGGTACAGTTCAGATTTTGTATGCCTTTTCTCTTCTCCTTGACTTTGTTCTAGTAAGGCAGATAAATCTTAGAATTGGAATTTCCAATGAGGTATTTGCCCTGTGCTTTTCGGGTTTCGCAGAAACATTTGCACAGTTCAAGCTCCTTCCCTTTTCTGTGCTACTGGCAGGCTTGTGCCCACAAGGATGTGAAGGATCTCTTACTTCTTTCATTGCATCGGCATTATGCCTATCATCCATTTTCAGCGGGTTTCTGGGAGTTGGATTAGCTTCCTTGATGGGAATAACATCTAAAAATTACTCAGCCCTTCCTGTCGGAATTCTGATGAAGTTTGTTGCAGCATTGTTGCCTTTATGCTGGATACTCCATGTGCCAACTTCACCTTCAACTGTTGACAAGGAAAGGAAGAGAGGTATGAGTAAGAGAACAAGGAAATATAGGAGAGTCGGAAGAGCTGCCTTGAGCACTATCTATGTTTACCGACGAGTAAGAGATTTTTGGGGAAGGTAACCGGTTGCGGACAGAGTAATTCTTAAATAGAAGTCGTCTGTGATTCCCCCCGATATCCTTATGGCCATGTTGCTTAATCACTGGAAATCAGAATTAGGCCCCATCTGTTTCTAGTTTGCATCAGCTATGTCAAATCCAAGTTCAAGCAGCAACTCAGTAAGGGCAGTGTGTGGTTGCAGATTACTGGATGCGAAGACTAGAAGTTAAAAGTTAGTGCAATAGGCAATTCTGCTTTCCAGACAAGAATTTCTGTTGCAGTTGTTTGTTCCAGTTTTCAGTTCATAATTCTGGAAATAGAGTCCAGGTGAAGTGAGCATAAACGGGCTGAAAACAACAGCAAAGAAACATATTGGCTGTAGGGAAAATACACGGTGCCATCGGCTTTACCTTAACGGGGGAAGGATTACGAGATCTATCATCACTAATGATGCTGAATTGGTTAAATCAACTCCTCCACGACATCACACGTTTGTGCTCTTGTATACCTTCGGCATCAGTATGCCAGCACATGTATGTAGCAAGGATTGACCTGACCTTTCTTTTGGTAGTCGCTGTAGAAGATTTACTCTACCAGATGACGGGAAAAAGAAAAACAGCTCTACTATGTTCCGTTCCCTTCCCTTCCCTTCCCGAGTCACGGGATACATGTCTTACTTTGCGAAAGTCTATTTTACTCCCAAAATTTCTATCAAAGCATACTTCTTATGTCTTGAAGTTAATTTTTGCAGCTACAGCTGTTAGTAAGCTAGCGGAAGTTCGCCAATTAAATTCTGAACTTTGAGGAGCTCAATTGTCAAATGGACAGAAGCCATGGTTATGATGCAATATAGAAAACTAGACAATTGAATTAAAGACCAACCTGCACCTCGACGGACTTCTGGTATCCGGCAATTTTTCTTTTTACTCCAGACCGTTAACAGTTGTACAATCATCGCTGTCAGTGTTTAACTTGGTATCCCTTCAGCAATAAGGGGTACGAAAAAAAACGTCATCAATAATGATACATTGATAATAGACAAGTGGTCTATGAGATGTCCTCATATTCATGAGGATCAAAAGCTTCCCTCATCAACTCTATTAGCCCATCAACCAGTTTGTAGATGTATTGACAACAGGGATGCAATTTATCGGCAATGTAGAACGAATGTGTTGAATTGCCAACGGTAATCCAACTGCATCCTGGAGTTTTCTGCAGACCTAATTCTTTCATAGCTGTTCTGACATCCGCCACGGCATCCCATTTCCTGGATGAAGCATAAATGTTCGAAAGGGAGATATAATTAGAAGTGCTTTGGGGTTCTAATTTAGTTAGATGCTCATAAGCAAGATCCTGCATCTCAGGATTCCCGTGCAAGATTGCAGCACTGAGAAGAGCTCCCCAAACACTAGGACCTGGTTTCATGGGCATCTCTGTAACAAAATCGAGTGCTTGTGCAAGCTGGCCTGACCGGCCCAACATATCCACAATGCAGGCGCAAATTTCAGCTGTCGGTTTAATTCCATATTGAGTTGTAGCAGAGTAGTAGATGTTGAAGCCTTCATTTATCAACCCTGATCTACTGCAAGCAGTGAGAACCCCAAGAACAGCTATTGCATCTGTTTTATTTTCAGATTGAAGCATCTGATTGTATAAACCGACTGCTTCATCCCCCATCCCATGTAATCCATACCCAGAAATCATAGAACTCCATGAGATCGAATCTCTAAAAAATGAACTGTCTATGAACACGTTTCTCGCATAGTTCAAGCTCCCACACTTGCAGTACATATCAATCAAAGCATTGGCCAGGGATGAAGCATGATTCAGTTCCTTTCGAATCGCATATCCATGAACCTGTTTGCCGCCTGTGAAACCACCTATTGATCTACATGCAGGAAGAACACTCACGAGAGACACCATATTAGGTTCCACCCAATCCCGTGTCTGCATCTCACGGAAAAGCTCCAAAGCTTCATCCGGATATCCATTCTGCACATACCCGGTGACCATAGCAGTCCAAGCAAAAACATTTCTGTTGTTCATTTGATCAAATATCCGTCTACTAACAGAGGCCTTACCATTCCTCGAGTACATATCAATCAAGCAACAACCCAGATGAAGATCCGAAAAAAAGCCCATCATTGGTTCATGCCTCACTATATACCCGTGAAGCTCCCTCCCATAGTCACTCATCTCATTTCCCCCGCCAGACAAGCACAAAAGACTCGAAACGGTAAATGAATCCGGTCTCAGCCCCTCACTTTGCATACCCCTAACAAGCCCCACAACCTCCTCATCAATTCCACGCTTCCCGGAATCCACAAACCCCGCAAAAACAACATTCCACGAGCCGCTGCTTCTCACAGGCACTTCGTCGAACACCTTTAAGCAGTCGCCAGACTCCCCGCACTTGCTATACATAGACATAATAGAGTTGGAAACAATGACATCCGAGACGAACCCAGTTCTCAAGCTCTTCCCGTGGACCGCCCGCCCGGCCACCAAGTCCCGCGCATCGCCGCAGGCCTTGGAGACCGTGGCGAGGGTAAAATCGTCAGGTAGCACGCAGCAACGAGACATACAATTGAACCACCAGAACGCTTCCCGATACGCCAAGTTCTTGACGTACCCACTAATCAGGGAGTTGTAGAGAAAAACACTCCTGCAGCGGAGCGAGTCGAAGACGAGCTGAGCCGCGACGGGGGCCCCACAGATGGCGTAAGCGGAGATGAGCTTGGAGGCCAAGAAGGGGTTCTGGGTGAGCCCCAGAGAGAGGATTTGGGCGTGGCATTGCCCGGAGAGGGAGGGGGATTGGCGGGTCGCGGAGAGGTGGAGCAAGTGGAGGAGGTCTCCTGGTGAATTCCCGGATAATCCGGAGACGAAGCTTTTAACTGGAGAGGAGAGTAGGGTCATTTTGAGCAAGGAAGGAAAGAGCGTTTCTTTTGGGATTTGGCGGGTGAAAACTGGTTTAGTAAAATATAAAAAAAATAATTACCCAAGATCCCTGGTATTTGAACAAACCCTTTTTTAGTCCTTACTATTTTCAATGACATTTCTCGGTTCTTCTAGTTTAAAATAATACACCTTTTTGGTCCCTGGCTCTAGCACCCGAGAATTTCTCCGCAAAAAAACACCTGAAAGGATGAAACTGCCCCTCAATCAAACAAACAATAAAATCCCACCTTCTTCAACCTCTAGAACATATTCAAGAACGCCTAATTAACTAAATACTCCCATCTCCCGTCCTCATCACCCGGTGTCGCTCCGAGGATGACGAAATCTTCAAATCCGGCTGGGGAATCTAGTGCGTTTCTACCTTTTGAAATTGATGGTGACATAGGAAATCTCGATGCTTTTGTAATTTATCTTCCTTTTTAACAACGAATATTTTTTTTAATAAAAAAATAATTTCCAGAAGGTTCTCTAGATTCTAGAAGGCTCGGTGTACAAGCTTGTTAAGGACGCGTCGGGGAGAAGCCTCAGTTTGGGCGGAGGTGGTTCGACACGAGGGTACGCTCCTCCTCGAGATCTCTGTGCCGAGGTTCTGGATCTTCTCGAGGGCGGCGACTGGACAACCTTGTGGTGGTGGTGGTGGTGGAGAAGGCAACCTCCAAGATCCACCATAGCTTCTAAGACGGAGAAGAATCGGTTAACCGAACCACCACGATTTTTGTCGTCTTCTTGACCCAGACCAACATCGGGAACCATTCAAATCAGGAACATAATCATACTTCTAATGTCGTCGTCTTTCTCTTACATTTAAACCCATACCTAATTTGTTCTTATCCAATTTGTTGTTGATGTACATAACTTTACTGATCTGATGAAAACCCACATTAAATTTCTGACAAATTATCACATGAAATCGTTGGGATAATGAAGAGCAGTGATAGAGAGGAAGGAATTTAATCAATTTGAGAAGATCCCTTACTTCCATTTTTCCACCCTAACTGGGATTTAATCGTTTTAGGGAAGAAGAGGATGAAAAATTAAGGGCAAATTATGCTCAAGTCCCTATAGTTTAGTTTACCTCCCTTTCGGATCTTTGCATTTATAAAATCCTTGCTGACGTCTCTCATGTTTGGTTTTAAAAACTCTTTAATCCCTGACGCCAGAATATGCCAATTTCTCTGGCGAACACCTACCTGAAAAGACTAAAATGTCCTCCCACTAAAAACAAAAAAAAACTCCTCTTTCCCTTCTCCCCTCATCTTCTTCTACCTCCCACTTCATCTTCTTCCTCCCACTTTCAACCAAAAACTCTCAAACCTAATTTTTAAAAACCCAAATTAATTAGAAACAATCAAAACTAAAAAAATCTTAATTTAAAAAACTCAAATCAATTAGAGAGAACAAAACTTAAAGAACCCTAAATTTTAAAAATCAAATCAGTAATATATTCTTGGATATCTTTTGTCCCCTTTTGTCATGTTTGGTAGCGTTTTCTTCTTCCTCTTTTCCCACCTTGAAATTTCTTCTTCTTCTTCGTCGGAGGCTGTAAGATTAATTACAAGGCTTAATCAACGACGGCCGGTGGGATTTCTCCCAATGGGAACCTGTCTGACTTCAATGCTTTTAATAAAATTAAGTTTGATTATTCCTCATATCTTTACAGATGATTATTAATCTGGTTAGGGTTTTTTGCTTAAGGCTTTGAAGTTAAGCGATTACATGTGTGGAATCCAAATGCAAGTTCATGTTCTTTGTGAGGTGGCAAGTTCATGTTCTCTATTTCAATCCCAGATTCAGCAAGTTCATGTTCCTTTTTGTGTTTAATTAATTAGATATTCTTGAGTGTTTGATTTATTATTTTTGGGCTTTTTGGGTGTTCTAATTGGAATTGAAGATTTTAGAATTAGAGTTTTTTAAGTTTTGATTATCTAATTAGTTTTGATTATTAATGAGAAGATTTAGGTTTGAGAGTTTTTGGTTGAAAGTGGGAGGAAGAAAATGAAGTGGGAGGTAGAAGAAGGTGAATGGAGAAGAAAAATACAGATTTTTTTTATTTTTTAGTGGGAGAGTATTTTAGTCTTTTTAGGTGGGTGTTCACCGGAGAAATCGGCATATTCCGGCGTCAGGGACCCGAGAGTTTTTAAAACCAAACTTGGGGGACGTCAGCAAGGATTTTAGAAACGCAGGGACCCGAGAGGGAGGGAGACCAAACTACAGGGACCTGAGCATAATTTGCCCAAAAATTACTAGAGGAGAGAAGAGAGAGAGGAGAGAGGGAGGATATGTTTGTTTTTTAATTATTTTTTGACCAAGGGGTAGTTGTGTCTTTTTACGTGTGTCCTCACCAGTGAAATTCTTCGGTACCGGAGGCAGGGACCAAAAAGCTGCATTATTGCAAACTAGAAAGACCAAGAAAAGTTATTAAAAATAGTAAGAACTAAAAAGAGGTTTGCTCAAACACCAGGGACCTTAGGATAATTATCCCAAAAAAACATATTTGTTTTTAATCCGGGCAGGTATTGAACCGTTTAGATTACTACGTGTTATTTTCTTGGAGTTTGATTGAGTGCTAACAACTATAAGTTCGATAACTGTTGATTTTGAGGGGATACACGCACTTGCACATCTAACAGCTTGAGACCGGTCCGACCTCCACGTCCATGGAACTCTCAGAAATCCACCCAACCACCGCTTAACAAGACCCAAACCCTTTCACCTCTCTCCGTTCCTCAAGAAATCCATCCTAACCCTAAAATCCACCTATGTCGCCGTCGCCGGCGCCGCCTCCCTCGCGCTATCCCAGCCCACCCTTACTGTGGAGATGAGGCGGTCGAGATGGATTTCTTGAACGGTGCCCATCCATCTCAACCTTCAAAACAGCGACAGTTCTGCTTACACAAGCTCATCCGTTCAACATCCCTTCATTTGAGACACCCTCGCAACTCGACACCAAGCAGAACGACGACGGTTATTCTTTTTGAAGGCACTTGTCCTCGAGCTTTTGTTGTGTGTAGCAGTAGAGTTGAGGATGAGACTTGTGTTTTTAATTTGAAATTGATATTTTTTTCCTTTTTAAACATCAGCGAGGGTCTGAGAGTATAGTAAAACCAAATTTCAGGGAGTTTTTAATCGATTGTCGAAAGACAGGGGATGAGAGGCAAATATGTCAAACACCAGGGGTCTGAGAGTAATTATCTTTTTTTAAATCTTTCTAATCCAACCTTGCGTTAACAATGGATTTGATTGCTTGCTCATCTCGGGGACTCAATTCTCTATTACTAACATTCACACTTCTTGTGATATGTCTAATAGTAATTGAGTGATTCCCATTTTTGTTACTGATTTGGGTAATCTGATATACAGTAATTGGGTTTGGGTATACTAAAGTGAGGAAGAATATTTTAATAATTTTATGTGACAACTTAATAAAAGATTATCAGAAGAATTAATAAATTTCAAATTTCAAATTTGAGCGACTAATTTACTATGGTGTATATCTCAAACTTCAAGAACTTCTGAGTATTTACTTTTTTAAATAAAAAAAAAGTGCAATTTTGCTACTTAGATCGTAACTAGGTCTGGGCCTGGGCCTGGGGCCTCTGTAACGGGCCAGATTGTTTTTCCTATGGCCAAACCAAAACCCTAATTGAACGACAAATTTGGCGCTTCCCCTTCTCCCCCAACGCTCCTTCCCCTCTACGCTCTTCCTCGCGCCGTTACACGATACTTGAAGGTATCGTCCTTTACCCTTTCTTGCACTATAGTTTATTAATTGAAACTCGTTATTTCCCTTGTCTTTTTTAAAAAAAAATTAGTGTCAATTACGGCCTCTAATTTCTGTTTAGGTACTGTGAAGATGAAGAAGAAAAGGGGCCGTGGTGAGGACGGGTTAGGTGATTGTGTTGATATTAAGTCTGTCATTGATCAGCATTCCGGGTTTTTCGACAAGTTGGTTGAGCTTATTCCGGCGAAGTTCTATCTCCCCGTCGACGACGATAAGGATAAGGTGTGGTACCCAGGGCTTAGCAAGGAGGAGAAGGCTTTGGCGAAGAAGGAGTCCAAACAGAATGTCAGGAAAGCGCGGAGGGATAGGTTGGATCCGGAGAAGTCGTCTGCATCGACGCTGGATTTGTTGAAGCAGAACTTGGAGAAGGAGAATTTGATTAGTGAGAGTGATGAGGAGGAAGTTGAGATTAACCCCAAGATGATTACAGGGCGTATGGAAGATGATGGTGATGATGAGTCGGTTACGTATGAGGAACTGAGGGAACGGCTTCGTCGCAAGATTGAGGAGCTGCGAGCGGGTAGGAATGCTGATGGGCTGGATAAACCGAGGAAGGTTGGTGACAAGAATGATAGGAGAAAGATTCATGAAAAGAAACGCAGGAGAGAATCTGTTTCGGACTCGGGTGCTGCGTCTGGTAATGTTGATGAGAAGGATGTTGTTGCAGAGGCTGCAAAGGAGCTCGAGTTTAGTCATGTTAAGTTGGGGAACGATGAAGAGCCTGGAAAGGGCAAGAGAAGGAGGAAAATTTCGAAGCTGAAGGAGCTTGAGAAGGCGAAAGAATTGGCAGCGGCAAAGAAGGATCCTGAAATAGGGGACGCCATTTCCCTGAAGCATTCCTGGCGGGCTGCAATGAGCAGAGCCGCTGGGGTTAAGGTGCACGACAACCCCAAGTTGATAGAACGCAGCTTAAAGAAGGAGAAGAAGAGGCAGCAAAAGAATGCAGAGAAGTGGAAGGACAGGGTCGACACTCAACAGAAATCGAAAGCCGAGAAGCAGCAAAAGAGATCACAGAATATACAAGACAGGAGCCAAGAAAAGAAGATGCGAAAGATAGCAAAGAGGGAGAAAAAGCTCATGAGACCCGGGTTTGAGGGTCGCAAGAAAGGTTATATCAATTCTAATTCGACTTAGGAATCAGATAATTTGTATTGTTTTGAAGTTTGTATCGACCCTTTTTTCTTATAATGCGCTTTGCTTTCAACAGTTATTATTGGAAAGTCATGTTGTTGGTTATGTGACCCCGTAAATTTCTAGTCTTTGCGAACAAACAATGTTCTTCGTCGAGCCTGCTGGGTCCTGAGGTTTTCTGGGAGTTTGTTGTTTATCCCTCTATATTAAGGACTCCTAACAACTTGCAGATACCCTCTCCTCCTAAGAATCATGACCAGGCCTACTTCAAGTAGTAAAAGGTGGGATGGGGAATTGAGGTTGGAGCTTAGGACCTGGTTCAAACCCTCAAGTAGTAGAATGTGGAATTGAGGTTGGATGGAGTATAGGACCAGGTTCAAACTCTGAATGTGTAGAAATCCTGCCTATAAAAAAAATAACAGAAAAAATTGGATTAGCCATCATCCTTCGGTGTTATATTTCTCTCTTTTTTTTTAACTGCAACTGCTTGACCATTGATTCTGGTTTCGCTTACTAAGGTTAAAACTGAAGCTAGTCATTCTCTTTGCTGATTTCCTAAAGTAGTGTCACATTATGAGTAGCCAGCCAACTTATGTAATTGAGGTCTGCTATTCCAATAACTGAAATTGATTCTCTGTATCAGAAGATGAAGATCATTGGTTCATATTCATGTCATTTTTTTCACAAGTTGTGGAAGCCAGATCCCACTTTCTTCTACGTACACGTGCTCTTACGGAGCTTGCCGTGTGTCTGCAAGCTGATATA
The DNA here is from genome assembly GCA_963995505.1 of Hypericum androsaemum. Lineage (NCBI taxonomy): Eukaryota > Viridiplantae > Streptophyta > Magnoliopsida > Malpighiales > Hypericaceae > Hypericum > Hypericum androsaemum. The sequence continues at coordinate 9,884,447 of OZ023185.1, read as the reverse complement.
GCTGATGTACTATTTATTTAGTATTGAACCACAAGTCTTGGAATTTCTGTTCTGTAGTTCCAATTTGACCAGCTGTCTGTCAGTTGGTTCAAGTCATCACGAACTTCATAGTGCTCGAGGTTGGAAAAGAAAAATATTGTATATTGATCTGAACACCGGAAGAAATGGTAGGGCGTTCAGTATCATGATTTGATTTTCTCCTTTTCCGGAAGAGATCATGATAATTATCGACTCAAGTAATTTTACATAAACAATGAAGAGAATAACGCATAATCAGTTAAATGCCGTAGCATTACATTTCGCTAAAAATAGAATAAACTTCACTAGTTTGTTTTAACATCATGCTGAGTCAACGAGTGAAGACCATAGCTTGTTCGGATTTCCCATACCTAGAATCTCTGTTACTATCTTGAACACTAATGATATATTGCCGTTATCTCGTTCTAGAGTTCAACATTGATGTAAGAAAATTTAGTAAAAATGCACTTTAATACCTGTTGTTTGCATATTTTTTTTACCGTGGTGTTGGTCCCGTCTTTTTTTTTTTGTGTTTTCACCAGGTATTGTCTTTTTTTTACCAAATTCTTTGTTAAAATTTGAAATTTACCATATGGGTTTTTGCCATCAATATATCTTTTCTAAACAACGGAGGAGCGTGATTCGATGCCCTCCTGTCTTGGGATCTGCAACGATATATTTTCTGACATCATCCATCAAATTTTTGCAAGGGCCTTCATATCTTGATCAAGATGGATCACTTTGATCATGTTAAAATCAGAGTTATCAAACAACTAATGACAATGCTTTCAAGAACCTTGTAAAAGATACCATAATTGAAAGAAAATGATAAAATTATCGACTATAAACATAGTTGGTGTCGATACCAAATCAAATCATTTGTAAAAAAATTTCCCAATATATTGGCTGAGCCTGGTACCATTCAGGCTGCAAATAAAGGATGATGACCACTTTGGGAGGGAACCCTTTAATTGGCAAACATGTACTGATTTTGATATTAGGAACAAACCCACATCCACTTTACACAAGTGAAGTACAAACCATGAAATGGCAACCAAAAAAAAAAAAAAGGAAAGAAAAATCACAAGACAGAAGGATGACTCCTGCAAGAAAGAGTGAAAGAAGCCAATATGTTCTGCTCGAATCATAAAATATGGTACTTCATTTATTCTACATTCGATGCGCATTTAGACCCTGGAACCCGTCACAGGGACGCCGCCGCCCTTCATCGGATCCTCCGCGGCCCTGGCACCGTACTCAGTGTCTCGATGTCCGGGGCCGTACCTGCTGCTGAACATTCCAGCGTGAAGCAACAAGACATAAAGGAGCTGTGTGAAGCCCAGGATTATTGCAAATGCCTCCACAACCCTAAGCCTCCATCCTCGGTGCCCTCCGAGGTTGATCTCTTTGCATGCCAATCTGCAGAGGGAAAAAAAACCCAACAATCAAATACTCGAATCTCGACGCAATTCGAGAAACGAAACAAAACGACTCGGTCTAATCTGCATACCCGAAGGCTAATGCAGTCACGGCCCAGGCAACAATAGAGGAAGACGCCGCAGCGGCTAGGCTGTCGTTGGTCCAAGTTCTGATATGGTTTCCGCCCAGGAACTTGGATACTATCCCGAGCACCGCAGCTAATATTGCGAAAGTCAGGAAGAAAACCGTCGCTCCGTTGCCTCCAAAACCTGAATATGTTACAGCAACAGTTAAGCACTTAGAACCGCCTCTCTTGCATCACAAATTTTAACAGCTAGCAGCTAATTGGGTGTTCGAATATTAAAAAATAATAATTTGGTGCAAGTGAGAGTGTGATAACTAATTGGGAAAAGTCAACTTCGCACTTGACTACCTGTGAATTAAAAGAAGGCCTAGAACATGCCCAAATTATTTTTTATAAAAAAAATCCCATGTGTCCTACATGGCTGCCAGGTTGCTAGTAAAAGTCGACATGGAAACATTAGTAAGTGGGGTAGAATATGAAGTGGTGTCATTTTGTAAAAAAAAATTCGGATAGCTACCCGAGACCTCTTGCTAATGAAAAGAAAATTGAAATGTACTTCTTGCTAATGAAAAAAAAATTGAAATAAGTTGAACTGTTCAATGTGTTTCCATATAATACCACAAGTTATTATAAAGTAACATTTTCCCAAACTAATTTGAAAAGAGAGAGGACTTACTTTTTTTTAGAATATGAGAGAGGACTTACTTGGGTGGTAGGTTTGGCCATTGATGTACCTATTCACGCACCAACTAGCGAAACCCAACATAATAGCATACATAACCAAGTTCAGAAACATCAACGGAGCCGCAACATTCCTCCCAACCGTGGCCATCTCTGTGATCTCCTCCTTCTCTTCAAACAAATCTCTTTCCCTTCAAAACTTCTTGGCCTTGATCACTTCTTCTTCTTCTTCTTTGTAGCCTCTTCAGCTTCTTGCTAGCTATGGAATGATGTCCCAAATGGCCAACGTAATATAGACAGGCCAAAGGGTATGGGTCTGGGATACGTGTAAGCGAAAGAGACTATGCATGCTTGCTTTTTATTACAGGTGGGAGGACGCTTGTCTGGTTATCCAAATTCCACGTTGCTCACAATATCTGTTACAATAGCTAAAGTTGATAATATTGATACCATAAGGTCTCAACCAATAAGTGCATGCAGAAACAATTATTTAGATGGAGCCGAGTTTGAAATTTTAATAATAAAATATTGTTAAGTAAATATTGAAAGAAATTAATTTTTTATCCGACTCAAAGCAATTAATGGTGCTCGTCTGGTTTGGATGTCATCTTGAGAGAGGAGACTTTGGATTGAGTAGGGACTACTAAAAAGTTATTCTTATGGAGGGGACTCATTCAGAATCCTTGGATCTATTTTTTTAATTAAAAAATTCGATCTGATGGTCAATATCACACGAAGGGTATTTTTGACCATATATCCCAAAAAGTGCCAACTAAGATTCCACACATATTTATTCTGCCGCCCACATTAATTCCACATTAATTTCACTTTTTGACCATATATTCTCTTCCTCTTCCCCTCTCTTTCCTGGTCACTTTCTTTTCCTCTCTCTCTCTCTCTCTCATCCCATTTCCCTCGCCGGAGAAAAAGAAGAGACCGGGAGAAGAAGCTTCGCTGCCGGAGTGAGGAGGAGGTAGCTCGCTGGAGGAGGGAGTGGCTCTAAACCCCACTCAATCCCTCCCCTGCCACAGCGGAGAAGGAGGAGGTAGCTCGCCGGAAGAGGGAGTGGCCGCGCGCTGCTCTCATCCTGTGCCCCGTCGGAGCTGGTGGCTCGGCTCGACTCCACCCCGCTGATCCGGCTATCCACCTCTTCCCCGTCGTTGTCCCAGCCGACTGGGGAGATCCTGAACAAGGAGGAAGCCGGAGGAGGAGACGAGCCAGGAGAGGAAGGAGAAGAGGCTGGGGGCGATGAGGGAGAGGAGAACGATGGTGGGGCCTTCGTCAACGAGCAGACCGGTGAGGTCGATGGACCATGCGAGCCCAAGCCCACCCGATTCGGCAACTGGGAGCGTAACGGCCGCTGTTTCAAATTTTTAGTGAATTTCTGGGTTTTTTTTTGTCTTTTTTAGTGGATCTATTGATTTCTGAGTTTGGTTTCATATTGTTCGATCTCGGTTATTTTTCGTATGTTTGGATATTGGTTTTCGTATGTTGGAATATTGGTTTTCGTATGTTGGAATATTCGTTTTCGTATGTATTGGTATTGGTTTTCATATGTTGGGATATTGGTTTTCGGATGTATTGGTATTGGTTTTCGTATGTTTGGATATTGGTTTTCGTATGTTGGGATATTGGTTTTCGGATGTATTGGTATTGGTTTTCGTATGTTTGGATATTGGTTTTCGTATGTTGGAATATTAGTTTTCGTATGTTGGAATATTGGTTTTCGTATGTTGGGATATTGGTTTTCGGATGTATTGGTATTGGTTTTCGTATGTAGTGATATTGGTTTGCATTAGGGATGGCAAAAAGACCCAGACCCAGTGGATCAGACCCTTACCCTACCCCGTGAATCTTAAGGTCTATGGGTCTTGGGTAGGGTTTGGGTTTGGGTCTATAGATTTAGATAGGGTCCGGGTCTGGATAGGGTCTATATAAACCCAAACCCAGACCCTACCCATAGACCCACTAATTAGACCCTACCATAGTTAGACCCTAATTAGATCTTAGATCCATATTTATTATATTGCTAAGATAATTATAATACAGTCGCAAAAAGAATAAGCGCACAAAAAAAAACTAATATAATACTATTTTTAATTTAAAATTTCAAATATTATATGACTAATTAAGTAATTAAATTTTTTGGTTAGACATAGAAGCTACCGAGAAGAGTTAGATTACAAGAGCAAGAAGATGATCGAGAAAACGTGTTCAAAAGTCACTTGAAAATTTAGAAAGAAATTATTTTGAAGTTGAAACTTTATATTATACAAGAACACTTATAAGTTTTAGTTTCTTATTGACGAGGTAGTCGTATGTGTTTTATTTTATGTTGAACCAGTTGGTTTATAGTTTACTCTCAATTTTAATTTGAGATTATTATTTTATTACATAGACTTTGATTTTTTCTTTATTTGGATTATATTGAAATAATAAAAGTATCTTGTAAAGTAATTATCAAAAAGATAGAATGTTAAAGGGTCGGACCCTGCAGACTCTATAAACCCTGGGTCTCCTAGAGGGTAGGATATGGGTCTAACAATAAAAAATTTGTAGGGTCGAGAGTAGGGTACGGGTCTAACTCCAAAAACTAGGGTATGGATTGGGTCCTACCAATACCCTACCCGACCCTACCCATTGCCATCCCTAGTTTGCATGTGTAGCGATTGTAGTTTTCATATGTAACGATACTGGTTTGCATGTGTAATGATATTGATTTTTGTATGTTGGAATATTGGTTTTCGTATGTTGAAATATTGGTTTTCGGATGTATTGGTATTGGTTTTCGTGTGTAGCGATAGTAGTTTTCATATGTTACGATACTGGTTTGCATGTGCAATGATATTGGTTTTCGAATATTGGAATATTGGTTTTAGTATATAGTAATATTGATTTGCATGTGTAGCGATATTGGTTTTCATATGTAGTGTAAAAGGCATACCGGGTTTTGACCAAAAAATGGTTACCTTGCGAACCAAACTAAATTCGGTCAGACACCAAAAATCTGACCAACCCGGGGCGGTTCACCCCAATTTTTTTAATAAAAAGTAAATATGCGGTTTGACCCGGTCTAATATTCCTATTGGTTATATTCTAATATTTTTGATGAAAAATATAATTTTTTTAGGTATGGATGCGATTACATGTACAATTATACCTAGATTATATATCAATATATTTATTTTTCAAATTAAAAAATCTGGCCCGACCAGCAGTCCATCCGGTCGGACCGGTTGACCCATAGTACGACCCAAAATTTGGGTCGACTCCGGGTCGTATTTTGAAAACCATTGGTTTTGTTGAGTGGATAATTTTGAATTTTGAAAGGAAGAGAGATGTGAAGAATCAATCAATAATATGTTTTTGGGTTTAGGAAAAGTAATTAATTATTCCTCTCTCTTTTGGTTTTGTAATGTTCCAATATTAGTCCATATGGGTAGAGACAATCCATTGTCCCTACTGAATCCATGCCCGTTAGATTCCGACCAACATCATCATTAGGTGCCGACAAAGTTTTCAGGATTGATCTCGAGAATACTTTAGCTTTTAGCCATCAACTAATTACCTCCCTGTTTTATATTTTTTTTTCGTCTGAAGAAGGTATATTTGTCACTTATAAATTCGCAGTATTAATCCACTGTTTGAAATAGTTGAAGATTGTCAACTCATGGGTAATGGCTATAACCATGCTTTGGTAAGCAGGCAATTGAATAGAAATTCTTTTAACAAAATAAGAAATTGTAAAGGCATATTTTCTAAACTTTATTTTTTTTGAGAAATTATTGTCAGCCCCTGGTATTTGGCATATTCGCGTCTCACCCATTGTATTTCAAAAATTGATTAAAAACTCTCCTTAGTTTGGCAAAATTATACTCTCAGGCCCCTCGCTGACGTCAGCTATTTTTTTTTATATTTTGTCATAGAAATGACAAAAATACCCTTGGAAAAATAAAAAAAGACCATCTCTTTCCAGTTCTTCATCTTCAACCTTGAAATTAAAAACTTTCAACTAAATATTAAACTATCAAACCTAAGATCAAGAACACCCAGTTCCAGATCGAAGAACAACAGATCGACGAACACCCAACTAATCGACAAAAACCCAGGTCATGAAGGAAACCCAGATCTATTCAGTTGACCCGCTCGCTGTAGCATTTTTCGTCATCCCCGTCGTCGTCCATTTCGTTCGCTGTCGTTATTGCCGTCGACACCGAGGAGAATCCATGCCAGGCAGAGTAGTTGCCGTCGACGCTGCCGATGCGGTGGTCGGCCATCCCGCTCCCACTGTCCATCTTCGCTGTCATGAGCCCAGCCCTAGGAAGAGTGGGTTTTGTGAGTAATTAATAAGAGTTTAGGGTTTTGGTGATTAACATAACGACGCTTCTTCTTCTTGGGCGGCACCGTCGGAGACGGATGCGAGGAGGTCAGAGTACGCGCCATCGCGTGGGAGAAGCTCTGGCTAGCGGCGAAACGACAGCCTGGAGCTAGAACATGGGAAGGTAAGACGGCGCATTTGAGGATGAGGAGAAGCTCGCAAAGGCCGAGCTTGACGAGGAAGTCGCCGGGGGCGGGGCAGACGAGAAAGGGATCGAGATGGTCTCGAGGAGGCCGAGCTTGACGAGGAAGTCGCCGGGGGCGGGGCAGACGAGGAAGGGATCGAGATGGTCTCGAGGAGGCCGAGCTTGACGCTTTTATGTTTTGATTTGAATTTTCTGTTTTAGTGTTCGAAGAGGAAGAGGATGAATTTTCTGTTTTGTGTTATTAGAGTGTAGATTTTTTTTCTTTTTCAAGGGTATTTTTGTCATTTCTATGACAAAAAATGAAAAAAAATTGCTGACGTCAGCGAGGGGCCTGAGAGTATAATTTTGTCAAACTAGGGGGAGTTTTTAATCGATTTTTGAAATACGGGGGTGAGAGACGAATATGCCAAACACTAGGGGCCTGACAGTAATTTTCTTTTTTTGGTTGAACCAGGTCAGGTGGTCGGGCAAACAGTATCTGAAATGTTTAAGGAACGTCTTTTACAATTTTTAGGTTCCTCTGACTCTGCCTAAGACCCATACATCTTACATCCCAAGCCAGGCTTAAATCATGCCCTTTAAGAACTCAGCCCAAAAACTTCCCTAAAACATTTGCACGCCGCAACCAAACTGTCCATAAACCACATCATCCATCAATATGTTAGTTGCTATAATTTTTTTCATATCTAATTATGTATCTAAAATTTCAAATCTAATTCTAATTTTAAAAAATCACATCACTTTTTATTATTTAAGCTAAGTTAATGCATGAAGGACGAGAATTAAATTGAATTGTCCGTCTCTCAACTGTCTATAAACCACATGAACCAAAAACCCAAATGGAAACAAAAATAATGAGGATGGATTGGATCCGGAATATAATAAATAGGTTCAAACCATCCAAAGAAAGAGCGGGTCATTCGATTGGATTCATCAATTTACACGCATGATCGGACGACTCAGATTCACGCGAGGGCTTTTTTGGGTTTTCCAATTAATTTGCACGCCTTCACTTTTTTGGCCACGTGTTCAAGCGTGCATTTTTTTTCTTGTTTCACTCGTGCTCTTGACTTTTAATTAATTTGCACTCCTTCACTTTCCAATTAATCTTTTTTTTCTTGGCAACTATTTTGGCAACCTAATTAATGTTGAGACTCTAAATTTATTGCTAAGTGAGTAATTGATATGAATTAAAACGTTGCCTATAATGTGATCATTTTTTCTACTAGAAATAAAAAGGTAAAAAAATTTAGAATCAACCCTAAAGAAATAAGACTTAAAATATCACAATTTCATCAATTTTTAATTCATAATATGTCATATAAAATTTATTTTATATCTCCTAGACATATTCCAAATTTAATTGTGGTAGGACCATGACAATGTAGTTATATCCAAGCATACCATTATCACTTACCTAAACTAATCATTATCACATCTTATCAAATATATGTTTGAATCAGTATGACAATGTAGTTATAATCAGATATACCATTATCACTTAATGAGACATACCATTTTTACTTACAAAGATATATCATTATCACTTACCCACGTATATCGTTGTCACTTAACTATACATACCATTATCACTTACCCTCGTATATCGTTGTCACTTAACCATACATACCATTATCACTTACTCAGGTATACCATTATTACTTAACCAAGTATACTTTTATCATTTACTCAGAAAAGTGGTTTTTATAGTAAAAACCGAGTAGTTTTTTAATAGAGACCGAACGTTATACGTATTTTGCTTTTCACCCACCAACATTGTTAATTTATAATGAAAAAAATAAAGGAGCGTGAGGAGCGTGAGGTAGTTTCTAATGAAAAAAAGTAAAAGAGCGTGAGGAGCTAGTTTCACGCTCGCTTGCTTATGCCTATGTGGGAAAGCTTGCATGTAATTGACTATTTTTACAAGTTTGCCACCGGGGTTACCCTTTTTCCCTTGGTCTGGATGGTGCTTTTTGGGTCCAGTCCAAACCCAACCCGGACCCAAAAATAATATAGAACCCAACCTAATAGAACACCAACACTGTTGAAATACTTAGGAATGACAAATGGAACCAGATTTTAAGAGTTTACCGTTACAATTAATTTTAACCAAATTTAGATTATGAATTTATCAGAATCTTTATTTTTAAGATTTTGAATCCTATGAATTTTTCCTGAATTTCATCCTAACGAGGCAACCACATTCTCAATTCCCCTTAACAATTATTATCCAGCGCCTTTTAAAATAGTTAATATGTAACACTAATTTTCTTCTTTTTACGGGAGAGGAAGAAAAGAAGACGTGGAAGAGGTTGGGTTAAAAAAGATTACTTTTATTTAAATTAATAAGATTACCATTTTTTAGTTTAGTTAGGAGTATTTAGGAAAGAATAAAAGACATATCACTAAATGACGAGAATAATAATATATGATTATGATGATCCATTTTGTTGATAGTTTCATCGGCATAGACCTTGGAGTTGATTCCGGGACCTTTCGAAACCTTCCATTATGGGTCTCCTTGGAACTTTGTGTTGTACCAATGTTTTCAAAATTGTGGTCTGACCGGTCAGACTGTTACTCAGCACCAAACCCAGGTTGATTTTTTAATAAAATCCAGAAAGTGATTCGACCAGTCAAAATTTGGTCAGACCACTCGGTCAGGTACCTTCGGGTGACCCGGTTCACCCAGATAAGAGTTTTTATTTTCCATTTTATCGAATTTAATTTAGGAACAAAACCTCTACTTCTACGTTGGAAGCGTGTACATCACTTTTGGATCACAACAAACTTATTTTTTTAACAATTCTCGATAATATGTCAACTAAGTTAAATAAATTCGAGTAATATGTCAAACAAGAAAACTTGTATAATCATCTTCTTGTACTTCTAGATTTGTTAAATTGATGTTTGAAGACATTGTTTAGATAAATTGTATAACAAAGTTGGTAAATATTTGAAGTTATTTGGTATTTTATCATTTTTTATGCTAAATTAAATTATAAAACTTTATTTAATAATATTAATATACAAATAGAAGTACCGGTCCGATCGACGGCCCGACCAGTCCGACCAGGTGAACCAAAAATCTGGGTCGTCTTCTGGGTCAATTTTGAAAATATTGTGTTGTACAACGGTTAGCAGCTGTTACCCAAGTTTCTCGCGCCCCTCTCCTCATCACCAATGGATAGTACGGGCCTTTACATATGTAACGACTAGATTAGTTAATATTCCTTATGTAAATTAGTGGTAATCTTGCTCAATAATTACTCCATGATTCTTTATTCCCTTATATATAAATAATCATGGAAAGTTATCAATAACAAGATAAGAAAGTACATTATTCAATTCCCAAATTCTATATAGCATCAGAGTAGATTGATTCACACTACAATAAGTCAATCATGTCTCTAAATCCACTCGAGACATCATGGCTGAAAATGAAAATTCCAGCTTAGAAAATTCCCTTGTGATTGTTGCTTCAAGTTAGGGAAGATCAACTTCAAAAAGCTTTCTGAATTTGAAGGAAACACTATGTCCATCAATGGCAATAACTACCTCTCTTGGTCGAAGGTGATTCATATTGCACTCAGTAGCAGAGGAAGTTTGGAGTTTATAAATGAAAGTATTCCAGCTTCTCATTCCTTAGATTCATCAGTTGCAAAATAGAGCATTAATGACCATTTGGTCATGTCATGAATCTTAAATTTTTCTGAAAGAGCAAAAGATCTTTGAGATTCAATAAAAGAGCTATACTCTCAATAAGAAAATCTCTACAGAGTTTTTGAACTCAAAAAGAGTAATACTAAACTTCATAAGGAAGATAAGCCATTTGTTGAGTATCTTAGTACATTCAAAGTGATGTCGGATGAAGTGGTCATGTTAAGACCATCAACCACTAATCCTTCTAATTCTCAACAAAAAAGATGATGAAGAAATTTTTTTCAAGATTCTAATCGAGCTTCGCCCTAAATTTGATTCCTTCCAAAAATAGATCCTCATTATCGTGGATCTCCCTCCTTTGAACATGGTGTGTACAAGGATTCAAAATAAGAAAATAGAAAGTGGTAGATGGTATACTTTTAAAAGAATGAATCTCGTATTAAATTAAGCATCTTTCTCAAAGTCAAGATGCTGTCGCTAGTTGAAGCTTGTCAACGTCTCTAGTTGGGACAAGTAGCCGGTAATATCGCTAGTTTGGTTTGCGCTAAGAAGAAGCAAATATCACTAGTTCGGAGAAGCAAGCGGCCGAACTGGTAGCTTGGGCGAATGAGCGGCTGAACCGATAGTTTGAGCGAATGAGCACCTGGATTGATAGTTTGGGCTAATAAGCGGTCGGGCTAGTAGTTTGGATGAGTGAGCGACCAAACTAATAGTTGGGGCAAATGAGCAGCTTTGGTCGCTAGTTGAGGTGAAAGAGCGGTCCAAGCCAATATGTCCACAAACCACAAGTCAATATAACATCATCCATCAATACGTTAGTTGCTATAATTTTTTTCATCTCTAATTATGCATCTAAAATTTTGAATCTAATTATATTTTAAAAAAAACATCACTTTTTGTTATTAAAGCTAAGCTAATGCAGAAATGACGAGAATTAACTTCAATTGTCCATCTCTCAACTATCTGTGAACCAAAAACCCAACAAATGAAAACAAAAATAATGAGGATGGATTGTATCCTAACTACAATAAATAGGTCTAGACCATCCAGAGAAAGAGAGGGACGTTTGATTGGGTCCATCAAGCTACACGCATGATCGAACGACTCAAGATTCACACTGCATTTTTTTGGTATTTCGTGTCTACTCAATTAATTTGCAACCCTTTGCTTTTTTGGCCACGTGTCCACTCATCCATTTTTTCGTGTTTCATGCGTGCTGTTGACTTTTAATTAATTTCCACCCCTTTTAATTTTTAATTAATCCCTTATTTCTCGGCAATTATTTTGGCAACCTAATTAATGTTGAGATTCTAAATTTATTGTTGAGTGAATGAGTGATATGAAATAAAACATTGTCTAATTAATTCGATCATTTTACCTACTACAAATACAAAAGGTAAAAAAAAAAGAATCATCCCTAAAAATATGACTTAAAATATTACAATTTCATCAATTTTAAATTTATAATATGTCATATAAGGTTTATTTTATATCTCCTAGACATATTAAAAATATTAATTGTGGTAGGACCATGAAAATGTAGTTATAATAAAACATACCATTATTACTTACTCAAATATATCATTATCACCTACCGAGGCATGCCATTATCACATCTTATCAAATATATGTTTGAATCGGCATGACATTGTAGTTATAACCAGACATATCATTATCACTTTACAAACTATTTTTTTAATAAGTAAATTTGTATTAAAATATCAAAATATAAAGTTATTTACAATACAAACTTAAAACTGTCTTATCTGCAAACCTAAGACCCACAAAAGATTTTCGATGCAATATCACTTTACCAGACATACCATTTCAATTACCCATGCATATCATTATCACTTACCCAGGCATCCGTTATCACTTAACCTAGGATACCATTATAACTTACACAACCATACTATTATCAATTACTCAGGCATACAATTATCACTTAACCGGACATACCATTATCATTTTTTTCAGGAAGTAGTTTTTTATAGTAAAAATCAAGTAGTTTTTTAATAGAGACCGAGCATTATATGCATTTTGCTTTTCACCCGCCAACAATATTAATTTCTAATGAAAAAAATTAAAAGAGCATGAGGAGCACGAGGTAGTTTCTAATGAAAAAAAATTAAAAGGGCATGAGGGGCTAGTTTCACGCGCTTGCTTTTTGCCCATGTGAGGAAGCTTGCTTGTAATTGACTATTTTTACAAGTTTATCACCGGGGACACCCCCTTTTTACTTGATCCAGATGGTGCTTTTTGGGCCGAGTCAAAACCTAATCGGGACCTAAAAATAATAGAGAACCCAACCTAATATATGGGCGTGGGCACCCTTTACTCCTCGAGTACTAAAAGTTAGTATCCAGACTGTCTATATGTAATTTAGTTTTAAAAAAAAATCGGTGAATTCCTCAGACACCAACACTGTTGTGATATCTAAGAATGACAAATGGAACCTGATTTTAAGAGTTTACTGTTACAATTAATTTTAACCGAATTTATATTATGACTTTATCCAAATTTTTATTTTTAAAATTTTGAATCCTACGAATTTTTCCCGAAATTTATCCCAACTAGGCAACCACGTTTTCAATTCCTTTTTACAATTATTATCTAGCGCCTCTAAAAAAAGTTAGGAAAAAGTCCACTTTAGTACCCTGTGGTATCGCCCAAAATTACTTTAGTACCCTATGGTAAAAAACCGATCAATCGAGTCATACTTATTCTAATTAACATCAAAAAGGTCCTCGGGCAGCTCCTCCTCCTTCTCCTCTCGACGTGGCACCACGTCATCAAAATTTGGTGACGTGGCTGGCCACGTAGTTCGGGCAGGGTTCGGGCAGGTCCGGGCAGGCCCGAGGACTTTTTTGATATTAATTGGAATAAGTATGACTCGATTGATCAGTTTTTTACCACAGGGTACTAAAGTAATTTTGGGCGATACCACATGGTACTAAAGTGGACTTTTCTCAAAAAGTTAATATGTAATATATTTTTTCCTTTTTATGGGAGAGGGAGAAAAGAAGACGTGGAATGGGTTGGGTTAAAAAAGATTAATTTTATTTAAATTAATAAGATTTCCATTTTTTGGATTAGTAGGAGTATTTAGTGAAAAATAAAAGGCATATCAATAAATGTTTAGAATAATAAAATATGATTATAATGATCAATGTTCTTGATCATCATCCTCGTTTCATCAGCATAGACCTTGGAGTTGATTCTGGGACATTTCAAGACCTTTCATTATTGGTCTCATTGGAACTGTGTTGTACAATAGCTAGTAGCCGTTACCCGAGTTTCTCGTGCCTCTCTCCCCGTGACCAATGGATAGTACGTGCCTGTACATATATAACGACTAAATTAGTTAATATTCCTTATGTAAATTAGCGGTAATCTTGCTTATGAATTATTCCATGATTTTTTATTCCCTTGTATATAAATAATCACGGAAAGCTATCAATAACAAGATAAGGAAGTACATTATTCCGTTCCTAAATTCTACATAGTATCAGAGCAGACTGATTCACACTACAATAAATCAATCATCTCTCAAGCTAAAAATGAAAGTTCCAGCCTCAATGATTCCCTTGTGATTGTTGGCTCAAGCTCAAGGAAGACCAACTTCAAAAGGCTTTCTAATTTGAAGGAAAATGTAGGTCCAATATGTAACTTAAGAGGGGGTGAATTAGGTTTCTAATAATTTTTCTAATTCTTTCGGTACTTAGATTATCAGCATAATCGAGAATAGGGATACAAAGATTTGATACCAGATGTATAGTAGTTCGGCTCGGCCCACTTGAGCCTACGTCTACTCTTCAACTGTTCTCCCACTTTTTATTATCCCCAATAAAAACACAAGAGAATACTACAAGTTTTACCAGGTTCACTTGCAACCTTTACAACCACTAGCTTCACAGACTCCGGCTAGCTACCACTTTAGTTTTACAGGTTCACTAGTGACCTTTCAATGCACTAGCTTTAACTAGCTACAGCTAGCTACCACCTCTAGATTTGTAGGATCTCTAGAAATTTTGAGTCTATTGCTGCTTTCGCAAATACACTTCTCCTAACTTCACACATTTGGTACTTAGATTATCAGCCTAATCGAGAAAAGGGATAGAGAGATTTGACACCAGATGTATAGTGGTTTGGCTTAGTCCACTTGAGCCTACATCCACTTTTCAACCGTTCTCCCACTTTTTATTATACCCAATAAAAACACAAGAGAACACCACAAGTTTTACCAGGTTAACTTGCAACCTTTACAACCACTAGCTTCACGGACTCCGGCTAGCTACCGCTTTAGTTTTACAAGTTCACTACAATGCACTAGTTTTGACTAGCTACAGCTAGCTACCACCTCTAGATTTGTAAGATCTCTAGAAATCTTGAGCCTATTGTTGCTTTCACACATATACTTCTCCTAACTTCACACAGAAGTTGAGCAAGTATTCTAAGACAATAATTTTTTAATCCGCTCTTTGTCTTAACACACGTGATCACAGCTTTTCTCTTTTGGATGTATGTATTCAGCTCTTGCTTGATTTTAATCTTGATCACTTTCTTCTATCTCACGTGGTCCACCTTTGTCTTTGGCTTGGTCTTCTATTTATAGGATCTCCTTTGCATGTAGACATTAGAGCTTGCTCTCTAAGCAACTCTTTAAGCATCCCTTAAAGTTGCAAGTAGCTGTTTGCAGCCGTTGGAGTAGAAGCCTTCATTAGCTAGCAAAGTAGCCAACACATTTCTTCCTAGGCTTGACTTGAGTTTACTTCGACATATGGATAATTTGATCCATAGAAGTAGCTGTTACAAATAAAGACAAAATAACTTCTGAAACCTCTTTTGTATCGGGTTATGTTAGTGTAAAACCAAACATATTTTAAGCAATTATATAATGGACAAAAGAGAGGATTGTCTAGGAAAGGTGCCCATCACGTGGACTGCCTTAAAACTATTATAAAACTCTTCTCAAAGTTAATCTCACTTATCCATAGAAGAGAGCTTTAACTACCAAGCAACCAAGCTCTTACGAGGCGATTATACGACGGGTAAAAGCATTAATCATCTTGATATTGGTAAGGTTCAAATTCGAACTTGCTTTGGGATAAATATCTGGATCTCTTGGTCAAGCTCTAACTTAACTAGATTGTATAAGTAAAGACTTGAATTAAACTTAAGAAAATATTAACAACCCAACTTATAAAACATCTTCGTTGACTTCAGACTTCACTAGGAAATTAGAGATCACATGAAAGATAAGTTTATGACTCAGTGTAAGAATAATCTTAGTCTGAACAAAAAGTCATTTACCTAACTCATACATATAGCTTATGACCGATCTCTTGATGTACTTTGTTATCCCTTTGATCATGACTAGCATTTTATAGTACTTGTAGATAACTGAGTTTATGATCAGTGTACTACAATGCCTAGCCTTTTTCGACTGATCTTAATTGAATTCAGATATGCACTTAATCAAAATACTTAAGGCATTTTCAGAAACACAGGGCGAAAGATAATCATGATGTTCTTCAATAGCAACAACTACCTCTCTTGGTTGAAGGCGATTCATATTGTACTCAGTAGCAGAGGAAGGTTGGAGTTTATAGATGGAAGCATTCCAGCTTCTCATCCCCTAGATTCATCATTTGCAAAATAGAGCATGAATGACCATTTGGTCATGTCATAGATCTTAAAATCCATAATAGGAAGTTTGCACGACCTCTTTAATTTTTTTAAAGAGCAAAAGATCTTTGGAATTCAATAAAAATGCTATACTCCCAACATGAAAATCTCTACAACATCTTAAGAGTTGCCCAGGTAGAGTCATTCTTCTTCAAAGTCATAAGAATTTATCTATCTATGCCTTCTCCGATGCAGATTGGGGAGGCCGCATAGATGATCGCAAGTCAACATCTGGATGTTGCCTATTCATATGTGGTAATCCAATAATTTGGAGATCAAAGAAACAAAGAGTCGTTGCTTGATCCACATCTGAGGCTGAGTACCGCGCAATGGCCTGTGCTGCAACAAAACTTGTCTAGGTTCGCAGCCTTCTTGTAGAATTGTAGATCAAAGTTCAATATCCTATTAAGATTTACGCGATAATAATGCCGCCATCTACATTACATCTAATCTAGTGTTCCGCGAGAGAACCAAACATATCGAGATTTATTATCATTTCATACGCGATAAAGTTCAAGAAGGGATTATTGCTACACCATATACTCCGAGCCATGAAAAAATAGCTGATATGTCCACCAAATCACTTAGGAGTGCTCAGTTTAATTATCAGCTTAGCAGGTTCAGATTTTGCGACATCGACTCCCCAACTTGAAGAGGAGTGTTGTGAATAATAATGTATGATTATGATGATCTATGCTATTGATCATCATCATCATCATCGTATAATCAGAACCGATCTTGGAGTTGATTTCAGGACCTTCCATTATTGGTCTCCTTGGAACTCTCTGTTGTACAACGGCTAGTAGCCGTTACCCGAGTTTTTCGCGCCTCTCTCCTCACCACCAACGGATAGTGCGCGCCTTTTTCTATATATAACGAATAGATTAGTTAATATTCCTTATGTACATCACCAATAATCTCACTCACTAATTACTCCATGATTTCTTATTCTCTTGAATATAAATACTCATGCAAAACTATTAACAACAAGAGAAGGAAGTACATTGTTGCATTTCTAAAATCTACAATAAAAGATTCACTAATTCTTTGAGTATTTTGGGTTCCGAACAAAACATGGTATATTAGGATATAAGAATAAAATGGTACATTGTACTAAATTACGAGACTAAAGTGTATTTGTATTTAATAAATTTCTATGTATGAATTATCCGAGAGGTATGAATATTCTATGCAATAAAAAGTTTACTTTTTTTCAGTTAGGAATTATTTTTTTTATCACTTGATATCTGAATAATTCAACTTTGAGTCGAATAAAATTATGACAAAATATTGTTGAAACTGCAACAGAAAATTGTGGACATCTGTCCACTTTTTCAATAAAATAATCTCCGGCGAAACAGTCCAGGCCAAGTACTCGGCACGTATTTTTCTATGCAAACAAAGAGGGATATTTTTATAAAAAATAAACTCATAAAAGGCCTTGAAAAAAGAATCCAAGAGAAATTCGAACAATGAAATATATATATATATATATATATATATATATATATATTAAATAAAAGTAACAAAAGAGACCTTAACACAAAACCTGAAAGAGAACTACAATAATGAAATTTTAAAAACAAACTTGACAATAATTCTACAAATAATATCCGTGAATCTTGTTTAAAAAAAAGGTTAATTTCGAGTCATAAAAAACGTAACAATGTTAAATATCGATCTATCGGCGGTGATTGCGTCTCAGTCTCAGATGATATAAAAAAAACGTAAAAATAAAACATCAAGAACATCATATATGGGTGTTGTTGCCTCTGACAAAAGTGAAAAACAAGGCACCCATCCATCATCTTCAACCTCGGTTCTTCACCTCCATTTTCAATAAAGCCCCAATTTTTTCCTCCCAAACCCTACCAAAGGAAATGGGCTCTTTTGTCCCTTTCCAAGATCTCAATTGCTCCCCTTCTCCACCCCCAGGCTTAACCTCCACCGCCACCGCCACCGCCGCGCCACTCTTTAAGGTCCCCAAACTCGAGCCAAAGTGCGAGCCTTTCGATGGCTCCTTCGAGGTTTCGCCGTCCGTTCCCGGTTCTGCCCTCGGAACTTTGCCCTATTCCCAAACTGCCCCTCTTCCTCCTCCTCCCTCTCCGGGTACCCCTGCCGCCCCCATTTCCCCTACGGACGAGGACGCTCTCTACTCGGAGTACACGCGCGTCTCCGAGCTGTTCCGGGCCGCCTTCTCGCAGCAGTCCGGCGAGGGTTCCGCCGTTGACCTGAGCCTCGCCATTGTTCCGTTCGTCGGCGACCCGGCTCAGCCCGCATCCACTGTCGCCGCCCCGGCGGAGGACGGCGCCGTGGTCCCTGCCCAGCCTAAGAAGAGGAAGTACGCCCCGCGGTCCAGCGAGCTGGTCCGGGTGTCCGACCTCTCCGAGGACGATAAGAGCTACTTCCGGGAGGTTGTTCGCCGCACCCGGATGCTGTTTGATGCGCTTCGGATATTCACTGTGGCGGAGGAGGCCAAGCGCCAAAAGAGCGACCCGGAGGAGGGCGGCGGAATGGGAGTGGGTGGAGAAGGAGGACAGCCGGCCGGAGGTGGACTAGAACGGGGACAGCCAGCCGGAGCTGGAGCAGGAGAAGGGGGAATGCCGGCCGGAGCTGGAGTTGGTGGAGAAGGGGGACAGCCAGCCGGAGCTGGAGCGGGAGGAGATGGGGGACAGGCAGCCGGAGCCGGAGCCGGAGCTGGAGCTGGAGCGGGAGGAGAAGGCGAACCGCCACTGGCGTATGTACGCCGTCATTACAGGCCCCGTGGAGACCTCATGGCATCTGCCATGATGCGGAACCACGAGCTGTGGCTCAACCGGGATAAGCGGATAGTGGGGTCCATACCTGGTATTGAAGTTGGGGACGTGTTTTTCTTTAGGATGGAGCTGTGTGTGCTTGGACTCCACGGTCAGGTCCAAGCAGGGATCGATTACTTGCCCGGCACCCGGAGCTCTAATGGTCAACCAGTCGCAACCAGCATTATTGTTTCTGGCGGTTACGAGGATGACGAGGATGCTGGTGATGTTTTGATCTATACGGGTCATGGTGGGCAGGACAAGTTTTCAAAGCAGTGTATGCATCAGAAATTGGAAGGAGGGAACTTGGCATTGGAGAGAAGTATGCATTACGGGATTGAGGTGAGAGTGATCAGAGGGATTAGGTACAATGGGAGTGCTACTGCTACTGGTAAGGTCTATGTCTATGATGGGTTATATAGGATTAATGAGTGCTGGTTCGATGTGGGGAAGTCTGGTTTCGGCGTTTATAAGTACAAACTTATGAGGATTGACGGGCAAGCACCGATGGGCAGTGCCATTTTGAAGTTCGCTCAAAGTTTGAGGACTCAGCCCTTAAATGTTAGGCCCAAAGGGTATCTAAGTCTTGATCTTTCAAATAAGAAGGAGAATGTGCCTGTTCTGTTGTTTAATGATATTGACGAGTACCAGGATCCGTTGTACTTTGATTATCTTCCTAAGACTGTGTTTCCACCTTTTGTGATCTCTAATGGAACTAGTGGGAGTGGATGTGATTGTGTTTTGAGTTGTAGCGATGGATGTTTCTGTGCTAGCAAGAATGGTGGCAGCTTCGCTTATGATCACAACGGGTTTTTATTGAGAGGTAAACCGTTGATATTTGAATGTGGGCCATTTTGTCAGTGTCCGCCAGGTTGTCGGAACAGGGTGACGCAGAGAGGGTTGAGACATAGACTGGAGGTTTTTAGATCACCGGTAACTGGTTGGGCTGTTCGGTCTCTGGATGTGATACAAGCTGGCACATCTATATGTGAGTACACTGGTGTTATTCTCACTCGGGAACAAGCACAGATATTTGCTATGAATGGTGACAGTTTGATATATCCGTCTCGTTTCGCCAAAAAGTGGACCGAGTGGGGCGATTTATCACAGGTTTATCCCGAGTATAAGTATCCGTCTCATCCCTCTGTGCCACCTCTGGATTTTGCAATGGATGTCTCACGAATGCGTAATGTTGCTTGTTACATGAGCCATAGTTCAACACCGAATGTCATGGTGCAGCTGGTGTTGTATGACCATAACAATTTGATGTTCCCGCACCTGATGCTTTTTGCACTGGAGAATATACCTCCGTTGACAGATCTTTGCCTTGATTATGGAGTTGGTGTGCCAGATGACGAATGTACGGGAAAACTTGCAATTTGCAACTGAATTGCTCGAGTTGGGAAACTTTTGCATGCAATGCTGCATGGCTTTCCGAAAACGTGCTGCATTGAGGTACATTAACCTACTCTGAGATTTTCGAAATGTTGCAGTCCAATACGAGCTGTTTCATGACTGTGTTGAATTGCTTTTTCTGCAAATATTTTTCTATAATTGTCTGTGCCATTAAGTATTGCATTGATGACAAATTCATGGAAAGTTGCTATCCCTGTCAGAAAATAGTGCAGACACCAGTATTTTTAATGCTTATGAATCGTTGTATGTATTTGAAAAGAAGTGGTGGATGGGGTAAGCTTAGTTGGTATCTTAATTAGGAGCATGATCATACTATGGATGGGGTAAGCTTAGTTGGTATCTTAATTAGGAGCATGATCATACTAAGGGTAGGGAAAAGTTGGACGTTACGTTTCCACTTCTCTTAGTATCTAGTTTCTGCCAACCAATTTTCATTGATGTTATTGCTGGTTGCAGTTTTGTTGCAAAAGAGGAAAAAATGAATTGATTACCCATAATCTAGCCCTAGGTAGTCAATAGCGCGCTATACCGCCGCTATGTCGCGGAAACCATAGGTGCTGCTATGCTATACTGCTGCTAAACGCTATGGAGAATAGCGGTAACAGCGGCCGCTACAGCGGCGAAATATCAGTACTATAGCGGTTTAGCGGCCGCTATCTTAGTTATGCGAGAAATTCCTTAAATGCCACTGATTTTTTTAATGTTTATTTATTTATTGAGGGCATATAGGTAATTTTGCACCTCATTAAAAGACCCAATTCAAATGGGTGCCCTAATTTGTCCGCGTGTTGGGTTTTGGGTGTTGGATGACTAGCTACGTGTTGGGTAATTTTGTAGCTGCTGCATGCGTGTTGGGTAATTTAAGCTCTGTGACTATTAAGTGCTTGGTTGGTATAGGATTTCTTGCGGATGATTAGCTGCTGGATGATTACGTTGTACACTGGTTGGTATAGGATTTCTTGACAAAGTTGATTAAGTATGATGGTCTATTTAATTTTGTGTATTTTTTTATTTTTGAGTATTTATGTTTACTTTGTACATTGATTTTTAGCCTTTGTAATAGCGGCTATCCCGCTATCCGCTATAGCATTTTAGGGGGTTTCCGCTATGCGGTATTATCTGGGATTGACTACATTCTAGCCAACATTCTCCCTTTTTCCTGTCAGCTTTTACCTTCGAACTTATGTATAATGTTAGGATCTCATTTCCTGTGATATCCTTTTCCCGCAGGTGAAACCCACTCAAGAATTCTGCAATTGTAGACTGCTTATTCTGTATTTTCTCTCGTCTTCTCCGGTTTTTCTCCCAGAAGGCACATACTTTCCTCCCGCGACTTGAATGCGCTGGAGTCAGACGGATTTTTTCATGCATGTACATCGGGGCAAAATGGTGCGGAACATTGGCCTGGAAATCCTTGGCTGATGCAACAAGTGGTACCATTTTCCTGAATGTTCGAACTTGTATCCTTCTATTTATCTGTAGGGTTCTTCGTTGTTGTATATACAAACCACATGGGTTACCATTTTCCTGAACGTTGCAACTCGTATCCTTCTTGAAATCGGTTAAGGGTTCGCTGTTGTGTATACTAATCCGGTGGGGCTAGTTATCTCGGGTTATATAATGAAACTGTTGCGTCTCTTTAGGTCAATTTTCTTGTACTTGTATTATATGTAAGCTTTTCAAGAAACAGTTCCTGTCGGTGTAAAAGCTTGAATTCTATTTACCAAAAGAAAATCTTGCAGTTTCTTGTCTTAGATGATTAAGAATAGTGAGGGTGATCTTTCTGGAATTTAATCGTGCCAAAAGGACTCTGTCTAGATGGGCATAACCCTAGAGAGATGCTGATATTGTTGAGGTTACCCTGTTGCGAATTGCACAGGGAAGCGGAAAATATTTAGGTTGTATATGGAGATTTTGATTAATACCACGATTTTCTTCGGGACAAGAGGCTTGAATAAACTGCTAAACTGATTATACTAAGATCAGCTAATTGAAAAGTCTGATGCTATTCACACATGTTCAAGTTCAAGTGCACAACGACACTATGATGGACATCATGCTTGCGCCATTCCTCCAGAGCTGGACAACATTTCCCACATGTTAGTTGCATAACCAAGTCCAACTTTACACTATTCTTTTTGAATTAGTTAAATTTTTATTAATAATAATTGTTGAAATAAGAACTCGCGACCACCGGCCTCTCAAAAAATTCTGATGCCGAAATGCTAAAAAAGCTCTACCAATTCTGAATTTACCGATCTCAAATACCAAATACACTGAATTTACCAAATACCGAAATGCTAAAAAAAATCTATCAATCCCGAACCTGAACAGTATTCGGTAAGTTCGGTATTTACTGAAATTTTTGGAAAAATTTATAAATCATCATTATATTTAATCTATAAATATAAACATACTTCCAATGAACACAAATTAAAATTTAATAAGTACAAGTTCATCAATTCATCATTACAAACATAGTTCAAATAAACATAAATTCAAGTTTAACAAGTTCATATCCATTATAATCAACAAAAAATGGTATATTCGGTATATTAGGTAAAATATCGATATTTACCTATATCTACTGGATTTCTGAAAAAAATCATAACGAATATCAATTTACCGATTCCAAACTAAAATTTTACCGAAATTGCTGAATTTCAATGCTCACCCCTACGCATTAATCCCTTGGGAAGAAATAAGTTGATAGTATACGAGTGCATCGAATTACCTCTCAAGCTACCAACTGTAGGAGTAGATATTTTGTTTGGGGTGACCAGGGTTCAAATCCTCAATGTATTGTAAATTCTAGTTAAAAAAAAAAATTACCTCTCAAGTTCGAAGCATCATTGGAAGAACGTATATCCTTCAATCTTTTAGAAGATCAACTGCGGCCCCAGTTTGCTTTGTGTCTTTCTGCTGGACTATCTGAGGCTCTACATATCCTTTTTTTTGAAGTGGATGGCCTAGTAGCCTTGCGTTAAATATAAGAGTTAGAGTACATATTGGAGTTTAGTCGCTCAATTACAACAAAAGATACTATTGCATAAGCCACAATGAAAAGACGAAGCTGCAGGACTGATGTGAACACGTTCACTATAGAGCTACAAGACCCACAACCAGTTCGAGTTTCACTTGTACCAATCACAAGAGCAAGAGCAAAGACGTTCCAAGCTGAGCTCAACGGATTAATGCAAGGGATTTGGACTACAACCAGTTCGTGTAAGCCCGTGGACGTTCAAGGAGGCCATGCAAAGCCCATGCACGTGATTGGAGTTATTTTGGACGCATAGCATACACTATGGCGGACGCATGGGCCTTTTCAGGCTTTGATTAGGAAATTATATCCTTTAGTTATTTCTTGTTTAGGAATAAGAGTTATCCAATAGTGGATAATGATTGTATTTTTTCAATTCTTAGATAAACATTCATTTTAGACCTAGTTTAAGTAGTATGATAAGTTTGGAGCTCTTCAGAACTTATCTTGTTGACTTTGGAGTCTATCCAGGTCAGTTTTAACCTCTATATAAGGGGAGTCACGAATTCAATAAAGGATCACTTTTTGGCATAAGAAAATTCGTGAGTTTTGATACTCTAGTTGTTCTTGCGGGCTGGATTGTACTTATCGAACGGAATTCCCATCTCCGTTTGTGGCGTATTCGTTTCAAGATCAAGGTTCGCATTCTCACCATTGCTACGGGTCAAAGTTAACCAACACTGAGGTTCGGTGCAAGGCGCAAAGCGACGGTTCAAGATCAACCATCATCCTAGAGTAGACGGTCCGAGTTGGTGCGAGTTCCTGACGGGATTCATATCATTTGGTATCAGAGCTTTGGCTCTACTTTAGGTCTTCTATCCTTTTTGTTTAACGCTTTGTTTATTCTAGTATTCTGATTTGTTTTGCCGTAGTAGTTTGGTACTCAGATTCGTGACTTAGTTGTTCTTGGTTGTGTAATCTGATAAAAAAAAAGACAAAAAAAGAAAAAAAGAAAAAAAAGGAAGAAACGAAGCAAGAAGATAGAAGCGAAGGCAAGAACGAAAGCAAGAAGAAGAAAGAAGAGGACTCGGCAACTAAAGTGTGCGAAGGCCAAACTAATCTCTATTAGCTCCGCAAGAACCAACAAGAGTGTCACGAGAGGAAAAAGGCAAGAGTGGTGAGCACATTAGAGAGAAAAGAGCCAAATAGTTGTGTGTAAACACGAGTGAATCCGAGTGCAACATACTTTGAGGGTAAACACGTAAGGGAGTGATTGGTGAGGTCCATTATTATTTTAACTAACCAATTTTCTTGCAGCAACATGTCTCACGAAAATGAAGGAGAAAGAGAAGGAACTTTGGGCAACGTTGACCCTAAGGTATTTGTGGAGGCCTTAACGGGGAAGCTCCAACAAATGATGAGAGCGGAGGTTGAGCAAATACACCAACGCCTGGATATCATAGAGAATTCACGTGCTAGCCAACAACCACAAAGCATACCTCATGCCCAAAGAAGAATAGCACCTATGGGAGGAATGAGTGGAGATGAGTCTGACTTTGATGAGGACGTAGGCTCCACAAGGAATGTTAGGAGGTTGAGGAATGAACGCCAACCTAGGGAGGCCAGGCGGAGAGGGAATGACAATTTGGGAAGCATCAAGTTAAAAATACCTTCCTTTGCAGGTCGTTCTGATCCGGAGGCTTATCTTGAATGGGAGAAGAAGATTGAATTTGTGTTTGATTGTCACAATTGTTCCGAGGCAAAGAAGGTAAAGCTGGCTGTGACTGAATTTACTGACTATGCTATAACTTGGTGGGATCAATTTGTCACAAACAGGAGACGTAACGGAGAATATACCATAGAGACATGGGAGGAGATGAAAGTTGTGATGAGGAAATGCTTTGTTCCTAGTCATTACTACCGTGATCTTTTTAAAAAGTTACAAGGGCTGCGACAAGGAAGTATGAGTGTGGAAGATTACTATAAGCAGATGGAGATGGCCATGATACGAGCCAATGTAGAGGAGGATCGTGAAGCCACTATGGCTAGGTTCTTGAATGGACTAAATCCTGAAATTCAAGACAAAGTGGAGCTACAACACTACGTCAAATTGGAAGATATGGTTCATATGGCCAACAAGATAGAGAAACAAATGAAGAAAGGGGGAGGAACACGAGCTACATCAAGTGCTACTTGGAAGCAAAATTATTCAAAGAAGTTTGATAGGCCACAGGCGGCCAAAGTAGAACACAAGACTGAGAGTTCTAATACCAGCTCTCAAAAGAAAGTGGAAGCTCCTCCTACAAGAAATCGAGACATTAGGTGCTTTAAATGTCAAGAAAGGGGGCACATAGCAAGTCAATGTCCTAACAAGCAGGTTATGGTGCTTAGAGAGAGCGGGGAGGTCGAGACAGAAGGAGAAGACTCGGACCATGGAAGCATGCCCTCATTGGAAGATCTGTCTGAGGAGGAATTCCAAGCTACTGAAGCACTCACTTTGGTGACAAGAAGGGCTTTGAACTTGCAAGAAAAAGAAGAAGATGATGATGCACAACGAGAGAATATTTTCCACACAAGGTGTTATGTCAAGATCAACCATCATCCTAGAGTAGACGGTCCGAGTTGGTGCGAGTTCCTGACGGGATTCATATCAATATTGATGCGAGTTGGTGCGAGTTCAAGGGCAAGGTGTGTAGCGTCATTATTGATGGAGGAAGCTGTGCTAATGTTGCTAGCACCACTATGGTAGAAAAGAGAAAAGTTGGGGTTGATCACAAAGAAACACCCTAAACCTTACAAGCTACAGTGGTTGAATGATAGTGGAGAAGTACGCGTGGAAGGGCAAGTGCTAGTGACATTTCGAATTGGAAAATATGAAGATGAAGTGCTATGTGATGTGGTGCCAAGGCAAGCTGGTCACCTACTACTCGAAAGGCCATGACAATTTGATAGGAAGGTAAAGCATGATGGCTACACGAACAAGTACTCGTTCACACTCAATCGACGAGTAATCACATTAGCACCTTTAACACCGTCACAAGTTTGTGAAGATCAATTGAAGTTACAAAAAGAGAATGATGAGAAAAAGAAGAGTGACCAAAAGAAAAAAATTGAGCGGAGAGAAGAAGCCGAAAAAAAGAAAGGAAAAACGGCCAATGAAGGGAAAGAGCTTGAGAGAGCAAAAGAAGTCGGAAAAATAGAAGTTAAAACGGCCAATGAGAGAAAAACCGAGGGGTGGAAAAGGAGTTTTTATGTGGGAGCTAGTGATATCAAGCAAGCATGTTTTGACAAAAAGCCAATGATCGTACTTATGTACAAGGAGGCATTTTTAAACACTAACGAACTTGAACCACACTTGCCTAATATGGTTGTTTCCCTTTTGCAGGACTACGAGGATGTTTTCCCCAATGAGCTACCATTAAGATTACCACCTATCCGAGGGATTGAGCACCAAATTGACTTGGTTCCGGGAGCTGCCATACCTAATCGTCCCGCATATAGGAGCAATCCAGAGGAAACAAAGGAACTTGAGTGACAAGTCAACGAACTATTGGAGAAAGGGTACGTGAGAGAGAGCATGAGTCCTTGTGCCGTGCCAGTCCTACTCGTGCCTAAGAAGGATGGATCATGGAGGATGTGTGTTGATTGTTGAGCAGTCAACAACATAACGGTAAAATATTGTCACCCTATTCCTCGTTTAGATGACATGTTAGATGAGCTGCATGGATCGAGCATGTTTTCTAAAATTGACTTGAAGAGTGGTTATCATCAAATTAGAATGAAAGAAGGAGATGAGTGGAAGACAGCCTTTAAAACAAAATATGGATTATATGAATGGATGGTCATGCCATTCGGTTTGTCTAATGCTCCTCGTACATTTATGCGGCTCATGAATCATGTTTTACGTCCATTTATTGGCAAATTTGTAGTCATTTATTTTGATGATATACTTGTTTATAGCAAGAGCATGGAGGATCACATGGAACATTTGAAATCTGTTCTAAATGCACTTAGAAAGGATTAATTGTTTGCTAACTTGAAGAAGTGCACCTTTTGCACAGATAAGCTTGTCTTCTTGGGTTTTGTTGTTAGTGCTAAAGGAATACAGGTCGATGAAGAAAAGATACGTGCAATTCGAGATTGGTCAAGTCCCACGACCGTTGCTAAAGTCTGAAGTTTCCATGGACTAGCTAGTTTCTACAGGAGATTTGTGAAAGATTTTAGTAGCTTAGCCGCACCACTTACTGAGGTGATCAAGAAGAACGTTGGATTTAGCTGGGGTGAAGCTCAAGAGAAGGCGTTTCAGCTCATCAAGGAGAAGTTGACAAATGCACCTTTTTTATCGTTACCTAACTTTTCTAAGACGTTTGAGGTTGAGTGTGATGCTTTAGGTGTTGGAATAGGCGCCGTGCTCATGCAAGAAGGACGACCAATTGCCTACTTTAGCGAAAAGCTAAGCGGAGCAGCCTTGAATTACCCAACTTACGACAAGGAGTTGTATGCATTGGTTCGGACATTGGAGACATGGCAACATTACTTATGGCCCAAGGAATTTGTGATTCAAACTGACCATGAATCTTTGAAGCATTTAAAAGGTCAACACAAACTGAATAAAAGGCATGCACGTTGGGTTGAATTTATTGAGACGTTTCCTTATGTCATACGCTACAAGCAAGGTAAGGAAAATGTAGTAGCCGATGCACTGTCACGAAGGTATGTTTTGATCTCAACTCTTGATGCAAAATTACTTGGTTTTGAACGCATTAAAGAGTTATACGCTGACGATACTGACTTTGGTGATGTGTTTCGTGAAACCGAGAGGAGTGCGTCTGGTAAGTTCTTTCGGAATGAAGGGTATTTATTTCGTGAGAATAAGCTTTGTGTGCCTAATTGTTCCATGTGAGAATTGTTGATACAAGAGGCACACGGAGGCGGATTGATGGGACATTTTGGAATAGCAAAGACTTTAGCAATTTTACAAGAGCACTTCCATTGGCCGCACTTGAAGCGCGACGTTGAGAGAATTTGTGGACGTTGCATCACTTGCAAGCAAGCTAAGTCTAAGGTAAAACCCCACGGATTGTACACTCCCCTACCTATACCTAGTGAGCCTTGGATTGATATTTCTATGGACTTTGTATTAGGACTTCCTAGGACTAAACGTGGTAGAGATTCAATTTTTGTCGTGGTGGATAGGTTTTCTAAGATGGCGCATTTTATTCCATGTCATAAAACTGATGATGCCTCACATATTGCTGATTTGTTCTTTCGGGAAGTTGTAAGACTGCATGGCATGCCTAGAACAATCATTTCAGATAGAGATACTAAGTTCTTAAGCTACTTTTGGAAGACTTTGTGGTGTAAGTTAGGTACCAAGTTATTATTTTCTACTACTTGTCATCCACAAACTGATGGACAAACAGAAATTATGAATAGGACTTTATCTACACTGTTAAGAGTGCTTATTAAGCACAATATTAAAGCTTGGGAAGATTGTTTGCCACATGTTTTGCTTATAATCGATCTGTTCATTCTGCTACTCAATTCTCACTGTTTGAACTTGTGTATGGATTTAATCCTCTGACCCCACTAGATTTATCACCTTTGCCTTCGAATGAGTATGTTAACTTAGATGGCAAGAAGAAGGCTGAATTTGTCAAGCAGCTACATGAGAAGGCGAGAATGAACATTGAGAAACGAACGGAGCACTACGCAAGACAAGCGAATAAAGGGCGACACAAAGTTGTCTTTGAGCCTGGTGATTGGGTTTGGTTGCATATGAGGAAGGAACGGTTTCCCGCGCAACGGCGTTCAAAGTTGCTACCTCGTGGGGATGGTCCCTTCCAAGTTTTAGAGTGCATCAATGACAATGCTTATAAGCTTGACCTACCGGGTGAGTATAATATAAGTGCTTCTTTTAATGTTGCTGACTTAAGCCCGTTTGATGTAGGTGAAGATTTGAGGGCAAATCCTTTTCAAGAGAGGGGGAATGATGTGAACACGTCCACTATGGAGCTACAAGACCCACAACCAGTTCGAGTTCCACTTGGACCAATCATAAGAGCAAGAGCAAAGACGTTCCAAGCTGAGCTCAATGGATTAATGCAAGGAATTTGGACTACAACCAGTTCGTGTAAGCCCGTGGATGTTCAAGGAGGCCATGCAAAGCCCATGCACGTGATTGGAGTTATTTTGGATGCATAGCATACACTATGGCGGACGCATGGGCCTTTTCAGGCTTTGATTAGGAAATTATATCCTTGAGTTATTTCTTGTTTAGGAATAAGAGTTATCCAATAGTGGATAATGATTGTATTTTTTCAATTCTTAGATAAACATTCGTTTTAGACCTAGTTTAAGTAGTATGATAAGTTTGGAGCTCTTCAGAACTTATCTTGTTGACTTTGGAGTCTATCCAGGTCAGTTTTAACCTCTATATAAGGGGAGTCACGAATTCAATAAAGGATCACTTTTTGGCATTAGAAAATTCGTGAGTTTTGATACTCTGGTTGTTCTTGCGGGCTGGATTGCTTAGCTAGGGCGTTTGTACTCATCAAACAGAATTTCCATCTCCGTTTGTGGCGTATTCATTTCAAGATCAAGGTTCGCATTCTCACCATTGCTACGGGTCAAAGTTAACCAACACTGAGGTTCGGTGCAAGGCGCAAAGCGACGGGTCAAGATCAACCATCATCCTAGAGTAGACGGTCTGAGTTGGTGCGAGTTCCTGGCGGGATTCATATCAAGGACTGAGCAGTTGCTCGTCTTGGACCAAGCATCAGTTCCTAAAGCTGAATTAACATTCATACTAGAGGTCGTGCCTGCCAAGAAGCGGCAAACCAAGAAACTCCTAAACACAAAGTTAGCTAAATGTATCCATAGCTTTGCACACTTGGTAAGTCTAGGATCGAGACTCCAATAGGCAATTAAGCCCGAAGATAATAGCCTTATCAGGACAAGTACGTCGAAGACATCACAAGCAGCTTGTCGATTTAATGGATATGCTCCAGTAGTCACAAAAGTTACAATGAACGGGTCAAACTAGGCCGAACCATACGCTCACTGCCAAAACCAACAACACAAACAAAACTAACAGAAACTTAGTACTAGACATTACAGAGCTTAAAGAAATAGACAAATAGAGAGAAACAAAACCGTAAAGTCCTCCTGGGCCGGAGGGGTGACCTCGGAAATGGTCAGCCCCTCCGGCCATACATGGACTACTCATGCGAGCTCCTCCGATAGCCATAGCTCCTCCTCCCCGGTGGCGTGTGGTGTCACAAATGGGCGGAAATGGCCGGATCTAGATGGATCTGGCCGGAGATGAGAAAAAACTTTAGGGGCTTCGACCGTGTTGGCCAACAAGTTTCCAGTATAGCTGCAATCACAAAGAAGAATCCACACATCTTCCAGTTGTTCAGTAACCAAAAATAAAGAGATCAGTATCGACTTACACATGAAACCCGGTGCATGGTAGTGCAAATTTACAAAAGAGATTTGAGTTGATATGATGAGCACATACTAGCAAAGTGAACATCATACCCTCTTAATCAACTTCAGAGGAAGCATAGCGGGCGATGGAAATCGAAAAGGGGGGAGAACACAAACCTAGTGTTTCTGATTTGGGGGTGAACATTGGAGTAGGAGGGAAGAACCCAACGGTCAAAAATGATATGGCGGGCGATGGACTGGACAAGGTGGAATTGACCGTTATGGACTCAGATGACCTGGCAGGCTGGAACGATGTGGCGGCTGCTGATTTGATGAGCGAGGAGGAGGTGGCGCAGATTGGAGCAATCCCCCGTGCAGTGCACGTGATGACTTAAAGAAGAAGAAGAAAATGACCGTCCAGCCCAGGCGACAAATCGGAAGAATAAAGGCATTTCAGAATGTTTTGTCATCTTCTTGCCTTAGCAATTTATTTGGCAGATTAGTTAACTCTAGTGTTAGCCATGGTTACTTTATGCAAGAACCATGAGTCATTTTGTCCTTGTCGGGTTAAGTAGCAGTTATCTATAGTAATAGCTGCAACATATGGTCCCAAAATAGTCCTGGTGGCAAGAGAATGATGATATTTGTGGTCCCAGGAACTACGGTTTTGATGGAAGAAAACACCATTCTATATATGAATGAAAGAGGAAAAAGCAAGGCAAGTTTACTTTGGCCTTTGCTTGATGGCAGAAATTGTGTGAATCTCTTCTTACTACATTCTTTCTCTCTCAACCCCAAACCCTAGTTTCATCCCCGGAGCCAGCTCGGGTTGGATTAGGTAGGACTTTCTCGAAGTAACTATTTCTTCCTGGAAGTAGTTTATCTTTTATTTTTATTGTTACATTGGTTGCTATCCTTTCAGAATCTTTACATACATCATTTGGTGTCAGAGCACATGATCTTTGGCCTGATCATCATGAGTAACGATGAGTTTGGTGTGTTGCTCGAAAGGATGAGGGAGCAGATGGCAGCTTCAATTGCTGCAAACTAAGCTGTAAACTAGACTATGAACCAGAGGTTTAAAGAACTCTAGTCATCTTCAGAACTAGAGAGTGATGCAGGAGAGACGAAGAACTAGTGTAGCTATAGAGGAGGAGGTAGATTTGGGGTCAAGAACAACCAGACTGGTGGTTCATCAGCAAGAGGGACCACTAACTCTACTAGATCTGGTGGAGATGAGGTAAGCAAGTATCCTCCTGGACCTGGTTTCTATTGTAGATATCCTTAAATAGAGTTCCCTAGTTTTGATGGAGAGGATGTGAAGAGATGGATCATTGACAGGGAGATTTTTCACGCTGTTGCAATAAAGGGAGTAAAG
The DNA here is from genome assembly GCA_963995505.1 of Hypericum androsaemum. Lineage (NCBI taxonomy): Eukaryota > Viridiplantae > Streptophyta > Magnoliopsida > Malpighiales > Hypericaceae > Hypericum > Hypericum androsaemum. The sequence goes on along the minus strand of OZ023185.1, from coordinate 9,852,370 downwards.
AAAATGTTGAACCACGAGGAGCGGATTCAAGACATCCTAGTGAATTGCACGAGTAGATTAGGTTGAAAATGTTTTTGTTTTGTTTTGGGAAAAGTCAAGCCTCTTCAATAAGAAAATCAGGGAAAATAGCAATAAAGAAGAAATAGGGTAGGTGCTTTCATGCAACCCCTTTGCAACTTGGTGTCTCATGGGCTTATAAAATACCAGGTGGGCCTAAGACATAGTGCTTCACCTTCTGAGTCCATCACACCACAAAGTCGGGTTCTAGGTTTCAAATGGCTCACTCCATGGACACCCCTTCTCACAGTGAGTTCTCAATCTCACAAGAGTGTACGAGTCACCATCTATCCTCCTAAACCTAACTAATTAACGAACCACCTAATAGCCAACTAGTGTCCTCCCTATGGCGTCACAGATGTAGGTTCTCACATCTTGAACAACTAGTCTAATGGTTAGTAATTTTGCTCTTCCCATGACAATTAAGTCTTTTGAGCGAGGTTACGATCAATTGGCAAGGACATATCGGGAGAGAGTTCTAGACTCACGATCCTAACACAAGGTCCATCAAACCAAAGCATTACGCACTCTACCCACTACACGCTCTCAAGGTAAAGCCCCATTTGAAACTAAGTCACGCAAGGTGCACTACGGCACCCGACCCAAAGACGACTACTCACACATCATCATCATTCAACAATAATGCATAAATAGAAGAACAATGTCACAAGAGCTAAATGAGAGAAAATGGAAGGAGAAAGCTCAATTGCAGAGAGCTGCTCGAACCCCGCCTCGCAACCACGTTTTGCTCCAAATGCCCCTCTTCTTCTACTAAATCCTAATTTTAGTCTCTAGTATTTTGCTTACAAAATGAGAGGGTTAGGGGGCAATTTATAGAGAGTCATTCCCCAAACCCTAGATGCCACAAAAATGACCAAAAATTCCCTTGAAATATCTAATTTCCAGGGGGAAAACTGGGCATGTTCGCCGATCAATGGACATAGGCGCCACTCGGTGGGCTGGGTTCATCGTCGTTCGGTAGGTCTGTTCGGTGCTTGATGGTTTTCTCGCCGTTCTCCTGAAGATTTTGCAGATCAACAGATGTCGCAGGAATGGGCTTCATCGCCAATCGGTGAATGTTGCACCGGGCCAAATCATTCAGAGATTTTCTTCAAAGGAGCCCGGGGGATTCGTGAAACAGAGCATTTGCTGATTAGCGAGAATTTCTGTGGCTTGTCGGTGCAGGTTTTGCCATTTGGCGGGTCTAGCTTCTTCCTGGCTTGCTTTCTCTTGACGTGACTCACTCCAAGCTCTGCATCTTCAGTTGCTCCTCACTCTTGACCTACCTCCAAAAGACAAAACATGCACGAGTAAAACCATTAGAGGTAACAAACCAATAAATGGCATAAAAGACACGAAACGCGATCTAAAAAAACTCAAAAATGGGTCTAAATGACCTTAAAATGACATGGTGAAATGCGCCTTTTTCAAGCACATCAATCATTAAGGTTGAACATTATTTTAAGATGGAGAAGGTTGAGGAAAGTCACAAGATGGGGTTGGTTGTGATGTATTTACATGGAGCTGCTTTACAGTGGTATCATAGTTTAGAAAAGCTGAGAGATGGGTTGGGTGACATTAAATGAGAAGAAATGAAGTTTGAGGCTGCTAAGAGGTTTGGTAAGTCATTGGATGATCTGGTTAAGTTGAAACAAGAGGGTAGTGTGTTGGACTACCAAACTGATTTTGAAGTCTTGTTTGGTATAGTTCGGTCACACAATCCTATGCAATCAATTTATTTTTTAATAGATTAATGCCAGAAATTATAGTTTCAGTAAGGATGTTCATGCCAACTACACCTGTACATGCTTATGCCTTGACCAAGATGTAGGAGACTGCTATTCAGGTGAATTAGGGAAAGACGAAGGCATATGTGAAGCCTGCTATCCTATCAAGACCTGCAAACCCTGTTACCACTATGGTGACTACTGCTAATAGGATCTACAAATCTCCTAGACATAATATTGCTGGCTCAACTGGAGATAGTGGATGAGAAAAGGCAACAAAACCTTCTCTCAATATAAATCTTGATCGAGGAAAGTATCAGGGAAGGTTCAAGAATCAAGGTGAGATTGATAAAAAGTGGGCCAATGGACTCTGCTTTGTTTGTGATGAGAAGTACTCACCCGAGCATAAGTGTGTCAGAAGATCTAATAGCAGGTTGTACCTAGTGGAGTTGCCTAATGATGAGGATAGAAATGTGGTAGAGGAAGTTAAAACTGAGCTGTTGGTTTGTGAAGATGAAGAGGGAGTGGAGAACCCTGTAAACTTTTCATATGCCATGTTGGGTCATAGTCTACATAGCTTTAAGACTATGAAGGTTACATGCCATGCATATGGTCACTCTTTGTTTATGTTGATTGATTCAGGAAGTACACATAACTTCCTTGATGAGAAGAGGAGAAGCTCGACTACGTGCTGGAAGATTGCAAACCCATGAAGGTGCGAGTTGCAGATGGGAGTGAAGTTGTGTGCTCTAAGATATACAGAAAGTTCAAATGGACCAAACATGGGAGAGAATTCATGACTGATGCATTGATTCTTCCATTGGGAAGCTATGATATGGTATTGGGCATTCAATTGTTGAAGACCCTAGGGGAGATTAAGTGAAACTTTAAACTATTGAGGATGGAATTTTCTGTGGGAGATTTCAAGGTTGGTGTTGAGAAGTTCACAGAAGGGCCAGCTAAAAGAGACTTCAACACGAGCACTCTGTAAGCTGTTATCTGCAGAAGTGGAAGAGACAAAACTTGAGTTTTGTAGCCTGGCTATGGTGGTTCCAATAGCACAAGGAGGAGTACAGAGGGGCAAAGCAAGTGCAACAAGTTTGGAGGCATTAGCCAACTTATTAAGTAGGTTTCAAGATGTTTTCCAGGCTCTATGAGAGTTACCACTAGAGAGGAGGTAAGTTCATAACATTCCCCTCAAGCCTAGAAGCCAGGGAGTCAACTTAAGACCCTATAAACAATCAGTCAACCAGAAGGATATCGTGGAGAAGCAGGTGGGAGATATGTTAAAGTTGGGTATTATTCAGAATAGTAGCAGCTGCTTTGCTTCACCTGTTGCGGTAGTCAAGAAAAAAGACATGCTTTGGAGATTTTATGTGGATTACAAAGCTCTTAATGACATCATTATTAATGATAAGTATCATATTCCTATCATTGAAGAGTTATTTGATGAGTTAAGAGGTCCAAAATAGTTCTTCAAGATTGATTTGAGGTCTGGATACATCAGATTCGCATGAATCCTCCTGATGTTCATAAGACTACTTTTAGAACTCATGAAGGTCATTATGAATTCTTGATAAGCCCTTTTGCTTACCAATGGACCTGCAACCTTTCAGAACACCATGAATGACTCTTCCAAGCCATTGTTTAGGAGGTTTGTGTTGTTGTTCTTTGATGTCATATTGGTTTATAGTTTTACATTTAAGCAGCATGTCCATCACTTGGAGCAAGTACTTGTGGTCTTGAGAAGTAAGAAGTTCTTTGCCAAGGAATCCAAATGCACTTTTGGGTCCACCTCCATTGATTATCTGGGCTATGTTATAGATGGAAGAGGAGTGTCTACAGACTAGAGAAAAATCCAAGCTGTCCTGGATTGGTGATGAGTGTCCAATACACTCATTTTACCAGACCATTTTGGTTAGTTTTTAGTCATTTTTAGATCGAATCTTGAGTCTTTTAGTCCATTTTTGGCTTGTTACAATTAATGGATGTTTTCGTGAGTCTTTTGTGTGTCAAGAGGAAAATAGGGATAATGAGTGCCATAGGAGAGGTTCAGAGGAGATCAAACTCATGCCAATGTCGAAGGAGAAGAAGGAGTCTGAGGCCAAGCCAATTGGAATGATGCAGCATGTGCAAAATGACCACGAAGCCACACTGTGAGCTATTGTTCGCAGGTCAAGGCAATTAATTACCTTCAACGCTCGAATACCATTTTTACACCCGAGCAGAGCACGTGCCCAGGCACCAGAGCAAAGCACGAAATGTAAAGGAACTGCCATCTGGCAGAGCCCTTCAGCCAGAGCCGTAAGACGAATAAATGAAGCACGCAACACTCACGGCTATGCGATATTTTTACTGAAGCCTAAGTGGAGCGCATAGAGCTCACAGCTTTGCAAAGTATTTACTAAAGCAAAGCTGAAGCGGGCAGCGTTCACTTGAGACAACTTCCCCGTGAAGTTGTTATCCTTGGGTGGCACACACATTTTGGGACCATAGCTGCCACACGTTGGGTCTTCAAGGGAATATTCGTGCCTAATTATTAAACTGGATATTTGGTCTTGTTACTGTTTTGATATTTTTCTTTTAGAGTAAGTGGAGGCCGAACTTGTATAAATACCCCCTTACAAAAATCCCAGTAAGCTTTTTGGGGGACATATTTTAGCTAGAATGGAGGTGACTCTCTCGGGTAGGTAGTCTGGCCGAAAGCTGGATCGGAGAGGAAGGTTCGAGGGACCGCATGCAGTTAAGTTCCTTTATTCTTACCTCTTTTATCTTGCTTATGACATTTATAGCCTTATCTATTTATCTTTACTTCGCATTTACCATGCTTAGTGAGTAGAATCCTTAAGAGTTGGATGCCCTAAGTGCATCTGACCGGCTGGTGACCGAGATGGGCTGAACAACCATAGAGCACGTATGGTTGGTGAGCTTCATGCATTTAGGTGTAGCGATTAGATGTTTTACGCAATCTTAATATTGCAGTATTAGGGGGAACTTCATGCATCAAAAGTTAAACCACCTAAATGACCCAATGGAACCTTAATGTCGAAGCGTTAGGGAATCCTACCAAGTGCTTTGCCCGACGACTGGGGAGGGAGGTCACAGAAAATATCAACCCATAGAATAGATTGTGTGGTGGAAAATAGCAAACACCGTTGGCCAACCCTAGTCGTCTATAAGGGTGCATTCATGAGGGGGCTAGAGATCTAGTTGTCATCGCTAGGTAGTAACTATCCAGGGTCACAGCGTCGGGTATGATGAATCCTGGCCGTGACAGGTTGGTAGCTAACTCTAGTGTCCACCTTTTGGTCCTGATTGATGTAAAGTACCGAGTTGATTTAGGAACCCGAGACCATCACGTTCTTGAGAAGCCTATTGAGGAATACCTAGCCGGAAGGGTGCACAGAAGGTGCCCAGCCTTACTTCCATTTATCTAGCGCCTGGTTTGTTCCCAGATTGCTTCACATACCCCCATTTTATAAAACAAAAAAAAATTCAGATCCGTCATAAGATTTACCTTTTCTGGCCAGATCTCACGATCTCTAAGCCCGCTCCTTATGTTCACAAATCTTACTTCTTTGCTGCGATGGGACTAAAAATCCCCTCCCATCAAATGGCATCATTACCGGGGAGTGTAACTTTAGACAAGCTTGAGACAACCAGATTATCTAGTCTTAGGATGTTATTTTACTGTTTTGTAGTTATATTTATTTTGTTATTAATTTTTAATTAGTAGAGCATTTAGTAAATCTGGTAGATTTAGTTTAGATCTAGTAGTTTATCTTTTGTATTTTTATTTATCTTAGTTTATTTTTACTATCTTATCTCAGATCGACCATCAAAGACCTTCACAGGCATTGTATCAAACACATGGTGAAATTGTACTTTGTGTTACCAACCTCGATAGAGCTACTTTTGTACCCTTTTGTAGGTACAATCTCTAGCATTATAAGTCAAGAACGAGGTCCTCAAGATCAAAGGAGGATCAGTTAGAAATGAAGCAGGACATTTTGGAAATTGAGAAAACATTGAGAAGGGAGCAAAGAGAAAGGACGATTAATCTAGGAGGACTACCAGAAGAGGTGCCAAGGCAGGAACCACCACACGTGGCAGAGATGGATGACAATGTACCTTTCATGGACTTTGCCTGTCCTATGCTGAATTCTCTTATAGTGGGAGTCCCATGACCAGAAGTGGAGGCCACTAACTGTACCATTCCGGTGGCGATTCTGACGCTCATTTTTGGAGGAAAGAACTTAGAAGACCCAAGTGGACACCTATCCACCTTCCTCACCATTTGCGATACCTTTCGCATCCCAGGAATGACAGATGATTCCCTGAAGCTCAGGATCTTCCCATTCACCCTAACAGATAAAGCAATACCTTGGTATAACAATCTTGGAAACAAAAATCTCCATTTAGGAGGAGCTCGCTGACGGATAAGATTATCTGAAAGCTGGGTAACTTTAGGCAATATAAGGACAAAACATTAGGCGAGGCATGGGAACGCTTCAAGAAGCTAAAGAGATCCTGCCCACACTATAATATGATAGAGAATCATCTACTCCAGACCTTTTATTTGGTTTGGAAGTTCCTTGTAAAGCTATGCTCGACTCCACTTCTGGTGGGTCCTTTGCTCTCAAACCCAAGAAAGACGCATCGAGGATATTGGAGGAGCTCGCAAGCTCCATATCAACCTGCTCAGGAGAAAGAGCATTAACTCATACCCGGCCATTCTGGTATTATTTTGGTTAGTTTTTAGTCATTTTAGATTGAGTCTTGAGTCTTTTAGTCCATTTTATATCTTGTTACTATTAATGGATATTTTCATGAGTCTTTTGTGTGTCAAGAGGAAAACAGGGAGAATGAGCTCCATAGGAGAGGTTTGGAGGAGATCAAACTCATGCCAAGGTCGAAGGAGAAAGAGCTGATGGCTATTGTACTAGCCGTATCCAAGTGGCATCATTATCTAACTAGAAGGCACTTCTAGATTAGAACTGATCATAAAAGCCTCAAGTTCTTGTTAACTCATAAGTCGTCTACCACGAGTCAATATACATGGTTAACTAAGTTGATGTGATAAGATTATGACATTGTATACATGAAGGGAAACGAGAATAGAGTTGCTGTGCCATGTCAAGATTACCAAGAGGAAAGAGTGAATTACAGGCTATCTCAGCTATCTCTACTGATAAGTTAGCCCAGGAAGTGTGGAAGAGATGTTTGAAGGATTCAAACCTGCTACAAATTATTAATAAGGTGAAAAACAAAGAGATGGAGGAGGGAGTTTATCAGCTTCTGTAGAACAGGTTGATGAGAAAAGGAAAAATAGTCTTAGGGAAGTCTGGAGAATTATGGGCCAAACTCATCAAGTTATTCCAGTCCATGCCTCAAGCAGGTCACTCCGAAGTTAATGCAACATCTAGAAGGTTGCAAGTTGTGTTCCTTTGAAAGAGAATATAAAAGGATGTGAGGAATTTTATCAGGTCATGTAATACAAGTATGATTCTTCTGCCTACCCAAGACTAATCCAACCAATAGATATTTCAACCAATGGTAGACTACATCTATGGATTTTATCGAGGGATTGCAAAACTCCAAAGGGGTTACAACAGTTTTGATGGTAGTAGACAAGCTTATAAGGTACGCCCATTGTGTACCCTTATCTCACCACTTCACTACATCTATGGTGGCTAAGAAACTAATGGATAGCATCTTCAAGCATCATGGGCTGCCAGAGAATATCACCAGTGACAGAGATGCCATATTCCTCAGTTGATTTTGGTAAAATCTGTTCAGGCACCAATGGGTGGAGCTTAGCATGTCAACAGCTTAACACCCTAAAATTGGTGGTTAGACTGAGGTTGTTAACAAGTGACTTGAAACCTACTTGAGATGTATGATTCACGGAGATCCAAAAGACTGGAGTAACTAGCTCACTCTAACTGAATAGTGGTAGAACATGACCAGTCACTCTGTAACTGGACTCACCCCTTATGAAGGCAGGTATGGAGTTCCCCCACTATTACACCTTCCTTATTTTACAGGAGACTCAAAGATTGAGGCAGTTGACAGATCAGGAGGAGAAGTTGAGGACCTTGAAGTATTACTTGCAAAGGGCTCATGAGAGGATGATCACTCAAGCCAACAAACATAGAACAAAGAGGGAGTTTAAGATGGTTGACTTGGTGTACTTGAAGTTGTAACCTTTTAGGCAATATTCTGTGCAGAAGCGGGACTCATATAAGCTTTCACCCAGATACTCTGGCCCTTACCAGGTGGTTGATAAGGTGGGAATGTTGGCATACACCCTTAATTTACCTTCTTCGGCCAAGATTCACCCCACATTTCATGTACCCTAACTAAAGAGGTGTATACGACCTAAAGAATATGTGTCTACTGCTATTCCCAGTGGGATTATTCCTAATAGGGAGCCATAAGCTATTTTGGGAGGAGAATTATCAAACGGAAAAATAAAGCAGAGGCGCAAGTTTTAGTGCAATGGCAAGGATAGGGTGTTCTGGATGCTTCCTCAGAATACTACCATAACCTAAAGAGAGGTTTCCTACAAGTTCCTTGTGGACAGGGAACTTAAGTAGGGATGAATGTTGCATGGAAAACCCAGGTGGCGATGGGAACGAAGGTGGGACTATGAATGAGTTGTTATTGGGGGTCCCAGAAGGAAGAGGGAGCTTGGAGCAAGAATTGAGGGTTGCAAATTTTGGAAGGACAGGTCAAATTTCTGTTGAAATTAAAAAGGGGGAGAAAACAAACCCTAGGGTTTCTGATTTGGAGGTGAACATTGGAGTAGGAAGGGAGACCGCAACGGTCAGAAATGACGTGGCAGGCGATGGATCAGACAAGGTGGAATTGACCGTTATGGACTCAGATGACCTGGCAGGTTGGAACGATGTGGTGGCTGCTGATTTGATGAGCAAGGAGGATGTGGCTGAGACAGGAGCAACCCCCCTGCAATGCACATGACAACTTAAAGAAGAGGAAGAAAAGGATCGTCCAGCCCAGGCGACAACTTGGAAGAATAAAGGCATTCTGGGATGTTTTGTCATTTTTTTGCCTTAGCCATTTCATTGGCAGATTAGTTAACTCTAGTAAGAACCATGAGTTATTTTGTCCTTGTCAAGTTAAGTAGCAGTTATCTATAGTACTAGCTGCAGCATGTGGTCCCAAAATAGTGTAGGTGGCAAGAGAATAATGATGTTTATGGTCCCAGGAACTAGGATTTTGATGGAAGAAAACACCAATATATATATGAACAAAAGAGGAAAAAGCAAGACAAGTTTTATTTGGCTTTTGCTTGATGGCAGAAATTGTGTGAATCTCTTCTCACTCTACTCTTTCTCTCAACCCTAAACCCTAGTTTCATCCCCGAAGTCAGCTCGGGTTGGATTAGGTAGAACTTTCTCGAAGTAACTCTTTCTTCCTGGTTTATATTGCTACATTGGTTACTATCCCTTCAGAATCTTTACAGACATCACTAACGAGTATCACCATCCGAAAGGCTATAAAAGACCAAAATCCTTCGGTAGAAGCAATCGATTCTACAAAAGGGTAACATGGGTGCCAGTATCACTGTCGAACAAAAAAAAGATGATGTTTGCTTCCATATCCAATCATAACAAAAGACACATCCAAACTACTACCAAAGGAACCAATCAGAGTTTGTCCAAATAGTAAAGACTTCGATTTACTTAATGGGTCTTGAATTCGAACATTACTAATGTAAAAAGATAGTCGGAAGAATTGCTCGACTCTGAATAATGGATATTAGAAAAACTACCATTTCAGCAACATGGGTAGCCAAACAATGCCCAATTCACACGGCCGGATACACTACTTTTTGTACCCCAGCAGCATGAATCAGAAAATGGGAGCAGTAAAACGGGGCTGTATGACTTTCCATCGCTCCTCCATATTTGAGCTAGTATATGTACGATCATGCATGGTTCATTTTGCATCTTCCATTTTTTAGCTATTAATTTAATCTTTGCTCATTGTTTTCGCCATCACCGCCATAGATTAGTTTCGCTCCTTCTCCGTCGATGTTTCATGATCGTGAATATGATCTCGGTTGTAATCAACTGAGAGATGAAAGCCTAGTCTCACAGTCTAATTTTACTTAACATTTTCTTCTCTTTTCTCGAATAATAGTTGTAATTAAGTAGTTTATTACTTTAAACGACATCGTTTCTGATTAAACGTCAAGTGCACGTTGATTTTGTTAAAGAGATTTGCTGGTCAACAAAGGCAAAAAAATGAAGCAGGAGCGATGTGCCAAATGTACATCAGTTTTCAAAATCACTATGGCACATTAATTTTCAAAGGCAGACATATCGGTTTTTAAAGGCACAAACTCAATGTTACATCAGTTTTCGAAGGTAAAATCACTACGACACATCAGTTTTCAAAGATAAATTACAACAACATATCAACTTTCAAATGCCTAAACATAACGACACACCAATTTTCAAGTGCACATTAGTTTGTAAAGATACAGACTCAATGACTAATCTGTATTCAAAGGCAAAATCACAATGGCACATCAATTTTCAGAGGCAAAATCATAACGACCCTTCAGTTTTCAAAGGCACAAACAAAAGGACACATCAATTTTTAAAGGCGAATCGGTTTCCAAAGGCACATCAATTTTCAAACGCACAAACTTTATGATACATCAAATTTTAAAAAAAAATTTACAACGTCACATCATTATTCAAACACAGAAACACAACGAAATGCATCAATTTTTAAAAGCGCATCAGTTTTTAAAAGCACATCAGTTTTCAGAGGCATACAAACATTCAATCCATCATTATTGTTTCACCCATTCAAGTAGCTTATGTTCCAATGAAGCAGAACACCAAAAACCAGAAAGCAGAACACCAAAAAATCCGAATAAATCTTTTTTGATCTTAAAAGGATGATTTTCTCACAAAATAAAGTGTTTTTTGGGTCAAAAAATGGACAAAACGTCTTTTACTACTTTCCACCGTGTAGAGCTTGAAACATTGTGCGAATAAAAAAATCTCGATTCGGACACTTGAGCACCAAAGTTATTGCCCTTCAAAGATTTTCAAGGTAAAAACACAAAATAAGAAAGGAAGAAGAGAGAGGGGCAAAATAAAAAACCATGTGCATAAAAGCGGATTACGCACATTTATTTTCAGCCGTCCAGATCTTTAAATCAACGCTTCAGATTTGAGCAGCTTGGTGCTGTTGGGATCACTTTGCAAGCGTCAAATCCAATTTCCCAATTCACGAATCCCATTATGAAGCTAAACAAACAGATTTATGATAGAGTAAAAGAAGAGAAGAGCGCAAATTGAGATGAGAGAGAGAGAGAAGAGGGAGAGGGAGGTGCCTAATTGGGAAAAGTCAGGAGAGAGCCAGTAACGGGAGGAGGCAGAGGAGAGGAAGCCTTGAAGCAGTGCAAGAGCGCATTGACCACAATGACCGCTATTGTTGCGTTCTTTAACAACACTCTCCATTGCTCTCTCTCTCTCTCTCTCAATTCCCACAATCTCTCTACCCAATAGCTTACTAGGCTAAATTCCCTTTCCCATCTATTCTTCTGGGTGAGAATTTGGGCCTCCTCTTAATGCAGCCCATTCCAACTCCTTCGTCCCCAAATTAATATACATGATTTTTTTTTGAAAGGCAACTTGCATGAATTTAAACAAAAAATTAATATACACGAATTCCAACGTTGACCCAACAAACAAACTCCCATCCAAACCTAATTGAAAGCATAAACCATGTAAACAAAACCCAAACTCCACCGACCCAAATCTGGCATAGGCCCGAAGAACACCGAGAGGGCATCCGTGTCAAATTCTGATGGCCGGAGTTGGCCAGCACGAGCTTCGAGCCCAGGATGACGTCGTGTTGTAGAAGGAGGCACTGAGGAGGTGGACGTGGAGGTGGCAAAGGTGGAGGAGAGGGGGACGAGTGGAGGAGGGAGAAGCAGTGGGAGATTGTAGCCGGCAGGAATCCATAAAATTCCGTTGAGGTTGACAAGGAGGAGCCCAGTTGTTTGTTAGGGTTTAAGAGGGAAGGGACCATAGCTCGAAATGACCTGGAATGTTTCATGGTGGAGTTTGGATCATCCCAGATTATGGAAGCATATAGCTGATAAAAGCGGTAATACCAATAATAGAAATTTGGAGAAAGTCTACATAAGTACCATGTGGTTTCACGTTTTTACAATAGTGTTTCAAATTGGTAATTTAGTCCATGTGGTTTGTAAAAAAAAATTCGGGCAGGTCCAAGACCGCTGCCCGGACCTTGCCCGTCCAATAGACTAACCATGTGGCCTTTGTTGCTGATGTGAGAACGACATGTGAACATCCTCTTTCCTCCCTCCCTCCCTCTCCCTTCCTCTCTTCCCCTCTCCTCCTCCTCTCTTCCCCACCCACCCTCTTCTAAAACTTTCAACTTTAACCAAAACTATGAAATCTCTCTCCATTAACCATTATATCTCCCGTCTCAAGCTCACCCCATCCCTCCAACCCATGCTAAGCTTGAACCTCCTCCTCCTTTTTTCCAACCTATCTCATCTCCAACCTAACACACAAACCCACGCCCATTATTGAGATGGGTTGAAAAGAACAAGGAGAAGGTTGAAGCTTAGTAAGAGTTAGAAGGATGGGGGTGAGCGTGAGATGGGAGAGAGAGAATGGTTAAATGAGAGAGATTCCGTGGTTTGGTTAAAGTTAAAAGTTTTGGAAGAGTGTGGGTGGGGAAGAGAGGAGGAGAAGAGGGGAAGAGAGGAAGGGAGAGGGAAGAAGGAAAGAGGATGTCCACATGTCGTTGCCACATCAGCAAAAAAGGCCACATGGTTAGTCTAATGGATGGGCAAGGTCCGGGCAGCTGTGTTGGACCGGCCCAAAATTTACCAATTTGAAACTACAAGGCACCCCGTTGTAAAAATGTGAAACTACAGGATACTTATGTGGACTTTTTCTTAGAAATTTTTATATACAATTAGGTTTCCGAATTTATTGTGCCGACTAATTCAAATTCAAATCGAGTGAGATCTTTAAAGATGTTAAAATTCTTCCAACAATTATTTATACACTAATTAATTAATATGTAGATTGTGCAATTGAAATGCATGAATTTTTCATTCCTAAAAAAGGGATAATTGCCCTAAGGTCTCTAGTGTTTGAACAAACCCCTTTTTTAGTCCTTACTATTTTTAAAAGTCTTTATCGGTCCTTCTAGTTTGAAATAATGCACCTTTTTGGGCTCTGACAGGCCCACTGCTAATGTCATCGGTCAACATTACTTTTCATATGACTTTTATACCCTTCCAAAAAAATTAACAAAAAAAAAACCATCTTAACGTCTCCCCCAACCTCTCTCATCGTCTCTTTCATCTTTTCCGGCAAGAATCTCTGGCGAGAACCTCAACTCCGGCGGAATCTGACATCAGGAGAGAATTTCATCTTTTTTTTATTCGGAAGGGTAAAATGGTCATTAAAAAATAATATTGACGGATGACATCAGCAGTGGCTCCGCCAGGGACCAAAAAGTGCATTATTTCAAACTAGAAAGACCGAGAAAGACTTTTGAAAATAGTAAGGACTAAAAGAGGAGTCTGCTCAAATATCAGGAACTTTAAGAAAATTATCCCAAAAAGAAATGCAGCGTAACATGGTGGTTTTTGACTGCCATGAGGTCAGTTTCAGCTGGCTTGTCCTTGTAATTCACAGGTGCTTTTCTGAGATTAGTATTTAGAAAAAAGTATATTTTAGTACCTTGTAATTTGACATATTTTGTGTTTAGGCCATGTGGTTTAAAGTTTCAGATTCAGTTCCTGTGGTTATTTTTTTCGGACAGGTCTCAGTCTTAGGCAGCTCGGGTAGCTGCCTAGCCATTTGACCATCCACGTTGGCTCCATATCCCCCAAAACGTATCGTTTAGCGTCCTACGTGGATGTTCTACTATATAAGTCGTTGCTAACATGGCGTGTGACAAATTATCAATAATTCCAAGTATTCCTTATGTTATTTTAAAAAATCCTCAGCTACACCTACACCTCCATCCTTCCAACCTTCCACGAGATGACAGGTTGCAATCCCAACTAAATCCAACCAAAAAACTAAATCCAACCAAAAGGAAAAAAGAATAGTCGCCGTCCTCCCCCTCATGGGACCACCGTCGGCGCCGACGGAGTACACTCTAGGCCCTTTCCCTTTCGTGAACCCCCACCTCCACCAGCTTGCACCACATTTCCCTCCTCCTTCTCCCCCTCCTCCTCCGCCGCTTCCGCTACGTCCGACCAACTCAACGACAAGGACCGTCCTCTTGAGCTCGGTCCCGGGCGATGAAGGAGATGGACAAGAAGGAAGTCCTCGGGAGGTGGATGGTCTTCGAGTTTAGCCGATAACAAGCTCGGTGATGCCGATTTCCTCAATGCCTTCCTGGACGACTTCGAAGACACCAACTAAACCGCCGCCCCCTCGTCGTAGTTTCCTCTTGATCTCTTTGAATTGGGTGTACGGCTTTTGTGGATTTTTTTTGGGCATTGTTTAGGGTTTTGGTCTAATTCCTGGGCTTGGATGATGATGGTTAGTTATGCTATAGTTTAGTTAAGTTCATGATCATGGTTTCGTCAAAGGGAATTTAATCTTTTAATTAGGGTTTCGCTGGTGATTGAGATGCTTTAATTGATGATTGAATTCTTGGAGGTGAAAGTTGTGTATTGTGATGTTTTAGTGACTTGATAGCCTTTCATTCTGTGAACGTTTGGATCAGAGGTGATGAAGATGTTGTCATTTCAAATTATCCGGCTTAGAGAAATAAAGAATCGGAAGCAGAAGATGAAGGGTGCGATGAAGAATATGAAGGGTTTTTAAAAAAAATTTGGACTAATTTGGTAATTTATCACATGACACGTGAGCAACGACTTATACAACGGAACATCCACGTGGGACGCCAGACGACGTCGTTTTGGGGGGATGTGGAGCCAACATGGACCAAATGTCCGGGCCCGGATCGCCCGGGACTGAGATGTGTTCGAAAAAAAACAACGACTGGGACTGAATCTGAAACTTTAAACCATATGACCTAAATGCGATATACGACAAACTACAGAGTACTAAAATACAGTTTTCCCTAATATTTATTTGGTGGAGGCTAATGCGCATAGTTGCTTCCAGGATTTTGTTGTAATTCAAGATGTTTTATTCAATAAATTATGCCTTTCAGAAAAATAAATGCACTAAATTTTCAATAAAAGTTTAATCGTACTAGTATTATATCAGATACCCGTAACTCGAGAATAATTCATCATAATTCTTAACATAACAATGTAGATGTTAGCATATAAAATTAACGGTGGATAAAAACTCTCATAAAACAATGATTACATCATTCAATAGACAAATATAAATTAAAAAAAGAAAAAATACCAAATTATAAAACGATAAGGATTTGGAAAATATTAAAAAGTTGGGCTACAAACTTGGTGTAAGTTTTGAAAAATATACTCCCATAGTACATATTGTCTCCTATTTACGCATTCCATTTCTCTAAATAAAAAGAAAAAGAAAGAACTCGGCGCCTAGGAGCTTCCATATAGACTGATACACTGATTGACTAACTTCCTGCAATAATAAAATAAATATTTTAATTAATTAGATGGTGAAAATTTTAAAATTATGCATTAACTGAATTTGGTCATTTAGGAGTACAGAAAAATAACAAACAATCTAACAATAATAATAAATATACTTGTTGAGTTGATTTATCCCATCAGTCTTTTCACTATGCCGGTATTTTTAATGGCTAATTAAAATGTACATTTAAAATTAAGGGTATACCTTGGTGTAATTTGCTTTTTCCAACTTCCAAGCCTGAATTAAAATGGAACAAAATGATGCATGTGAGTAATTCGATTTAGCAGAAAGATGGGGTTCAATACAAAAAAAAATTGTCTTGAAGACTTTTGTAACTAATATATATGGTTGATTTTGCAAGATGATAGAAAAGTACAAACTTGTACTTCCATAGCATATAATAAAATTAAGATAGTATATAGTAAAAATCTGACCTGGAAAACCAAGAGCGATGATAGAACAACATGTGCAGGTATCATAATATTTTGTCGAAAAACCTGTGTGACATATATAAATAAATCTTCAGCTTTATATAAGGAGCTTGAATATTTTGTAGAGTTACTCATACTATATGATTAAATATATATTTGAATTACCTGAGGCAAGAGAACAGCCGTTACGATAGCACCGACGTAATTGAACAGCAGCAATCCAAAACTGAATAGTGAAACTTTTCTCGACCCATAAATTGATGCTAAAGTCGGTACGTTAAATCTGTTATGTTTTGATATTTTAGATTAAATTTAATCACTATGTAAAGATTAAAATTACCATATGAAAATAATTAAAATCAATTATAAGTATAACATCAAATTACTCACTTCTTGTCTCCTTCCAAGTCATGGATATCTTTTAGTGAAGCACACACAATCGTAAACACTGTTGCAAATATTGCCAAAAATATAATTGGTGCGCTGCGTGACACAGTTATTACGAATTAGTTAAAAATTGAGCAAATCAATTGTACTTTAACAATACGCATGTAATTATAAATTGGACGTATTCATTTCATAAATGAATCTTTATTATTTTTCTAACGAAAGTGTGAAAACAGAAGTCAAGGGAGTACCTGAACTGAAATGGAAGTTCCGAAATAGTTCTTGCTGCAACTGACGAGCTTGTAACAAATGCAAATTGCGCCTGCAAACCAGTAAAATAAATAGTCAAGGAAACTATACTAATCCGTCAACGATACCATGAAACTCGATCAATACATTCGAAATTCTAAATTGTTCTAGATCATACCGTGATAGAACATCTAATCTAGAACCATATGGTATATTTCAAATTTTGATTTAAAAAATTAGGTATTTCTGAGTATTTGTGATGTACATTTACATGCAAGCACACTTGTATATATTTATAGATGATTTGTTTTCAATCGGTAGGTAAAATATAATTAATACTAGGATCAATAAAATTTTCATGCCACAATAGCTTGAAAATCTAAAAGGCCATTACCTATATTCATTCTTTTGATTGGAGATGTAAACTACAAGATTATGATCAATTAGGTTGTCATCTAATTGATTATGGTAACCGTATATCTTACTATAGCTAATGAAACATTATTTTAACTATGATAATATATGAGATCTATTTGTAATAGGCGCAACAGGGGTTTTTAAATTTCAATTTAGGTTGTATTATGGGTGTATTAAGGGGGAATTAAGGTGTTAAATTATTATAGCATTATAAGGAAAGGCACTCTTTCCCTACCCGAGAGTTTTTTACTGGATTTTACTTTGGTATAATTTTATAGAAGATGCGCGTGTGTGTGGAACTCGAATACGATGGATTTAGCATTTGGGGTTGTTAATATGTACATATTTTAATTTTCATTGAAACAAAATCGACTTATAAAAAAGAGATTTTTGTAACTGGAAATGATACTTACCAAAGCACAAGTAAGAATTGCACCCACCGTAGATTTCTTGATGGAAAACGGAGGAACGGAGTATAATATTCCCAGAACCATGTGCAAGAAAACAAATACGAGTAACGAACCCGATTTTAAAAGAACAGGAATCACAATCCCAATTACAGCAAAACTTATCACCAATATCCATGCTAATTGAAGTGATAGTTCTCCTGAAGCTAACGGATAATGAGGTTTGTTGATTCTGTAAAATTAACAAAATAAAAGTCAAAAATCAATTTCCTTAATACTACTGCAATATACAATTTGATAGATAGATAGATACGTACTTGTCAATTTCGATATCGTGAATTTGGTTAATACCGTTTGTGAAGCCGGTTGGACAAAGCACACCAATAAGAAGAACGATAGCTCTTAATAGTAGAATCCATTTGGGAAGCGTTAAGAGATGGGCGTTCTCTATCCAAGTTCTTGTCATTATAGCGCTGCATAAAAATAAACAGAGTTTAAACCCGAGAAACACGAAAAATTAAATCATGATATGTTAACTATTAGTAATTTTTTGATAAGTAGCTTACTATATGTAACTATTGACCATAAATACTTTTACCGTGCAATTAATCAAGAAGTTAATAGCTTACGTCAATGCTACAGTTTCTGCGATTACGATATGAGGGAGCATGAACCGCAGTAGTACGTAGGGAAATTTCAACGCTTTTGTGATGAGTGAATCAGATGTATCTTTTTCTTTTTGATCTGCTGTAGCCTGCAAAAATAGGTCATCGGATCAAACTTTGACCGAATTTTGACTTCCCTTATGTATTATGATAACAGAGTCGTGTTATGACAACAATAGATCATAGATCTCTTAAGAGAAATTGACTCCAAGTTATAATATCCAAGTCCAACTAAAATTTTAAAGATAATGAGTGAGTAAGTAGCTATTTAACATTATAAATAAATGCACTAAACTCGTAATTACTGATGTGATAGTCTCAACAATACACGCGGCATATTACATGTAGAAAAAGATACTACAATGTACCTTTAACAAAGGGATGCTCTTGCGTCCATAAGATATCACACAAGCTGTTTTTAGGAAGCTGTTATTTGGTTGGTGTTGCGGAGAAAGTGGGTACAAGAACGTCAAGACTACCCGAGATAGATCCGGAGTGGTCGTCCCAAGGTCGGCCTAACGGAGAGGGTGAAAAAAGAGTGAACCTTAGACGTTCAATCTAAGGGAGAGGGAGAAAAAAGGACTACGGGCTACGAGATAAAAAGTAAAGATAGTTGTTGTTTGATGTGTTGGTGATGTCCGTTCTCTCGCCCGAACCCTTCTTATATAGAGTACCTTGACCTAACCCTCACGCCTTCACAATAGGAAATCCTAAACCGCCTCCAAGACCTTCGGCTCCAAGTCTCAATCCCGAGAGATCCGCTTCAAATTATTTGCTCCTAACATGACGGGATCCTCTCGGCTCAATACAAGCCGTCTTCCTTAAATGAGCAAATCCCATCCTCGGATAGGAAGCTTTCAAAACGTGACGACCAAGCGATCACGGCCTAACGAGGAATTTACCAAGTCTTGCCGAATATTGAGAATCTCGGCTCAAGTTAGGAAAATATAGATCGTTTTGACCTTCTCGAACCTCCCATGCAAAATCTTGACTCAAATCCGTCATCGCCCAAAACGGACATCTCGTCAGGCCCAAAGTGAATCTCAAAATGGGCTCAGGCTAAAGGCCTCCTCAACCAAAGTGGACCTATTCCCGAAATCACCTTCCCGCCTACGAAGGTCAAATGAGCTTCCCGCTCGGGTCCAAGTTGGCTTCTCACCTTCGGCTTCTTGCCTTAGGCTCCTTGCTTGTCTACTTGCCTTAGGCTTCCGGCCTTAAGTTTCTCGCCCGGCTACTCACCTTAGGCTTCTCGCTCGGCCTCTCGCTGTAGGCCTCTCACTCGGCCTCTCGCCACTCGGCCTCTCGCTCGGCCTTTTGCCACTCGGCCTCTCCCTCGGCCTCTCGCCGTAGGCCTCTCACTCGGCCTCTCGCCACTCGGCCTCTCGCTCGGCCTTTTGCCACTCGACCTCTTGCCATAGGCCTCTCACTTGGCCTCTCGCCGTAGGCCTCTCACTCGGCCTCTCGCCATTCGGCCTCTCGCTCGGCCTTTTGCCACTCGACCTCTTGCCGTAGGCCTCTCACTCGGCCTCTCGCCGTAGGCCTCTCACTCGGTCTCTCGCCACTCGGCCTCTCGCTCGGCCTTTCGCCACTCGACCTCTTGCCGTAGGCCTCTCACTCGGCCTCTTGCCACTTGGCCTCTCGCTTGGCCTTTTGCCACTCGGCCTCTCCCTCGGCCTCTCGTCGTAGGCCTCTCACTCGGCCTCTCGCCACTCGGCCTCTCGCTCGGCCTTTCGCCACTCGACCTCTTGTCGTAGGCCTCTCACTCGGCCTCTCGATGTAGGCCTTCCACTCGGCCTCTCGCTGTAGGCCTTCCACTCGGCCTCTTGCCGTAGGCCTCTCACTCGGCTTCTCGCTCGCGTCTCCTACCGACCTCTCGCCTATTTTGAGTCGGACGAGTTTCTCGATAGGACTCGGCCATGCGGGCGAGAAGAGTCCTCGCTTGGTCTCGTCTACGCGGGCGAGAGGGGCCTCTCGCCCGGGCTCCCCGTGAGCGCTCGACCTCGTCTACGCGGGCGAGAGGGGCCTCTCGCCCGGGCTCCCCGTGAGTGCTCGGTCTCGCCTACGCGGGCGAGAGGAACCTCTCGCCCAGGCCCTCGGTCTCGCCTACACGGGCGAGAGGGGCCTATCGCCCAGGACCTCGGTCTCGCCTACACGGGCGAGAGGAGCCTCTCGCCCCGGGCTCCTCGTTCCGCCGAGCTCGAGCCGATTCCCGCACATCCGGAGATAGACCGTCATCACCCCGAGATATTAATTTCGTGCTCCAACAATGCCCCCCGCACGTTAATGCTTCGACACGGCCAGGCGAGAAGCGTTGACGTGGACCTTTCTAAACGTCCTTGTTTTAACGAACTTGTGGTGCCACAGGGTTGCTCACCTCCGCCTTGATGGTAGTAAGTTGCTTGGAGAAAGGTGATGGTCATTACTCTTATCTAGGAGGTCTAGGTCGTCGTCCTCACAGACGTACCCAATCGACTTGTATGGTGACAAAGTGTAGACCTCAAATTACCTTGTCACCTTTTATATCGCCTTACTCCTTGCAAGTAAGACGGACGGCTTGCCCCCTGGGTATGGCACTGACCGGCCATCGGGCTATAAGGACCTCCCATTTGACCGAACTCATATACCAGGAAAACTGATCATCCATGTTGCTCAATGCCACCCTTGTCAACACTGTGAACCTGTCATAGAAGACCACCTCAATGTAGCATACGACCGACATGAATGGACAAGCATCGGCCAATACGATCTCCATCTTTCCATCTAATTTCCATTGAATTAGACATTGGTGGTTGGAAGATGGGACTACCTGACCAGAGCAGATCGAGTTTTGTCCTTTCTCGCCAAAGTTGGTCATGACCGTGCTGATCGAGATTAGTATCTCCCTCTCCTCACTCGACCTTTTGGGAAGTGAGTGAGGAGGGACGTTCACCACCCCGTTGTCCACGAGAACTCTCTTGACCGACTCCCTGCTGATGTGAGCCATAATGTAAAGGAGCTTTAAACGCTCGCATCTTCCTCGGGTGGCTTTTGCGATCGTGATGCTGCCATTGAAGTCCCCCACCATAAGTATAGTTGAGTGCGTCTCTCCTACTCGAGGGTAAATAAGGTCTCCTTCAGTCACGTCACCCTTGAAGTAGCTTGGTTGGCCAGGTTTCAATCCGAGGATAGCTGGCGTCACGTTGATTTCCAGCTTGCTTGGGGAGTCCCCAAACTCGATGTACCTCATCTCAAGGTCAACTGAGACTTCCTTCTCCTTTTGGTTGGGTGTGGCCTCTCGATGTGCATCCTTCTTGGGATGGACCTTGGGTACCCACTTACAAATCAACTTACCGCGTAGGTCAGTGGGTGCCTTTGGTCGAACTTTCTTGACGTGTTTGGGGTACATTCTCATTGTTGCCTTAGAGGCTTCCAACTCTTTCGCCCAACTCTGAGTCGAGGTCGAATGACACTTAACCCACGGACGAGTTAGAAGCACCTTTTGTTTCTCCAGCTCAACCCTTTGCTCCGCGATTTGCCTTTTGAGATCCTTGATGGCTTGCCTTCTTTTCTGGATCTTCCTTTCAAGGCGACGTCTCTGGGTCTTGGTCAGGACATCTCGTGTTGGTGGATCAGGGATGACCCTCTTATCTCTAAGCCGGTTGAAGGCGTACCGGTATGGGTTAGACCCGTCTTGAAGGTCCACCTTGGTACGAGGATGGTGAAGCCTCCACATCTTGTCCGCTTCCCTCGGATAGTAGAACTTCTGATTTCTTGGGATGCCAATATCGAGTGGCCATTCCTGCCCCCCGAGTCTTGCCTTATGGGTCTTAAAGTCGGCCTTTCCTTGCTTAGGACTATCGGTTCCCCTCAAACAAAAGGAGTTCCAAGCCGTTGGAATGCTGTTGTTGGGCAATCTTCCTTGCCCCCCGAGTCTTGCCCCTCGGGTCTTAAGGTCGGCCTTTCCTCGCTTGCGATGATCGGCTCCCTTTGAACGAAATGACTTGTGAGCGTTTGGTATTTCATTATTAGGCGGCCTTCCGTGTCCCCCGAGTCTTGCCTCTCGGGACTTAGGATCAAATTTTGCTTTCTTAGGGTCCGATCGTCCCTGCCCCCCGAGTTTTGCCTCCCGGGTCTTAAGGTCGGCCTTTCCTCGCTTAGGACCATCAGTTCCCCTTGGACGAAATAACTTCCAAGCTTTTGGGATGCCGTTATCGGGTGGCCTTTCTTGCCCCCCGAGTCTTGTCCACCGAGTCTTGGGGTCGGTCTTTATTTTCTTTGGGTCATCAGCTCTCCTCGAACGAAAGGACTTTCGAGCTTTTGGGAAACCATTATCGGGCGGTCGTCCTTGCCCCCCGAGTCTTGCCCTTCGGGTATTAGGATTGGCCTTCTCTTGCTTGGGGCTTCTCTTTTGACTTCGGTCGAAGCCAACCGTGGCGACATAAGCAATAAGGCGAGGACCCATCGATGACTGGTCCTCCAAGAATTGATGCGGGACAAAATTCTCGGATTGGGAAGATAAGGGTTGCCCTTCTATCCCTTGTGGTCGGGTAGATCCCAATGTCAGCTGACAGTTGACATCGTTCTCATCGAGCTCTTCTTCCCGATTAATATCATCCTCATCGAGCTCTTCTTGTCGATTGACTTCGTCCTCATCGAGCTCTCCTTGTCGATAGACATCGTCCTCATCGAGATCTCCTCGTCGGTTGACGTCATCCTCATCGAGCTCATCATCCTCATCGAGCGCATCATTCTCATCGAGCTTTTCTCGATTGACGTCATCCTCATCGAGCTCATCATCCTCATTGAGCTCTTCATGTTGGTTGATGTCATCGTCATCGAGCTCGATGGTCGGAACATAAGTAACATCATGAAACATTGGGTAGTCGATGGCCGTCACAGGAACCTCTTGGATCTCCTCATTCGTAAAGGATTCTTGCAAGATCGGGTCATTGGCAGCCTCAACCGATGGGTGTCGGCTGAGTAAATTTGTGAAGTCTGGAGTCTCGGCATCACGATAAGGTAAAGACCATACCGGTTGCCTCGAAGTAGGCTGAATAAGGGATGATGGCCCTATGTGTGCCTCACCGAGATCGGGACTGGGGGATGTTTGCTGAGGTACTTCGTCCATGGCGTCCCAAACTCCTTGGGGTTGATTAGAAAGTCTATGATAGGACTCGTCACCTCGTATCTGAATTTCGTCGCTACATCTCATCTCCTCCTTGTTATCACGTCAAATCTTATCGAGTCGAGCGTTGATATCATCGAGCATTCTAGCTATGGCGGTGAGCTTCTCCTTAAAGGAAGCCGTGCTGGTGGTATTCCTCATGATACCCGTCTGGATAGTAGGGAGAGCCGGCTCTTTGATGTGAGCCGAGTTGGATGAGTTCCTCCTAACAGGTGGCTGAGAAGATATGGGTAGTGCCACCTCCTTGCCGGAAACCGCGTCGGATGAACTCCTCCCAACGAGTTGCTGGGAAGAGGGTGCCGCCTCCTTGGGGTTGGAATTGGCTTGAGCAGCATGGTTCTTGGTCATCTTGATCGAACGAAGCTAGACCGCCTTCTCAGACGCCCTCCTTAGTCCCACCGAGCGTGCCAAAAATATGTTGCGGAGAAAGTGGGTACAAGAACGTCAAGACTACCCGAGATAGATCCGGAGTGGTCGTCCCAAGGTCGGCCTAACGGAGAGGGTGAAAAAAGAGTGAACCTTAGACGTTCAATCTAAGGGAGAGGGAGAAAAAAGGACTACGGGCTACGAGATAAAAAGTAAAGATAGTTGTTGTTTGATGTGTTGGTGATGTCCGTTCTCTCGCCCGAACCCTTCTTATATAAAGTACCTTGACCTAACCCTCACGCCTTCACAATAGGAAATCCTAAACCGCCTCCAAGACCTTCGGCTCCAAGTCTCAATCCCGAGAGATCCGCTTCAAATTATTTGCTCCTAACATGACGGGATCCTCTCGGCTCAATACAAGCCGTCTTCCTTAAATGAGCAAATCCCATCCTCGGATAGGAAGCTTTCAAAACGTGACGACCAAGCGATCACGGCCTAACGAGGAATTTACCAAGTCTTGCCGAATATTGAGAATCTCGGCTCAAGTTAGGAAAATATAGATCGTTTTGACCTTCTCGAACCTCCCATGCAAAATCTTGACTCAAATCCGTCATCGCCCAAAACGGACATCTCGTCAGGCCCAAAGTGAATCTCAAAATGGGCTCAGGCTAAAGGCCTCCTCAACCAAAGTGGACCTATTCCCGAAATCACCTTCCCGCCTACGAAGGTCAAATGAGCTTCCCGCTCGGGTCCAAGTTGGCTTCTCACCTTCGGCTTCTTGCCTTAGGCTCCTTGCTTGTCTACTTGCCTTAGGCTTCCGGCCTTAAGTTTCTCGCCCGGCTACTCACCTTAGGCTTCTCGCTCGGCCTCTCGCTGTAGGCCTCTCACTCGGCCTCTCGCCACTCGGCCTCTCGCTCGGCCTTTTGCCACTCGGCCTCTCCCTCGGCCTCTCGCTCGGCCTTTTGCCACTCGACCTCTTGCCATAGGCCTCTCACTTGGCCTCTCGCCGTAGGCCTCTCACTCGGCCTCTCGCCATTCGGCCTCTCGCTCGGCCTTTTGCCACTCGACCTCTTGCCGTAGGCCTCTCACTCGGCCTCTCGCCGTAGGCCTCTCACTCGGTCTCTCGCCACTCGGCCTCTCGCTCGGCCTTTCGCCACTCGACCTCTTGCCGTAGGCCTCTCACTCGGCCTCTTGCCACTTGGCCTCTCGCTTGGCCTTTTGCCACTCGGCCTCTCCCTCGGCCTCTCGTCGTAGGCCTCTCACTCGGCCTCTCGCCACTCGGCCTCTCGCTCGGCCTTTCGCCACTCGACCTCTTGTCGTAGGCCTCTCACTCGGCCTCTCGATGTAGGCCTTCCACTCGGCCTCTCGCTGTAGGCCTTCCACTCGGCCTCTTGCCGTAGGCCTTTCACTCGGCTTCTCGCTCGCGTCTCCTACCGACCTCTCGCCTATTTTGAGTCGGACGAGTTTCTCGATAGGACTCGGCCATGCGGGCGAGAAGAGTCCTCGCTTGGTCTCGTCTACGCGGGCGAGAGGGGCCTCTCGCCCGGGCTCCCCGTGAGCGCTCGACCTCATCTACGCGGGCGAGAGGGCCTCTCGCCCGGGCTCCCCGTGAGTGCTCGGTCTCGCCTACGCGGGCGAGAGGAACCTCTCGCCCAGGCCCTCGGTCTCGCCTACACGGGCGAGAGGGGCCTATCGCCCAGGACCTCGGTCTCGCCTACACGGGCGAGAGGAGCCTCTCGCCCCGGGCTCCTCGTTCCGCCGAGCTCGAGCCGATTCCCGCACATCCGGAGATAGACCGTCATCACCCCGAGATATTAATTTCGTGCTCCAACAGTTGGTAAAAGAGATTTGAGAAATTGGGATTAGTAGATAGAGGAGGAATTTGGTATTGGAAGCGTCTTTTAGATATGCAGGTGATCTTAGTTGGGATCGGAATAGTTCTTCCATGGAGAATTCTTGCAGTTGGAGATGGCAAACATGAGAGCTCCATGATCACTGAAATCGAAGAAGAAGAACCAGAAGAAGAAGAAGAAGGCTTCGTGGAGAAAAGGGAGAGCTATCAATGGCTTTAGTAGCATCTCGTTCGCACTATGACCATGAGCAGTATTCAATTTTAAATTAGTTTCATTTTAATACCACACAAATAAACACAGTTGGCTTTTGCCTTAATCGGAGTGGTTTGGTGTTGAGTGACCACCCGTTGATACACAAGTTTTTTGGTTTATACCACCTCATATTAACTAATTGAGATGACTAATACAGGTTTGAGCCAAGTGAGACTTTGAAAGGTGATAAAAAATTTCAACAAATACTTAACACTGCTGCGTTTCCAAAGTCTCAAGCTCGAAACCTATTGGTTAAGCTAGAACAATACCCTAACATGTTGATCCAAGTGTTTGTTGTTAGTTAATACACGAATTATAAATACTAAGTTAATACAACTACCAACGAATACTTGGATTAACTGATAAATAAATTATCCTAGTATATATATCGAGTTTGTGTTCCTAAGAATGTAAAAATATCAAGTACTTGTTGGAAAAATTTAATCACATTTCACATGATTTATCCTACTCAAGGAGTATAAAGAAAGTTAGTATAGTTTAGTTCATGCAAGTTGACATAATATCCCAAAACTTCTTAAATACATCAGTCTCCAAGGTTTCCCTTTGACTTTGTCCCTACTCTTATCCTCTCCATTATTACGGTGAAATTGCCTCTCCATCATTTTCACGAAAATGATCATTCCCATGGGTTATTGACTTTAATCGTGAGTGACACGATTTTGCTCATTCCCATGGGTTATTGACTTTAATTGCGAGTGATTCTCCCACTCTTCTTTCTTAAGTTTATATTAATTTTCGTGTAGATTTACTCGGATCTATTGGCAGTACGCATGTTTCTATTGGGGCTTGATTGAGAATCGAGTGGGATCTTACCGTACGGATCATAGGAGAAAAAGCTTGATATTGGTGGTATTTTTGTAAATAAAACAATAAGCAGAAATTATATTAGAAAACATGATTATAAATATGTCCAGCTATAAAATAAGAATCAGACAGTTACAGAAAGAGAAAATCATGCATTAATACTCAATTTTTACTATAAAAATTTACTTCATCGAATAAATGATAATGGTATGCATGTATAAGTGATAATGGTATGATTCGTTAAATGATAATGGTAAACCTAGTATACCCACCGTACGGATCAAAGGGGAAAAAGCTTGCCACTGGTGCTATTTTTGTAAATAAGACAATAAGCAGGGTTATATTGGAAAACATGATTTTAAATATGTCCATCAACAAAAAGAGAATCATGCAGTTACAGAAAGAGAAAATCACACATAAATACTCGATTTCTACTATAAAAAACTATTTCTCAGAATAAATGATAATGAAATGCATGGTCAAGTGATAATGGTATGTATGTGTAGGTGATAATGATAGAGAAAAGTCCACTTTAGTACCCTGTGGTATACTCAAAAATTACTTTAGTACCCTGTGGTAAAAAACTGACCAATCGAGTCATACTTATTCTAATTAACATCAAAAAAGTCCACGGGTAGCTGCCCGGACCCTGCCCGTCCATCTGGACTTGCCACGTCTCAAAAATTTGATGACATGGCCTTTCTTCTTTTCCTCTCTCTTCCCCTCCTTCCCCTCTCTTCTTCTTCTTCTTCTTCTTCTTCTTCTTCTTCTTCTTCTTCTTCTTCTCCTCAAAACCAAAATAGAATGGAAAAATTATAATCAACGACGACGTGGTAGAGTCTGTAATGTGTCTTCTTCTTGATCGACAAGGCAACGGCGATGGTAAGATCTTCGTCGGCGATGGCAATGGCAACGGCGATGGGTTCATCTCCGTCGGTGATGGCAACGGCTCGTCCAAGAAGAAGCCCATCAGATCCTTCGCCTCAGACAACTCCAACTTCATCCAAAATCCAAAAATGCAAACCCAAACCCCCAAAGTCGCAAACCCAAATCCCCAAAATCATAAATCGTCATCCCCCAGTACCACCCCGATCTTGGACGGCCTCGACGAGATCTTCATCACGTCCAAGCTGTGGTGCACCGACGCTCATCCCGATCTGGTGCTTTCGGTGCTCAACCCATCAAATCCACCGGGCACAGCTTTGGACAAGAAAACCCTAAAGATGGGAGACTATAATATGGATATACAAGATGGTTATTATTAGGCCTTTAATGTTGATTCCATTTTCTTTAGCCTTTTCGTAGGCTGCTTCCAGTGAATGGAAGTTGTTGGAGTTGTTGATGTCAATTGGATGGCAGTTTTTTGGGTTTTGGATGGCGAAGAAGAAGAAGAAGAAGAAGAAGAAGAAGAAGAAGAAGAAGAAGAAGAAGAGAGAGAGGGAAGAGAAGGGGGAGAGTGGCACCACGTCATTCAATTTTGGTGACGTGGCTGGCCAAGTTGGCCGGGCAGAGTTCGGGTAGGTCCGGGCCCGTAGATCTTTTTGATGTTAATTCGAATAAGTATGACTCGATTGATCAGTTTTTTACCACAGGGTACTAAAGTGATTTTGGGGTATACCACATGGTACTAATGGTATGCCTAGTATAACTGCATTATCATGTCAATTCAAACATATATCTGGCAACATGCAAGAATGGTATACCTGGTCAAGTGAAAATGGTATGCATGTGTAAGTGATAATAATATGCATGGTTAAGTGATTATGGTATTCCTAGTATAACTATATTATCATGTCGATTCAAACATATATTTGACAATATGCAAGAATGGTATACCTGGTCAAGTGATAATAGTATACATGGATAAGTGATAATGGTATGCATGTGCAAGTGATAATGATATGCATGGTTAAGTGATAATGGCATGCCTAGTTATAAGTACATTGTCATGTCAATTCAAACATATATTTGATAACATGCGATAACGGTATGCCAAAATGGTACGACCAGACATATCATTATCACTCTCCCAGATATACTATTATCACTTCCTAGCAATATCTGACCCATCAACCCCGTTGGAGAAAGAAGAAGAGGAGAAGGAAAAAATATGACAGAAGAGAAATGAGAGAGGAGAAGAAGAAGGAAGAGGAAAAAAAGAAGAGGAGAAGGAGGGGAAAAAAGAGGAGGATAAAGCGTAGGGGAGAAGTTGCAGTTACTTCATTTTGTTTACCCCTCTTAATAAAAGTTGTAGCTCCTTCATTTAGTTTTCCTCTCTTAGTTTACAGGCTCGAAAAATAGGGAGGAGAAGAAGAAAGAAGAGGACGAAGAAGGAAAAAAAAAGGAAGAGGAGGAGCGGGGGAAGGAAACAAGGAGGAAGAAGAAAGACAGGAGAGTGGAGAGAGAAGACAGAGAATGAAAGAGAATAAGATTAAAATAAGTCTAAAATACCGTCAAATTTATGGCGCGTGCCTAATCATCAAAATCTATGGTTCAGCTTAGACTCTGGACCATCCGAACTACTTTTGTGCAGTCAACACTGAATCCGTCCCCATTCCTATTTGTTGACTATGGCAACTCACCTCAAACTTATCTCATTTTTGATGAGGTTTTTTTCAATGAATGATAATTTTACAGATGGATGTCCAGATAAAAAAATGAGAAGCGTAATTGTTATAAAATTCTTTCACTGTAACGATCTTTTTCCATAGAATTACTACTACAATGTTTTGTTGTGGCTGCAACTGCAGGGGATTCTACACTATGCATATGCTATTGTAAATAATTTTATATCAATAAATTTACTTTTTAAAAGAACCTATACATTTTCTGTAGCTACTTGTGCAAATCTCGTTTAAATATTATTTATCAAAAAATATCGTAAAAATAATTATCGAATGAAATACTATTGTTGTTCCCATAATAAAAATTGTTACTAATTTAAAAAAAATGCACATTCATTTCCTCTTCTCTACCACCTCCGCGTCTCATTAGGCCACTATTAGACTAGAGACTTGGAAATTGTAATCCGAATCTTTTAGAAATATAATACCAACAAACAGTTGTAAAAAAATTGGATCTTCAAAATAAATAGAGTGTGTGTCGCGATAAAATTAGAAGGATGCTAGAAATACTTGCTATTTATTTTTTTAATAAGTACATAAATATATGGACAAATTATAATTGGAGTTTGCCTAAATTACTATTTAGTCTTTGCTGTTCCAAAATCAAAATTTCGGTCCCCTAGGTCCTTGCCGTTAGAATCGTAAAATTTTTCTTGCGAAAAAATACCTGAAATGACCTTATTGCCCCTTAGTTAAAAAATAAAAATCCTTCCTTCCTCCCCTCTCCTCTCTCCTCTCTCCTCTCTTCCCTCCTCTCTCTCATCTTCAAGCCCATCTTCATCTTCATCTTCAAGCCCATCTTCATCTTCAACCTCTCTATCCCCAGAAAAATCAATCTTCAACCTCCACCCCTCAAGGAACCCACCATTCTTTCCCTATTGCTTCTTCCCTTAAAAAACTCCAAAAACAAAATCCCACGAAAATTGGTGATGCCGAGGAAGATCGGTGGCCCTGGTCTTTCACCCAGTGAAAGAAGCTTAACCTCAAGAAGGGCAAGGTAGCGTACACACTTGACATGTCCTCCTCCTCTAAGATTCACCCGGCGTTCCATGTTTCGCAACTTAAGAGGATGATAGGAGACTTACCTTCTACTGTGAATTATCCACCGGTGTCTAGGGAGCCTAACCATGAACCACAACCACGCTACCGCCCAAGTGCTCATCTAGTCTAGTGGAGTGATTCAAGTCCCTCCGACGCCTTCTGGGAATATTATGATGAGCTCAAGACCCGCTTCCCGTCTAGCTCCTTGTGGACAAGGATTCTAAGATGCGGGATTGTCATATGGTGGAATCAGGGATGGGATTTGTGGCTAGGGCTCCTGGAATTTGCATGGCCAATTCGGGATTTGGACAGACCACACGTGGGGAGAAAGGAGATGTTTTGATTGATTCGGGTTAAGTCACTAGTTGGACAACATCGTTCCTTTGGTTACTTTTGGGCCTTTATCTTTTTTTTTTGTTATTTCGGGCCGTATCATGTTTATAGCAAAAATTGTTTTATTTCACCTGTAGCCTGAGGGCATTTTTGTACTTTTAACTTAGCTGGTGCCATCCCTTCAGTTAGCAGCATAAGTATCCAATGAAATGATGATGAGAGATATGAATTGAGAATACAAACAAATCTGTTACATAGCAAATTTTCTTCCCATCTTTTTTTTGAAGCTCTCTTCTCCACCAAAACAAGAGCTCCCTAGTTACCCTATACCAAATTTCTAAGATTTTCTGGAATTTATTCAACTTCTGGATTTTCTGGTATTGATGGTGTTTGTCTTCAATGGAGGAAGAGAGTGGGGAGGGGAGGGGAGGAGAGACGAAAGGGGAGGAGACAGGAGATTGGCGAGAGTGGAGAGGGGAGGAGAGATGGGAGGACTTTTTGTTTTTTAATTGTAAGAGTTTTTAATTTTTTTTATTGAGAATGGTAGGTCTTTTCAAGTGTTTTTCCGCATACCTCAGAGTTTAATAAAAATAAATTAGAAACATCAAAATTTTAGATTTAGAAGGATATGAACTAAAATAATAATTTAGCCAAATTCTAAACATTTAAGAATAATTTGTCTAAATATATTACTTCCTGGTAACCATACACCTAGTGGAAATTCAAGTAGAGGATTAGATCTTGATTGCACTGTGCATTTGTGTCACGACCCGAACTCAGGTCGATGACCGGCGCTAGACTTTGACTACTTAAATCACACACAAAGATCTAGCCAGCCTCAAACTTATTCAAATTCTTAAAAATCTTAAACCATTAAACTTATAACTAAAAC
This sequence comes from Hypericum androsaemum, assembly GCA_963995505.1. Lineage (NCBI taxonomy): Eukaryota > Viridiplantae > Streptophyta > Magnoliopsida > Malpighiales > Hypericaceae > Hypericum > Hypericum androsaemum. The sequence continues at coordinate 9,821,040 of OZ023185.1, read as the reverse complement.
TTATATTATCTTGTATTTTAAATACCAAAATTTTACAACGAATTGTCAAGCTTTGTTCGATTAAACAAAATTAATATACTCTTAATATTAAACATTCCCAAGATCAAAACAAATCTTGTGACTACGGAGCTTCTAGATGAAAGAGCAAAATACAAACTGGAGACCTCGATGCAAGTCCTGGAGAACAAATCGGACTTGGTACGATCAGAGTAGATCTCTGAGCCAACACAACTCGTGTACGAGTTCCTGCAAAACTGGTGGGTAGGGGATGAGTGTTTTGGAACACCCAGTAAACAAATAAGATATGCATCGCAATTTATTTAGCTACTCAATGCACAAACATTCCTAAAACATGCATATAACTAACATGGCAAATGAATTATGCGGAGATGTACATTACTCAAATATCATACTTACCAGATGACCAAATATAGCATATAATCACAAAGTCACAAAAACATGAGCAAACTACGCAACGTCCCATTCCGTCACGCAATTTGACACATGAACACATAATTTCAAAATCAAATCACAAAATTGGACGAACGTTCGGCAAGTTTAAGATAGTGTCACTCCAACTCCGACACGAGGATACCATATCTCAAAGGCGCCATCAGAATCCAACCCCGCCGGCCAAACAGATCATATCAGAATCCATTGTATCCTCAGTATATGTGCACATATGCCAACATCCCCGGTTGGTCACGGGTAGACCTCTGCCTACTAGACGTCCATATCACAGAGCCGAGCCATCCATATAACAGACTTTCATATCATAACAAATTCATAGGCTCCCAAAATATATCAAACATATCCAGTGCCCCTCTGGGCCAGATTAAACAAACTTTCACAAATCATAATGCCATACCATATGCTCATATGACAAATTCACAAATGCACTCATGTTATCATATTCAAATCATGACAAATAAATAGAGTGCGCTAAAGAAAGCACGAGTCACATATTATTTGTTTACCGATTTTGGCTCGATGAAATAGGCAACAACCAAATTTCCTCCAAATTGACATCCTTATCCGCGTATATTTGGTCCTCTAGACAACATCCTTCATATGAACAACCTCCTTCAAATATAGAAGGGTACAAAACATCATACTTTTAGCTCGACCAATTTCTAACACACTGTAATTACTCAAAGTATATGCTTTATATTCTCTAATACATTGGCAAATTCAGTAACCTAGATTTATTATGTGATTCGTAGGAATTGAACAATAACCCTTCGTGCTTAATAAAATTCAATCTAGCTTTTAAGTTTACGGACACGGAAACATAATATTTTTCAACTTCACAATCTTTCGTCATCCATTAACGTTGAAAGGACTTGTTTTAATCTAGAATTTAATTACGCAACCTGTAATAATTGACCTTATCTCACTAAAAATCCATTTCCTTTCTCTCGGTTGCTTCATATTCTCTACTTGCACCATACTTGAGTTAAGTTGCTATTTTCATTATATAGTATCTCTCCTTTTCCATAATCGACTACTAATAGAAAGTCTCTTTCCTTTACCATTGAAAAAAAATAATGCTTATACTGTTTCTATAATAGGTCAGTTTAATTCAAAAATGAGCTACATCTTTACTTATTATATTATATTAATAAATGAACATCATCTAATTTATTATTTCACTATAAATTGTAATTACATTTTGTTGCAGTAGATAAAGATTCGTTTCGTAGTTTTTTAAATAAATTATATACCCTTTGTATTCGACTGTTCTCAGTTTAATTTCCTACAGATGAGAACTTGGTCTTTCTAAGTTCCTTCAATGATAATCCATATTCACGTATATTAGTTAGTTGTAAGTTAAATTTTCCTTATTCAATTATGCTTAAATAATAAACATAAGCTTACCTTACTAAGTCCCTTCTTTCTCTCGGGGCAACTTCTTTCTATTGTTTTGTTCACCATTTCTTTTCTTTCTTTCATTTATTTTTACCTTACTGGTTTCGTTTCTTTCTTTTTATGTAGGTGAAACTTATCAAAGCCATCCACCTTCTTTTGGTTTATAACTATGATTGCTTTTCCTTGGTTGCCACGTTTCAAATATTTGTTTTTCTTCTTCTTTTACTACTGCCACGTTTTTAACTTTTTCACTCACACTTTCACTATTAGGACTTTATGTTTATCTTGTTACTACTTTATTCTCTCACTTTAATTTCTTTTGTACTTATCCTTGTCTTATAAACTTATCCCAAATCCAATTGCACCTCTATTTTATATTATCTGCTGCCTTTTTTTTTCACTCCCAAGTTTATCTTGGATACTGGTTACGTGAAGATATCTTACTTATATATTATAATATATATTTTTGTTGTTCCGGTAGATGGGATTAAAATCATCCAACTCTTAACGACATCCCTAGTTTTTTAGTAGTTGTAGTTGTGGTGGCAATTTAACTAGTCGCCACATAATTGATTTCAATATCTCATACAAAATTATATCTAATCACATTTTTGGTATTTCTCTATGACTAAATTGCATTTCTATTTTAAATATAGTATATTATTATCTTATCGAATAACTTAGCATACTTGACTAAACTCAATTAAATTTAATTGAGATGATCGGGTATTACAATTTGTTGATTGGGACCACGGAAACTATTCTTGAGCCCGAAATATGATACTTGCTCTTTAAATTTTCTCTAGATATTGACACAAATGATTTTTTATTGACTCTTACATTTTATCTTGGAAAACATTAAAATTTAATCAATAGAAAGTCTTGCAGTAATTTTACTTCGATAGGCCCGAATTTTTTAGACGTGCCATTCCAATTGGATAATATCATCACTCGTACTAACGAAGACTAAGTATAAAGTAGAACTTTTCTTTTTTATAAGTATAAAATAGGCCTTGTTGATATTTTTAAATAGGAAAAAGTCTCATTTAGTACTCTGTAGTTTTAAACTTTTAGAATTAAGGCCATGTGATTTCAAATTGGAAATTTAGTACCATGTAATTTACACACTTTTTTCCGGGCAGGTCCAGGGTAGCTGCCCGGCCAAATATACTCGAAATGATACCATTTTTGTGTCCACGTGGCAAGTGATTGGATTAAGTCGACGATTACGTGTCGTCTGGTAAATTATCTTTTCGGTTCCAAATTTGTTTATATTTTTTCAAAAACTCATTATTCTAATACTATAAAAACCCTATTTCTCTTTGCCCTCTCCACTCTACTTCGACAAAATAGCCTTTCTCTACTAGAACCCCCATTTTAGAAGAAGAATCCCTCATTTTAGCATAATAGATCACGGTGAGCTCAACTACGAAGAAGAAGAAGAACCACTCCCCCAAGCCATCTACGTGCCCCTCCAAGCTCTCCACGGTCTTCTTCATCTTTTCCAAGCTTCAATGTAAGTAAGTCCTAAAACTCTAACCATGAAGTTATGCGGATCTTCATGTGGCTTTTGCAGAATGAGTAGCAGCTGGTCTTTAGAATGCACATCGTGTCGCACAGACAAATCGAAGATTCTCAAACTTTGCGGATGTGATGTTCCTTTGATTATGCAAATGGCTAAGACTGAAAAAAACTTGGGAAGCCAGTTTTATGGTTGTGGTTGATACAGCGAGTGTGGGAAAGAAATGTGAAATTTCTTTCAATGGGATGATCCTCCGACTTGTCAATAAGGGTTAGAGTTGTTGTCAAAACTTTTAGAGTCGATTAAGCAAAAAAAAGAACATATTGAAGCCCTCTCATCAACTGTTGAGGAACTACAAGTTGAACTTTGAAAAGCAAAAGAAAATGCTTATGATATGGAGTTAGAATTGCACAAGAGTGAGGAGAAGTGTTATTGCTATCGTCGTTATGTAATATTTATCGTTCTAATTAGCATATTTATTATTTGGATCGTTTAGTTTTAATGTCTTTGTAATCGAGATATATCAAGTTCAATTAAAGTTGCAATATTTAGTATTTTGATCATTTGGTTGTTCATGTATTTGATCTTAACAAAAACAACATTGTAATAAAGGAAATGCCGACCCAAAACATGTTCATTCAAAGATGTCCAAAATATGTTCATACATGGAACTTCCGATTACAGACCAAAAGTATCCAAAATATGTAGTCCAAAATACTTAGCACAGCCTATTACAGACCTATATATGTTAAACCAAAGGAAGCTAAACTTCAAGTTCAACAAAAGTATCGCCGACAGATTGTTGAGTTCAACTTCTACTTACGATTGCATCTTTACACATGCGACCCAACAGATTGCTGACTTCCTATGATTGTCTTTTTCTTCACTTTGTGCTACAAAAAGAGGACATTGTATTAGTAAGTATACCACTTTATCAAAGAAATGTGCAATAAATGTTAAGTTAAATTACCTTAGATGTCTTGCTGGTGCTTGCTAATGCTTCAGATTGTTGCGACTTCTTTAGTCGTTCCTTTGAAAAGGAGTCTCACCTGTAATTATCGCACTGCAGCCTCGAACGTTGTGGCCAACCATCTTGCAGTTGCCACATCGCACTTGCCCTCTAACTCGAGTAACTTTGGTATGATTTTGAGGTTCATCTACTCAGCTTCTTCTCTTCTGTTTTGGTCGACCGGTTGGCTTCCTGATAACATGCGGGCGTACATCTGCTTCTTCAGTCATTGGCCATTCATCGGAACTTGGAAGTGGAACGATACAGTGCTTGCACACTTCCATGTAAGTTATTTTTGAATAACAGCCATCAACAAATACCTTGGGATGCATTCGACTTTTATAAATAGCCACAACCGCATGCTTACACGGAATGCCCCTCAGCTCCCACATTCGATAGGTACATGTTTTGGCATTTTTATCACGAAATTAGATGTTCGACCACAGTAATCTCAAACTTCAAATTACCAGTCGTAGTAGAAAAATAATTACTAGCCAACTCCTTGTTGTGGTATAACTCTTTCACAATGTTTGGACATATGCTCCTATTGTAGCCGGCCATTTTTGCATTCTTTTCATGAATTTTCTTCATTAGCTTCCTTCGAATCCACTCTAACATAGTCATAATAGGCTTGTCTCTCCCAGGTAATATCGGAGTATTGAACGACTCACTAACGTTATTCATAATGAAGTCCATCTTATAATGTAGACTGAAATGCCTCTTGAACAAGCATCGTGGATCATTTCTCATCAAGAATTGAACTGGTTCTTCATCCATGGAAAGTTTCTTCATCTTTTTCAAGTGAAACTGCCATTTTGGTATACTTTCAGTACCCGCAGCAAGTCACAAAAGTTCCTATCAAGTTAGAGATTCTTCATCAGCCATTCACTTCTTGAAGTAAAATTACCATACATGATATATGAAAAAAGATAGGTATTGTTTCAACCTTATACTCTCGACCTTTGAATGTTCCTTTGAAATTCTTGTACAAGTGCTTGACAGATATATGATGCTCCACGCCGAGCATTAGCAGATTCATTACTTCTTAAAGATCCTTTAATTAAATAGTATATCAAGTCAGTGATATTTGCCAAAATCTTTAAGAAATATGTTAACATGATATGAATCTAATATACATACCTTTTATTTATCAGACATAAACACCATCCTTGTGTCATTCGAATGATGAAAATCAACAATTATATTCTCTAAAAATTAGCGCCATGATGCTTTGTCTTCAGCATCAACTACATCGATAGCCAAAAGGTACATTGTCTCGTTCCCATCTTTGGCTACCGCAGATAGTAGTTGACCTTCTATCACACCCTTAAGTAAGCAACCATCCAATTCAACAAAAGGTCTAAGGCCGGAGAAGAATGCATCCTTTTGCGCTGCAAACCTAATATACATATACTAAAATTGAGGCACCAGTGGCAACAGAACTAGTGAAGGACGCTCCGATTTGGGATTTTTTTTCTTTCATCCACCCTGGGCTTCCTTCTCTTGTACTTATCTTTACTCGGCTTCCTGGGCTAGTGTTTAGAATGACACTGGCGTAGTCTTGTAATTTATAATACTGACTTGCAGCCTCACCTTAATTCTCTTCTTTGCCAGCCTCTTTGTAGCATAGCATTATTTAATAGACACTTTGGCTTGCAACTTCTTCTACGTTGTCTTAAACATGGCGTCCACTTTCCAATCAGGATTGTCCCTAAAGTCCTTAATGAATTTGTCAACTAGGAACCTACAAAATAATTTACCAACATCATGATGCATCAAAAAAATAGCCAAGTTATCAATTAAACAAATAAACAGTGATGTAAATAACTCTAACATAGTTAGCAGTCACTAGATTGTTGTCCCACTTTCTTGGACAATGGTGCTTCAGACTCCATGTCTTGATCTGGAATACACCTTCGTCATTGATCACAGAGGCATGAATTCTAAAGGCACATCGCTTTGGACATGCCAAAGTCACTCTTTGTTTGTTGTTCTTTATATAAATATAGTGAAACTCACTCTTTATACTCTATTCTTTCAAAGCCCTTCTCAAAATGACTGCATTCTTGAACTTCATTCTAACACATAAAATCAACTTACCCTTTGCATCGATTCCCCATTGAACCAAGGGTATTCAATTCTACACTCATCATCTGAGTCATGTCTCACATCTAGCAACTCCGTGTCACCCAAAATGATAATATCAAAATCATCAACCTCATCTTCATCTACGTAGTAGCCATGGGCAGTGGTTCTTTATCCACAACATCAACCTCGTCTTCATCTACTACAGTAGCCATGGGCAGCGGATCCTTGTCCATAACATCAACCTCGTATTCATCTACTGCAGCAGCCGTGGGCGGTGGAACCTCATCTTCATTTACATCCTCATCATGACTTTGAACATAATCTTCATCATCATAGCTTTCCTCCCACGATGTACTCTCAACAACCCAACGCTTACCCTTTTCTGCAAATACAAAGCCTTCATTATCATCACTTCAGTCCTCGTTTGCAAATTGAGGATGCATCTGTTCATTTTGCAGATCTTTGTCTATCATTAACACAACCTCGAGCCTCGACTTCAATATTTTAAGGCTACCAACATCATCACCTACTTCCACGCCGAACACATCGGTCAGAGGATTATTCTTCTGCACCCTAATCATTTCAACTTCTGATCTGTCGTCTTCAATTTTTACAAATACCTCATCACCACTAACATCGCCTTTCTTATACCATAGACGGACAGTTTCAATTTTCAAGCTTTTTTGATAAAAGTTATGAATATTTCAAAAATCAAGCCTGTCAACGTCGTATCCAACACTCATCTCGAATACTTCACCGCCAACAAATTTAGTACCGCCGTCATCATCCCACCTTCCACAAAAATTAAAGTGAATGTAAATCAAGTCATCCATTACACATCTGAGGATGAACAACACAACAAAAACATCAAGGGAATTATCGATATCGGATTTAACAGACCAGAAAATTACAATAATTATTGCACAGAAAAAATCCTAAATTGACAAAACCAACAAAATCAACGTGTCTAAATAGAATGAAAAGGGAAACGAGAAAATGAAAATCCATATACCTTGAATAGAATGTTGGGTTGAGTCGAGGAATCGAGGAAACGAAACTGTCGAGTAGCATCGAGTTTAGAGTTTTAAATGGAGGGCCAGGAGAGACATTGTTCGCGCCCAAAATTTCAAGGGGAGGATTCGTGGGCCACAAGAGGAGAGGAACGGGAGGGGAGGAGAGAAGGGCCAGCAGAGAAGATGAATCGATGGGGAGAGAGGGCGAACATTACTGGAAAGGGGAAGACGAAGAGACCAGAAAAATGAAGAGGGGAGAGAGAAATAGGGTTTTCATAGTATTAAAATAATAGATTTAAAAAATATATATAAACAAATTTGGGACCGAAAGGGTAATTTATCAGACAACACGTAATCATCGACTTAATCCAATCACTTGCCATGTGTCAGCCACATGGACACAAAAATGGCACAGTTTCAAGCATATTTGGTTGGGCAGCTACCCTGGACCTGCCCGGGAAAAGTGTGTGAACCACATGGTACTAAATTCTCAATTTGAAACTACTTGGCTTTAATTCTAAAAGTCTAAAACTAGAGGGTACTAAATAGAACTTTTCTCTTTTAAATATATACCATACGTTTTTTTGGTAGAAAAATATATATATCATACATTGACTCCTCAAACCGAGCGCTTGGCAGTTCATGCATTGAATACAAATCATATAATTTATTCTCTGGAATATACACAAGATGTATCCATATAGAAGCCAATATTAATTAGATAGCCAAGATTGTGGGTCACCCTCTAATTAACACAAATGGTTGGGCAATCAAGATGAACAAATATACTAAATCTATAGGTCAAATCGGTGGCTGAGTTTACTTACGTAGTGGTAATTTGAAAATGATTGTTTATAAATAATTAACAAAAATTTCAAAATGGTAACAAATTAACTACTTTTCGTAAGTGAGTAGTATAAAATGACAGAAAATATTTAGATCGCTTCTCCTAGGGTGGTTGCCACGTGTGATCTTTTTTTTACAACTTGTTAAAATCTTTGAATGGTGATGGAATGAGGAATATTTTTTTATTGGGATAATTACCTTAAGGTCCCTAGTATTTAAGCAAATCCTCTTTTTAGTCCTTACTGTTTCAATAACCTTTTTCGGTCTTTCTAGTATGAAATAATGCACCTTTTTGGTCCCTAACGATTTCACTGCTCATATCAGCAGTCAACGTGATTTTTTAATGACTATTTTACCATTTTTAAAAATTTACAAAAAATCAAGAGAAAAAAACTCATAAGTCCCTATGGTTATATATATAATGTACTAAGAAATTCTCTTAATAGCTTTCTGGTCCCTATGTTATGAGAAATTGAACTGATTCATCCCTGAGTATATTTTTGGTCAATATTTTTTGTAAAATGTCAAAATTACCCTTCTTTATTACCTAATAAATAAATGAAAACAAAAAAAATCATCTTCTTTAACCTCTAAAATATTTAGAACACCAAAAACATAACACCAATAACATCAAACCAATTAACCAAAAATACTCAATTAAACGAGACAAAACACAGAGAATCAAACAGCCTTTATCATTAAACAAAAGCACCAAGCAGTTAATTACATGCAATCAGTAAATTAAAAGTTCGAGCTATCGAACAGCCTTTATCGTTACGTGTAGCAGCAGAAAGGGAGTCGCTTGAAAGGAATACATAGGTCCTTGTCCTTGGCGCCACCCCCCTCTGTCGCCCATCTCGTCTTCTTTCTTTCCCTTTCTAATCCCCAGGGATTTCAATTACGGCCTGGGGAGAACTAAATTACAGTTTATCGCAAGGTTATCGGGAGGGTTTAGAGAATTGAGACGGTGGAGGAGGAGGGTTCGCCGACTCGGGGAAGAGATCGGGTTGACGCGAAAGGAGGTTTTTTCCAGTCTAGGGTTTATCCAAGGGCGATTGCTTACCGTTTTCCATTGCGTTTATTTTCCCGTTCTCCGTTTTGGATTACCCCGCGTTCATATAGGGCTTCACCGCTTAGGGATTAGTTAGATTACTTTGGAATCACTCGTTCAATTAGGGTTTCATCGCTTCAATTAGAGTGAGTTCTGATTATGTTATGATTCTTTTGGAGTTGGAGCTTGGATGTTCCTAAGTGTGATTTTGATTATTGATAATATGTAGCAACTGAAGCATATGATTTTGGGTTTCATCGTGTTCAATTAGGGCTTCACTTTTGTTATTGGTAATCTGTAGCAACAAAAGTATATGATTTTGTTCTAGATGCTTCACGAAATTTATTTCAATTGAGTATTTTTGGTTAATTAGTTTGATGTTATTGGTGTTGTGTTCTCGGTGTTCTAAATATTTTAGAGATTGAAAAAAGTGCGTTATTTTTTTTCCTAGACTGAGGGGTAATTTGCTCACCAATTTTTTTACTTTCATTTTATTTGCTAGGAGAAAGTAAAGGATAGTTTTGACATTCCATAAAAAATATTGACTAAAAATAGACTCAGGAACTAATTAGTTCGATTTCTTAAAATTCAAATACTAAAAAATTATTGAAAGAACCTCCTAGTACATTATAGATAAACTTAGGAACTTGTGAATTTTTTTCCCAAAAACCAATGTCGTCTTCTTCTCTGGAATCTCTCTCCTCCCTTCTCTTCTCACCCCCACCAAAAAAAACACAGGTTAATCTTTGTGAAATCGATTGAAATTAATAATTTAAATATTTGCCCTAATTTTTTTCGATCAAGTTCAAGCTCAACTCTCTAAATCAACTGAAATGAATTGAAACCAGTGAAGGTTTAGAAAATTTCACCAACGAAAAGGCAGGAAAGGCAAGAAAAATAAAGAAAAAAGAGAAAAGGTAAGAAAAGGAAAAAAAAGTAAAGAAAAGGTAAGAAAAGATAAAAAAAATGCAAGATAAGGCAAAAAAATGCAAGAAAAAAAAGAAGAAAGATATTGGAAAATTTTACCGCTTTCTCGCACATATAGATAGGTTTTTGGAAAACTCTTTTACGAAGAAGAAAAGAACGCTCTCTCCAGAACTCGAACCAGATAAAAGGGTGAAAGAGAAATAGGTGATTCTTCCAGCGCAGCTCCTCCCGTCCGCCGTCGATAGCCAGTATTACCCTCAGAAATATTTTTCCACGGCTCGTCATGAATCTTTCAGACCTTGAGCCAAAATAATAGAGGACTTTGGAGGCCCAGCTGAGGTCCAAACATCTCCAGTCCCAATACCTCAAAATCACAATCCTAGGGTTCAGAAATTTTAGTCAATTTCTCGCGAAGACGTTCGCCGTGCAGGGTGGAGACGACAACTTGGTCATGAGGACGTTGGGCCTGGGCGAGCGAGGGGTTCTGGTTTTAATCAAAGTGATTCTTGATTTTGAGATTAATCGAAGTAGTTTTGGAGATTTGATATGAAACTCATCTCAAATGGTTGAGAAAGTAACTTCATCTCGTCGACCTAATGAAGACGTCGCCGAGTCATCCTCGTGAATTAAAAAATTGTCGAGACATCTCGTCGACCTAATTTTAGTTTCTAGAGATTTGCTTCTTTTCTTGTTTCGAGAGAGCGACATCAATGGTTAGATTTTTGTTTAGGGTTTTGGTGTTTTTAGAATGAGGGTAACATGATGATTAAGTGGTTGGATAATTTTTTGAGTTAAGTTTCCATAGAAGAGCCAATTCTGAGGGAGGACTGGCGAGAGAGGTAGGAGATGACCATTTTTTTATTGAAAGGGTAAAATGATCATAAAAATCAAGTTGATTTACTAGAGATCAAAAAGGTATATTACTAGAGATCAAAAAGGTATATTATTTTAAACTAAAAAGATCGAGAAAGATTATTGAAAATAGTAAAAATTAAAAAGGAGTTTGTTTAATAGTAAGTACTAAAAGAGAGTTTGTTTAAATATCATGGGCTTTAGGATAATTATTCCTTAGGAGTTTTTTTATTTCACATAATTTTTCAAGCTCATCGCATAGAATTCAAAAAATTATACGAAATAGAAAATTTCATTTGAATACCAAGCACCAATTTTCCACAATTCAAATATTTGACAGATTATAAAATTCCGCGTGGCAATCTGGAAGATAATATTGTGTGAATGATAATTTTTAAATTCTAAGCTCAAATGCAATCTTGAAGAGAAAATTTTACCTTATCGGTGAGATAAAGGAAATCGTACTCTAAAGGGGAAAGTAGTTTTTTCGGCGTAGTTTATCATTTTTTTATAGCTAGAAACGATTGTAGTTAATTAATTTTGCGTGATGTGCATTTCTGATAGCAACTGATATCCGTAATTACATTTTACGTTTACGATTTAAATTAAATAAAACATATTTTAAAAAATAGATGATGCAAATTAAACAATTTTTTTTAAAATATCGGTGTTAATGTTATTGGTATCGTTTTTCAACGCATATTACTTTTATTAATGAAATAATTGTCGTATAAGTTTTATGAATGAAACTACTTGTTCTAAAAGTTATTCGTATATTGACTATGGATTTATGAATGAAACTACTTGTTCTAAAAGTTATTCGTATATTGACTATGGATTTATGAATGAAAGTACTTGTTCTAACAATTAGTCGTACATTGACTATGGATTATAAAACCTGACCTATTATTCAACTTTGCATAGAGGTAAATATTTTAAATTGACCAAATTTTACTGTGGATTAAATCAGGGCTGTTGGGAGTTGGCGACAATGGTGAAATAATTGTCGTATAAGTTTTATGAATGAAACTAATTGTTCTAAAAGTTATTCATATATTGACTATGGATTATAAAACCTGACCTATTGTTCAACTTTGGATAGAGGTAAATATTTTAAATTGACCAAATTATGAATTTGACCAAATTTTACTGTGTTTTAAATCAGGGCTGTTGGGAGTTGGCGAGAATGGAGCAAGCCGGCGCCCACTAGTAAGATAGGCAAAGCAACCAAAGGCTGGTGCCAGCCAGACAATTGGCAATCGCCAATGGCGACTTATAGAGAGTTGGGACTTCGAGCAACTAGCGCGTGCCAATGAATTGGCGCCCACTAGTCCCACGCGACAGCAACTTACTATTTTGCTCAGACTCTTGTTTTAGACTCTTAGGACGACTTAGATAGGTTTCTTGAGGTACGTTTGGTATGTTTTCTGGACAAGACTAGACATATATGACCAAACAGTATTTGTTCTAGGTTTTCTATCTTGTGTTTGGTAACTTCTATTCATGATTGGATAATTAGTCCACTTCTTTGTTTGGTACGTATAACACTTCACTCTAAAATATTGTTAAAGACAAAATTACCCTTCATGATAACAAAAGAGAATATTTATTAATCCGAGTAAAATTGATCACCGCAGTTTATCGAAAATTATTTTACCAAAAAATGAAATCATTGCGTAAAAAAATTCAATATCAAAACTAAATCATTCAAAAAAATCTTACAAATTTGGATCATTGTAGTTACATTACGAATATTTTTAATATATCATCACATAGTTTGACAAAAAAAAAATTTTGTAAAGGTATAAGCAAGGTTTTCAAATACGACCCGAAGAGCGACCCGCTCATGCCTTCGGGTCACGTTTCAACCGATCTGATTAGTTGGACCATCGGTCGGACCAGTACTTTTTATATATATTTTTATTAATATTTTAATTATCCCTATCCCACAGCCCCTTCTTTTTCTTTCTTTTTTGACTCACCATAACCTTGAAATCCTAAATAAATAAATAAAATATCCGATCAAACATGATTTTTCTCTTTTTATTAGGATTTGGTCAATTTTTTTGGGTCAAAATATCTAACCAACCCTGATTTTTTGGTTCAACCTTACGAACTGGAAAAAATTGAGTCAACATTTTGGTCAAACTACCTAGTCCGACTATTTTTTGGTCGGTTCGTAAGGTTGGCCATTTTTTGGCAAAACTCGGTACGCTCTTCAAACCAAATTGTGGTCCGGCCGGTCAAACTATTGGTTGGACTGTGTATTTAAAAACCATGGGTATAAATATTATTAAGAACTTTTGGTACATGTACAGTGTATAACGGAGTGGTGTGTTGAATTTTCTTATATGAAGATCTCATTAAAATACTATCATGGTAAATATGTATTTATTAATCAAATATATGAATTAATCATTTTATATCTTTATATGGATTTGTATCTAAAATATAAATTTTAGAAAATTTAAATGAGTATACAAATATTAAAATATTTGAATCTGAATTAAAAAAATTATATATGAGATCTGAAAAATCATATATTAGAGATAATGATTAGTCATAATTGGGTTAAACTTGGTGAACAAATAAAAAATAAAAGTGTTTAGGGTGATATGGTAAAAACATATCACAAGATATTTCTGCCATTGGACAGAATTTTTCGTCCCATGAAAATAAATGGGACAATAAATTGGGAGTAGGCTGGGACAAACTTTTAATTTTGTCCCGTCCATTTCCTGCGCAAAACATAGGCTTGGACAAAAAATCTTTGTCGAGTCCTGTCCAAGCTGTGGAACCAAACGCAGCCTTGGTGTACAAGGATTTGTCTATTATATAAAGACATGTTACCCTAGGTTATGTATGGCTTTATGACTTGGATACTCATCAGTAAAGATTCTCCTTTCTCACCCTGGATAGGCATTAGGTTGAACCACGTAATCTCCCATGTCTATTATTCACCTCTGGACGTAGGCATTATGCTGAACCACGTAATCTCACATGTCTATTATTCACATTCTTGTTCTCTTGATATCCTTGTTTTCCTAACAATTGGTATCAGAGCTTGATTGGAGGACGGCAGATCGCGGTGCAAAGTTTTTCTTTGTGAAGTTCGATGGATCATCAAATTTTGGGTTATGGCAAAGGCGTGTCAAGGATTTGCTGTTACAACAAGGGATGGTCAACGCGTTCTTGGGAAAGAAGCCTGAGAAGATGGAGGAGCAAGACTGGAAAGAGATGGAGGCCAAAGTGATAACTATGATTGACTTGTACTTGATGGATGATGTGATGTATCACGTTATGGATGAAGAATCACCAGATAGGATGTGGAAGAAATTGGAGCATAGGTATATGTCGAAGTCTATGTCGAACAAGTTTTTTCTTAAGCAAAGGTTGTACGGACTTAAGATAATGGAAGGCTCAGATTTGAGCCAACACATCAATGGTTTGAATCAACCAGTGAGTGATTTGATAAGGGTCGATGTGAAATTCGAGGATGACGATAAGACATTGTTGCTGCTGAATTCCTTACCAAGTTCTTACTAGTGCTTGGTTACAACTCTAACTTAGGGCAACAGTCATTGGTGTTGGAAGATATCACTAGTGCTCTGCTAGGATTTTATCAAAGCAAGAAGGCCAATGATGAACGTGGTGAAGGGCTGATTGTGAGGGGTAGCCATGGTCATAGAGAAAGAAAATATGGAAGAGGATCCAAGTTGGGGTCAAGGAGGTTCAAAGAAAATTTCTTCGAGTGCGAAGAAAAGGGACACATGAAGAAGGATTGTCCAAGAAGAACTCGGGAACACGAGAAAAAAAGATTGGCATATATGAATATGGCCTCATACTCAGACGGATCGAATGGTGATAGTCTTACTGCCTTATCAGGTCCTAAGTATTTTGTTGATTTTAGGATTTTGGATAGCACTTGCTCTTTCCATATGACATCCAATAGAGGGTGGTTTGACACTTACAAGTTCGTTGATTCAAGTATGGCGACTATGGGTAATTGTTCTACTTGTAGAATTGCTAGCATAGGTGATATTTGAATTAAGATGTGGGATGGTGTTGAGAGAAAGTTGTGTGGGGTTAAGCATATTCTAAAGTTGGAGAAAATTTTGATCTCATTATGCGCCTTGAATTATAGTGGGTACATCTATAAGGTAGTAGGAGGACTAATTGAGGTGGAAAAGGTTGCTATGGTGCTGATGAGGGGTGAAAGGGATGCTATGAATACCTACAAGTTAGTGGGGGGAACGGTTGTAGGTGGAGTCACATCAATGAATTTTGATGCAGAGAAAAAAAACTCTTGACATATGAGGTTAGATAGTACGAAGGAGCGAAGATTTGACATGAATTATTTGAGTGCAGTGGGGATTGGCAGAGGCAAGGTTAGCAAGGGTCTGCTATAGTTGTCTAAAGAAATGTACACGTCAAAGGTGTTGGGTAGGTTTGGCATTGGTAATGCAAAGCCGTTGGTAATACCCGCCAGCCCCACGCGGCAGCAACTTTCTGTTTTGTCCGGACTCTTATTTCGGACTCATAGGACGACCTAGATAGGTTTCTTGTATAAAGACATGTTGTCCTAGGTTATGTATGGCATTGTGACTCGGATACTCATCAATAAAAGATTTTCTTTCTCCCCGTGGACGTAGGCATTAAGCCGAATCACGTAATCTCCCGTGTCCATTATTCGCGTTGTTATTTTCTTGGTATCCTCGATTTCCTAACAGGAAGAAAGTATTGTATTTGTTAAAGAAAAACATACCCTAAATTTTTCAATAATTATATTTACTAGTGTGAATTTTTATAATTTAAACTTCAGAACATTGCAAGGCAATAGAATATAAGAGTTTCCAACTATTTGCCTCCACACACCGTCCAGATCCAAAACAGTATTTTAATTCTAAACTAATTGATCCGGTCTTGCACCCTAAAGTCTCCTCCATGGCTGCCATTCTGGATTTTTTTTAGCTTCAAGCAATAAAATTAGATCTTGATTGCCGTAGCACCTATTATTATCGAACTAAAATAACCATTCTTAAGAATATCTTAGGATTGAATGAAGAAGAAAGCTTGATGTCTTCGAATAATGAGTGCAAGTGTTCCACATCACTGCCTCAAACAATAAATAATCAAAATCTTCTCCCGCATTCTACCCGAACATAGACTCATCCATTTCGAGGCCATAGCTAGAGAGACCTTCCACCACACCAACACACATAGTTCCATATAAAAGCCAAGTCTTACGGCAGTCAAAGAAAAGATGGTGGCATAATGCACTTCATGGGAAATTTATCTTGCAAAGCGATCCAGAGAAAATACTCCACCTTGATTGAGATTTCATTTGACCAAACACGCCTAATTCTCGAATTGCCACTCCGGATGTATTCGTAGCACTGTTTGGTCAACCAAGAAGATTTTACCAAAACGCTCGAAAATTCGATTATCCAAATTTGAATTTTAGATTTTGATTTCTGTAAGATATGTGATAGTTTATATTTGGATTAGATTATCTGTATAAATCCAGCATGTGACGGATTAACATTGAATGGATCAACATTGGATGGTATGGGGGAACTTGCCTACATAGAATTTGTTTGATTTATTGGTGGTTATTTCAAGTGCTATAAAATCTTGTTTACCCCCATAGAAAGAAAAAATACCACACCAATGAATATATAAAAATTACGATCTGTGATACAATGGAGATATATAAACTTTATTTATAAAAATGTCCAAATGAATATATTTGACGGTTAAATCAATGTATTATAAAAGGTACACATGTTACTTGTTTAGACGAGCATTTGTATGATTCGAAGGAAATTAATTACGCATGATGTGTATGTTGTACTATGTTTAATATTTGATGAATAAATGTTGGGGTATTTAAAAAAAACACATTTAAGAATGAGAGCGGATATTACTTAATCGTACCCATTTAAATTGGAGCTGAGCCCATTTTTAAAATCACATACATGATTCAAATAAAATTACACCAAATTCAAGTTAAACTCTGAAAGATCTCACCAAAAAAAAAGATTTAACTCTGAAAGAGGCCAAGTCCTCTAAGACTGGTCCATTGTTATAAGCTTAATGGGCTGGAAGAAGCCCAAAATGGCCCAAAAGCCAATAATATACTTCTCAACAAATGCATTCTAAAAAAAATACAAATGCATTGGAGAGAAATTGCAAAGTGGTGGCCAACGGAACAATAGTTACTTTTTTGTATTTTGTTTATGTAGAAAAAAATTATCTTTTTAATAAGTACACACACTACAACAATATAGTTTTCATTTATTTGAAATGTATCGTGGCATGCTATACAGGGGTGAAGAATGTTCGGTTTGGTGGTTTTCATCCTAAAAGTGACACTGAACCTTGCACTATTTTCCCACTTATTGACTGTGCTGCGGGTTGACGGTGTGCAACTAAAATGAAATCAGTGTGGTGGTTCCACGGTTTCATAGTGGGTCACCATTTTTATGAAATTTTTTTTGACTTGGGCCCATTAGTTCAAAATGTTGAATTGCAAATTTCGACCATAGTCTACATTAAAATAGACACAATCCATCGAACCAAATAATTCTTCTAAAGACTAAAATAGGCGGCTTGCATCCATCAAGTTTGATAACTGACAAGTTCTTAAAACAACAAAAGTATAACAAAGCAGATTATGATGTACTTCAAGCCTCAAGCTGGCTCCTTCAAAAGGATATTCATCTGATGTACTTCAGGTCTTCAAGCCTCGAACTTTCCCCTTCAAAATGCACACTCTAGTAGCTGAAACATAAAAATGAAGACAAAATCAATTACAACCTACTGCTACTGCATTAAACAGAATGAAGGCAACCTACTACGAGAAATAAAATGAAGTCAACCTCCTGTTGTGATCTGCAATGAGGTCTGCAAGTGTATACAACTAATTTTAAGGATGAGTGAACTGAGCAATCGCGAACAGAACATGCAGCTCATAAATCTCTCTCCTTAATCGAGAACAGAATGAACACAAAGGGTGAGGAACATGCAGCTTATCATCGTAGACCCTGGAGAATGGAAGTGACGAGTGTACGAGGGTGAGGAACGCTGTAAAACTTGCAGACACAGGAGGAGCAAGTGAATGATTTTAGCCTAGGGTTTCTGACCTCACAAGTCACAAGTAATGGAAAATTAACTGGGGTATGGTCCGCATAGAGGAGCACCTTACCTGAGGACGAGAGGACAGAGACGGAGGACGATGGGAAGACTAGAAGATGGAGGATGAGAGGGAGATAGAGATGGAGCCTGGAGGATGA
The DNA here is from genome assembly GCA_963995505.1 of Hypericum androsaemum. Lineage (NCBI taxonomy): Eukaryota > Viridiplantae > Streptophyta > Magnoliopsida > Malpighiales > Hypericaceae > Hypericum > Hypericum androsaemum. The sequence goes on along the minus strand of OZ023185.1, from coordinate 9,802,568 downwards.
GAGGGAGATGGAGGACGAGAGGAGAGTGGGAGACCGAAGACGAGAGGGAGATGGAGGACGAGAGGGAAATGGAGCGTTGAGGATGAGAGGGAGAGTGGGAGATGGAACCTGGAGGACGAGAGGGAGAGTGGGAGATGAGGATGAATTGGATGTGAGAGAGAGACAGAAGAGAATGAGGAGTGGCTAGGTTTACCTTGGGGCAACTTAATGGGTATTTATACCCTTGTAAAATGAGGTCGTTTGATCGGGCTCTCGGGGTAGCGGGTTATGGAAAAAATGATGTCGATTTGTCACTGACCAGTTGGTTTAAACCGACCACTAACCCACAAATCCATTTTTCTGGTCGGTTGGTCGGGTTTTTTTATATTTCACACTCACCCCTAAATTGCTATACATTAATTAGAATATATTTTGATATTCTTTTCCTTTTGATGCGACATGACACTTTTATGGGGAGACATTTGGGTGACCCTTACACCATTAAAGTGCATATTCCATAGGTTGTACAGCCTCTCCCTCAGACTAGGAGCATCAGCGCTCCCGAAGAGAAAACAACAAAATTAAAAAAAGGTAAACTAAATGGCCCGGCCCGCCCTTGGAGTGCACAGGGCTTGTCAGCCGGCCCTGTCAGGAGGCTGGGTTGCTTTTTTTCAATCTAATCTAGTAATACTTTGCACAATGTTATTCGATAAAAATATGAAAATTTATATTTTTTTTGTTCTCTGTAAATTGAGCATAATATTTTCAAATTCGTATAGAGTTTAATTTTTTAATTTTCTATGAAAATTTGTATAATTAATACATGTATGTGGATGAGAGAAATTAATTATTTATTATGTGAACTAGGTTGGACTAGGTTGTTGATGTGGGAAGAAAAATATTTAATTGGGTTGATTTCAGTGTGAATGAGAGAGAAATTAATTATTTATTCTATGACCAATGTTGGGGTGGGTTGTTGGGCATTGGATTGTGTGTGGAAGTGCAATCCTTCCTCGTACCAAATGGGATTTAATATGGCCCTTGATCTTGATGACTAGACGTGCGTCAGAGATCTGACGGTATTAATTCGTAGGGACATTTTTATTTTTTATCCACCCTCCTCTTTTTTTCCCTTCTCTCCCCTCCTTGCCACATTTCTATTTGTGCATTTTACCTCTCTCTTGATCCCTCATTTTCTCTCTCTAATTAAAAATTCATAGTTCCAGATCTGATGCCGACAACATTGCCACGAGTCCACCGTCGACCACCACTCCGACGCCGACGAGTAGCAGACCGAAGTCCGATTGTGAATAACGGGCGACGGGTGGTCGAGAGGTTTCAGTTGGAGAGCCATAAGTTCTTACTCTGAAGTCCGATTGAGGTGATTCAAGTTTTTATGTAAAGGTGAGATGTATATCTACAACTTTGTAATTTATGACTTCTCCAAATTCGAAGCGGAAGGATGTCGAAAATACGTTTGAAGTCAAGAGTCGATCGAGTTACGAGAACAGATTTCGGTTAGGGGACCACAAGTTCTTACTCCGGAGTCCGATTGAAGTGATTCAAATTTCTGTGTGAAGCGGAGACGTCAAAAATATGTGAAGTGATTCAACTTTGTAGGTTATGACTTCTCTAAATTCGGAGTGGAAAGATATCAAAAATATGTTTGAAGTTAAGAGTCGATCGAGTTACAAGTACAGATTTCTGTTGGGGGACCACAAATTCTTACTCCGGAGGCCGATTGAGGTGATTCAAGTTGCTGTGCGAAGGTGAGATGTACATCTACAACTTTTTAGTTTATGACTTCTCCAAATTTGGAGTGGAATAATGTCAAAAATATGTTTGAAGTTAATAGTCGATCGAGTTACAAGCCCAGATTATGTCAAATGGCATGCTCAGGTTATATCAAATGGCATGCCCAGGTTATGTCAAATGACATGTCAGGTTAAATTAAATAGTTAATCAAATGGCAGGTCCGATTACGATAAAAAGGCATGCTTGGTTACGATCAATTGGCATGCCCGAGTGCGATAAAAAAACATGCTTGGTTACGATCAATTAACATGCCAAGTTAATATTTAATAATAAAATATTCAATAAATTGTTAAATAAAAAATTAATTTAAGTTTTTATTCTCTCACATTGGGGTATGCATTAAATGGTTAAGTCTTTTCTCTCACATGGGACAGGACATTTTTATCTTTTCAAGTGAGAGTTCGCCAGAAAAAATAACATATTTCGGTAAAAATAATTTCCAGAAAAATATAATAAAACTAAATACGGGTAAAACAAATATTTCTAGATGCGTCTAAGTTTCATTTTTGTGGGCGCAAGTTTCACGTAATGTGCGTCAGCTTTTTCTCTCACATGGGGACACGCGTCAACTTTTTTAACTATGAGATGTGCGTCTTTTTTTTTTTAAGACTATTTTGTCCCTAATCCAGACCGTACAAGAATAGTGCTCCCCGTTCCAAATCTGTACCTGGGTTGCTGATGCAGGTAATCTCATGAGGGACACCATGGTTGAGAACTGTGGCAGATGGGACGATAGCGGGTGGCATTAGGAGTTGGCTTGGAGAGTCGTTTATTGGCTTGGGAGGAGGAGACGGTTACGGACCTGTCAAATATCATTGCAGATAAGCCTTTTTGGTGTCTGGACAGATCTTATTGTTATACGGTGAAGGGGTTCTATAACTCCATGTCTGAGGGATTCTCATTTATTGCACCTACTGTTATGCGGATCAACTTCTCTTCATTGATTCCGATTAAAGGTGAGTGGTTTCTTATGGATAGCGTTACAAAGACGCATCAAAACTAGGGACAACTTCAAATGAGACAGAAGCTCAAAAGTTTCCTCAAGGCCTGCGGGTGGTAACCCAAATGAGACAGAAAATGAGCATCCAGAGTCAAGAGTACCAAGACCAGACCTTCCTAGACCGAGACCGGATTTCTGGTAATCAAATCAGGGCCCTAACCAACAACAGCAATGCACCACATGCTTCTATCATGCACATATGCCACCACGTCATCTTAAAACATGTAAAACATCAGCTTTCATGACGACAAACATAACAGAAAGCAAGATTTGACATCCCTCCCTACTTAGACTTACTGAAGTTCGTTTGATATAAATTGGAGAAACATTTCTTGAGATGCCAATAACAAACTATCGCAGGTCAGAACGATGACAAATAATCTGTTTTAAGCACAAAAACACAAGTCACTCTTCACATAAATGGCACACCGAGCTTGATCAATATCAAAGGAGGAGGCCTAAGCCTGCTTATTATGGGACCATTTCATATCTTGCATGGCACGCACATGTATCTTTGGAGATGGTATATCTTTAGGAAAACCAACGGCACTTCAAAATTAATAATCGATCAACCAGACAACTAGAGAAGATAAATAAAAGCAACCATTTATCAACACATAACAATTATACGCCATGATGAAGCTGCAGACCAAAGAAACAAGCATAATAGTAATGTCATTGATAATGAAAGCAACCAATTGGTCGATACAGAAAAACATGACTCATCTCCACTAAAACTGAGCCTAGACTTGAATTGAACTGAGAAATTCACTTTTCTAAGTTCCCGTCTCACTAATCACTAGGTAATGCTGATGAACCAGATGGGTCTAAGAAAGCGAAAAAGTAAAAAAATAAAGATGAGGAGCACAGAAGACTACTTTTTACGCTTGAGGGGGCCGGTCTTGTAGCCAGATTTAGTAGGCTTGCCCCACGGGGTCTGAGACACCCTGCCAAAAGCGCCGCTACTCTTGCTGCGACCCTCACCACCGCCATGAGGATGGTCGACAGGGTTCATGGCAACACCCCTAACAACAGGCCTGCGCCCAAGCCAGCGGGAGTTTCCGGCCTTGACAAGTTTCTTGGTGGCATGGCTGGCATTGGAGACGACGCCAATGGTGGCACGGCAGCGGGAATCCACGAGCTTCTCGTTCCCGGAAGGAAGCTTTAGCAAGCAGAACGGCGACGACGGGTCCTTGAGGATCTTGGCGCAGGTACCAGCAGCTCTCACAAACTTGGCGCCCTGGCCGGGACGGAGCTCGACGTGGTGGACAATGGTGCCGATCCGCATGGAGCTGAGGGGCATGGTACACCCCGTCTGCCTGGTGATGTCCACTTGGAGCTGCTGCCTCTTCATCTCCTCCAGCACCCACGCGTCATCTCCTAACCTCGCGCCCAATTCTTTTCTAGGGTTTAGAATTCGACATCAAACTTGGAGACAAATTGGATGAGGAGGAGGAGGAAGAGGAAGAAGATACCTGTTTTTCCGGTGGAGAAAGAACGGACTATCATCGAGTTCAAGAGGGACGCCCGACTCCTCCATGTCCTCATCATCATCGCTTCTCGCCGGCGCCGGTGGTGACGTCTTCTTCTTCTCCTCCTCCTCCCTCTCGGTCTCACCTTTATTAATCCCTTTTTTTCAAGTTCGATGTTCGGATTTCTACCGTGAAACCCTCATAAGGTTAATCAACAGTTACCGTTTGAAATGTTTTTACCACAGTTAATTGTAATCGTCACCGTGAGTTCCGGTCAGAATAATCCAGGGTTTTTACGTAATTGTCGGTTCAAATTGGGAGTTTAATTGAAAAAATTAAAAAAAAATAAAATGCAGAAAATATGTATTGTGTCCTTATTTATTTTATACTTAGAAAATGTATAATATAATTTTATTGCATTATAGAGTACGAATTTCTACTCTTAAAAAATATTACTTCAAGCTTACTAAAATTATAAAAAATAGGGAAAAGTCCACTTTAGTACCCTGTGGTATCGCCCAAAATCACTTTAGTACCCTGTGGTAAAAAACCGACCAATCGAGTCATACTTATTCCAATTAACATCAAAAAGGTCCTCGGGCAGCTGCCCGGAGCCGCCCGAACGCTGCCCGGACTACGTGGCCAGCCACGTCACCAAAACTTGATGACGTGGCGCCACGTGGACAACCATCTTCTTCCCTCTCCTCCTCTCCTCCTCCGTCCCTCCTCCTCCGCCTCCTCCTCCACTTCGTCCTCCTCCTCCTCGTCCTCCTCCTCCTCCTCCACTTCGTCCTCCTCCCTCCTCCCCGCCTCCTCCTCCTCCTCCGCCTCGTCCTCCTCCTCCTCCTCCTCCACTTCGTCCTCCTCCTCCTCCTCCTCCTCCGCCTCCTCCTCCACTTCATCCTCCTCCTCCTCCACTTCGTCCTCCTCCTCCTCCTCTCTCCTCCTCCTCCTCCTCCTCGTCCTCCTCCTCCTCCTCCTCGTCCTCCTCCTCCACTTCGTCCTCCTCCGCCTCCTCCTCCTCCACTTCGTCCTCCTCCTCCTCCTCCTCCTCTTCTCCTCCTCCTCCTCCTCCTCCTCCTCAACGTGGCACCACGTCATCAAGTTTTGGTGACGTGGCTGGCCACGTAGTCCGGGCAGCGTTCGGGCGGGTCCGGGCAGCTGCCCGAGGACCTTTTTGATGTTAATTGGAATAAGTATGACTCGATTGGTCAGTTTTTTACCATAGGGTACTAAAGTGATTTTGGGCGATACCACAGGGTACTAAAGTGGACTTTTCCCTAAAAAATATATATTAATCTAATCAATAACTGAACTGGCAATTTAACCGTATCTGACAATTTTAAATCGTAAATGTAGTTGTCGGTCCCTAGTTAGCTGCGGTTTACGATTTTTTAACACCATAACTGACAATTTTGATTATTGTTTCTCATGTTTCATTGCCACTACAATTGTTTTCAAGGAATAACTGAATTACTACTCTCGATAGAACAACTAAATCGGCCACTGGAAAAATGGTTGGACTTGCTCCAACTGCGGAATTTTTCCTCCCTGAACTTTCAGTTGGAGCTGACCAAGCCCCACGGCTGAGCTTTCGAAGAAACAGCGTCCAAATTTGGCTAAATTGAGCCTAGAACAGCATGTGGAGGTGATGCCTAGGCCTGCCTTTTTGTTGGTGGTTGGGAAACGCACAAACCAGGATGGCCAGATCATTTCACGCCCAAGCTTCCTGCCTTAAAGTTAAAGTCTCTGGACACATCAGCGGTTGAGGTGGTGTCGGCGGCTGCCACGGATGGTCCTTGCGATGCCCACTCGTAATGGGGGCCGAGAATGGATCAGCAGCACGGAAGGTGATGGTGGTGGCGGACCAGAACCGGGAGTCCGTAGGTGCACTTCAATATGCGCTCTCCCATGTGGTCGTTGAGGAGGATGAGTTAATCCTAATGCATGTTGATAATCCAAGTTCCTGGAAGAACACCTTCTCGTTTCTTAAAAGGCCCAGCATTACCTCTAGCACCCCGTCCGCAGAGGGCTTCGGGGCAGGGGAGGTTGATTTTCTTGAGGCAATGAGGCAGCTCTGCAAGGTTACTCAGCCAAAAGTAAGTCTCCGCGTCGAAGGGGTGCCAATGGAAGCTAACAAGAAGGCGAATGCCATCCTCACTCAAAGCAAGTTGCTAGGAGTTGATCTTCTCATCATCGGGCAGCGGCGGAGTCTCTCTCCAGTGCATTGCTAGGGTGAGTTTTCAAAACCATCTGCAATATAGGCGCGACCGGAGACTGTTACATCCAAATCCTCTTTGAACATGTAACCAAACAATTTACAACTCAGGAATCCCCAAAACCATTCATTCATCAAGTTTCTAACAACTTGAATCCTCAGTTGTGGGTCTTCTGGTCCATCAGAATCAATTTACAGCCAAACAGTGACGGTCATTAACCAGCATTAACAAAATGACGAATAACTTTCCCTAATGCTGTTTCTTGTCTTCTCCTTACTGCAGCTATAAACAATCAGGAGGTTCATCAGCGAAGGCCTTAGACACAGCCGACTATCTCATCGAGAACAGCAACCGTCCCTGTGTTGGAGTGCTGAGAAAGGGGCAGAATGCAGGATATCTTTCGAACACAATGAGACACAAAAACTTCTGGCTCCTAGCTTAGGTTCAATCAACAGTACCGAGCTTCATCTCATCATCGTCATCTTTAAGCTAGTAAACCATACAAAATATCTTTGATATCAATCATTTTACTGTATGTACTGCTGCATATTATAAAATCCAACGTATCTTACGTCTTAGCTTCCAGAGGATAGGACTTGTAAATATCAGGTAAGAAAGTAAAGAAAATTGTACCAGCTTCCATATAGTTATTTAATTCTACTCTCGGCTAACAGCATTTCCCTGTCTAACAAGTTTCTGTTGATGCACACGGAAATGAAGACCCTTTTTCAAGCATTGTAGAGAAATAATTTTCCTACTGGTACTTCATATTAATTGATTCACTGATTTAAGCTAGCCCACGGAACGCATACAACACAAGTAAGATGTAAATGATCTAAACAAGAGAAGACCTTGGCCAACACATGCGATCTTTAGAGTTCATCGTGCATGACTTGTTCTAATGGAACCTCTACTTTGGGAACTGCATTTTCTGAAATTTGTGGTACATTTAGTCCATCTTCATTTAGTTTCAGTCCATGGGGAAACTCTCCTTTTCCTGCCATACCAGCCTTCAAAGCAGCAGTAATCTTCCTCTGCAACTTTAGCACCCCAATCCGCTTTGAAACAACAAAAAGAACCGCGCAAGAGAAGCACAAAAATCCTATCACAAGAAGCAATCTGCATACAATTACAAAAACTAATGGTCAGATCTTTACTGAGGATGTACTTAAAGCAGAGAAGATACGCAGATTTTTATCCTTTCTTCTAGACCTGTAAATGACGTCCTGGCGTTCCATTGTGGAGAGCAGATTCCGAGTTCGCATAAGCAACGAGCGATGGCCCTTATATTCACTCTCAGCTTTCTTAAGCACACCAGTCGATTCCTCTACAAATCAAACATAAGCTCATTACCAAATATTAAGATGCAATAACCTCGTATAAGTCATGCTGCATGCCAACCCAACCAGTAGACCGAGAAACAGAGGAAGATGCATACAGTTTCCTGAAGAGAGAACTTTCTTCTCAAGACATGGTAATCAATTGAAGAAGATGACAAAGTGAGGTCAATATCAGCCAGTGACAAAGCTGTTAACTTTTTTTGCAAAGTAGCCTAAACAATTTTTTTGGTGAAGTGGCCTAGACAACTTTAGTTACTTTAGTATGCTGGTATTCAGCTCTAAGAAGCGTACATTCACCAATGGTGAAGCCAAAACAAAAAGTAGTCCAAGTGACAGAAGACGGAAGACAATGTACCCCGTGAAGAATTTTATGACATGCAAAGAGAAGAGGTACAATATCCTACCAAAAGTCATGAGCGTGTTGGTGCTTCTTTCCACCTCCTGTAAACAAACGCCAGAGGCCAGTTAAGACTGACTAATGAATAAACAAAAAATGTGAGGACATGAGATTCAATGACATACTTGAACCATTAGCTGCCGAGATCGCCTTAGACTCTCCGTGATGTTCTCTGCAGCAGACATCATGCCAGCCTTTGTCCTGAAAGAGAGAAGAATAACAGAAGTGTCAAGAAACTAAAAACAACCAGAGCAAAAGGAATGCCATTCTCTTTGGAACTGCACCAACACGCTCAATCGAATTCCAAAATCAACCCAACAAGCCTGGCCGCCACAAGAAACATTAGAAAGCAAAAAAAAAACACGAACAAAGGAACAATTCAATGCACTCACTGCAAATTGCGTCTCCGAATCGTCGACTCCTCTCCTCCGCCCAAAAGAAGTTCTCTCTACAAACCGAAACCAACAACAGCGTTCTCTATTATACCAAACGCATTCATTCAAAAAATTAATGAAACAAGAATAGTAGTGAACCTGTTCCTTGGCAGCCTTCCTCATATTATCCTTAGCCTTCAGATTAGCATTCCTCAAACCCAATCTCAACCTACACAAAATGAACCCCAAAAAAATTCCGAACAAAGAAAAAAATAAACAAAAATGAACAAAAAAAAGGAAAAAAAAGAGAGAGAGAGAAACGAATTGAAAATGCGATTACTGAGATGCTAGGGTTTTCCAGGAATCGAGGAGGGCGCGAGCGGAGGCGACTTGGTGATCGGAGGGAAGCTGAGGGGCGAGGAGGTCCAGCTCGGAGATGAGCGAGTCGAGCTGAGCCAAACCGTCCTGAGCCAAGCCGTTTAACCTCGGCAGAGACGACGACGGCGTCGAGGAGGAGCTCGATAAGCCGAATTCCGAAATCGCCATCACGTGGCCCTGCGTTTTATTAAATGATTCCTCCCACTCGCGCTTCGCCTTCTCCACCGCTTCCTCTACCTCGTCCATTTTCCCCACCCTCGAATGCGTAACGCTTAGAACGGCGTCGCGTCGCCTCGAATTTTCTCCCCGATGGCCGCCGATTTGACGGTTTCCTCGCGACTTCTGATCCGTTTTCTCTATTGATCTTTTTTGGAACTGTTGTTTAGGCGAAATGATGTTTTTAAAACGGTGTCGAGTTGGGGGGGACGGGTGAGTGAGACAGGGAGTTCTAGAGGACTTGCATGAAAATGTCAGCCGAATTGATGACCGAGACGGAAATTGTTCGTAGTGCATAACTTCTTATATATTTTTTAAAAAGTATGGTTTAAAATTGGCAATCTAGTCCCTGAGATTTACCAACTATTTTTCGTGTAGGTCTAAGGCAGCTGTCCATCCAAATGTGCTCGAGACGACGCTATTTTTGATCCGACGTGGCAGACACGTGGCGAAAAAGTGGCTTTAGTTAAAGCTGACGTGTACTACTGTAAATTACCAATACACATGGCGTCGTTTCGAGCGCATTTGGACGGGCAACTGCCCTGGACCTGCCCGAAAAATAGTTGGTAAACCTCAAGGACTAAATTACCAATTTTAAACTATAGGGTTTAAAAGCAAAAAATATAAAATTATAGGGTACTAAAATGTACTTTTCCCTATTTTTAATATTTGTCCCCACTAATTTTAAAATTTGTTTAGTAAATTACACTTTTTAAATATTTAATATATATTCTATAAAATTTATCTTATATCCGTCAATAATTTCTAGGAAAAAGTACACTTTACCTACCTGTAGTTTGCCCGATTTCACTTTCAGGACGTGTGGTTTCAATTTGGTAAATCAGTCCCTGTGCTTTAAAATAATTGCCAGTATACGGTCCACCCCGGATGACAGGGATAAAAAAATCCACATGGCATGCCACGTAGGCTAAAATGACATCGTTTTGGTGTCCACACGACGTGGTGGTTTGGTAAATCGTGTATGACGTGTTGTGAGATAAATTAACAAAATAATCCCAAAGTTTTTTATAAAATTCTAAAATACCCTCATTCTCTCCTCCTCCTCCTCCTCCTCCTTCCTCTCCTCCTCCTCCTCTCTATCTCTCTCTCTCTCGCCGTTGGCGGTGGCCCCGCCGAAACTAAGATGCTCCATGGAGGAGTCTGTTCTTAGGGCCGTGGGACATGAGCTGGAGCTCTTACTTGTCGTAAATTTGCAACTCGGAGTCGCGATGGAGGCGGAGCTCGAGCAAAGGGCCATAACCGATGCCGTTTTCACCTGCTTCGAGCCCGCCGTTGACGGAGCGCTTGCACTTCTTCTTGGCCAGTTTACCGGACTGAGACGGAGAGGCGCTGGTTGTGCTCGGTATCTTTAGGGTTCCAATGACGGACTTGGCGATCCGGCCTTATGTCTGAGCTCCCGAGTAAGCTGGAAGATCCAGGCGGCGCAGGTGGCCGGCATCTGAATCCTCCGACCCCTTCCCTCGACCTTCGTGTGGCGGTCCTTGGTTGTGTTCTTGAAATAGTTAGTTTGATCTTGGCTAGTTTTTTTTTGTTGTTCTTGATTTTTTTTTTATTTTTTGTTTAGGGGTAATGAAAAAAAGCTACTAACGTGCACCAGAGACCCGAGGAGGAGGTTTAACCAAACACGGGGGACGACAAAATCAGTTTTTAAAATGCAGGGACCCGAGAGAAAGGATGACCAAACACCAGGGACTATGGAGTAATTTGCCCTAAAATAAATGAACAAAGAAAACCGAGTATTTAGTTCAAATGAATCACAGGCAAATTGAAATGCCCGCAGCTCTTTAAATAGTAGAATAAAATGGAGTGGAAGTGGTTCTTTGAGTTGAGAAGTCCTCATCTGGATAGCAGTTTTCTGAAATCTATAAATCTTTTCTATATAATAAATTTGGCAATGATTAATGGCAATAGCCATATTCAATAAACGATAGCACAAAAAGCTTCGCTATAATCGTATCAGCCGTGGCGAAAATACTAGCAGGTGTGATACACTGTTAATGATATATTTCAAAAGACTTGAATAATTTAATTTAACTAAGTTTGCGATACATATCTTGAAGTTCTTTCAAACTTAAGCACACTTGATCCAGGACATTTTAAGATGGCTAATTTTTTTGAAATTTCTGAGATGCGTGTGAGTGGAAAAAAATAACAGAACGTTACATGAGGAAAGATGGAGGCTGCAATAAATTTTTTAGAAGCTAAATTCAGAGTTGGCAGAATTCTGCAAAAACATACCAACCCACAACAACATTTGGCCTCCCCTACCTATTTCCCCTTCAATGGCCGATGTACATTTGCTTCATGTCTCTCGTCCAACACCTTGTACAAAATTAGGCATCAAGGTTGGTGTCCAACTAATGAACAATTGCACTTTGCTGCACGACCTTCGTCGCACCAAAATTTCTGTGTTTTCCATCGGTGACATTGCTCAATTTGAAGCCCTTGGTTGGTAGCTGGTTGATCAGGAACGTCTCGAGTAGGCAGGCAACGCTCTTTCCTGGAACTTTGAAATATAGAAACGAGGCGTTCTGCAATCCATCCTTGGAGCGATGTGCCCGGATCCGGCCGTCGAGATCATCAGTCTGTGAGATAGCAATGCACAAACATTTTGAGATAGAAAAAATATATATTATTGAGCTTTCAGCTGATAAAAAACAAAGCTACAAAAGGAGCAAGCTTATCAGAAATTACCACTCCAACGTATAGTTTCTTGTCCTCTCTCATCATTACGTAGACACATGAAGCGCCTACTGTCGACGGAGGTGGCTGTTCCCTGGCCCCAATAGCAAGACAGTGAACTACCACCAGCTCTGCGATGCTTTCTTGCTTGTAAAGCTCTATGAGCTTTCTCTGGCACAATGAGCTGATCACATCCTCAACGCTCTTCTGCATTTCTTCCACCGCACTTCTAGAATCAATGCCACGGGAAGAAGTTCCCACCATGGCTTCTCCATCTGAAACATAGGTTTCATCGAAGTTGTACGTATTTCCGTCACTATTTTTCTCCATGGAACCTGCTTTCGCGTAGGATGAAACATACAACTCTTGAGCACGTTGGATTAGCTTTTCAGGCACTCCTTCCCTCCTGGCTGTTTCAAAAGCAAGACTCTCTCTACAGATCCCATCTAACAATTTCCAAGTTGGTTTTGTCTGGCCGTTTACTTGTTCACTTCCCATAGCTTTATATACTGTTTTCTTTGTATTTAGTGGGAGCTCGAATATGCCATGCAAGTGCGTGGATACAATACCAAGACACCCAATGTTGTCCAGGGTCTCAATGATGCTTCCAGCAATACAAGTACCCTTTGCTGTTTCTGTGCCTCGGCATATCTCATCAATGAGCACAAGGCTTCTTGATGAGGCTCCAGCTATAACAGAGCGGAGTTCTGACATCTCTACCTGAGAGAAGAAAACAGATGTGAAACTAACAAGAGTGAGCCGGGAATCTAAGAAAAACTATAGCTTTTACCGACTTGTTTACCATTCTCCTTAGCATAATAGAAATTATGGCTCCTTTCTAGCCTGCTATGTATAAGATGGAGAGCAGTGAACAATGGGCTAATCTTTTATCCCAACTGCCTATAAATCAAAATGAAGATTAAATACCCTTTCAGATAAATCATGTGCAACCACATTTTCATCGTGGAATGACTTAAGTAAGAAAGAAAACCGCTTGATCCGTAGTCTAACTTCTCTAGTTCTCAGATATTTGATGACAAAGTAGATAAGTCAACTCAACCTGGAATGAGCTTTTTCCATCCGCAGGACTGTCGTAAGACTTCATGTGCAGCATAATGGAATCAAACTGAGGAATCACAGCTGATTCTGCAGGAACCATGAATCCACATATTCCAAGTAATGCAGATGCACAAATTGACCGAAGCAAACTAGATTTACCACCCCCGTTTGGTCCAGTCAAAAGAAACAAGGACTGCATATCGATTGTGTTGGGTACAGCAATGCCTTCCGCTGCTTCAAACCAGTATGGAAATAGACCATTAATTTTCATATCATTTACTACATCTGATGACTGCATGTCCTGAAGATTGTTAGAACAGAAACAAGTTGATTAAAACGCAGTATGTCCCATTATCTTAATAAATAATCAGAAAAAATTGATTCAGAGCTAAAAGGTATGATGATCTGAGTTTGTTTCATCTTCTCTTTGACCAGTTTTTGCTAAATGGGATAATGAAAACCTTCTAGTCGGTTGTTAATATCATGTTGATTATAACTCCAACTAGATCAAGTTTTATCTCCACAGCCAGTCCTAATGGATGAAGCTGAGGGTTGACTGACAAGTATACAATGATTATTTCAAGACTGCAAGAAATCCTGTTACGGAGTTTATCAATAGAAAGCAACAACACCCTAAACAGAACTGTAAGCATGTGAGGCTCTTGTAGAGTTGCAATCACGCATTTACTTGATTTAGTTGAAATTAGATTTTTGTATCCTTGTTAAGAACATAGAAGCTGCAAGTCAACTGTACCCCTTTTCCATTGAATGACCAATGCCGATCATCTCCACAAAAGCTATTCAGCATGATTACATCAGAAGACAGAAGATGTTCTGAATAAAATAATTGCAGTATGAAGTGCCAATAAAATGGCAAGAAAGGCGATGTCCAGAAGAAAACTGTAGGTACCTTCAACTGATTGAGCCCAACAAGAGAGGGAAATACCCATTTTCTTCGTCTTCCTTCACTGGAAAAATAGGCCAGAACTCAGATGGCATGTACAAGATCGTAACCGCGTGTATGAGACATGCCACAAAAATTTTAAACAAGTTGTTCAGACAAGCAACCAATTCATGCAATAGTAAGGGATCAAATTAACTCGACATTTACAGGTTTATGAGTTTTGGTCATCTGCACACCACTGAAGTTCTAAAAATTGCAACTGACTCAAATTCATCCAGAAGTTTTCTTGTTAATTTTAGTCTAATAAGGATTGGAAACCTGCACATCTTAAATGGTCAGTATAACAAATAAAAAGACAAATTTGGGGTACTACTTCCTTGACATTGAGAAACTTGCTAAGAATCCCATCTGAATCAGACGCTTCTGTAGTGCCTCGTCAACATTTCAGACTAGTATGTCAAACAAGAACTACGGCGCGACAATATCATCCATTGCATGGCATTATGAAATAAGAAAAAAAACACACAATTCAGACACATGTGACTAGCCTATTTGTTAACCTAAGATAAGAAATGCATCACCAACCTCACATGAGCGAACAGTGCCTTTGCAACAACAAGCAACATTGATGAAAATACTAGGACGTTAACTTTTGGCTGTAGGTCTGCAGAAAGTCCCCTCAATAACTCTAGTACTCTTGATCTTGCCTTTGCATTAGCGTCAAGATACCTAGACCATAGGTACGCAATACAAAATAATGAATTAGAATAAAGAAAAAATGATTAAGTGCAAGAAAGAAAGAAAGTAATTCTGTATGAGTGAAAGAAAAGCCACCTCGTTAAAGCTTCCTCCACCTTGGTCGTAGTAAACCACTCCTCCCCAACTTTTCTACCTCTCGAATCTAGTGAAGGTCTTAGCTGTTTAATCTGTTCTTCCCCAGGAGTACCACCCCAGACTGCTGGCGCAAATCGCTTACCCTTAAACCAAACAGCTTCATGCTCTCGAGCATATAATATTTCTCCTTTTGGACCACCAAGAGGTGCTGTGGTGGCTCTTATCCTTGAAATGATAGGAATAAAATCTTCAGTGACCTGCAAAAAATAGAAGCCTTGCACATGAAGGACAACATTTCTGATACCTAAACAAAAACTATCAAGCATGAGAAGAGTAAATCTGCTAGAAAGTTTGAAAATATTAAACCTCCGATGAGATACGCTTCAAGAATTCAAACAGATAGAATAGGCCGACCTTCCCATGATTAAGGATTTTTTTTGGAGGTACATCGAAAAACATGATCAAGAAAGTTATTCAAGAAATTTTCCAAAAAAAAAAGAGCACAAGACAGTCAGCATTTAGAAGAAAAAATACAGTTCCGATAGTCAGTTTCTAGCTAGAAACAGTAATCTGTCATCTCCACGACAAGAAGTCTAAGCCACAACAACAGATGGAAAGATAAACAACTAACAAGAAAAAAATATATTAGAAATTGCCAATGGAATGTCAAAACTCTGACTCGTTTAAACAGCAAAAAAGGAATCGTAATCTACCTGTACATCAAGGCTGCTAAACATCACGAAGGCTTTTGCAGCAACATTTTTTACCAGTTTTCATGCTTGTACCTTACATTTCCGGTAACTCTTTCTCGACAATACAATCAGCACATACTCTTAGTCAACTTGATGGTTTCCACGTGACACATAAAGCATACCACTTTACTTAACCTACTCTAGATATCCCACACCATTTTGTTCCCACAATGTCCAAATCTTTGTCTAACAACGAAAATCTTAACTCATAAGAGTAAACTGACGTTTGGAACATTATTAGGCGGAGCATCTCCAATGATAGCATCTAATGCCAACAAGATTAAGTAAACATCCGAAAGAAGTCACGGGGAAGTTACAAAGAACATCAGCAATGTGCTCTACCTCTGTTTATATTTCCTATGTTTCAGCGATGGGCTCAAAGAACTACATAGAAATTGTAGTTACTATACAAGGTCAGTGAATAGCAGAACAAATGAAACTGACATAACATGATAAATAAATTCACGATGACGGAAAAGGCCCAAGTCTAGAAATCTTACTGCCACCGATAATGCCTGTGCCGCCTGCTCCACCTCTGCATATTCTTCCTCTATGTGAACTCTCTTCACACGACTCTTCCATGATGATTCTAAATCTTCAAAAAATTGTCGAGGAATGACAGAGGATAAGCTAACTGTTTGGTCACTTTCACCATCCAGAGATATCATCTCGCAAATCCTACTTGACGCCCATTCACATTCATTAATCTACCAAAACCACAAGTCACAAAGATTACATCCCACACTAATCAGTTGGAACTGAAATATATGAAAAACCCAAGACAGGCAAGATGTGGGAAAGGCCGTATTTCAGAATCATGTGGTATCATGGTACCAGAGCCAACTCTAGCGAGACCCATGGCCAGTTGTGCTCGTACGACCCCCAACCCGATGGGCTTCGTTTGAGGGGGCGTGTTGGAGAGAATTCCACATTGAAAGTGGCAAGCGGATTGGGCTAATTTTTAAGTGTGGAAGATCCACATACTCATTGCCTTAAGGTTTTGGGTTGGATATGGAGTTCTAACATCATGCTGTATTATCACCATATCTTCACTGGTTTTTTTTTTTTGTTCTTTTGTGAAATATCTTCAATTTCGTTCGGTGGGACATATGAGTTAGAAAAACAGCTTTGGAGGAACACAAAACCAACTTTAAGAATCACTATGATGGCAGAAAATTCATCAAGATTTAAGGAAAATATGCATTTCAGAAGTAGATGAACACAATATCAAATCTTCAACTAGAGAAAGAACAGTTTTCACCGGAGGGTGCAAATAAAACTGTTTAGGACGACACATGGTGAGTTATGAGTAGTAGGGATAACCAGACAGTTTAACAAGCTTGCTGGACACTAAATTCCTAATAGTAAGGAAGTACAGGGAATATGATATTAATCTTCGTGCACATTGCAAAATCGGCACATACCAAATTCTCAAAGTCAATCTTCAACCCAGTTGCCACCCATGTAGGATCCATCAATGACTTCAAGATCTCATTCAGCTCAGCACTCCTATACATGTGAAGTACTTCATCCAGCACGTTCTTTATTCTACAGAATTCTAAATGATTGGCTTCCCGCAGTTCAAGTAACTTGACAATCTGAAAAAAAAAAAATCAACGCCACTAGGATGACACTTAGTTTGACACTGTCAAAGCGTATGCTTGAGCAGATTCAAAGAAGCAAAGAAATACTGGAATATAAATGTTGGGTCTGGACCGCAGAACCTGTGGAGCAGACAAACCAGAATAAAAGATTTCTACCTAAGTTTCCAATAATGTAAAAGCACTACAAACATATAATACAGGTGCAAGCAATTACAAAAGCAGTGAAGAAATACTATGTAGTAACATATAACAAATGCAAAGGCTTAGTAGCAACAAACTCAGGTTGCCAACTCAAAAATTTGCTGCCTTCAAAAGAGGTAAACTTGCCACGTAGAATAGGGGAACAAGGCCCCCGCAAGGAATAACATGTAGAATAATCACAGGTCGAGCATTCCAAAGGTGAAATAAATCATTCTGATAAAACTGAATCTGATTCCTAGAGGAGAAGAATCAAATTTGTGACCTTCAAGAAGCATGACGCATTCCTTGCATGTGAAAGATCAATTGGTTCTCAATTTTAGTTCGTACAGCAATTAAGAATCAAACACTCTCCTATTCCTTGCTCTTCAAATAGCCCAAAATATGGACAAAGTTATGACTGCGTCTACTCTACACATCTCCGCTTGCGGTCATAACAAAAGCCATCTCATGCCCACAACTCCTCTCTTGCTTCTTTACCCAATACCCATCACCTACTCAGACAGCAATATCTCATATTGTGTCACCCACGGATTCGTTGGCCATTTACAAAAGAGCATTAGATGTGCTATCAATCATAGTTCCTCCTTACACATAGGACATATATTAACAGCAACTCCTATGAAGATTGTCAAAAGTAAGAATCCAACTTCAAGCTGTTTCCCAATTAAAGAAAGCCAGCCTTGGAGGAACTCCACTCTTCCTAATCAAATCTCTTTCAGTTTGGAAGACATTTGGATTTTTTATGTTAGTAACATTTACTTTCTCATCTTTGTTACTAGTACAACAATCTTTATGCCTCAAGAAAGTTGCCTTCATCAAGAACTGAACTTTGACATGTAATTAGAAATCTCAAGAGTAAGGACTGGAAAATCTTTCAAGGAAAACAAGCAAGATGTTGAAACAAGCCATGAGTATACAACAAAGCATCAAACTTCACAGGGCTATCTAACTACCTTCGCAGAAGAAACGCAAGTGAAGCCGGGAATTGAGCAGGTCACTTGACTCATGAGCCTGCAAGTCGCTGACAAGAAACTAAAACATTAATAAACATTTCTAGCACATAAATATAACTGCGATAAAATAATGACTGGCAGATCTATGAAAGGTAACCAAAAGAAGACTTGACAGGAGAAATCTCCTGCTTCCTGGTGCTACCCACATCAGTTAATAGCAACATTCGACACCAAAACTAATAATCTGGACCTAGGACAAAGAAACTTCCCTTGTTTTCCTTGCGATGGATTATATGTCAAAACTCAAAAGTATGCTCGGCTTGCATTCCAATAACGAGGTATCATTAGTTATGGGATAAAAGAAAAAGAGTACCTTGTATTGTGGATGCCACTTCATAAGCAGGAGGATTCAGAAGTAAATCTCTGATGTATCTGCACTTATGAGAACAAGATGTATTCTTTTCGTCAGTACAAGATCAGAATGTATCCATCTTCATACAGCAAGCATTAAAGCGATATAGCTTTTCACATTGGTTCACTGGTTGACCACCAGCCAACAGCACAAATTCAATATTGTTTTATGGCAGTCCGTAACACTTCATCGAAATACTCAAATATATGTTCAAATCACGGTCTTCACGATTAAACAGACAGATGTGTATAGAAGCATGTACTATCATCCATCAATTTGGCATGTTACAATCTACGTAGGAGCCTACAAAGCTTAACAATTTGCAGCTTAACAATTTGCAGCAAGACAACAGGATTGCATCATATGCTCTTATAAAATCACCATTAAGATAGACGTCTAATTCAATAAAAAGGCAAAAGAACGAGATATTTATCACTCACGCTACAGGTAGACCAGTACAATTTGAAGGAAGTAAAACTTTCAGCAAGCACGGTATGCCCTCAGTGGGTATGGCACCTAGCATTGTAGAAAACACACCATTAGCCACAAGTGGCAACCTCTTATATACTAGTAGAACATGCACCAGTGTAATGGAAAAGAGTAACCTATTTGTGTTGCAGTCCCTAGGTGCAATGGATGGGGCCTGTTTTCTGAAGGGACGGTAACATTTCTAAACTCCACTTCATCGTCCAAACCATATAGCTCCTTTACCTGCGCACAAGAAACAAAGCTCAAGTTCGGGTCACCATATAGCATAATACTTGAATATCCTCCCTTTGGAATGCAACTAAAATAGGTGAAAGAAACCTGAAGTAAAAGTTCTGTGACAGAATGGCCGTCAAACCATTCAAAATGCCTCCCACTGCACTCTCCCCATAATAGGCCACCCTCGCCAAATTCTCCCCAGCGACATGTCCCTGCAGGAGATAGCCTATTGTGAATAGCAATCCTTTGTGTGTGATTAATACAAGGATACAAAGTACCTAACAAGCAATAAGTTAATGTCTCCAACATGTTACCAATGTATTTTACTTTTTCCAAGTGTTTTTCTCCTGAGAAAAATCAAACATTCCACCCTTAAGCTATATACCATTCTGAGATGATGCAACAACCATTCTAAGATGAGGCAACAGATCAAATAGAGTACAAGTAGAACATGTCCATGCAAAGCATGGAAATTCAGTGAAAGAATTGAATAAAAAGGATCTTCTGAAGCTAGGGCGAGGGAATTTCTTCCAAATGCAACACTAGATAAAATATGCCACCTAATTCCATATGGATAAATATATTTTCCATAGATGATTAGATTCTACACTCCCGCCTAAGTTCTCTCTTTCCATATAGCCAGACAAACCCATAACTTCATCGTTGTGGCATGCATGTGATGCAAAATTGTAAGAGCTGCCCTTTTGTAATTCTAGTTGCTGCCAGTGTGACTGACTGGCTTCACAATACCAATTTTCAAGAATATGTCGTACAATGACATTTTTTTCTCACTTCCTTGTGCAGAATATTAATATATAGATCTTTCCCACCGCTAAGAAATCTCTAACAATTTTGTTGACTTTTTCAACATCTGCAGTGAAGGGAAATTTCATAGGCGAAAATAAGAAGTCGCAAGCTCTTCAATGAAAGAAAAAAAATTGTTGAAAAGGAGAGGTTAGATGGAATGATTAAGCACAGAGGGCAGACAAACCTGAAGAGTTGTTTCTTAAAGATGTATGGAGAAATAAATGATGGAACCGGCAAGTGCGAAGCTTTGTTACCAAGGCCTCTTCAGTCAAACCGTCCTCTGATGAATAAATTTTCATGGTCTCTAAAGCTGTAGTTAAGCAATATCCCCTTGCTGAACGAGATATACCTACAAGCAAACGATATGTTCCCGAACTTAGGAGCAATAAGAATAAGGATGAGCTAATTACATAAGCTTTCAGCATACCTATAACATGCATTGGCTCCGGGAAGTCGAGATCATGGTCATCTCCCACGAGTCCAAACACATATGGACTACCCGGATGTGCATGACTAGAGTGTTAAAACAGGTGAGATAAATTATGAATTATCAGAGTAAGATGAAGCATGTTGAACAGAAAGCTGCCATTGGTAACACAGATTCCAAAGCTTGGACACCCTTTTCACTAATTTCTAACTGGTGTTTTGAATTTCAACTAAACAGCAGATTTAAACAGCACGGAGATCAAAACCAATATTTGAATTCTTCCACCAAATTAAGCTGAAAGCACTTGCCAATGTTCTACCTGACATCAAACCCCTACAGCACTGAGAAAAATATATGAACATTGCCAGTCTCAACTCCAAAGACTTTCCGTCTGCACTTATTACAGAAGGTTTGCATCACTTTTTCCATCATTTTTTATCCAATGGTTGCACTCGAAACCTAGCGCGCAAAATTACAGTCATTCACTTTATCTGCTGCTTAAGTCCAAATCATCTAGTATAAAGTGATCACCACATGTGGTAATCGTGAAAAAGTAATGGCAGCAGTGGTGGAGGCACTTTATAAGGAGTGGCGGCAGAGTTTAAAATAGTCATCTGGACATTGTAAAATTTTCAATATGACCTCACACAAAGTTCAAAATTTGACCCCATAATATTTGTATTCTTGCAAACAAAGTCCCCATAAATGTATTTTCCTGGTTCCGCCATTGAATGGCAGAGATAATGCACAAAGCAAAGCTGAATACAGATTCCCAGAGGTCATTTGATGCACCTATAGGTTTCAGTAACCAATGCTTAGGTTTTGACGCCTGTACACAAACATGCCCAAAGATCATAATGGTTCTGCTTTAGAAGAGTCAATAAAATCACGCATGGAAAGTCGAAAACTCCTCGAAAGAGAGCATAAGAGAACATGGAGTCAAAATAGTATCTTGACAGGATCACATGCTCAATTTGAGAACATAGGCTAACACAAGGATTTATATTCCCTTTCAAGAAAGAACTTGTATTCTGTTACATGGACATTGCAATATATAGCTCATAATTCACATCAAAACATATTCACAGACACACTTCACCTGAAATTAGCATCATTGATTTTGCACCCAATCTGAAAACCAGAGATTCATTCAATCATAAAAGGAAAGACCAAAATCAAATATAGTAGAAACTTACCCAGATATGAACCGGCTTTTGCGAGAACGTGCTTGTGTGGGACCCTGAACTTCCTCCACTATGCACTATGAAAAGACCACAAACAGTAACTAAATTTTGTTTACTAACACTTTAATAGCATTCTACTTGGACAAACAACAAAAATATTGCTCATGATTAAACTGGCGTACGGTGGAACAGAAAACATAGGATGGCATTATGCCCAAGTATCATCTCCAACTCCACATCACAAACACACAGCTCGGTGCAATGACATTTAGTAAATGTTTCCTTAGCTAAAAGCATTTAACAAAGAAGCTACTTAAATAATGCAAGATTTACTACTGAATATCCATTACGCGTCAATGAGCTTGTGTGGGACCCTGAACTTCCTCCACTATGCACTATGAAAAGACCACAAACAGTAACTAAATTTTGTTTACTAACACTTTAATAGCATTCTACTTGGACAAACAACAAAAATATTGCTCATGATTAAACTGGCGTACGGTCGAACAGAAAACACAGGATGGCATTATGCCCAAGTATCATCTCCAACTCCACATCACAAACACACAGCTCGGTGCAATGACATTTAGTAAATGTTTGCTTAGCTAAAAGCATTTAACAAAGAAGCTACTTAAATAATGCAAGACTTACTACTGAATATCCATTACGCGTCAACTCGTCTAAAGTTTGACGAAGATTCTACAGAAATGAAGAAAGGAGTTAGTTCAACAAAGATTTAGTTTGCAGTTTCCTGAATAAAGAATCAAGACGAGCTAAAGAAGAAGAAATTAAATTGAAAAAAATAACGCAAGGAAAAAGTGGATATCTTTACCGGCAATGATTAATTTTTTATCCTTTCTTTTTTTATGAATATAAGAGTAATCAATTAACAAACACTAACAGATTCATCCATGTACATCATGTAGGGTGGCAAGGACCACACAATTCCACAAAAACTGAGAAACTATCTTAATATCGCTGTACAACAACAAAACCAAAAACCTTTAGTAGCTATTCTGCTAAAATACTGAAGAGTTTTTCGTTCTCATTAGAAACTCTTCTATTTCTTTGCTTCAAATGAACCTAAAAATGGAAAATTAATTAACTTTTCAACAACTAAGGTGACAATACTTATTCATAATGATATCTTTGGCTGCAGAATCAAATCAGATTCAAATCCCGTGGATAAGATATATCAATTCTTGAATTCTAGAATTGAGAGGTACTGCCCCCATTAATGAAAATCCAAGTTCTCGACAGCCTCCAACTTCCAACTACCAATACTCCATGTCCTGAAACCTTCCTTTCTTTCATCAGCTAAGCTAGTCACTCGAGTCTCCAGTATACTATTTCATATAACCAATCAAGCATCTCCAACAACAATACTTGCAATTAGGCAAGGCAGGAGTCAATCAGCAATGGGAATCGCCTAATCTAATTCTTATATCTGAAGCCCCCATCCCAAAACAGAAAATAAAATGACATCAGACAAAGTCTGCAAAGACTAATACAATGTTACAAGTATGATGAGCAACCCAAAAACAATGTAGAAACAATTCAGAGAAGTAGGTTGATTACCACAACAGGGCAACCAGCTCTCGGAATACCATCTGAGTGCAACCCACCGATTGGATTCAGGCCAGCATATTCAATCAATACACAAGCATCTATTCCAACTGCTTCATAAAAATCTCCAACCTGAAGCAGAAAATAATTGTGATAACACAGCAGTGACAGATGTAGGGGCCAAAACTGAAGCTTGACAATTGCTCACTCTGCACAGCAAAACTTCACGTGGAAACTTTGACTTAAATTGCAACATCTCTGCATTGATAGTTCCCTCCTTTAAGCTGCAATATACAAAATACTCATATTAAGTTGTCAACTCCACATGTAATGGCGATAATTACCGAAGCATCCATGGCATTGCTGCTAAAAACATAAACAACTTCCTCTTGGACTAAGATTTGGGTTGAATGAACGAAAATGGAAACAACCCACTTGGCTAGACTTGGAACAACTTCAACCAAAGAAAATAAATGTATACAACTGGAGAAATTTCCCATAAGCCTTATGGAAAAAACAATTTTATCTACAAATAACAAAAGATTCTCTAGGAATAAGAGTATGCGTGAAATGCTTGAGTGGAAACATCTTCTCAAAATATATATTGTTTGACCAAGAAGTTGCCATGGCAATTAAACAAGTAGACAATGCTAGGATTTATACTTTCCACTGAATCAGCAACCCAATCCATATGCTCAATTCCTTTATTGAAGGAGACATGGGATTTATCAGTTTGAAACAAATATTTGGCAAATATCTCAGAGAATGCATCCCTTGCAGTTAGTTATTATCTCTCCTATAGGACCCTTAATTTCCCGAATGAGCTTACCTTCCATTCTTCAGCTCAACATCCAACCCCAACAAATTGGAATACGCTAGCCGTTTAACCAGATTGATAGTAGAAGGCTTCCTAAACTCTTCCAGTCTCTGTGATCAAACACAAAAACCGAGTCACACTCGACGACCTCCCAACTTCATCAAGAAGAAGTTGTCTTAACAACAACCATAATCAAACCTCTTTCCACCACACAAGGTGGGAAAGATCCTTGTCACTGAGAACATTGTTTGATGGCTTCGACTTCTTGGCAGCTCGTGCAGTCCCTCTCGAATGCTTCTGATAATCGAAGCAATGGATTCCTGCAACCTGCCTGTTCCCACTGTCCAACAACAAGTTGCTTAGCCATTTTTCTCTAACATACTCACAACAAGCAAAGAGTAGACCCACATGAGAGGGGAGAAAAAAAAATCCAATCTTGGGACTCGCCACCCAACATTTCTTCAAACACATGAAAGCAACAAACTTTAAGGCAAACACAAAGAAACCCAGATGGAGGAGACCCAGAGAAAAACAATTACAGGAAGGGCGGGGGAGAGGCGCATTGGAGAGCAGGGGAGGAGCGGAAGAGGAGAGCGAGTGAGGGCCACTTCAAGAGCGAAACGGCGACGCTTCTGCTCCCTGACCAGTACATAGTAACAGTGCCCACGGGAGGAGGGCAAAGAAGCCCAGCTGGGTTTAAACACTTCCCGCCCACCACTAAAACCGAAAAAGATCGCAACTTTCTATTCCCTATGGCTCCTTTTTCTTTTTTTTAATACGTCTCTTCCTCTTGTTTGAGGGTGCAAGAAGGGTTTTAGTTTTAGAGGGCGAGGAAGAGAATAAAATAAAGAAAAGCCCTTTCCCTTTTTCCTGCCCGCTTCCTTCTTTTTGGTCTAATTGAGAATACTGTCGGTTCACCTCTGGATAGGGAGAGTTGCACTTCCCGCCACGAAGGAAGCGAGGGTTTAGTTTAGACTGTATTTAATCGAGACAGTACTTAATTTAGACACTAGTGGATTAATTCAAATTTCGACTATATTAAAATTTGGGTTAAAAATATTTAGGTATTAAAAATAGCGATCTGGATTGCATACAGAGTGAAGGATTGATTCCGAACGGTTTGGAGTGTAAAGAATCTCGCTGGCATGCCCAGTTATGTAATATCGGCATGCCCTTTATGTGATATTGGCATGCTCCGTTGTGTCATATTGGCCACCGTCGTGTAATATTGGCATGCTCCGTTATGTCATACTGGGCAGTGTATTTTCCGTGCTTGCGACAGTGACATTTCTCGTCTACGATAATGGCCCATGTGGCTTTTTCATTTTGGTCCCCGTAGTTTTGCTTTTTTGCAAAAAAAAATCTCGTGTATCTTTCACTCCTTGAAATGGAGGCATTTTGTACCCAATCTAACCCCTAAAAATAGATGCTTAGTACCCTATGTAACAAAAATACCTATAAAAATTAAAAACCCTGAATTATTTAAAACACTAAAATAGTTATAGTAAAAAGTCTGTTAAAAACTTGTGGGCTTTTTCTCCCCCTCCCTTCCCCTCTCTCCTTCGCCCCAACCTCTGCCGCCCAACGACCCTTTTTATCTTTTGGCCTCCACCGCCTATATAACAGTTATACCCAAACCGATGTGTAGACTTGACCCAAAAAATTAAGGTCTAAGTGGTGGAGCTACTTGGGATTTGATTTTTTTCAAAGCTTGAGCATTTAGTCTTTCTTCCTACTTAGAACAGCAGATCATCTTAAATAAACAGTCTTTACAATTTTATGTGATATGTACTCAACACCATGTCGAGTAACATATCATCTTAAAGGAGCAATTTTGTACTCGTATCCAATGAATAAATATCAGCAGGTCAAGTGATCAATTTTGAAAATAGCAAATTTCTTCCAATTGCTTCTCGTAAATCGTGGGTGTTGTCAGGGAAAAAAGAGCTCTTTTATAGCTCTGATTTTCAATTTTCAGAGGATATGGAGGGGGAAAAAGTAAGTTTTAGCCGTTAGATTGTCTTGGAAACACGTTGGAGAAAGTGAGGGGAAATGATTTTTCAATGTTTGGATATTAAAAAGAAGGGATAAGTTCATTTAAGTACATTGTAGTTTCACTCATTTTTATTTAAGTACTCTATAGTTTTACTTTTTTCATCTTGATAACAGAAGTTTTCAAATTTGACACTTTTGGTGGCAGCGGTGTGATTTTCAAATTCGACACTTTTGTGGCAAGTTCTTAACCAAGGTTAGTTATTTTCTAATTGGCATTTCCATGGTTATCCACGTAATCGTCATGTCAGCACCACATCATATTTCTCTAGGACATCGACGTGAAAATGTTGAAAAATTTCTTCTCTTAAATCTCTAATCTCCCAAACCAACCAAAACGAAACAAAATATGACGTAAGACGTGGAGCATTAAGCGAAATTTTTTTTAACTTTTCCACATCAGTGTCACATAGGATTGAAAAATATGATGTGGCGCTGTTAGGAAAAAACCAACTATGGTTAGGAGTTTGTCACCAAAAGTGTCAAATTTGAAAACTTCCATCACTAAAATGAAACAATAGAGTACTTAAATAAAAATGTGTGAAACTACAGAGTTTTTAAGTGAACATATCCCTAAAAATAACAACAAAAATTCATTCTTCCGAATTTGGGTGATAATATCAAAGAAAAGAGTATAAACATTAACTTATTCTTATCACTTACATCACTCTCGTCCGTTGCATTTAAATCATTATTATAGGTACGTGCATGCACTTACAACATAGGTATATGAATCGATGCATTGAACCAGTCAATCTGGTAAAGGGCAGTACTCCGACCCAACGACCTCTTACATGATGTTACAAAAAAGAAGAGCGATTTCAGCTGCATGCCCAACAAACACCAACGCTGACAGTGAACCGATAGCCCTCTTCTTCAACTGAAAACAACAAACAATATTTTAATTTTCACAACTTTTTTATCTCTAGTATTCAAAATCGAGCATTAGGTCCTATTTTAAAAGTGGCATTTTTTACATACATAAATCTCGAATCCAAAATCTCATTACGTAAATTTATCTTACTTGCCACTTTGGAGTCATCAACAACACTGGTAAACTAGATCATTTGTAATCAACAAACTTCTTAATTAGGTGCTCTTATCAAAGTATTAAATTTCATCTAAATTAAAAAAAACGGAGACATTAGCCTTTATATATATATATAGTTTGTGTGTGTCGATAACAGTAATATTTGCGATGGTTGAAAAATAAAGTACCAGCAACATAATCGGCGCCAAAATTCTAATATTCCTTTGACATTTGAAGTTCAACTCTGGAGAAAGTAAACCCATGAGAGAATTGGCTCCAAAAAAATGCAGGAGAGAGAGAGTGGCGTAAATGGTTGAAACACAAGAGTAAACTAAATCAATGAAACAAAGGAAAAGAAGGCCAATTAATTTTTGTGATGATTTTTTTTTTATCGAAACAACGATTATTATATCTAATTCAAACCTGTATTTTCCAAACTCGAATTCTTCTTTAAACTAGATTAATCCCTCCGTACGATGCGTAGTAATAGCGATGATGAGTTTAGACATACCTTGGAAGGGGCTTCCTGGACGGTGCCCCTCCACAGGCCGAGCGCGGCGTAGTTATCACAGAAGAGGGCGTCGTCGTGGTGGCCGGCGAAGCTCCGGCGGGCGTAGCAACCAGAACAGACATCAAACGTACTCTCCACCTTCTTGGAGGCGTAGCACTGGGAGCAGGTGAAGTACATCTCCCCGAGCGGGGCCGAGCACCCCCGGCAGAACACCGGCCGCTTGCTCACCACCAGGTAGTGAAGCGTCACGAACTCGTCGAAGTCGAGGGTCCCGTTGCCGTCCCTGTCCAGCTCGGCGAAGAGCTCCGGGCGGAGGGTCAGCTCCGGGCTGGTCTTGGCTAGGTAGGCTTGGTACTCTCTGTAGCTGATCTTGCCGTCTCTGTCCTTGTCTATGGAGGAGAAGAACTTCGCGGCGGCTTTCTTCCGCTTGTCGGGTAAGTTGGTGTAGTAGGCTTGGGCGATCTCGGAGATGGCCTCCATTGTATTAGTTTTACTAGCTGGCGAACCTGCAATTGATCGGGGATGAAGATGATTGCTTTCTCCCTCTTCTTTTATTTATATGCAAAGCAAAGGGTTAGTGTGTATATGGAATTTAAATTCACATTCATGTGTTTTCCCTGAATTTTCTCTCTCTCTCTAAAGCTCTTTCCACCTTCAACACCACCACCATCTCCATCAACCTTCAATTCCCCAACCTCCCAACCCAACCCAAAACCACCTCTTTAATCCCCCGGCCACCCTTAGTTCCCTGACAGGTTTTGTCTGTTTCCTCCAACCTCAGTATCAGTATGACTCATGATCGATCTACTAATTCGGCCATTAATGACCTGCGCTTAGAGTCGCACCTTACTAAATATGGTCCCTCCATTTCACATTCATGTGTTTTCCCTGAATTCTCTCTCTCTCTCTCTCTCTCTCTCTCTCTAAAGCTCTTTCCACCTTCAACCCCACCACCATCTCCATCTCCATCTCCATCAACCTTCAATTCCCCAACCTCCCAACCCAACCCAAAACCACCTCTCTCTCTCTAAAGCTCTTTCCACCTTCAACCCCACCACCATCTCCATCTCCATCTCCATCAACCTTCAATTCCCCAACCTCCCAACCCAACCCAAAACCACCTCTTTAATCCCCCGGCCACCCTTAGTTCCCTGACAGGTTTTGTCTGTTTTCTCCAACCTCAGTATCAGTATGACTCATGATCGATCTAATAATTCGGCCATTAATGACCTGCGCTTAGAGTCGCACCTTACTAAATATGGTCCCTCCATTTCACATTCATGTGTTTTCCCTGAATTTTCTCTCTCTCTCTCTCTCTCTCTCTCTCTCTCTCTCTTTAAAGCTCTTTCCATCTTCAACCCCACCACCATCTCCATCTCCATCTCCATCAACCTTCAATTCCCCAACCTCCCAACCCAACCCAAAACCACCTCTTTAATCCCCCGGCCACCCTTAGTTCCCTGACAGGTTTTGTCTGTTTCCTCCAACCTCAATATCAGTATGACTCATGATCGATCTACTAATTCGGCCATTAATGACCTGCGCTTAGAGTCGCACCTTACTAAATATGGTCCCTCCATTTCACATTCATGTGTTTTCCCTGAATTTTCTCTCTCTCTCTCTCTCTCTCTCTAAAGCTCTTTCCACCTTCAACCCCACCACCATCTCCATCTCCATCTCCATCTCCATCAACCTTCAATTCCCCAACCTCCCAACCCAACCCAAAACCACCTCTTTAATCCCCCGGCCACCCTTAGTTCCCTGACAGGTTTTGTCTGTTTCCTCCAACCTCAGTATCAGTATGACTCATGATCGATCTACTAATTCGGCCATTAATGACCTGCGCTTAGAGTCGCACCTTACTAAATATGGTCCCTCCATTTCACTACTCCCTGATCCTGATCCGGAACTTGATGCTCCTCTTTCGGTGCTTCTGGGTAAATTAATGGTGTGGTTTGGCTTTTATTTTACTAAGTAATGTGTGATATTATTTCACTCATTATCGTGAAAGATTTTTCAAACTCACTTTCGGTTAAAAAATGTTTTATTAACAATGTGAATTCTAAAAATTTTATCATAAAAAAAATATAAAACGGAACTACATATTATTTACTATTAAAAAAATCAAACTATATTGTACTAAAATATTTTTTTCCTAATTTAAGTGAAAATGAACTCTGTTTTATATTTTAATGACAAAAAATTTACTAGGCCACACTTAGGGGTGAGCAAACGGATTATCCGTATCCGAATTATCCGAAATTCCAACTATCTGAAATATCCGAATAAGCATTTTTAGTATCCGAGTCCGAGTCCGAACTCTCCACTATCCGATATTCAAATTTTTTTTGGATATGGATACGGATAATCCAAACTATCCATTTTTCCAAGTCTTCAAAAATAAAAATGGTATCATGATGTAAAAAATGAATCTGTAGCCAATATTTACAAAAGTAGCTTTGCTATTGTATAGCTCTCGACCAATTTTTTCTATTATCTCCATAAAAACTAAAGAAAAATCCAAACTTGGTTCATTCGTAGTTCAAGAAATCAAGGAAATTTTTATTTGGAAAAATTGAAATTTACGGGTAGTGGTAGCGTGATAGTTTTTTGACTAGTAATTTTTAATGGACTTAATTTTGTGGACTATTGCAATGTATAACTACTTTTAATTTTTATTTTATATAATGAACCTATTTTTAATCGGATATTTCGGATATCCGAAATATCAATCTTATTATCTGTATTCGTATTCGAGTCCGAAATATTTATTTCGGATAATCCGTATCCGAGTCCAAATTTAAAATTATCCGAGTCTGAATTCAAAAAAATTACAGATATCGAATACGGATAACGGATATCAAATTTTTTCCTCACCCTTAGCCACACTCATCCCAAAAGTAGATACACTTTGTTGATATATATAGCACAAATTAAATCACTTAAAACTATTGAGAAAATATCATTAACAGAGTATTACGACCATAAATTTGGAAAATTTCAGTTATAAAAAAAGATAAAATAGATTCATATGATACTTTGTGATACCTTGTTAATGACTGTTCTGAAAAGCCTATTTGATTGTACTATCCATACCAACAAGACGTACTTTCTTTTTTGGCACACATCCTGAGAAAATTCCAAGGCTAAATGCGTTTGGCCGGGAGTAGGAGTAGGATCAGGATGGGTGACCTCCTGGAAAATTTCTGAGATACGTGTGAGTAAGGACAAAGCACGCTAGAAAAGACATGTGTTGGTCTGTGGAAACAGTCGGTCGGATAAGGGGCATTACATACTTAGTGAAAAAAGTTAAATCACGTGGTACTAAAATAATTTTTTCCTCAATTTTAAGCCAAATGAAATATATTTTTTTTTGTGAATAACTATTTTTTGTGGTGATAACTATATTTTATTTATTGAATACAATACTATGGAGCTCATCGGGTTAGCATTTTACATGGAATAATCATACAAAAAAGCTCGAACAAGTAATACTTATAACTTTTATTCTATACCACTCATTGTTTGTCCACTATACAAACTCGTTAAGATTTGAACTAACTAAGACATTTAAAATGTGACAAAATTATCCAACACTATTGTTGGAGCGAAAAATTAATTCACAGATTTGTTTGACTATGTTTCAGTAAAATAGCTGTATCTTCCTACTCCTGTATCCGATTGATGCGATTATAAAAGCTACAAAAAGATAAAACAAAGATATAGAACTTTCTAGTTTGTGACTTCTCCAAATTCGACGCACAATGAGGTCAGACTTGGGTTGGAAACTTTGGCAGTATGTTTTCTTTATAAGGTCGCGGATCTGCTGAACCTATTTTGGTAAAAAGGCAGTAGCTTTCGGCTCAAGTATCGGATTGACGTAATTCTAAGAGTCACAGAAAGAGAAGACAGAGATCTACAACTTTATAGTTTATGACTTTTCTAAATTCGGTATCGGAGTTTGTACCAGGAAGCTTTCTTCACCAAAATTGAAGAAGCTTTGTTTTCTCTTTCTGTGGATACTAAGAACGCTGAAATCGTAGTTTGTACTAGGAAGATAAGACCAAAACACTAAAGATTGATTGATCTGTATAATTAAGAAGTCCAAGTTTTAAGATGGTTTCGTTATAACTATTATTTTGATTATGAATTGATTGATGATATTGAATATCTCGTCGAGAGAGTTGTCGATAAAGTTGAATACAGGAGGAGGTATCATGTTGGAGTCCTTTGGTTTGACTATGAGAAAACCTTGAGCATGACTGTGTGGCATAAAACAATGAAGTACCTCGAGTACCTAATGTCAGTTCCCACTAGTGAGGAGGCGATTCAAGGGTTGGAAAGAAGGCTTCAAAATACCGGGTTTAAGGCAAGACATGTAGCCAACTCTATTTCAAATCACCCAGTGGAGGAAGCATCAAATGGCACACATGAAATTGAAGACCGAAGTCGTTTTGACTTACACAATTTCGAGACAAAAATTGACATAGCCGTACATGAATCAGCTGGATTTATGCAATACTTTATCCCGACCATCCAAGAGGTCAAACAAACAACTAGTTCACAGTTAGCCGATACCACGGCCATCGAGCTTGCAACGCCCGAATTCGAGAAAAAGGAGATGGTTATATAATCAAGCGACGTATGTGAAGATGAATATCAAATAGTTTTTGAATCCCACGATTCTGAGATAAGTATTGAGACGGTCGTACATGAATCGGTCGAATATACACAATCTTCTTTTTCCGTTAGCGAAGAGGTTGAACAGACGACTAGTCTACAGTTGGCTGACACCACGGCCAACGAGCCTACATGGCCCGCATTTGAGGAAAAGGAAGAGTCATGCCCGATACGAGTCGCATCGACAACCGAGATAACTCTAAGTGCTATATCAAATACGAGTCATACCACTCCGGACCCGTTCTAAAGATCGTTTCCGACGTTCTACCACAATTTATTTGCAACAACTATTTAATATTGTTATGTTGAATAAATTAAATTCAAGACTTAATTAAGTTATAAAAATATTGTCGCTAAATAATGCTAATGACTTTTAACGCGTATTGATAGACTACTTTTTCTAGAACTAGTTTTTTAAAAAATTAATTGATAAGCTACTTGGAATTGATTATGAGATCGCTTTTGCCGCTGATATGACATTTATTTCTCCTCCTACAAGTGGCGTGGGCCGCGTGGCAACTTGCCAACAAGTGGCATGGCAACTGGCAAGCACTTTAGCCGAGAATAATAGCATTTCGCAGAAAAAAAACAAGAGAAAAAGCAAAAAATATCATAATTTTTAAAAATGCGATCTGATCACATCAACACTTCAACTATGTCAATTTTGGTGGTAAAGATGGAAACCTAACAAACCGGACGAATTCTGGTCAGATCATCTAGTTGGAATGAGATTTTGACCTTAAAAAATCCGGTTTGTTAGGTTCACCCTATTACTAACCCACATTTTCACCCAAAATTTAAAAAAGGTCAATTATCCTCAGGTCTTTGGGGTATGGTCACTTTACCTCTCAGGTCTCTAGGTTTCAAAAAATTATTTTACCCTGTTGTCGGAATATGTCATTTTCTCCGGCGAACCCGCACTTGAAAAGATTAAAATGTTTCTCCCACTTAAAAACAAAAAAGTTCATCTTTCTTTCTCCCTTGGCCTTCTTCTTCCTCGACTTCATTTTCTTTCTCCCAACTTTCAGCCAAAACTCAAACTCAAATCCAAACCTTATTAATAGGAATCAAAACTAAATAGAGAATCAAAATTTGAATAACCCTAATTTTGAAAACTCTAATTTGAATTAGAAATCTAAAATCAAAAAAACTAAAATCCAATAATAAAGGTTCAAGCTCAAAGGAAACCCAGTTTGTTCATCGGGTTCAAGCCCATTAGCATCACGTACCAATTACAGACGATGAAAGGTCCATTTAATTAGAAGTTGAAATCAGCATAATCAAGCCCGCTCTTCAGCATAATCGAAAAGAGGGGAAGAGGACCGGCAGCAATCAATTTCCTACGCCGTCGTCGTTAGGGTTTCGAAACTTGGCGAGAGGGCAAGATATGGTCCCTAATCGTTCTGCCCCTCCCTGGTTATGGCCGGCCGGTGAGCCTCTACGGCGACGATGTCGCTCTCCTCGAAGTGGGAAAATGCCGGCGAGCTTCGAGTCCACCTCCTCGATCGACCTGTCGTCTAGATCCTCCAATCTGTCATCGTTCGAAGACGACTCCTCGTTGTCATCCTCCGCTTGACGTGGAGGCAAATGGGTGACCGTTTCAAAGATGGCGGAGGAGCGGCAGAGACGACAGGGTCATCGTTAGCGAAGTAGTTGTAGAGTTTGATTGATTTCAGCTAATGAAGTACAGAAGGAGATCTAGAGAGAGTTGGCTCTTGCTCTTGCTCTTGTTGATGTGTATCTCGTTACGGATCCACGCGAAAGCCGGATCTATCTACGTTCAGATTGATGGAAATCTCGACCCGTTGTTTGCACCTTTGCAAGAACCTCGGTATGAACAACCTCGACCCGCTGCTGTAGGGAAACAAGAACCTTGATTTGATGAGGACGCCACAAACGGTGATGTAGATCCGCTTGATAAGTCGAAGGTGAACGAACGGAATCCCTCCGGTGTGTTCGAACAGTTCCCAATAACCAAGAGAGCAAAGCCCACGTTTTTTGTACTCAAATTATTCTCCTCATTCTCATTGCTAAAGCCTTTATATATAGGCAGATTGTTACAAAGAGATTTTTAATTAAATATAACTTCTAACTAGATAAATATGACTTAAAAAGGGAAACTAAAAAGGAAAACAAGTCTAGTACTCATATGATTGCTAAAAACGTGATTATCACATAATCACATTCCTAAACTGACTTGAACTCTTAAAGAAACGAAATTCTCAAATTATTGACTTCCTAAATAGACTAGAACTTTTATAAAACGAAAATAACATATAATTAACTTCCTAAACAGACTCAAAAACCTCAAAAACGAAATTAATCTTCTTGCTGATCAGATTCATATCATTCCCCTCCTCTTGAAATGGATTTGTCCTCAAATCCTTGCATACATCATGCTTTTTCCAATTCACGATAATGCTTGAACAAGTCTTGGAACGTCTTGGTTGAACTTGATATCTTCCATCCCAACAAAATAGATACTTTGAACATAAGCAATCTGAAATCCTCTCCAAATTAAAAACCAAAATCTTACTTATTTGCACAAGCCTTTCTTTGAACTGCAAACTATTCCAGAAGTTGATCAACGATGAACCTCCAACATAATTAAACTTGTCCACACCTAAGAAGTCAATATGTTCAGCATATAAATCAGGAGACATGAAAGATATGGGTTGGACATCTTCCTTGTCAACTAAAACAATAAGTTCTTCTTGTTCATCATCAATAGCAGTTAAGCACTTCTTCATATGAACAACATCCACCAATTCTGATTCATTGAACAAATCCTTCAAGTAAAGAAGTGACATGGCATGGTCATCAAAACATTCTCCATCGAACAAGTCAATAAAATATTCACCAAATTCCTCCAATGTCAAAACCTCTTCTTCAACAATCACTTCAGGTGTAACCTCCAAATCGTCATAACTACATACCTTCCCCTCAATGTCGTGCTTAGTGTTAATGGTGTTCTCCCTCTTTGCATTGACTTCTCCAACAAAATTAGCTCCTGAATTCTTCTCATCTTTGACCCTCATCCTCCTTTGTTGAATTTGTCTTCCGCTACAGACATTAGGAACATCATGTATCCTCTCTTGTTTGCACACTATCCGGTCCACCTTTTCGCTGAGCTTCTTGACCTCCGTTCTCATTATATGCCTCATCCCACTAAGAAGGGCGTCCATAAACGTGTGTGGATCACCAACCAATGGTGCAACACCTTCAAAGGATCTTCTTGAGTAGTTATAAGACATTCTTGCAGATTCTCTTTTTTTCTACTTTCAACTTTTCTTTTTTCTTTTTTTTGATTTTTTTTGCAGCCTTCTTTCTTCTTCTTTTCTTGGCTGCCTTCTTCTCTATCTTTCTTTTTTTTCAGAAATTTTTTTTCTCTTTTTTTTTCTTTCTCCAACTCAGACTAAAATAAGAACAATAATTGAAAACTAATGAAAACAAAAATGAAATTTAAAGATAGATGATCTGAAGTAACCTAAGCTCTTGATACCAACTGATGTGAATCTTGTTACGGATCCACGCGAAAGCCGGATCTATCTACATTCAGATTGATGGAAATCTCGACCCGTTGTTTGCACCTTTGCAAGAACCTCGGTATGAACAACCTCGACCCGCTGCTGTAGGGAAACAAGAACCTTGATTTGATGAGGACGCCACAAACGGTGATGTAGATCCGCTTGATAAGTCGAAGGTGAACGAACGGAATCCCTCCGGTGTGTTCGAACAGTTTCGAATAACCAAGAGAGCAAAGCCCACGTTTTTTGTACTCAAATTATTCTCCTCATTCTCATTGCTAAAGCCTTTATATATAGGCAGATTGTTAAAAAGAGATTCTTAATTAAATATAACTTCTAACTAGATAAATATGACTTAAAAAGGGAAACTAAAAAGGAAAACAAGTCTAGTACTCCTATGATTGCTAAAAACGTGATTATCACATAATCACATTCCTAAACTGACTTGAACTCTTAAAGAAACAAAATTCTCAAATTATTGACTTCCTAAATAGACTAGAACTTTTATAAAACGAAAATAACATATAATTAACTTCCTAAACAGACTCAAAAACCTCAAAAACGAAATTAATCTTCTTGCTTGTCCCTTTTCTTGATCAGCTGTTGCGCCTTCTTTAGTTCGCTAGCTTCCTTTTTGATTTTGCTTCCTCTTTAGCTTGCTCGCTGCCTATTCTACTTTGCTTCCTTTTCTTTTCTTTTTCTTTTTCTTTTCTTTTCTTTTCTTTTCTTTTCTGTTTTTGCTTCACTCGTTTGTTTTCCTCTCTTTTCTCTCGAACAGCGAAGAACCTCACGGATTAGCAAGCAACAAAAACGAACCCCAAAAAGAACAAGAATAATAAGGATAATGAACAAAAGCCCACGTTTTTTGTACTCAAGTGATATGAACAAGATTCATATCACTTGTTCTTGTTCTTGATGATGGGTGAGATCTTCTCGGGGCTTGTTGTTGTTTAAGGTGAAGGACTTGAGCCTGCGAAGCAAGTTGAGAGGGAGGAGATCCAACAAGATGTTCGAAGTTGATGGACTTGAGCCTGTACAACATGTTCGAAGGAGATCTGCAGTATTGTTGTTGGTTTCTGGGTTGGATTACTTGTGGAGCCATAATCGAATTAGAAATCTAATTTTAAGAGATTTAATTCTAATTCTAATTCTAATTCGACTTTTCAAAATTAGGGTTCTTATTGATTCTTTCTAGTTAGTTTTGATTCTCATTAAAAATATTTAGATTTGTTTTTGAGTTTGAGTTTGAGTTTTAGTTTTGAATATGGTTGAAGATTGGAGGAAGAAGATGAAGTGGGAGGAAGAAGATGGTGAAAGAAAGAGGGTTTTTTGTGTTTTTTAGTGGGAGAATATTTTAGTCTTTTTAAGTGGGTGTTCGTCAGAGAAAATAGCATATTCCGGCGACATGGATTAGAGAGTACAATAAAATTAAACATTGGGACGGTAAAATCATTTTTTGAAACTTAGGGACCCAAGGAGTAGGGTGGCCATTATCACAACCGGAACATGTCATTATCAGTATTTTCAGTCCAAACCGTCCGGAATGATCTCTTCACTCCAGACCCAATCTAGTGCCTTCAAAATCTCACAAGCCTCAGTTGATGCAAACCAACAACCAAACTTAATCAATTATTTAATGGTAAGAAAAAATTAAACTTTGCAGATAAGGGTTAAACTTGGCCAAAAATTTATCCAAAATGACATACTATTAGATTAGAGGGACTAATCAAATTAGGCTAAGTTTACTAATATATATTATGTATATCTTATTTTATTTTATGTGTCTAAATACGAAGTGGTCTGAGTATCTGATGTCCACGGCGTAGCTTTGAGAAAAATAGATATCCTACGTAGTCGACATTCTTAAAAGGTTGCATACCAAATCAAAGGAAGGGAAACTACATGTTAAATGGTACAAATTAGTTGATCACTAGAGCTATGGACGCTAATTCCAATTGAACCAGTTTTTACCTTGCTGATGTGGAGAACACACACGGGAGAACACATGCCTATCATGCTATCATTAGCAAGGAAACATTCTCACATGGGCGACCACAACTTTTGGCAGGATAATAAATAGGTGGACCCCATCAAAGATTTTTTTTTTGGTTTTCCTTTGTAAAATGTGTATATATCTGTACTTAACCATCTTGGCCACCAAATTCTCTCTATCTTCTTCCATTTAATTAATTCTGATTTACCAGAAGCTTTCACTAAACACAAGAAGGCGAGATGGAGGGAATCCGCGAGGCCGCTCAGATCTACTACCGAGCCTTACCCGACGAGAAGAAGCAGAAGGCGAGGGAGTTCTTCAGCGAGGCGGACAAAGACGGCGACGGGAGGATCAGCGCCCGTGAGTTCGTGAGCCACCTGGAGAGGACAGGCGCAGGCCAGGGGGTGAGCTCCAAGGCGGAGCTGTTCAGGGGGCTGGACGCCGACGGGGACGGGACCCTCGACTTCGAGGAGGCCATCGCCATGTTCTACCTCTGCGAGACCGGGAGGGCGGTGATGTGCGACGGCTGCCACTCCTTCCTCAGGGGAAGCTACTTCGGGTGCTTCCAGTGCCACTCCGAGCCCGGAGCCGCTCCCTACCATCTCTGCCTTGATTGCTACAAGGGCGGGATCTTCGAGCACCACAGCGACGCCGTTTTCCTCGATAATTTTACGCTGCTCTCCCAGTGTAGAACCATCGCCCAAAAGGCGCCCGCTGAGGTACTTCTTTCTTTGTTCTTGTCCATAAATTAAGAACATTTGTAAGATCACCTGCAGCTCGCGCGGGTGGTTATTTTATTATTATTAAAAAAAACAACAACTAAAAGGGAGAAGGAGACGATGGGCCGAGCATCCCTCGTTGTCCGATCGTCTCTCGCGAGTGGCTCCGATCGTCCCTAGACTTTTTTTTTCTTTCTCTTTACTTATTTATCTATTTAGTTTTACTTGATATAATATTATTCGTTAAAAATATATATTTTTGGATAATATTTTTGTGGTTATAAAAATTAAAATTATCTTTTAACAAAATTAATATTCTTTTTTTAAATATCTATAAAAAATAGAGCCCAATATTGACATATTTTGATTCACAATTTTTGACATTACTAAATCATTCGCATATTAATTTGAAACATATTTTTGACATTCTTACACTTCGAATTTGAAGAAGTCATAAACTAAAAAATTGTATATATATGTCCCACCTTCACAAAGCAACTTAAATCAACTCAATTGGACTCCAGAATAATAAGTTGTGGCTCCCAAATTAAAATTCGTACTCGTAACTCGCTCGACTATTGATTTCAAATATATTTTTGACGTTCTTATACTTCGAATTTGGAGAAGTCATAAACTAAAAAATTGTAGATATATGTCCCACCTTCACAAAGCAACTTAAATCAACTTAATTGGGCTCCGAAATAATAAGTTGTGGCTCCCAAATCGAAACTCGTACTCATAACTCGCTCGACTATTGACTTCAAATATATTTTTGACATTCTTATACTTCAAATTTGGAGAAGTCATAAACTAAAAAGTTATAGATATATGTCCCACCTTCACAAAGAAACTTGAATCAACTCAATTGGACTCCGGAATAAGAAGTTGTGGCTCCCAAATCAAAACTCGTACTCGTAACTCGCTCGACTATTGACTTCAAATATATTTTTGACGTTCTTATACTTCGAATTTGGAGAAGTCATAAACTAAAAAGTTATAGATATATGTCCCACCTTTGCAAAGAAACTTGAATCAACTCAATCAGACTCTTGAATAAGAAGTTGTGGTTTCCAAACCAAAATTCATACTCGTAATTTATATATAAATAAAAAATGATAGTAGATAATATATGAATGAAGTGGAACAATCTTAATTTTTATCTAATTTTGTAATTATTTTGTAATCATAATTTAATTACTTTATTGTAATTTTTTTTCCTTGTTGTATTTACGGAATAATCATTATCGTATTTTATTATAATTTATATATAAACAAAAAATTATAGTAGATAATATGTGAATGGGAGAGAAATTAATTATTTATTCTGTGAACTGGGTTGCTGCTGTGGGTAGAAAAATATGTAATTGGATTGGATTAGGTATAGATGAGAGATAAATTAATTATTTATTCCGTGAACTATATTGATTGGATTGTTGTTGTGGGTAGTCTAGATAATTATTTTGTGCAAATATTCTGATTACGTAATCATTATTTTCCCCTATGATTAGATCGTTTCCTTTGAGGATATAATATTCTATGATTAGACTTACAAAAGGTAGCCTCCGTAGACTTAGATCTGATCTAGCACGCCAGTAGATTAATTACCTCACTTATTTTACTATGACCAGAGGCTTTTTATAGTTGTGTCATTTACGAAAAATAAAAATTTAAATTATTCACTTTCAGTAGAACAAAATTTTCAAATAATAATTCATATTAACCCAACTTGTCAGATTCATTCACAATTCGATTCGTTCAAAATTCAATTTGTCCAAAATTTGATTCGAATTCGTCATAAGACGAATTGAATACGGTTTAAAATTTTTAGAAAAAAGTCCACTTTAGTACCCTGTGGTATCGCAAAAAATCAAGTCAGTACCATGTGGTTTAAAACGTATCAATTGAGTCATACTTATTCCAATTAACATTAATTAGAGGCCCGGGCAGCTGCCCGGACCTGCCCGAACCTACCCGGGCGCTGCCCGGGCCACGTGGTCAGCCACGTCACCAATTTTGGTGACGTGGCGCCACGTCACCAAATTCCTCCTCCTCCTCCGATTTTCCTCCTCCTCCTCCGCATTCCTCCTCCTCCTCCTCCGATTTTCCTCCTCCTCCTCCTCCTCCGCATTCCTCCTCCTCCTCCTCCTCCCCTCCTCCTCCTCCCCTCCTCCTCCTCCGCGTTCCTCCTCCTCCGATTTTCCTCCTCCTCCTCCTCCTCCTCTCCTCCTCCGCG
Source organism: Hypericum androsaemum (assembly GCA_963995505.1). Taxonomy (NCBI): domain Eukaryota; kingdom Viridiplantae; phylum Streptophyta; class Magnoliopsida; order Malpighiales; family Hypericaceae; genus Hypericum; species Hypericum androsaemum. Next base: position 9,761,705 of record OZ023185.1, on the reverse strand, counting down.
TCCTCCTCGTCCTCCGCCTCCTCCTCTCCTCCTCCTCCCCGCGTCCTCCTCCTCCTCCGCCTCCTCCTCTCCTCCTCCTCCCCGCGTCCTCCTCCTCCTCCGCCTCCTCTTCTCCTCCTCCTCCTCCGCCTCCTCCTCTCCTCCTCCCCCTCCTCCTTCTCCCCGCGTCCCCCTCCTCCCCCGCGCCCCCTCCTCCTCTCTTCCTCCTCCCCGCGTCCCCCTCCTCCTCCTCCTCCTCCTCCTCCCCGCCTCCTCCTCCTCCTCTTGGTGACGTGGCGCCACGTCACCAAAATTGGCGACGTGGCTGACCACGTGGCCCGGGCAGCGCCCGGGTAGGTTCGGGCAGCTCCGGGCAGCTGCCCGGGCCTCTAATTGATGTTAATTGGAATAAGTATGACTCAATTGATACGTTTTAAACCACAGGGTACTGACTTGATTTTTCGCGATACCACAGGGTACGAAAGTGGACTTTTCCCAAATTTTTATAATTTGTCGAACTAGCAAATTGAATTCAAATTCGAGTATCGAATTTGATTCGAGTCCAATTCGTGCAAATTCTATTCAAATTCATCCATATTATGTAATTTTTTAAAAAAAATACCAAGAACTACTTATATTATTATCTAATTATGTCATCAAGTACAACAAATGATACGTTGGTAATTTAATTTGGTACATTAAGTGCAAGCCCAATCTTTAATTTTTTTTTCTCCAAAAATGTTAAATATTAAACCTTAATTTTGAAATATATCAAACAATTTCAAAAAATTTGAATTTTTTCAAAAATATTATGAAAATTTTGAAAGTTTTTAAAAAATTGGTAGTTTTTAAATTTTATATTTGATATTAGAATTAAAGAAATAATTCGAATTCAATTCGAAGAATCATAATTGATTCGACTTTGGAGAAATTGAATACCGTTTAAAATTTTGATGAATTCAATTTCGAACTAATTCGATTCGAATTAGACTCAATTCGGACCGTGGTCAGATCTATACTTTTTTTTACGGTAAGATTGATCCAACCACAGACATGACTGCACTTTTTTAAACTATAACTTCGTTAGCAAAAAGGGTTGTTTTTTGTTCTCTAGTTTCGATGAGTTAGTTCATATATTTGGCAATTCTTTAATATCTTGGTATTCTTCGTATAATTTCTCTAATACTTTTTTTCCTTTTGGATGTGGTTTCAGAAATTAAAAATGACGTTGGAGAAAATTCACATCGTAGTGGGAGCTGCATATCTTAGAATGATGTGCTCCATTATGTGACGCGTTATGTGTCTGGCCTACGGGGCATGTCAATAAAATCCATATCTTTACTTTTTTTTCTGATGATGAATCCAAATTAATGCGTAATCCCATAGTCCTAATGTCATAGATCCAAGTTCTTGTCCTAAGACGGGCGAAATGAAGACGATTTGAGGAACTAAAAAAAAACCTAAAAAAAATTACTTCTTCGAAGGTGGAACTTTTCTTTCTTAGAGAAATTACTCTCAAGTGCTTTGTATTTGGTATATTTTGTGTTCATCCCCTGTATTTCGGTAATCGAATAAAAAAACTGTATAGTTTAGTGAAATTATACCCTGCGGTCCCTGAAGCCGGAATCAGAGTTTTTCTCCGGCGAAAGGTTACGTGAAATGACACAAATGCCCTCCTGTATAACTTTTATCCCCTTTTAACTTCATAAAAAATCGGTAAAACTAGCCTCCTCTATAACTTACCTTTCTCCTCCAACTTTTTCACCCAAAACAAAAAAAACGAAAGGTTACGGGCACTACTTTATGGGTTCTACTCTTTCGACCGTGGCAAGCAGAATCAAAGTTGTGTCGCTAGAGCCGAGTTCAGGGTTGCGGGAGCTAGGACGCAGGAGCCGATTAGGGTTGCAGAAGCGAGTTTAGGGATACCCAAGCTGAGTTTAGGTTTGCAGTATCTGGGTCGGGCCATGTCGTCATCCAGTGCCTCGTACGAGATCGATGATGGCTCGAGATACAGAAATATCGAGTGCGGGTGTGGAATTCGTGCCTTGGTGAAAATTGCCGAGAGTGAAAAGAATAGGGGGCATTTGTTCAATTATTAATTGACGTGGCAGGACTTACACAAACTCCTTCCCTTTTCTCCAACTCGAAATCTTTTCTCTCTTTTCCTCAGAAAAAGAAATCCGTTCTCTCTCCTTCCAGTAAGAGAAAAGATCTCTTTTTCTCAAACTTACATCAATCCTGAAAAAACGGAAAGAAAAAAATGTCGAAGAAATCACTAATTTCTACCAACCCTCGGTCACTATTCCTTTTCCTGCCTTTGTAGACTTGTCACCTCCCAGTACCTTTTCCTTTCCATGAAGGCAGTAAGAGAACTCCACTTCGCAAAAAGAAGCAAGCCCGATGATCTTCTTTCACCGAAGGTGTGCACCTCAGTACCCCATCTCTGTCACCATAGGAGGTTTAACTTTGGATTTAAAAACTCTGAGTGGGTTTTCCATGTGATGTTGGTTCTGCTATTTTTCTTGTCTATATAATTACTGGTGAATCATCCCAATTAAACTCTTCCCAGGAGCCACCTAATGAGTGACTTAATTTGGAACTGTTGGATATTAAGTCATCCTCTGACGGTTCACACTTTGAAAGAAGCATTCCCCCAGGTTTTTCCCCAAACTAATTGAGAAAGACAATGGAACACATTTGTCGTAACTACAAGTTTTCCAACAGCTTTTATGTTGATCCTCGTGGTAGATCAGGGGGTTGTCATTGTGGTGGTCCGATGAAATTGAAATCGAGGTTTTGAGTTCTTCCAAAAATTGCACTGATACTCTTTGTAAACTCAATCAATCTGCTTTGTCCCGGTGTTACTCTTTCGTGTATAGACAGCCAGCCTGACTCTTCAAGAAAGAGATGATTATGGTGTGGTTTTAAATACATCTGTAGGACATCCAGCTCTTTATTAGCATTGCATTGAAGGTCTGAATTTGATCTTCATGCACATTGCAAAATCGGCACATACCAAAGTCTCAAAGTCAATCTTCAACCCAGTTGCCACCCATGTAGGATGACTTCAACATCTATCTCTTTCAGCTCAGCACTCCTATACATGTGAAGTACGTCATCCAGCACGTTCTTGAAGAAGCAAACAACAATGGTAGTGAGGGAAAATTCTTTGCAATCTGATAGCTAGAACATATTACTAGTAACAAGTAATTCTTTTTACTTGTTTTTTCCCGAGAAAAACTGATAAAACTAAAGATACCAAGGGGGGTGCACCCCATGTACATCAATAAGATTTATTCTCATCCTCTAAAAGATCCATAAAGTCTAGAGCACAACCAAATATCTGCCTCTATAACATGAGTACACAAAGCATGAAATTTCACTACCTTGGCAGAAGAAACACAAGTGAAGCCGGGAATAGAGCAGGTCACTTGACTCATCAGCCTGCAAGTTGCTGACAAGAAACTGAAACATTAATAAACATTTCTAGCACATAAAAAATACTGCAATTGTTTCCACCAAGACTGGCAGATCTATGAAAAGCAGCAGCTTCTTGGAGCTATCCACATCAGTCAACAGTAGTAACATTCAACACCAAAACTAATAATCTGAACCTAGGTCAGAGAGACTTCCCCTGTTCATGCGGCAGATTATATGTCAAAAATAAAAAGTATGCTCGGCTTGAATTCCAATAACGAGATATCATTAGTTTTTTTTGGTATAGAAATATCATTTAGCAAGCATTAAAGAGATATAGCTTTTCACATTGGTTCACTGGTCGACCACCAGCCAACAGCACAAATTCAATATTGTTTTATGGCAGTCCGTAATGCCTCATCAAAAACTCATATATCTGTTCAAATCACGGTCTTCACGATTAAACAGACAGATGCGTATAGAAGCATGCACACTATCATCCATCAATTTGGCAGGTTACCATCTGTGTAGGAACCTACAAAGCTTAACAATTTGCTGCAAGACAACAGGATTGCAGCATCATATGCTCTTGTAAGATCACCATTAAGATAGACGTCTAATTCAATAAAAAGGTAAAAGAATGAGATAATTAACACTCATGCTACAGGTAGACCAGTACAATTTGAAGGAAGTAAAACTTTCAGCAAGCACGGTATGCCCTCAATGGGTATGGCACCTAGCATTGTAGAAAACACTCCATTAGCCACAAGTGGCAACCTCTTATATACTAGTAGAACATGCACCAGTGTAACGGAAAAGAGTAACCTATTTGTGTTGCAGTCCCTAGGTGCAACGGATGGGGCCTGTTTTTTGAAGGGATGGTAACATTTCTAAACTCCGCTTCATCGTCTAAACCATATAAACTCCTTAACCTGTGTACAAGAAACAAAGCTCAAGTTCGAATCACCATATAGGATAATAATTGAATATCCTCCCTTTGGAATGCAACTAAAATAGGTGAAAGAAACCTCAAGTAAAAGTTCTGTGACAGGATGGCCGTCAAACCATTCAAAATGCCTCCCACTGCACTCTCCCCATAATAGGCCACCTCACCAAATTCTCCCCAGCGACAAGTCCCAGCAGGAGATACCCTATTGTGAATAGCAATTCTTTGTGTGTGATTAATACAAGGATACCAGGTACCTAACAAGCAATAAGTTAATGCCTCCAACATATTACCAATGTATTTTACTTTTTCCAAGTTTTTTTTTCCTGAGAATAATTAAACATTCCAACCTTAAGCCATACATCATTCTAAGATGATGCAACAACCTTTCTAAGATGATGCGACAGATCAAATAAAGTACAAGTAGAACATGTCCATGAGAGCATGGAAGTAAACAAAAAAAAATCTTCTGAAGCTAGGGCGAGGGAATTTCTTCCAACTGCAACACTAGATAAAATATGCCGCCTAATTCCATATGGATAAATCTATTTTCAACAGATTCTACACTCCCGCCTAAGTTCTCTCTAATGGAGATGTATTCTAGAACCTTCAACGAGATCATCTAGAAGATCCTGCTTACCTAATCTGGCTGGACAAGATATCCACCGTGATCAAGGTCCCAACTAATCATTCGGATTCACAGCAATCTCCTTGATTCCCTGTAATCAATAGGCAATCACAATCCCATGATTCTCTCCTGTAATCAATACCAGAACCTATATAAATGTATGTGTTGACTGTAAAGAATTATCAAGCAATACATAAATCGTTTACTCTCGTTCCATATAGCCAGACCAAACCCATAACTTCATCGTTGTGGCATGCATGTGATGCAAAATCGTAAGAGCTGCCCTTTTTGTAATTCTAATTGCTGCTTGTGTGACTGACTGGCTTCATAAAACCATTTTTTAGGATTATGCCGTACAATGACATTTTTTTCTCACTTCCTTATGCAGAATATTAATAAATAGATCTTCCCCATAGCTAAGAAATCTCTAACAATTTTGTTAACTTTTTCAACATCTGCAGTGAAGGGAAATTTCATAGGCAAAATAAGAAGTCATAAGCACCTCAATGAAAAAAAAATTGTTGAAAAGGAGAGGTTAGATGGAATGATTAAGCACAGAGAGCAAACCAACCTGAAGTGTTGTTTAAGGAGCACAGAGATCAAAACCGACATTTGAATTATTCCACCAAATTAAGCTGAAAGCACTTGCCAATCTTCTACCTAACATCAAACCCCTACAGCACTGAGAAGAATCTACGAACATTGCCAGTTCTCAACTCCCAAGTCTTTCCATCTGCACTTATTAAACTCCCAAGTCTTTCCATCTGCACTTATTACAGAAAGTTTGCACCAAATTTCCATCATTTTCAATCCAGTGGTTGCACTCAGAACCTAACAAGCAAAATTACAGTCACTTGTTGTATCTGCTGCTCAAGTCCAAATCAAAGTACAAAAACAAGTGATCACCACATGTGAAAATAGTGAAAAAGTAATGGCAGCAGAGGTGTAGGCACTTTATAAGGAGTATGGGCAGATTATAAATTAGTCATCTAGGTTTTGTAAAATTTTCAATATGACCCCACACAAAGTTCAATTTGACCCCATATAATTTGCATTCTTGCACACAAAGTCCCCATAATTGTCAAGAAAAATACATTTTTCCCCATAAATGTAATTTCCTTGTCCCGCCACTGAATGGCAGAGTGCACAAAGCAAAGCTGAATGCAGATTCCCAGAGGTCATTTGATGCACTTGTAGGTTTAATTACTGATGCTTAGGTTTGGACAACTGTACACAAACATGCCCAATGATCATAGTGATTCCGCTTTCGAAGAGTCAATAAAGTAACACATGGGAAATCGACAGCTCCTAGAAAGAGAGCATAAGAGAATATGGAGTCAAAACAGTATCTTGACAGAATCTCATGCTCAATTTGAGAACATAGGCTAACACAAGGAAGTGAACTTGTATTCTATTACACGGAAAACGCAATACATAGCTCACATCAAAACATATTCTAAGACACTTCACCAGAAATTACAAGCATTGATTTTGCACCCAATCTGAAAACCTGAGTCATTCAACCATAAAAGGAAAGACCAAAATTAAATATAGTAGACAGTTACCCAGTTATGAACCGGCTTTTGCGAGAACAGGCTTGTGTGGGACCCTGAACTTCCTCCACTATGCACTATGAAAAGACCACAAACAGTAATTAAATTTCGTCTGCAACAGACATCATGGTGATGGCATGATGCCCAAGTATCATCTCCAACTCCACATCACAAACACTCGGCTCGGTGCAATGACATTTACTAAATGTTTGCTTAGCTAAAAGCATTTAAAAAAGAAGCTACTTAAATTTCGTCTGCAACAGACAGCATGGTGATGGCATGATGCCCAAGTATCATCTCCAACTCCACATCACAAACACTCGGCTCGGTGCAATGACATTTACTAAATGTTTGCTTAGCTAAAAGCATTTAACAAAGAAGCTACTTAAATAATGCAAGACTTACTACTGAATATCCATTGCGCGTCAACTCGTCTAAAGTTTGTCGAAGATTCTACAGAAAGGAAGGAAAGGAGTTAATTCAACAATGATTTAGTTTGCAGTTTCCAGAATAAAGGATCAAGGCGAGCTAAAGAAGAAGAAATTAAATTGAAAAAATAAAGCAAGGAAAAAAGTGGATATCTTTACCGGCAATGATAAATTTTTTATACTTTATTTTTTTATGAATATAAGAGTAATCAATTAACAAACATTCATCCATGTACATCAAGTAGGGTGGCAAGGACCACACAATTCCACAAAAACTGAGAAACTATCTTAATATCGCTGTACAACAACAAAAACAAAAACTTGTACTAGCTATTCTGCTAACATGCTGAAGAGTTTTTCGTTCTCATTAAAAACTCTTCTATTTCTTCGCTTAAAATGAACCTAAAAATGGAAAATTAATTAACTTTTCAACAACTAAGGTGACAGTGCTTATTCATAATGATATCTTCGGCTGCAGAATCAAATCAGATTCAAATCCCGTGGATAAGATATATCAATTCTTGAATTGAGAGGTACTGCCCCCATTAATGAAAATCCAAGTTCTCAACAGCCTCCAACTTCCAACTACCAATACTCCAAGTTCTGAAACCTTCCTTTCTTTCAACAGCTAAGCTAGTCACTCACGTCACCAGTATACTATTCATTATAACCAGTCATGCATCTCTAACAACAATACTTGCAATTAGGCAAGGCAGGAGTCAATCAGCAACGAGAATCGCCTAGTCTAATTCTTATATCTGAAGCCGCATCACAAAAACAGAAAATGAAATGACATCAGACAAAATCAGCAAAGACTAATACAATGTTACAAGTATGATGAGCAACCCAAAAACACGTGGCAACAATTCAGAGAAGTAGGTTGATTACCACAACAGGGCAACCAGCTCTCGGAATACTATCTGAGTGCAACCCACCAATTGGATTCAGGCCAGCATATTCAACCAATACACAAGCATCTATTCCAACTGCTTCATAAAAATCTCCAACCTGAAGCAGAAAATAATTGTGATAACACAGCAATGACAGATGTAGGGGAGCCAAAACTGAAGCTCGACAGTTGCTCACTCTGCACAGCAAAACTTCACGTGGAAACTTTGACTTAAATTGCAACATCTCTGCATTGATTGTTCCCTCCTTTAAGCTGCATTATACAAAATACTAATATTAAATTGTCAATTCCACAGGTAATGGTGATAATTACCAAAGCATCCACAACATTGCTGCTAAAAACATAAAACAACTTCCTCTTGGACTAAGATTCGGGTTGTTACTTAATGAACGAAACTGGAAACAACCCACTTGGCTAGACTTGGAACAACTACAACCAAAGAACATAAATGGATGCAACTGGAGAAATTTCCAGTTTTCCCATAAGCCATACGGGTAAACAATATATTCTCACCTGACAATTTTATTTACAATTAACAAAAGATTCTCTTGGAATAAGAGTATGCATGAGATGCTTGAGTGAAAACATCTTCTCAAAATATATATTGTTTGACCAAGAAGTTGCCATGGCAATTAAACAAGTAGACAATGCTAGGATTTATATTTTCTACTGAATCAGCAACCCAATCCGTATGGTAAGCAATGCAATGTGGAGAAAACTCACACCCCAAAGCTGCAAGCCACCGTGATAAGGAACAAGAATCCTCAATTCCTTTATTGAAGGAGACATGGGATTTATCAGTTTGAAACAAATATCTCAGAGAATGCATCCCTTGCAGTTAGTTATTATCTCTCCTATAGGACCCTTAATTTCCCGAATGAGCTTACCTTCCATTCTTCAGCTCAACATCCAACCCCAACAAATTGGAATACGCTAGCCGTTTAACCAGATTGATAGTAGAAGGCTTCCTAAACTCTTCCAGTCTCTGTGATCAAACACAAAAACCGAGTCACACTCTACCTCCCAACTTCATCAAGAAGAAGTGTCTTAACAACAACCACAATCAAACCTCTTTCCACCACACAAGGTGGGAAAGATCCTTGTCACTGAGAACATTGTTTGATGGCTTCGACTTCTTGGCAGCTCGTGCAGTCCCTCTCGAATGCTTCTGATAATCGAAGCAATGGATTCCTGCAACCTGCCTGTTCCCACTGTCCAACAACAAGTTGCTTAGGCTTTTTTCTCATACATACTCGCAACAAGCAAAGAGTAGACCCACATGAGAGGGAAAAAAAAATCCAATCTTGGGACTTGCCACCCAACATTTCTTCAAACACATGAAAGCAACAAACTTTAAGGCAAACACAGAGAAACCCAGATGGAGGAGACCCAGAGGAAAACAATTACAGGAAGGGCGGGGGAGAGGCGCATTGGAGAGCAGGGGAGGAGCGGAAGAGCAGAGCGAGTGAGGGCCACTTCAAGAGCGAAACGGCGACGCTTCTGCTCCCTGACCAGTACATAGTAACAGTGCCCACGGGAGGAGGGCAAAGAAGCCCAGCTGGGTTTAAACACTTCCCGCTCACCACTAAAACCGAAAAAGATCTTGTTTGGGGGTGCAAGAAGGGTTTTAGTTTAGAGGGCGAGGAAGAGAAGAAAGAAAAGCCCTTTCCCTTTCCCCTTCCCCTTCCCCTGTCTGCTTCCTTCTTTTTGGTTTAACTAAGAATGTTGTCTGTCGGTTCACCTCTGGATAGGGAGAGTTCCACTTCCCGCCACGAAGGAAGCGAGGGTTTAGACTGTATTTAATCGAGACACTATGTAATCTAGACACTAGTTGATTAATTCAAATTTTGAATGTATAAAAATTTGGGTTAAACTTAAAGATATTTAAGTATTGAAAATAGATAATTTAGTACCCTAAGTTAAAAAATACCTATAAAAAAAACCTGAATTATTTCAAACACTAAAATAGTAATAGTAAAAGTCCGTTATAACCTTGTGGGCTTTGTCTCCCCCTCTCCCTTCGGGATCATTCATTACGATCTGTCCAGTTTAAGACCAACTTCATTGGTGAGGATCACCGGTCGCTCACGGCTAGAAAACAAAGGGAAAATTAAAAAAAAAAAAGGAAAATGAAATAGGCTGATCACTTTTTTTTAATCCTAATAATACATGACACAATATTATTCGTTAAAATATATACCGGTGGATTTTATTTGTGTGGTTATAAAAATTAAAATTCAGCTGTAGTAATTATATATTTATGGATGCATAATTTTATATATTCATTGCAATTTATATGTAAACATAAATTAAATTATAGATAATATGTGGATGAGAGAGACATTAATTTTTTATTTGGTGAGCGGATTGGATGAGATCACCGATAAAGATAATAAAAGATTGGGATGGATTGAGTTGGATTGAATAATAGTTTGATGAGAGAGAAATTAATTGTTTATTTGGTTAGCGGATTGGTTTCGCTCACCAATAAACATAGTCTTAATTCAAAGGCGGCAGAAGGTTGGAAGAGACTAGTGTGTGGGGCAATTTTTTTTAAAGTGAAATATGACAAATATATTAATTAGGTCAAAAAATCCGAGTAGAGAAGTACATCAAGTTCACGAGGATGGTTAACATCCCAATCAACCGGAAGAAGCCCCTTACGGAATTGTCAACAAAGCCAATCCGCAACAATATTCTGGGACCGAGAAATGTTTAGAAGAGAATAGATAGGTAAAAGAACTAGGTCCCTTTTAAGTCCTGTTACAAAATGTTCGACCTTCCGATCGATAATAGCTAGAGGGTTAGTGATAAAAACAAAAGCGACCCGATAATCCGTCTCAATGACGGTGGATATGTCGCCATAATCTGAAGCCACCAAAGCAATGGCACGAGATATAGCGGTTATATCCGCCCCTTACGGTGTGCTGGGCAGTTGGGCAAGGGGAAATTTTAACCCTAAAATTTTGAAAATAGCAAATGTCTTCCGATTGCGTCTCGTAACTCATGGGTGTTGTCAGGGAAAAAAGAGCTCTTCTATAGCTCTGATTTTCAATTTTCAGAGGATATGTGGGAAAAAAAGGGTCAGTTTTAGCCATTAGATTGTCTCGGAAACACGTGGGAGAAAGTGAGGGGGAAAAAGATTTTTCAATGTTTGGATATTAAAAAAAAGGGCTAAGTTCAATTAAGTACATTGTAGTTTCACTCATTTTTACTTAAGTACTCAGTGGTTTTACTTTTTTCATCTTTGTGACGGAGATTTCCAAATTTGACACTATTGGTGGCAGCGGTGTGATTTTCAAATTTGACACTTTTGGTGACAAGTTCTTAACCAAGGTTGGTTATTTTCCAATTTGCATTTCCATGGTTATCCACGTAAGTACCACGTCAATTTCTCTAGACATCGACGTGGAAATGTTGAAAAAAATTCTTTTCTTAAATCTCTAATCTCCCAAATCAACCAAATTGAAACAAAATATGACGTAAAACATGAAGCCTTAAGTGAATTTTTTTAACTTTTCCACATCAATGCCGCATAGGACAGAAAAATATGACGTGGCGCTAACATGGATAGAAATGACAACAAGGAAAAAACCAACTATGGTTAGGAGTTTGTCACAAAAAGTGTCAAATTTGAAAATCTCTGTTACCAAAGTGAAACAACAGAGTACTTAAATCAAAATATGTGAAACTACAAAGTATTTAAGTGAACATATCCCTAAAAATAACAACAAAAATTCATTCTTCCAAATTTGGCTGATAATATCGAAGAGAAGAGTATAACTTATCACTTAGATCGACTCTCTTTGTTGTATTTAAATCATTATTACAGGTACATGCATGCATTTACAACATATGTATATGAATTGATGCATTGAACCAGACAATCTGGTAAAGGGCAGTACTTCGACCCGACGACCTCTTAGACCAACCGCATTCACGTCCCCGACCCGGGGATGCCTTGCCACATGGCAAAAAGCAATTAAAAAAAATTGAAAAAGGGAAAGGGTGGGGCGCCCTCAACTGTCAGTGGGGATGAGTTTCGCCCCTCAACTCTCGCCCTCGCCCTCGCCGTTTATTATTATTTTTTTACTTTTTTATCTAGTTAATTACACTTTGTACAATATTATTCGTATAAATAAAATTTTTGGATATTATTTGTATGGTTAAAAAAATTGAAGTTATTTTTAAACATTATGAAAATTCTTATTTTTCAAAAATCTCTATAAATAGAGTCTAATATTGACTGCATCTCTTTATATCTGAATTAGTTTTATCTAATTTTATATTCCAACTTTTGTAATTAATTGGGTTACTTAATCATAATTTTTTTCCTGTTTATAATTACGGAATAATCATTTTCGTATATTTATTACAATTTTTATATAAACAAAAAATGATAGTAAATAATATGCGGATGAGAGAAAAATTAATTATTTTTTCTGTGACCTAAGTTGGGACAGGTTGCGGATGTGAGTAGAAAAAGAGATAATTGGGTTCGGTTGATGTGGATGAGAGAGAAATTAATTGTTTATTCCGTGACCTAGGTTGGGCCAGGTTGCAGATGCTGATGGTGTTACATGATGTTACAAAAATGAAGAGCGATTTCAGCTGCGTGCCCAATAAACACAAACGCTGACAGTGAACGGATAGCCCCCTTCTTCAACTGAAAACAACAAACAATATTTTAATTTTCACAAATTTTTTTATCTCTAGTATTCAGAATCGAGCGTTGTTAGGTCCTATTTTAAAAATGATATTTTTAAATAGATAAGTCTCGAACCCAAAACCTCATTAAGTAAATTTATGTTACTTGCCACTTTGGAGTCATCAACAACACAGGTAAACTAGATCATTTGTAATCAGCAAATTTCTTAATTATGTGCTCTTATTATAGTACTAAATTTCATCTAAATAAACAAAAAAGCGTAAACATTAGCCTTTATATATATAGTTTGTGCGTGTAGATGACAGTAATATTTGTGATGGTTGAAAAATAAAGTAGCAGCAAAATAATCGGTGCCAAAATTCTAATATTCCTTTGACATTTGAAGTTCAACTCTGGAGAAAGTAAACCCACGAGAGAATTGGCTCAAAAACAAACACAGGAGAGAGAGTGGCGTAAATGGTTGAAACACGAGTAAACTAATCAATGAAACAAACGAAAAGAAGGCCAATTAAGTTTTGTGATGATTTTTATTATCATATCTAATTCGAATCTGTATTTTCCAAACTCGAATTCTTCTTTAAACTAGATTAATCCCTAGGTACGATCCGTAGCAATTTGCGATGATGAGTTTAGACATACCTTGGAAGGGGCTTCTTGGACGGTGCCCCTCCACAGGCCGAGCGCGGCGTAGTTAACACAGAAGAGGGCGTCGTCGTGGTGGCCGGCGAAGCTCCGGCGGGCGTAGCAACCAGAACAGACATCAAACGTACTCTCCACCTTCTTGGAGGCGTAGCACTGGGAGCAGGTGAAGTACATCTCCCCGAGCGGGGCCGAGCACCCCCGGCAGAACACCGGCCGCTTGCTCACCACCAGGTAGTGAAGCGTCACGAACTCGTCGAAGTCGAGGGTCCCGTTGCCGTCCCTGTCCAGCTCGGCGAAGAGCTCCGGGCGGAGGGTCAGCTCCGGGCTGGTCTTGGCTAGGTAGGCTTGGTATTCTCTGTAGCTGATCTTGCCGTCTCTGTCCTTGTCTATGGAGGAGAAGAACTTCGCGGCGGCTTTCTTCTGCTTGTCGGGTAAGTTGGTGTAGTAGGCTTGGGCGATCTCGGAGATGGCTTCCATTGATCGGGGACGAAGATGATTACTTTCTCTCTCTTGTTTTATTTACGCAAAGCAAAAAGACAAAAACTGAACTATATGATATTTACTAAAAAAGTCAAACAAATTGTACTAAAACAATTTTTTCCTAATTTTTAAGTGAAAGGAACCCCGTTTTATATTTTATTGACAAAAATTTTTACTAAAATTTGTAAAATTTCAGTCAAAAATAAAAAAATAGAATCACATGCTACTTAACTACATAGTACTAAAATAAATTTTTTTATAATTTTAAGCGGAATGAACTCTATTTTATTTTCGTAAAATGATAGTACGAAGATTATTTGAGACGACTAAGATATTTTTAAAATGACAAAATTATCTAACAACTATTTAACATGACTGTGTCTCACTAACTCAAATTCGAAATTTGGTTAAACTAAAAAACGTTCCGAAAAAAATACTAATAACTTTCAACGCGTATTGATATGATAGGCTACTTTTTTTAGAATTAATTGATAGGCTACTTGGAATTTGATTTTGAGATCGCTTTGTCGTTGCTACGACGTTTCCGTCTCCTCCTGCAAGTGGCGTGGCAACTGGCTAGCTTAGCCGAGAATAATATCATTTCGCAAAAAAAGACAAGAGTAAAAGCCAAAAACACCGAGACTTGCAATTAGCTAGTCAAATAAGATACCCCTAAAAAAAAGCTAGTCACATAAGAAGCGTAATTCAGCTAATTGGTTTCTTTTTCTGTTTTGGTAAAAAATTACCGAAATTCCACGAATGAGTAACAACTTACAATTTTTTTTAAGGGATGACGTGAAATCTATATTACGATAACGGGTTACACAATAAGAATAAAAAATACATAGACAAAAAATGAAAATACCAATCAGAAAAAGAAAACCAATCCGCAGTCAACAAAGTGGCACATGTGGAAGAGAAGGGTGGTCGAGAAGCCACGAGGGCAAATGACCAATGCGGAGATCTGCAGAGACAAGCTACGGCTAATAACCACGAGGAAACGTCAAAGACGCAGCCTTGTGGGCATTTGAAAACATACAAGATGCACTCAATTGAGAGCCAAAGTCGAACAGGTTGAACCGAGACAAGTTTCTCAACCTGCAACAATAGGAATGGTATCGAGAACCGACTGGATCTTGGATGCAGTCTAGGCACATCCAAGCAAAAGACACAACAAAAGGCAAACAAGTCTAAACCCGAAACGGCCACAAAACAGATATGGCAAGGGATTAAACCTAACAAACATAAAAACAGCAATAGAAAAACACAAAGAACTTCATAGTTCCCAGATATCAGAGAAACTAAATAACATAAAACATATATAAAGTAAAGGATCAACCGGGGGAGGGGGGGGGGGGTGGTCGATGGTGACCAACCCCCCGGGGAACATCGAAAGCCTCCCAAAGCGAGCCTGAAGCTGAGCTAGACCCTGAAAGCTGCAGCACCAAACCGGCGACAGGAGACACTAGCCGACAATCAAGACGAAGGTGGCGGGAGATGGTCCGGGAATCTCCGAACAACACCGATCAACTCTAATCTAGGCCAAATACACCAAATCTGGAAAAAAGAGAAAAAAATAAATGGAGAAAAAGATCACAATTTTGGGGAAGAGCAGAGGAAGACTCCCAGAGGAGGAAGAAGAGAGGCAATGAAGGGAAAAGAGAAGATCCACCTTTGAAGGAGAATTTTTTTTGGATTTTTTGGATTTTTTCTATAGTGAATCGCCCTCAAATCTCCATTACTGGAGAAGAAAGGGAAACATTAAAAGATATTTTTTAACAACTTACAAGTTATATCTAAATAAAACTCAACACTCTCTTTAGAATTTTTTAGAGAGAGATATTTTTCCCCTTTCTCCCTTTTTTTAAGGGATACTTTTTCTCTTTCCTCTTTCTCCCATTTGGTATCTACTTTTTATTAAAATTTTACTATTTTACCTCATGTCCCTTCCTTCAGTCAACCTTTTTCCACCACCGTTTTTCCCCGTTCCTCCTTTTTTTACCTCAGATCTAAAACTATCTCCTCTTATACCACCCCTTCTTCACCCAAGGTGCTGGACGTCTAGATCTGCTCAGATCCGATCAGATCTTGGTCGTCGGCCAGCCGTAGCTCGATAGCTTGTCGGTAATCGGCCGTTCTGCCCTCATTCACTCTACCAGCAGCCTTTGGAGGTCAGCCCTCATCCACTACCTCGCCGTCTTGACCTCTACCACCTTCGCTCGGCATCGTCATCGCACTCCTAGGGTTGGCCTATCTGTGGCTAGTAAGTGCGTGCTTTTCGAAGTGGTTGGTCACTGTTGACAACCCCTCTGGTTGATGTTGTATTTTTACCATCTTTATTATGTCTACTATGTTTATTGTGTTTACTGCTTTTGTTAGTTTGTTGCATCACCTATTGGTTTAGTTGATGATTATTGTAATATTTTCCTTATTTATTTAGTTGTTATTGCTATTTTATCCAAACCATATGTGTTTGTGTTTGTTGTTTTTTGGTTTGCTTGTAGTGTTTTGCTCGGATCAGCCTATATTTGATTTGAGACTTTTGCGATTCTCGATACATGTTCGTTGGTTGCAGGTGGATAATCTTATCTCAGTTAGACTCGTTCAACCTTGGCATTCATTTGCGTGCATCTTGTATGCATTCAAATGCCCACGAGGTTGCGTTTATGATATAACTTCATGGTTATTAGCCAATACTTGTCTCGGTAGTTTTTCGCATTGGACGTTGGCTCTTGTAGCATCTCGTTCGCCCTTTGTGTCCACCCATGCTATTTTGCTTCCTTCAGATTGGGTTTTATTTTTCATTTGGTGTCTTCATACTTTATCTATGTATTTCCTTAGTTTGAATGCATACAAAAATATTATTTTGAGAAGTGTCCCTAAATTGAACTCGACAACATTTATCTTATAAGAATAGAAATTGACGAAAAATAATTGCATGCAAATAATTGCCATTTCCACATTTTCTACGAAGATATTATGTTCTATCCTAATTAATTTACATATTTTTATTTTTTCTTGAACTTGAAAATATTTTGTAGCCATACAATTGGGGCCTTGATAAAAGAAAAATGGAAGAAAAAAATTATATTTGGTAAGAAAAATGGACTATTAAAGTTGGAAGGGTATGGTTAAAAGTAGGGATGGCAATAAGTAGGGTAAGGTAGGGTAGGGTATTGATAGGACCCTACTCATACCTTAGTTTTTTTAGTTAGACACATACCCTACCATTGACCCTACAAATTTTTTATTGTTAGATTGCCCTACCCTCCCAAAAACCCAGGGTCTACAGGGTCTATAGGGTCCGACCCTTTAATGTTCTGCATTTTGATAATTTTTAATCAAAAATTAATTTTTATATTAAATTTAAATAAATTTAAGACATCAGCTACGTTACACATCAATATTCTATAGAAAATTGATGAAATATCAAATTTTGTAATTTAATTTCAATAGTACATAAATAATTCAAACAAAAAATATAGAATGTCTGCTTCTAGTGATCCATCATTTACGACATCTTCTAAGTTGGTTGTGTAATAATATAATAAATATGTTAAAGTTAACCACAAAATATATTATATATGGTCTAATTAGGATCTAACTATGTTCTAATCAGGGTAGTGTCTAAAATAGGGTAAAAATGTAAGGGTAGGGTCCGACCCACAGGGTCTAACTATGGATTCATACCCTACCCTAGACCCTACTTCTAAACATGGACCCATACCCATACCCTACCCTAGACCCAGTCAAAGTCAACATACGCTCGATCCGTAGGGTAAGGGTAGAGTCCGACCCTCAGGGTATGAGTATTTCTGTCATCCCTAGTTAAAAGTAATCAATTCGGGCCACTTTCAAAAATAATGTATTAAATCTAAAAATTATTATTTAGAGAACCATCTCTATATAGAACTCAATAATATTTAACTCTAAAGAATAGGAATTCACAAAAAATAATTGCACGGCAAAATTATGACCACCTATACCATGTGACGCCTTGAAGAAAATCATGTGAATATTTTGATTTGCAAAAAAATTCCTAACAATAAAATTGGGTCTCAAACAAATTCATGTGAATATATATGGGTTCAAAAAAATTATGTTATGGCATGGAATATTGGGAGTGACGAGAATGCAAGCTAGCGCCCGTATGTTTACTGGCTGTCGCCAAATAGGCAAGCGCAGCGAGAGGCTAGCAGACGCTAGCGTCCTAGCGGACATTAGGGGTGGCAAATAAAAGGTGCGGGTTTTGAAGGTCTGTATTGCCCGCTAGGTGGTGCTGGCAGCCGTTTCCTATTGTGCTCAGACTCTTGTTTTGAACTGCTATGATGAACTAGAAAGATTTTTTGGTGTGCAAAGATTTGTCTCTACATAAAAGCATGTTACCCGAGTTCATGTATGAATTTGTAACTCGTATCTCATTAATAAAAGTTCTCCCTTCTCTCCGTGGACGTAGGCATTAGGTCAAACCACGTAAACTCTTGTGTCCATTATTCTTTGTGTGATCTTATTCTCTTGTGGTGATTTCAACAACTGGTATCAGAGCTAAGGTATAAGATGGAGGATCATGGCGCAAAGTCTAGCTTGGTGAAGTTCGATGGCTCATCAAATTTTGGGTTATGACAAAGGTGTGTCAAAGATCTACTTACCCAACAAGGGATGGTCAGTGCAATCTCGGAGAAAAAGTCTGAGAAGATGGAGGAGCAAGAGTGGGAAGAGTTGGAGGCTAAGGCGGTGGCGACGATTCGCTTGTGCTTGGAGGATGACATGATGTATCACGTCATAGATGAGGAGTCACCAGCCGGGGTTTGGAAGAAATTAGAGCATAGGTATATGTCAAAGTCTCTGTCGAGCAAGTTTTATCTTAAGCAAATGCTGTACGGGCTTAAGATGATGGAGAGCTCAGATTTGAGCCAACACAATAATGGTTTCAATCAACTGGTGAGTGATTTGATAAGGGTCAGTGTGAAGTTCGAGGATAAAGATAAGACATTGTTGCTACTGAATTCCTTACCAAGTTCCTAAGAGAGTTTGGTTACAACTCTAACTTGAGGCAAATAGACCTTGGTGTTTGAGGATATCACTAGTGCTCTACTAGAATTTCATGGTCGTAGAGAAGGAAAAGATGGAAAAGGATCCAAGTCGGTTTCAAGGAGGTTAAAAAAAAAATTGCTTCGAGTGCAGAAAAAATGGACACATGAAGAAGGATTGTCCAAGAAGAACTCAGGATCATGAAGAAAAAGGATCAGCATCTATGCATATGGCCTCATAGTAAGACGGGTCAAATGGTGATTGTCTTTTTGTCTTATCAAGTCCTAAGCATCCTGTTGATTTTTGAATTTTGGATAGCGCATGTTCTTTTCACATGAAGCCCAATAGGGATTGGTTCGACGCCTACAAGTTCGTTGATTCAGGTATGGTGACTATGGGTGATGGTTCTACTTGTAGAATTGCTAGCATATGAGACTTGCAAATCAACACGTGGGATGATGTTGAGAGAAAGTTGTGTGGGGTTAGGCATGTTCCAAAATTGGAAAAGAATTTGATCTCATTAGGAACCTTGGATTATAGCGGGTACATCTATGAGGTTGAATTTGGTCTAACTGAGGTGGATGCTATAGTGGTATTGAAGGATGAAAGGAATGCTGTGAACACCTACATGTTACTGGCAGGCACTATTATAGGTGGAGTCACCTTAATGGAGTCTGATAGAGGCGGGAAAAGCTCTTGGCATACGAAATTAGATCGTATAAATGAGCGATAGCTTGACATGAACGATTTGAGTGTAGCCAAGAGGGTTCTTGGAATGGAGATTCACATAGACAATGTTAGCAAGGCCTCGTTATGGTTGTCTAAAGGCGCGTGCAAAGCAAAGGTGTTGGGTATGTTTGACATCGATAATACGAAGTCGTTGATAACACCAAGGGCGAATCAAGTATCTCACTCAAGGACAAGTGGTGAAGTTCGCGACATGTCAAGGGTTCTACTTGGTGGAACAAAAGGTTGCACATTGTATGCTATGACTTGTAGCATTCGTTCGAGGCAAAAGGAACAAGGTCCAGCAGAAAAGCGGTTCGAGGTTGCGAAGCATAAGGGTGACCGAGAAAATAGAGGAGTGTATATTAGCCACATGGTTGCTTCAGCAGGTGAACTTGCATGTTGGAGAGAGGTTGGAGGGAATACACCAAGCAAGCTCGAGAGTTGCTCAAGTTTTGGGGATGTCTCCAAGTGATTGAACAAAGGTTGAGAGAAAGTGTAGATGTTTTTATTGATGAAAGAGTATCTGCGGTTTAAGATGGAGTCGGTAGAGTCAGTTTGGTTTTGCAAGTCTCATATTTTTTCAAAGGGCGATGTCTTGCCAAGTTGGAGTTTGTTAAAGTTTAGGTGGAACTTCATGGTTCTGCCAAGTCTCATATTTTTTCAAAGGGCGATGTCTTGTCAAGTTGGAGTTTGTTAAAGTTTAGGTGGAACTTCATGGTTCTTCCAAGGAACAACTTCTCGCCAATGTGGAGATTGTTGGGAGTGGCGAGAATGCAAGCTGGTGCCCACATGCTTACTGGCTACTCCAAATAGGCAAGCAGCAGCCAAAGGCTAGCAGACGCTAGGGTGGCAAATAGAAGGTGTAGGTTTTGAAGGTCTAGTGCCTACTAGGTGGTGCTGGCAGCCGTTGCCTATTTTGCTCGGACTCTTGTTTTGGACTCTTATGATGACATAAATAGATTTCTTAGTGTGACTCCACTATTTTTTAATTTTTAATTAATTTTTAATATATTTTTGGAATATATTAAGTTCCCGTCTATTTAAGTTATATCTATTTGTTCTACCTATTTTGGAAAAAATTTCGGTTCATCGCCTAAGTTGATGCAAACCAACCAACCAAACTCGGTCAATTATTTAATGGTAAGAAAAAAATTATCCACGAAATTGCCGAAAAAATTAAACTTTCCAGAAAATTGTTAAACTCGACCGGAAATTTATCCAAACAATTATTGTTAGATTGGAGGGACTAATCAAATTAGGCTAAATTTACTAATATATGTGTATCTTATTTTATTTCATGTGTCTAAATACTAAGTGGTCTAAGTATCGGATGTCCACGGCGTAGCTTCGAGAAAAATAGATATCCAACGTAGTTGACATTCTTAAAAGGTTGAATACCAAATCAAAGGGAAGGGAAACTAAACACAAAAAGGCGATGGAGGGAATCCGCGAGGCCGCTCAGATCTACTACCGAGCCTTACCCGACGAGAAGAAGCAGAAGGCGAGGGAGTTCTTCAGCGAGGCGGACAAAGACGGCGACGGGAGGATCAGCGCCCGTGAGTTCGTGAGCCACCTGGAGAGGACAGGCGCAGGCCAGGGGGTGAGCTCCAAGGCGGAGCTGTTCAGGGGGCTGGACGCCGACGGGGACGGGACCCTCGACTTCGAGGAGGCCATCGCCATGTTCTTCCTCTGCGAGACCGGGAGGGCGGTGATGTGCGACGGCTGCCACTCCTTCCTCAGGGGAAGCTACTTCGGGTGCTTCCAGTGCCACTCCGAGCCCGGAGCCGCTCCCTACCATCTCTGCCTTTTTTTTTTTTTACTAATTAAGAACTTTATTAGAAGAAAAAGAAAATTACAGAGGGGATGAGAGAAGAGAGAAAGAAAAGAAAGAACAAAGGATAAACCAAGGCGAACGGGCAACCCTAGAGGTTGACCTGCTGCCATAACAGTAACTCTATTCGAGTACACCCACAAGCCGGGTGGTCAAGAATAGATAACAACCAAATACCTTGGCATAAACGGGCAACCAAATAGGTTGACTCGCTGCCATAATAAGAACTCTATTCAAGCACACCCACAAGTCGGATGGGCAAGAATAGATACTAAGCTAGATCCTTCGCTCATAGTGACTCGTGGTAGTCATGTCCATCAAAGCGAGCCTGAATCGAGAGAAAGAGGACCCAAAATCTGACGACAGAGGGCCTGTAGAGGTGAGGCAGACCGCGGTCCCGCAGGTAGAGGAGGGCCCAGGAGCAGGCCCAAAAGTTGAAAGCCCAGACCGCGGACCGTGAAAAAACCGCCGGCGCTTAACCACCGGAAAGAGAGGAGAACCCACGGAGAGGAGCTCCATCGCTGCCAACCGCCGACGAGCCCATGCCAACCTGCCTGATAGAAAGTGGCGCCTCTGGAGGGTAACCACGAGCCACAGGAGAATATAGGCGAGGAAACGCGGGAGGAGGAGCGCCAGAGCCTGCCCCCACGGAAAGGGATCCGAAGAAGCCCTAGTCGCGGGACTATGGCGGGACTAGCTGTCGGCCGACGAAGGGACAACCAGCGGCCCGCGAAGGGAAGAAACGGCTACCGTCGGAGACGAGCGCGGGGACGGGAACTGGGGAGTGGCGGAAGCGAGGTGGTGAGGGCGGTGTACGGAGGAGGAGGAGTCGGGAGGGCGACAAGGGGCGGAAGCCAGAGAAAGAGACGGGACGTCCAACGAGCTCCGTCAGACGATGGGGCAAGGGAAGAGAGGGTCTTAGCTAGCTCCACCAGGGGACAGAGCCGGGGGGGGGGGGGGGGGGAGGGGAGGCTGATCCGGCCTCAGGCGGCCAGGATCAGCCTCGACGTCTTAGACTATTTTTAGCTCTCTCGCGCGGCGCACTCTCTAGGGTTTTTCCCCGCTTCTCCGTTTTCCCCTACCATCTCTGCCTTGATTGCTACAAGGGCGGGATCTTCGAGCACCACAACGACGCCGTTTTCCTCGATAATTTTACGCTGCTCTCCCAGTGTAGAACCATCGTCCAAAAGGCCCCCGCTGAGGTACTTCTTTCTTTGTTCTTGTCCATGATTTTGGAGTCTCGCTCCAAAAAGAAATGTTTGTAGAAAATATACGGAAGATATACTCGATAAATTAATAACATTTGCAAGATAATTATTTTGTGCAAACTTTCTGATTACGTATTCATTATTTTACTCTATGATTCGAACTTTTCCTTTCAGGATATTATATTCTATAATTAGACTTAGCTCTGATATAGTTACTTCACTTATTTTACTATGATCGGAGGTTTTTTTTTACAGTTCTGTCATTTACAAAAATTATAATTTTAAATTATTCACTTTCAATTGAACAAAATTTCAAATATTAATTTATCAAAATTTGGTCTCCAAATTTTGAAATTAACCCAACTTGTCGTGGATACTAGATGATGATTACACTCATTCGACTGCCGATCGGACTGCAATTTTCTAAACTATAATTTAGAAAGCAAAAAGAGTTAATTTTTTGTCTTCTAGTTTCAATGACTCAGTTCATAAATAATATTTATTTACCACTAAAAAAGACAAATATCAATTTCAGAATGTAAAAACTCAATAGTATATATTGACAATTATTTCATCTTTTGGTATTCTTCGTAACATTTCTCTAATACCCCTTTTTTCAGAGAATAAAAATGACGTTGGAGAAAATTCACATCGTAGTGGGAGCTGCATATCTTGGGATGACTTGCTCCATTATGTGACGCGTTGTGTCTAGCCTACGGGGCATGTCAATAAAATTCATATCTTTACTCTCTTTTTCTGATGATGAACCCAAATTATTCATAGTCCTAATGTCATGTACTTTTAGATCCAAGTTCCTGTCCTAAGAAGCTCGATAGATCAGGATTCGTCCCAAGTCTATGTTATTCAAAAACATATACATTATAACTTCCTTTCAAAACAAGGAATAATAGATTAACCTGATAAAGTGGATAAAGTGCACGATGAGCTGTATTTTTAGTATTTCATACTCGGTGTTGGTAAATGAATCTCCTTTGGATAATTTTTCTTCTTCAAGAGGAATTAGACAAGGAGATCCACTCTCTCCTTTCCTCTTTTTGCTTATTGCGGACTCTGTCGCTCACTATATTCACTGGAATAAGTCTATTGGGCATATTAATGGCATGAAAATTAAGGATTCTATTCCGGTCTTAACCAATATTATGTTCACTAATGACACTTCGCTTATGGGAAAGGCAAATTCTGTTGAAGCTAGTGCGATTAAGACTATGCTTATAGATTTGTGGAGATTTCTGGCCAGCAGATAAATTTTGAGAAATCTAGTGTCAGGTTTAATTATGGTTTAGATCTTATAATTAGGACTGGTTAATTCTGGTTTAGATCTTATGATTAGGACTGGTATTTTGGATATTTTGGGAATGAAGTCGATGTCTGATAACGATAAGTGCCTTTGTCTCCCCTCTTTTTGGGGTCGATCCAAGAGTAATGTTGTTAACTTCATTTATAACACGATGTGGAAGAGATCTTCTAGCTGGAAAAATAAAATGTTGTCGACCGCGGGAGAGAAATTATGATCAAGTTTGTCTTGTCGTCGATTCCTACTTATGCTATGCAAAGTGTCCTTTTTCCTAAGTTCATATGTAAAAAACTTGACAGTCTTATGGCAAGATTTTAGTGGTCAGGTGACTTGGACTCGGGGAAGATTCATTGAAAAAGATGGGACAAGATGGCCACGACTAAAGAGACAGGTGGTTTGGGTTTTAGGAAGTTGTAAGACTTCAACATAGCTCTCATGGCTAAACATGCATGGAGGCTATTGAGCAATACTGAATCCTTGTGCTATAAGTTGTTGAAAAGTATCTACTTCCCTCAATCTTCTTTGTTGCAGGCTAGGGGTAGGTCCGA
Source organism: Hypericum androsaemum (assembly GCA_963995505.1). Lineage (NCBI taxonomy): Eukaryota > Viridiplantae > Streptophyta > Magnoliopsida > Malpighiales > Hypericaceae > Hypericum > Hypericum androsaemum. The sequence goes on along the minus strand of OZ023185.1, from coordinate 9,737,391 downwards.
GTCGACCTGGACTTGGAGTAGCATTTTGCAAGGGAGAGATCTGATTAAACCAAATATGGTGTGGAGACTAGCAAATGGACAAAAGATTCAAATTTGGGATGATGCCTAGGTTGTTGGCCTGGAGAATTGCAGGATATCATCCCTCCCTCCTGATGATCGTGGTGCTATAAAAGTTGCTGTTCTCATGCTTGTGGATAGCGATGATTGGAATTCTGAGACCCTTCAGCGGCTGTTCTCTGAGCAAGAGATCAATGCGATTCAACAATTGCGTCCAAGGAGGAACGCCGAGATGGATAAATTGATTTGGGCCCCTGCAACTTCTGGGAAGTATAGTGTTAAATTGGGTTACAATTTTTTGCATTCGAATGGTTCTACTTCTGATCAAAGTGATGACTTATTTTGGTGTAGGTTGTGGAAATTGAATTCCTTCCCAAAGATTAAAATCTTTCTTTGGAAAGCTGTCCAAAACTCGATTTCCACATCTGTGGGCCTAAATAAAAGGAGGATTGTGCAAGACCCTTCTTGCAGCTTGTGCAATGCAAGCTGCGAAGATACTCTCCACGCCTTGGTTTTATGTCCCCACGCTAAGCTGACTTGGTTCCTATCTCCATTGGGTTACACTCATGATGATTCAGTAGTTCCAGAAGCTTAAGGTAATGAGTAAGTGGATCTTTCACGCTTATAAACCAGCCCAACCTACTTTCACCTTAAAGTAGAAAAAAAAAATAGTGACCGAGGGTTGGTAGGGATTGGTGATTTCTTCAACATTTTCCTCTTTATATCTTTTCTAAGGTTGATGCAAGTTTGAGAGAAAGAGATCTTTTCTCTTAGTGGAAAGAGAAAAGATCTCTTTCTCTCAAACTTGCATCGGAAAGAGAAAAGATTTTAAGCTTGAGGAAAGGGAAGGAGTATGTGTAACTCTTGCCACATCAGCTAATAATTGAACTTGGTTGGCTTGGTTAACAGAGCCACACGTGGGAGTAACGAGTAATGGATGGGGATCAATGCCTTTGTAATCAGATCAGTTACATTGGGACCACGTGCCAAGAATTTTGCTTTCCAAGAATCGATGTGTCTCATGCCGGGGATAAGAGACAGGCTAGGTAACCCTAAGCCCGAGGGACCTAGGGTACTAAAATTTGACAGGGACAGAGAGTGGGGTTTCACCTCGGTACTCCCAAACAAATCTCCAAAATACCCTTAACCTTCTTAGAGTTAGAAGCAAAGATATTTTGATGGGTAATATGGGAAATTGCCACATCCTTATTTTTCTCTCTCCTCATCAACTTGAGTATGGTATCCCATAAATGATATCTTATATCTAAAAGGCCTTAAGTGATTTGACTGTATTATCCATACTAATAAGGTGTACCTTCTTTTCTGGCACATATCTTGAGAAAACTCCAAGGTCAAATGCATTTGCTGATTTGTTTATCATTCATGAAATCTAATATCTCATTACTCCCCTCATATTCTCTTCTTTCTCTATCTCTATTCAATCTCCCACCAAATTCTCTTTCTATCACAAACGTAGCTTGACATTTGGTATTAGAGCCTCATATCATATGGCCATGGAGACTCGATCAAAGGCATTCAAAGAATAGTTAAAGAGGCTCGAGGATTTGATCCTCTCTTGTAAAGAGGATATGGATGCTCGATTAGATGTAATATGAGACCACATGGACACACAAATCGAGGAGTCCATCGCAAAATTTGAGAAGGTTCAAGCAAATATCCAGACATTGGCATTTCATCCTTCGGGCGAGACTAGTATGGTGTAAGCAGATGAGGCGTAGGGATTGCTAGGGACTCCTCCTCGTGATTCTAAATCGATTACAACCGAGCTAATGCCATTTCGGTGGCCGTTGCCAATACTGTCGCCCCTATAGCTCGGAGGATAGGAGATTCATACCCAAAGATGCACCTCGACTTCCCAAAATTCAGCCATACCAATCCTTTTTATTGGATCCAGAATTGCGAGCGCTACTTTACCGTTAATGGCATTTAAGAGGTTCGCAAGGTGGAGCTGGCCAGCCTACACCTAGTTGAGGAGGCTGATACTTGGTTTGACACGTGGTTACTCCAAAACAAGGACGCTAGTTGAACCCTATTTGTTGATCACTTATGCCAGCGATTCAAGATGCGTGATTCAGGCAGCGTGGTTGAGGAATTCAACCATTTAAAGCAATTAAGAAGTGTTGCTGAATATGTGCAAAAATTTCAAGAGCTGAAGGAATTGATGCTTTTAGAGAACCCAGCACTCTTGTATATGTATTTCATTTATAGTTTGATTAGAGGACTAACGGATACCTTGAAATCTCTTGTTCACAGTCACTCCCAAATGATAATTGGAGATGCCATCGAGAAGGCACGTTTACATGAGTCAGCCATCAAATCCGCTAGCAAAAGCTCGTCTACTCGACCTAGTACATCGAGAATCCAACCATTTTTTATAACGAAGGCCACCCCTTTTATTCGTGAGAATATTCCAGCAAGGAAGGAAAACCCATGTTACAGATGCACTGAAAGATGGTTTTGAGGCCACTATTGCAAAACTTGACCAATTGGAGGTAGAGTGCATGATCGATGAAGTAGATGACAGAATGGACAAGCCCGATTAGGTAGAGGCATAACCTTAGAAGGCGGATGACATGCTCAAGATTTCGATGCACGCCATTAACAGAAGCTCCTGCAGCGGAACCCTCAAGTTTAAAGGCACAACCCGAGGGTGACAAATGCAGATTTTGCTCGACACTGGTAGGACAAGTACCTTCATTAATTCTTAGTTGGTGAACAACTTATAGCTGGACGTGATGAGTCAGCCGGGATGACAATTGCCCTTGCCAATGGGTCGAAACTTTCGTGTTCCACAATCTGCCTGGGAATCGAGTGGGATTTGGGTGGAAGCAACTTCAAATGCGATTTTAAGATCTTTGACCTATTAACTTATAATATTGTGTTGGGTATCGATTGGATGTAGGAATTCAATCTGGTTACTTTTGATTTTGTTCGTGCTCAAGTGACGATCAAAAACAAGGGAAAGGTCAATATATTTTATTGAAGTAGTTTTCTATTGAACAAATAGAGCCATACTGGTATTTTGTTGCAATAGTTTATGAACTTTTTGATATTTTGCATGAAAATAAAAAATCTAGCGTCGAAAACAACGGAACCCATATAGTGGCCAGGGTTTTCTTTCTTTATATACTTGTTGGGCTTCTCAATTTGGATTGTCCAAGTGGGCTTGAACCGCTCTCCCTACAAGTTCCTATTACTCTTGTTCCTTCGATTGACCATAATTACTTTGACTGGCATGTTGTTTCACATTTCCCACACCTTTGACCCCTTTATTTAGGTACTAAAACTAGAATATTAATCAGGCAGTTCATTCCTCTCTCTAAGTAGAGCTTTCTCTATATAACCTTGATGCATGTCAATTCACATCTATATTTTCTATATTATTTATATTATTTTGAGTCTGTTTAGTCTTTGTATTCTCGTATTTTATTCTAGTTGAGTCGTGAGAGTGGACGTTTACACTATGTATTATCTTGTAGGTAGTCAAAGTCTAAGGAGCATGTTCGAGATTGGAGCAAAGAAGTAGCCGACCAAAAGTATTCGAAGGTCGGAGATAGGACTCGAACACGTATGCATAATTCCCCTCCACGCACGCGAAGGCTTATAATAGTATTTTGATACATACTCTGGTACTCTGCCACGTACGCCTCATTTTTTGATTCAGATGTAGACACGTACGCTTAACCCTTGACGCGTACGCTTGATTTTGCGATTCGAATGTGGACATGCACGTACAGGTCGATCCACGTACATTGAGTTTGGCGACATTTAAAGAGCGCGTACACTCAACTTTGGCCACGTACTCGCATCCTTCAGCCACGTCAGAAAATCTCTGTAGCCCAAGTCATTTCTGCAGTACCTTTTGAGAAGGATCTATAACAAGGATTTTTGACATTCGGGTTTTCTATATATATTTTAGACATCCATCTTTCCATTTACAATTCTGTACACATTTTCCTATGTTACTCTGGTTTAGGTTTGATTTTCATTCAAATATTCGTAAGACTTCTATTATTGGTAACGTCTTTCCTACTCTCTCTCTTATACTTTTCATGTTCTATAATATGATTATGTCAAGTATGATTACTATGAGTAGAGAGTAGTTTCCTTTAAGTGTGGTGCCCGTACGACACACTTGATGGGTCAGGTTGTGGATTGATTATGGATGTGTTTTGTTGTTTGGTATACTTAACGCTTATTTTTACTTTCATATTGTTAAGATTGGAGTAGACCTATCCTATGAACCCTAGGTTGTTGCCTCGCACCCTCGGGACAAGTAGACATAGATTATTGATTCAAGATTAATGATAGGAAGTGTGGTACAATCTCTAGCTAATTTACTACCCTAATGAACGTAGAGAAGCAAAAACACCGAATAATACATCTTGATGTCTGGACGGATGAAACTCCCTGTAGGTGATTCACATGGAGGAACTGAATGAATGATGAATCTTAATTCTCCGATGGAAGAATCAGCTTGTGCTATTCTACCAAAAGCACTCCAAACCTTTCAAGCATCGTTACAATTCTCCGGAAGAAAATGAGGACGCACAAAATCATCTTATTAGATTTGACGATGTTTGCACAGTTATCTACTGACAAGGGAAGATCAGAGACTCTATTAGACTACACCTATTCAGACACACCCTCATGTATAAACCTTGAGATTGTTATGAAGGACTTAAAGGAAAAATGATAACAACCAGGAAGGAATTAGCCCCAGCTTTCCTGCGCAAATACTTTTCTTTGGCTAAGACTACCAAACAAATACAAGAGATCTACACCTTTCACAAAAAAGAAGGAGAAATATTGTATGCGGCATGTGAGAGATTTCAAAGGTACTTCATCGTAGGATCACCCCTAAAACCCTAATGAGAATACTATATAATAGATTAAAGGCGGAAGATCGGGCGATAGTAATGCTAACTCCAACAAAAATTTCTTAAAGAAGATAACAAATAAAGATGCACGACATCTAGAAGAAAGGATTGAAGTCTATGATATGTGGGACACATATTCAGAAGGAAAAGAAGAGATGTCTATGGAACGGCAAAGTGCAACTCCCATATCACTAAGGAACTGGCCCGCTAAACTTAAGGACCTAGGGAGTTTTACTATCCCATACACCGTTGCTGATTATGAATTCAGGAGATGTCTATGTGACTTAGAGGAAAGCATCAACCTCATGCCATTATCCTTTTTTTTAAATTAAGGATTGGTGAGCTGTGACCCACTGAAATGTGACTCCAACTCACTGACCAAACTATTAGGAGACCACATGGTATAATAGAAGACGTAATACTAAGAGTAGGAAAATTCACAATACCAATGGATTTCATAGTCTTGGATTTAGAAGCAGATAAGAGATGCCCTATTTAGGCAGGTTGTTCCTGAACACGAGTAGGGCAATAGTAGACGTCAATGGGGGAAAATTGACACTTCAGGTAGGAAAGACAAAGTAGTAATGCCATGCAACATCCCTTAGAAAGCACTAGATGTTTGAGTTTGGACGAACAAGAAGATGAAACATACATTCTTGAATACCTATGGCAGGACCAGAAAGCTGGGCATGTGGCAGGACCTGAAGAAGAAGGTGAGATTAAGAAAGGCCTAGAGACAGTAATAACACACTACCCACCACAATGAAGGCACCAACTCTAGAGCTTAAAGAATTACCACCTTACCTGTGATACGTGAACCTAAAAGAAGGAAAATAGCTTCCCATTATTATCTCAAACAAGTTAACTCCTCAGCAAGAGAGGCAAGTTACAAGGTTCGTATCAAACAAGATTAGAGCCATGGGCTAGCAAATATCAGGCATTCAAAGAATCAACAGAGATATAGTAATGCATTGGATAAATATTGAGGATCGAGCGAAACCAAAAGCAGATCGTCAAAGGAGGCTAAATCCCAATAGGAAGGAAGTGGTAAAAAAGGAAATAATTAAACTTCTCGATGCATATATATGCCATATCTGATAGTGAATAGGTAAGCCTAATTCAGATACCTAAGAAAGGTGGTATGACAATACAAACAAATGATGAAGGTGAGCTAATATCGACTAGGACAGCAACGGGATGGCGAGTCTGTATTGATTATAGAAAACTCAACAGTGGTACGAGAAAGGACCATTTTCTGCTACCCTTTATTGACAAATGCTTGAACGCATTTGTATGGGCATGCTTACTACTATTTTCTGTATGGGTACTTTGGGTATAATCAAGTCCCCATCTTTTTAGATGACCAAGACAAAATAACGTTCACCAGACCTTTCGAAACATTTGCATATAGACGCATGCCTTTTGGGTTGTGCAAAGCACCAGCTATGTTTCAACGATGCATGATGGCTATCTTTTGGGGAATGAATGAAGATATTATGAAGTATTCATGGATGATTTCTCAATTTTTGGGAATTCATTTGCGAATTGCTTGCGCAACATGGACAAGGTACTAGCGCGTTGTGAAGAAAAAAGGCTAGTGTTGAATTAGGAGAAATGTCTATTTTATGGTAGAAGAAGGGATAGTACTAGGATATCTAAGGCAAGTATCCAGGTTGACCGGGCCAAGACTGAAGCAATATAGAAGATGCTACCACCTACGACAGTGAGAGGGGTTTGGGCATTTTTAGGATATGCGGGATTCTATCGCTATTTTATCAAGGATTTCTCTACTATTGCAAAACCACTAACAAAAGTCCTAAATAAAGAAACCATATTTGAGTTCGATGACTGCTATTTAACAGCTTTTAAGCGATTGCAAAAAGCATTAGTCACTGCCCTAATTATAACATCCCTATCATGGGAATTACCATTTGAGATAATATATGATGCAAGCAATGAAGCAGTTATATACTATGCTAGTAAAGTCTTAGCAGGTGCCCAACTAAACTATACCACATTTGAGAAAAGATGCTGGCAGTAGAATACGCATGTGACAAGTTTTGAACATACTTATTAGGGTCTAAAGTCATAATGTACAGTGATCATGCAACATTTAGACACCCATTTGCTAAGCAAGATGCAAAACTATGACTTATTTAATAGATTTTGCTATTACAAGAATTCTACTTGGAGATCAAAGATAAAAACGAGACCGAAAATGTGATGGCAGATCATTTATCACGATTAGAGAATAGTACTAGAATGGAAACAAAAGGCAGCATCACAGAATTCTGACTAGGTTTTTGGACTCATAATCTGACCTAGATAGGTTACTTGTACACCAAGGGTTTGCCTCTATATAAAGGCATGTTACCCTAAGGTTTTGTATGGCTTTGCGGCTCGAAAACTCATCAATAAAAGTTCTCCTTTCTCTCTGTGGATGTAGGCATTAGGCCGAACCACGTTATCTCTTGTGTCCGTGTTCTTTGCGCGTTTTGTTCTCTGGTTGCTAAATTCATAACAGTATTTTTGCTGAAATCTCTTCACAATGAGTCTTGCCTCGTAATGCTTAGTGCCATCCACCTCTTGATTGATCATGTACACTCAGTTGTTTTACAGTGCCTTCTTTTTTTTAGGGAGTTCGACTAGTTCTCAACTCCCATTATTCCTCAATGACTCCATCTAGTCATTGCAAGATTCCACTTGTCCACTCTCCTAGACCTCTGCAAACTCCTCGGCTTCTCCTCCATCCGTGAGGAGGATATAGAAATTAGCTGGCAAATATCTATCCGGAGACCTACGTTGTCTAGTGGACTTCCTCACTGGAACTACTGACGGTGGAGAACTTGGTCCCACTTCCTCCTCGGCCTCTTCGCCACCTCGTACCTTCTTGCTCCAACTCGAGTTTGAGATGTCTAATTCGACCACCTCACTACTAAAATCCACCTCATCAATTACACTCCCCATGTCCTTGTACAAGACCTTCTCATTGAATATGACATCCTGGCTTCTCACAACCTTGTGGTTCTTCTCATCCCATAGTCTGAAACCAAAATCATCTCCTCCATATTCGATGAACGTGCACTTCTTGGACTTGGCATCTAGCTTGCTCCTTTCACCTGCATTCATGTGAACATAGACAACACAACCCAACCAAACACCTGAAGGTAGGTTAGATCAATCTCGTTATCACTCCAAGCCTCCTCTGGTATTCTATTCTCCAAAGGGCTTGATGATCCTCTATTGATCAAGAAAGCCGCGGTATTCACTGCATCTGCCCAAACATCTTTGGTAGGCCACACTTAGACCTTATGGCCCTAGCTCTCTCATTGATTGTCCTATTCATCCTCTCCACGATGCCATATTATTGGGGGATTCCAGCTACTATATTCTCAATGCGAATCTCATTTGCCACACAGTAATCCTTGAACTCTTGAATCTCATACTCTCTACTATTTTTGGATCTCAAGCACTTCACCTTAAGACCCGTCTCATTCTCAACAAGGGCTCTCCACTTTCTAAAGGCATCGAAGGCTTCAGATTTATGTTTTAGAAAGTATACCCACAACTTTCTCGTGGAATCATCGATGAAGGTCATGTAGTACAAAAAACCACCTAAGGACACCATCAGTGCCGGTCCCCACAAGTCACTATGGACCAACTCGAGCTTCTCCTCCTTCGGGGGCTTGCCACCTCTCGAAAAGCTCACTCACTTTTGCTTCCTATGAACACAATTCTCGCAAAGATCCACATCCACGGTCTTGAGGCCCGGTAGCTTCCCATTCGAGTGTAGAACCTGCATCCTCTTCTCACTCATATGGCCTAAACGACTATGCCATAAGCCTGCATCATCCGTCGCTCCCACTAGACTGATACTATTGGCATTTCTTTTTGTGTACAACGTCCCTTCCTTCTCACCTCGAGCCACTACCATGTCTCCCTTTGTGATCTTCCATGCTTTGTAACTAAAGGTTACCATGTATCTTTCATCATCAAGTTGCCCCACGGATAACAAGTTCCTCTTCAACTCCGAAACGTGCCTTACGCTCTTCAACAACAACACCAATCCATTTGGAGTGTGGATTCTCACATCTCCTTTACCCACAACATCCAAAGCCTCATCGTCGGCTAGATAGACTTTATCCAAGTTGGCCAGGCTGTGCCTCTCCATCATGCTTGCATCACTACAAGATTGGAATGAGGGACCCGAATTCAATATACATGCTTCTAACAGGCTTCCCGCGCTCAAAACTAAGGTTTCTCCATGATCTTTCATTGTGGTGTTAGCTGACTTGTCATCGTTCTTCTTTGGCACCGTGCATTGGTCCCTAAAATGACCGTATTTCTCACAATTCTAACATTGAATGGTGCTCCTACCCTTTTTCAAATCATCCTTCGACTTGGACTTGAATCTCCTCCGTTTCTTCTTCCCCTTCGACTTAGAATCGGACCTCCCTCTATTACCCACGCTGAAAGCCGCTCCCGAGGCTACACCAGACTCCTTTATTCTAATCTCCTCACTCATTATTAAGTCATTTGCCTCATCAAGCTTGAGTGTTACCTTCCCCGCCGAGGCACTCACCTACGTGACTGTGCCACTCTAACTATCTGGTAAAGAACTAAGTAGGATTAGAGCTTATACCTCGTCATCAAAGTCGATCTTCATTGAACTTAATTGAGAGATCGCCATGTTGAAATCATTCAAATGCTTGGCCACCAACGTCCCCTCCGCCATTCTAAGGTTGAAGAGCTTCCTCATCAAATAAACCTTGTTAGCCGCCAAGGGCTTCTCAAACATATCAGATAATATCTTTAGCATGTCCTTCGTGGTCTTGTCCTTCACGGTGTGTAGAGCCATATTCCTAGACAAAGAAAGGTACACTACACTCATGGCTTTGCGGTCAAGGAGCTTCCACTCCACATCCTTCATAGCTTCTGGCTTCTTCTCACCTAGTGGCAAGTGCAAATCTTTTCCGTAGAAGTAGTCTTCGATTTGCATATTCCAAAAGGTAAAATCGACGCCGTCAAACTTCTTCAACGGTGATTTCACTTCACCCATCATGGCCGCTCACACCACGCTCTAAACCCGAGCACTGATACCAATTATTGGGAATCGAGTGGACCCAAGCAATACACCCACAAGCACACAAGCGAACCACAATCACAACGAGACGCACAAACTCACAAAACACAAAGGAAAAGAACAAAAGGAAAGATAATGTTTGGTTATCCGGTTCGATCTACAACGATCTACATCCGGGGGCGTACCAAGCCAGGAGAGATTTCACTATGCACTTGTGTTTCACTCACACTACAAGAGAAAGCCATACTTTGGCACCCACACTCAACTAGGGTTTATCTCTTTTCTCTCTAGCCACACACAATAGGCTCACTCTCTCTCTCTCTTGAGGTTACAAATAAGTTACAAGGGGGTATATATAGGGCCAACAACCTATGAAGAAAATGGAACACGGAGGGGCATTTTTATCAACATAAAAAATCATTCCTGGGCACCCCTAGCGGTCGCTATCCACCTAGCAGCCGCTAGGTCCCAAAATCTTAACCTTCCTGTCCCGCTACTTGGCTGGCGGCCGCTAGGCCTAGCCTGCTTCTCCCTCTTCACTTGGCCTCATCTTCTCAACTCAAACCCGATCACTTCACACTCCAACCCCAACACTTCCCACATTTTTTTTATTTACTTCTCACTGTTATCATGTTTTGGTATTTAAATATTATCTAGTCCTAGTTTTGCTTGGTGTCACCTTTCTTTTCTTTCCACGTTTTGTTTTCTTTGTATTATTATTTTTTAAACTTATCTCTTGCTTTCCTGCACACTAATTAGTGCACAACACTAAACCACCTCATGCTTCACCTTAATTTAATATAGTTAAATTGCTTTCATAGCAGAAGCATGAAGAGCCAATATTTCTACTTCACCATATATTTAATTTACCTTTAGTTAATCATATCCAATTAACGAAATCTGATTTTATATTTTATTCTTTTCCAGATTAATGTCATGTCTAAAACTTACACCCGGATTGGGTGCTGGCAATGGCGGGCCAGCAGCACCTGTAGTGGTGGGCCGCGTGTCAGATGCTTTTATTTTTTTTTCAGAAAGTGGTAAATTTTAATTTGGTACCTAATATTTTTACGCAATTTCATTTTCGTACATTTTCAATGCCCAATCAAGTTTTTCAACGGCACATCAAGTTTTTCAACAAAACATCACAATGGCACATCAATTTTCAATGACAAACAGAGTTTTTCAACGGTAAAATCACAACGGCACATCAATTTTTAATGGCAAATCGAGTCTTTCAATGGCAAAATCACAATGGCACATTAATTTTTAACGGCAAATAGAATTTTTAAACGGCGCATCAAATTTTTCAACGGTAAACTCATGAATTACGGCTTTGTCTTTCAAAATTGATGTGTCATCATATTTTACCGTTGGGATGATTTTGTCTTTCGGATGATCTTGCCATTGGGATGATTTTGCAGTTGGTATTTTTATCGTTGGGATGATTTTCTGTTGAAAAATCTAATTTGGCATTATTTTTTTTTCGTTGAAAAACTTGATGTGCTGTTCAAAATTGATGTGCTATTGTGATTTTACCTTTGGGATTTCTTTTCAGTTGGGATGATTTACTGTTGAAAATTGATGTGCCGTTGTAATTTTGTCGTTCAGAAAGTTGATGTGCCATTGAAAAAGTTGATGTGCCGTTGAAATAAAACTTCAACGATAATTAAAATGTAGGAAAATAAAATTGCGTAAAATATTCATTACCAAAATAAAATTTTTTCGTACCTGAAAAAAATTAAAATGTACAAAAATAAAATTGTGTAAAAAATTTGAGTACAAAAATAAAATTTATCAAAGAAATAATTAAAATGTGTGAAAATGAAATCGCGTATAAATATCATTTACCGAAGTAAAATTTAGCCAAAAAAGGGGGAGTGGGTTGAGCTCTTTTTAGTTATCAGATTGGTGTTGCTAGTGGCCTAGCAGCAACCAATCCAACCTCGAAAACTTAATATGTCACGTGGAAATTGTATTTATAGTATTAGATATTATATTCTTCCCTCTATATAAAAATCCGGCCTTCGAATTTACTTGTCATTCAGATAGGTGAATACTTAATATATATTTTTTCTTATACGTCTAAGTTCGTCTCATCTTCTGTATGGTTTTCTAACCCTATTTTATAAATTATAAAATATATATTCTACAGTGTTTAAACTTTCTTATACAAAATTTTTTTTGGCACTTCCAACTTGCATTTTTTTTCACAAATATTTGTGGCTTCAAATGGTTTTATAAATATATTTAATACCTAGACGTGACAATGTTACCATTGTTGTGGCAAAGCCAACTAACATGACACTATCTCAATTCGCTCCAAATTCTCCAAAATAATGGCAAAGGTACTATGTTACTGATCAAGTTAATCCAAAGTCTCAAATAGTCTAATGCACCTAGGACATATGTTTCTATTTCTTCAAAATTTCAGTGTCCTTTTCAAAGGTAGTACCTTAAGCAATACATATTTTCTCACATTAAATTATATTTTCTTCCATCTCTTAATCTTATAAATAGTATTAGTCTTTTTCTGTATTTTTTTCAAAGTATATAAAATCGAAGTAATCCATTTGATCAAAGTTTCAACAACTTATTTGTTATACGATCGTTCTTCTAGTTCCACCAATTACTTGACCAATTTTATGAATTTCTCATCCAATATCATAACTCTAATCATAAAGATTACATTGATCTTATGTCTTGACCATACTGGTTGATTCATAACCACTAATCATCATGTCAATTTCTCTCAGGGAACTTCACAAAGTTTCAAGCTTAATTGTTTATATTTCATGTCATACACATTTCAACTTTTGTGTAAATCCAAACTTAATACTTTCTGACATTACTAAGATATTATTTACAACTTCTGTTGTATCTTTCCATCATTTATCTTAAACTCAAACTTATTTATGTGTAATTCTCTTCATTTTAGTTATCTTCATATATCTTAAATCTTCTATTATACACAATTCTATTTTTAGGTCAATGTAGTTCTTCTCAACCCTTATTCATACCATTCCTAGACCATACCTTTGATAGTTTTACCAACATTCAGTAAATCACCTAAAGATGTCAAGCACTTGCATGTATTTGATCTATTAATTCTCAAAATTTTTGTCACCATGACATAACCAAAAGCCTTCAACAACTAATCATATTATTTCATCGCCTCTAGAATTTGAGAATCATAATCTTCCACTAACTTAAATCCATGAATACCTCATCGTAGATATCAATCTCCCAATATTGCCTTTCTTCTCACCAAAACTCTCATTCGGATAAACTTAACAAACAACTACAAGTTGTATAAAATTCGCAACTTCAATTATAAGATCTTGTTGTGCTCTGCTTTATTATCCATTTAGAGCAAACTTTTCACTAAAATCATGAACTTATCTCCGATGGCTTGAGCACTCGGATCACAATCCTTATCACAAATTTCATCATATTGATGAATCAGATAATATATCGCTACCTCGTAGTGCATATGCTAAATTTCAAAGATTGTGTGGACTATTTTCTCTTTCATTAGCACCAAGACTTTACTTCTCACCCTTATCATATTTTGGTATTTAAATATTATCTAGTCCTAGTTTTGCTTGGTGTCAACTTTCTTTTCTTTCCACAGTTTGTTCTCTTTGTATTATTATTTTTTTAACTTATCTCTTCATTTCCTGCACACTAATTAGTACACAACACTAAACCACCTCATGCTTCACCTTAATTTAATATAGTTAAATTGCTTTCATAGCAAAAGCATACAGTGCCAACGTTTCTAATTCACTATATATTTAATTTACCTTTAATTAATCATATCCAATTAATGAAATCTGATTTTATATTTTATTATTTTCCTGATCAATGTCAGGTCTAAAACTTAATATGTCACGTACAAATTCTATTGATAGTATCCGATATTACATCAGTCTATAGAAAATTAAAGGGTGGACTTAATTGATGGAATTAATACCAGCCTAATTGGGACAAACTCAAAGATAGTCGAGGTAGCTATAAAAAAATTGTGTCTGAAAAGCCATAGAGTGGCTCGGCCTGCTAAAGTCCAAGAGTGAGTCCTCAAGCCATCATTCAAGCTAAAAAATATTTTGGGGTAAGGTAAAATTATGGAGCAATGTGTCATAATTATCTCTTCATGTTGTGTGTTGTTATGGCCTTGTGCTTATTGGTCGTCACCATTTTTAGAATGAAAAATTATAGGGAACTGCTAGGAATTATGAGCTGATCTTGAATTATGAAAAGGAGCTAATATGGGAGTTACTCGGGATAGTTTGTTCGTGATAGTTTATTCGTTCGGTATGATTGTTTTGCTTCCATGAGGACACGCAAGAGTTCAAGTGTGGGGCTGTGATGCGTGTCAATTCGCATCTATAGTTGCTATATTATTTTATATTATTTTTTAGTCTGTTTAGTCTTTGTATTCTCGTATTTTATTTCAGTTGAGTTGTGGATTGGACGTTTACACTATGCATTATCTTGTAGGTAGTCGGAGTCTAAATAGCATGTTCGAGATCGGAGCGAAGAAGCAGCGAATCAAAAATTGTCAAAGGCTGGAGATAGGATTCGGACACGTACGCGTAAATCCCCTCCACGCACACGCAGACTTGGAATCGTATTTTGATATGTACGCTGGTACTCTGCCATGTATGCCTCATTTTGTGATTCAGATGTAGACACGTACGCTCAGCCCCTGACGCGTACGCTTGATTTTACAATTTGGATGTTGACACGCACGCAGAGGTTGATCCACATATGTTGAGTTTGGAAATTTTCAAAGAGCGCGTACGCAACCTTGGCCACGTACGCGCTGTCTTTAGACACGTCAGAAAATATCTGCTGCCCAAGTCATTTCTACCGCAGCTTTTGAGAAGGATCTAGAACTAGAGTTTTAGATATTCGGGTTTTCTATATATATATCCACTAGTTCTAGGATTTAGACATCCATCTTTCTACTTATATTTCTATACACATTTTCCCATGTTACTCTGGTTCGAGTTTGATTTCCATTCAAGTATTCGTGAGACTTCCGCTATTGGTGACTTCTTTCCTACTCTCTCTCTTATACTTTTCATGTTCTATAGTATGATTATGTCAAGTGTGATTGTCATGAGTAGGGAGTAGTTTTCTTTGAGTGCGGTACCCTTACGACACACTTGATGGGTTAGATTGTGTATTGATTATGAATGTGGTTATTG
This sequence comes from Hypericum androsaemum, assembly GCA_963995505.1. Lineage (NCBI taxonomy): Eukaryota > Viridiplantae > Streptophyta > Magnoliopsida > Malpighiales > Hypericaceae > Hypericum > Hypericum androsaemum. The sequence continues at coordinate 9,722,134 of OZ023185.1, read as the reverse complement.
TTCGGTATATTTAACGCTAATTTTTACTTTCATATTGCTAAGAATTGAGTAGTCCTATCTTATGAACCTTAGGTCGTTGCCTTGCACCCTCGTGAATAGTAGACATAGGTTATTGGTTCAAGATTAATGATATGAATCTCTAGCTAATTTATTTCCCTAGTGGACGTAGAGAAGCCGAAATACTGAATAATTCACCTTGCAGTCTGGACGGATGAAACTCTGTGTAGGTGATTCACATGGAGAAACTGAATGAATGATGAATCTAAATCGTTGTCTCACACTTTAGGTTTATCGATTAAGCTAGTAGCAGCCTTGGTAGTTGCCTAACACCCATCCTTTGGTAATAGTACCGTAGGAAACTCCAAATACCATTCCATATGAAATCCATAATTGAGCCTGTCAATGTGTTAGGGTATCGTACTCTTCTTTATCATTATTACATGTACTCTTTTACCCTCGCCACATTTTATATTCCTTGTTTTATTTTTGATCTTATTCACTCATTCTACTGCTCTCGTAATCATTACCTGGGTACCTCTTTTGTATCAATTCTCTTGCAAATTCCTCAGTTTGAACCTACTTATTACGATATTATTTGCATAGGATTGGTAAATTAATCACTAAATTTACCCATATCAAACCTCTCCATCCTGTCTTCCTTGTTTCTTCCAAATTTCTCCACCTCTCATTTTCAGCCCCTTGCTATTTACTATCATATTTACTCTGATTTATCCACCTTGGTACCAAGGCATTGAAGACTACTATCATTATGGATCCTAGTCAAGATCAAAGCTTCCTTATTACAAAACTCCCAAAAGAAGCAGAGCATCTAAAACATTGCCTAATGATTTCCTTGTCTCAAGCGGAGGAATTAGATTGTTGTAATTCACACATCATCTTGGTGGGAAAGCTGATTTCCACCAAACCTTTTGAAGCTTACTCCATCAAGGCAAGTGTTGCCAAATCATGGTCAACATTTATGATGGATTGCCAAAAGCTTACTCTTTCCACCACATTTTGTTATAAACTTAATAGTTTGATGACTAAGTTCTGGTGGTATAGTGATAAAGATATGAGAAAGATCCACTAGTTCAGCTTGGATAAGCTGACTAACCTAAATCAACTGGAGAACTTAGTTTTAAAGATTTGAAGCTATTCAATGTTGCCTATTGGCTAAGCAAGCTTGGAGAATTCACAATAATCATGATTCATTGTGTTTTAAGATATAAAAGGTTTATATTTTAAGGATACTGTTCTTTTGCACGCTGTCAAAGGACATAGCCCTCATAGATCTGGAGCAGCTTAATCCAAGGCAAAAATGCCTTGGAGGGTTTCTTGTTTAAGATGGGTGATGGTAAAATACTAGTATCTGGCAGGATCCATGGGTTCCAAGTTTGTCCAATGCTAAGATTTCAATGAGGAATTCGATTCATATATCTATCCATAATGTCTCTGACTTGACCTGTTTCTCCACTATCAGCTGAAAAACTTATTTTTCTTTGATGAGCAAATGGTTATCTTACATATTACTCTTTGCATGCTTATACTGAGGATAAACCGATTTGGAAACATAGCAGTTAAGGACTATACACTGTCAAAAGAGGCTACCAGGTGCTCAAAAAGATGCAGCTCTAGAATCACCAGCTTAATCAAGCTAGCACCAGCTCCAAAATCACCAATTTAATCAAACTAGCACTAGCTATCCCCCCCAACCCCCCCCCCCCCTGATCCTAGGAATTGGAAAATATTGTGGAAGCTCCAAGTTCCACCAAAGATCCAGAACTTCATCTGAAGATTGGTCAGAAATGACATTTCAACTGCTGCCAATTCTTCATAGGAGAACCCTTTCCCTATCTCATGCTTATCAAATTTATTTTTTGCTCCTGAAATTGTCATACATTTTTTGTTTGAATGCCCACATGCTCGGGCCACATGGCTATGCAGCCCTTTTGGTTACAAGTTTGATCTTAGTTTGCATTTGAATTTTGGTGATTGGCTTTTTTTATGTGTTTCAGATGTTAAACTCTCATGATGCCCATGCACTTAAATCTCTTGCTATGCATTTAGGATGAAGTTTGTGGTTAATTAGGAATTAATTCTTGTTAGAGAGTATTAAGATTGATCTTGCGCTAATTGCAAATCAGTATGCTCACTAAAACTCTGAATTTATGCAGATTGCAGGCCTGTAGATGGGTCATTCATCCAGAACTGATTCACAACAAACCTCTTGGTTTGCCTCAATGGTAGGTCCTATCAAACTTAGCTGCGATGCCTCTTGGATAGATGAATCTTCACCTTCTGGATTGGTCGTGGTTGCTCGTGATTATCAAGGCCTTCTTCTTGGAGGTCATGTCGATACTAGCTCACCTACTTCTTCTCTACAAGCTAAGCTCCAAGTCATAGGTTTGGCCTTATCAATGGTTCAAAATGAATTCCGAGGTCATACCATAGTGGAGACAAATTGCTTTCTTGCTTACTCTTTTCTACACAACCGAAACTCACAGTTCTGGCAAATTTAATCTCTGGTTTTGAACATTAGGCTTATGTTAGACTTGTTGTCTAATTGTACTCTTTGTTTCATTCTTAGGTGGCAGAACCAGGTAGCAGATTGGCGTTGTATGCAATTTAGACTAGGCAATCTACCGGGGATTGGTTTATTAGCCACTCTTGCAGCTCGATGTATTGCTCTTCTACTCTTCTGCTAGATCAATTAATGTAGACGATAAATTGGATCACAATCCGTAGTGAAGTTTTTACCAAATTTTAACATAAACTGCATCTTCAATTTAAAACTCCAAACATTTTTTTTGGGAAAATACTTCATTCATTGGTATGATCAAATATAAGAAAGAAACATTACAAGACATCATCATCGATCATCAATTACCAAAGCACACCAGACAGTAGACTCGCCCAACTAGCATGGAATTCTAGCCTCCCGAATACAACCACCCAATCCGCAGTACTCCCCTTGTATCAAAGTACAAGGTTGCAGCCACTGGCCTCATCAAAACCTATTCTAGAAAATCCACTTCAACCGGGAAAAAAATGAAGTAGGTAAAAGAGTACACAGCAATAACACTGCTAAAAGATGAGCATTACGAATCGACTCCTTATACACCCCACCCCATGCTAATTCGAGAACTTCCCATCCACCATCAGCCCACTCCCTCCCTAGAAGCATCTCGAACCAAGGTACCTACAAGAGAAGTAGGGATCGTGACAAAAGACCAACACCTTGTCCCCGCCTCCATCCGAATCTTCGTCAACCCGTTCACCACCTCATTCGCCACTCGGTAAGAAAATTGGAAATGATGAGCAAGCAAGCTACGAGCCGCCACCCTGCAGTCCTCAGCCACTATTGCTGTTGTTTGTCGGAGGTGGTGTACTTGATTAAGATCTTGTAAAGTCGAGGCAAGAGTTAGACTCTTTCTCCGTAAGATGAGATTGCCCCATATTCAGTGCTCACGGGCTGCGGCAATCGTCCCCAAGATACAACGACTTTGCTGCTTCCAAGATCATAGCATAATGAATCTCGAAGCTTCGGGCGAACCTTGGATACTTGGAACTTTCTTAGAGAGGGAGAGAGTAGAACGACTATTGCTAATGAATGCTTATGCAATGAGTGTTCGAGGTGATTTGCAAATGAGGGGGCATGCCTATTTATAGGCGATGGAGGGTTGGAACCTGAAAAGTCACATGCATTTCTGAAGGGGCATAATGTGATCCAAAAAGTTTGTGACTCTTCAGATGTACCCTCCAGGTACCTCTTCGTCTTTGTAGAATTTTCCAAAGAGTTCGTGACTCTTCGGATGTGCCCATCATGCACCCCAATTTTCTAAAAAGTTCGTGACTTTTCGAACGAAGGGGTGTGAGATTGCATTAATGGAAATTTATTCCAACAATCTCCCACATGAATGATAATTAATGCATGCTGACACTTTAAGAAAATTGCGATAAGTTATCATTGTTTCGAGAAAGGTAGCTTACGGCTTTGAACCTTCCCTAGTAAAGTGCTATCAGATTTACTTGCTGCTCAGTGAACGCGATGTCTTGAATTGGTCAGCTTTTTTATGTAAACCAAGACAATAACATTTACATAATGATATCTCTAATATCCTTTGGTTCTCACGTTGTGTCCGTTTCGGCCATGGACTTTATCTTGGATTCATAAGTATTTTTTTTCTATTTGAAGCGGCCTCACTTCACATTTATATAGGTAATCTCCTATCAGGAGTATCCTGTTATACTACACCCTTATCTGGTATAGGAATCATTAAAAGCGTAGTCGCTTAACCTTACCACACCTCTGCAGAGTAGTACTTGGACAGCTTCTAAGAATAGGACGGGTTCCAAGTGATCTTCTGAACCATCCATAACTTAGTTGTCTTATTGAACCAAGTTTGTAGGATCTCCACTCATCATGGTTGAGTTACCACTATGAACGTTCTTTAATGTGTGGGTTTTAACCCCATTCCCCTCACTGCGTTATACATTTAATCTCTGTTGATTCCTTTCATCAAAGGATCAGCTATGTTGTCCTTGGACTTCACATAATCAATAGTTATTACTCCACTTGAGATCAATTATCTAACGGTGTTATGTCTCATACGGATATATCGAGACTTACCATTGTACATAGTACTTTGTGCTCTCCCGATTATAGACATGCTATCACAATGTATCAATACAGGGGGCACAGGCTTGTTCCAACACGGAATATCCTCTAGAAAATTTCTGAGTTATTCAGCTTCTTCCCCAGCTTTGTCTAGTACTATAAACTCTGACTCCATGGTGGATCGAGCTGTGCACGTTTGTTTAGAGGATTTCTAGGACATAGCTCTTCCACCTATGGTGAACACAAAACCACTAGTGGATTTGGAGTCTTTAGTGTCCGATATCCAATTCACATCACTGTATCCTTCCAATACAGCTGGATACCTAGTATAAAGTATGCCATGGTTCATGATATATTTCAGATACTTTAGAACCCTTTCTAGAGCTAGTCAGTGGTTTGGTCCTGGATTGCTCGTGAATCTACTAAGCTTGCTAACTGAGTATGCAATATCAGGGCGTGTACAATTTGTTAAGTACATTAGACTCCCAATGATCTTTGCATATTTCAGTTGAGATACTAGGTCACCTCTGTTTTTAGCCAAGTGTAGATTCAGGTCTACCGGAGTCTTAGCCGGAGGTTTGTCAAACGTATCAAATTTTTTGAGTATATTCTCAACGTAGTGAGATTGAGACAAGACAATTCCTTCAGTCGTCCTAAAGATTTTAATCCCCAGTATGACGTCAGCTAGACCCATATCTTTCATATCAAAGTTATTCTTTAACATGTTCTTCATTTTTACGATAAGATCTTTACTACTTCCCGTGATTAGCATGTCGTCTACATACAGACATACAATTACATAAGCATCAGGTGTGCCTTTAATGTATACACATTTATCACACTCATTGATCTTAAAGCCATTTGACATCATTGTTCTGTCAAATTTTTTATGCCATTGTTTCGGCGCCTGTTTCAGCCCGTATAGTGACTTGACCAGCTTGCACACTTTATGTTGTTATCCGAGGGCAACAAACCCTTCAGGTTGTTCTATATATATTTCCTCTTCCAGTTCTCCATTTAGGAAAGCTATTTTTACAGCCAATTGATGTATCTCGAGGTTATAGAGTGCTGCAACAGCTATGAGCACTCTAATAGATGTGATTCTTGTGACCGACGAATACGTGTCAAAGAAATCATATCCTTCCTTCTGTTTGAACCCTTTAGCTACCAACCGAGCTTTGTACTTATCGATTGATCCATCAGCTTTGTATTTTCTTTTAAGGATCCACTTGTAACCTAAAGATTTACAACCTGGTAGGAGATCCACGATTTTCCATGTGTGGTTTTGCATGATGGAATCTATCTCACTATTGATAGCTTCTTTCTAGAGAGGAGCATCCGGACTAGATAATGCCTCTTAGACTGTCCCAGGTTCATTTTCTAATACGTACGTCAAAAAATCTGGACCAAATGATTTGGCCGTTTTGGTCCTCTTACTCCATCTAGGTTCCTCATCACCTTGATCAGAGCCTTGTGTAGCTTCATAACTTCTTTTGTTTGAGCTTACTTCTTTCGTTTCCTTTTTAGGAAAGATATTCTCAAAGAATGTTGCATTCTTTAATTCCATGACCATTCCCTCGTTGATTTCAGAATTTTCAGACTTGTGCACTAGAAATTGGTATGTGCTACTGTTGTGGGCATATCTGATAAAGATGTAGTCAACGGTCTTGGGTCCTATTCTCACCCTTTTAGGTAGAGATATTTCTACTTTGGCTAGGAACCCCCATACTTTAAGATAACCGTAGGAAGGCTTTCTCCTTTTCCATAATTCATATAGGGTTTTGTCCCTTTTCTTGTGTGGCAATTTGTTTAGAATGTGATTAGCTGATAGCACAGCTTTCTCCCACAAGTTCTGTGGTAAGCCGAGCTAATCAACATAGCATTTATCATCTCCTTAAGAGTTCGATTCTTGCGCTCAGCTATGCCATTTGATTAAGGTGAGTATGGAGCAGTTGTCTGATGAATAATGCCATGTTGTTGGCAGAATTCCTCAAACAGAGCTACATATTCTTCCCCTCTATCACTTCGAATCATTTTGATTTTAGTGCTAAGTTGATTTTCAACCTTATTCTTATAACTCTTGAAAGCTTCTAGAGCTTCATCTTTTCCTTTCAAGAGGTGTATGTAACAGTACCTCGTGCAATCGTCAATAAATGTGATAAAATACTTTTTCCCACCTCTAGTTTGCACTTGTTTCATATCGCATATGTCGGTATGAATTAACTCTAAAGGTATAATACTTCTTTCCACTGAATGGAAAGGTGCTTTGGTCATTTTTATCTCTACACATACTTCACATTTATTGTTCGGGTCAAACTCCATTTTAGGCAATAAATTTAAACTTACTAACTTTCTTAGTGAGCTCAAATTTACGTGTCCTAATCTATCATGTCATAAGTTAGAACTCTCAGCCAAATAAGAAGAATTAACAACTTTATTAGGACCATTAAAGGCGCGCTTGACAGTTATTACATTTATCTTGTAGAGCCCCCTCTCGAGGTAACCCTTTTCTACAAAGGCACCGGCCTTGGTCAGAATAAACCTATCAGCCTCAAATACTAGCTTCATCCTAGCTTTGCTTAACAGTGAGCCGGATACTAAATTCTTACGAATGTCTGGGATATGCAGCACATTCTTGAGGGTCAACTCTTTTCCGGAGGTCAGTTTTAGCACCACCTGGCCTAGTCCGACTACTAGAGAAGTTGCGGAGTTACCTATAAACAACTTCTGGCCGTTGATCGCGATATAGGTCGAGAACATCTCCTTGTCTGAGCAGATATGTCGGGTTTCCCCTGTGTCAATGAACCACTCTCTTGGGTTATCCACCAGATTGGCTTCAAACACCACGGCGAATAAGTCTAGCTCAGACAGGTCTTCGGCCAAATTTGCCTTCTTATGATCGTCCCTCTTTGGCAGGCGATAATCTTTTACCATGTGACCGGGCTTGTCGCAGTTGTAGCAATTGCCCTTGATATTCTTAGCCTTCTTTTGCTTTGGCTCTTGCTTCTCCTGCTTATTCCCAGGCTTCTTCCTCTTCTTGCCGGTACCACCTTCGACGAGGTGTACCTTAGCCTCAGAGTTGGTCATACCGGTCTTGACTTCGGACTTTCGGTTGTCTTCCTCGATCCTTAGTCTCACGATCAGGTCTTCCAGCCCCATGTCCTTCCTCTTATGCTTGAGGTAGTTCTTGAAGTCCTTCCACAGAGGGGTTAGCTTCTCAATCAGAGCAGCCACCTAAAAGGATTCGCTGAGTTGCATGCCTTCAGCGTGAATCTCGTATAGAATCAGCTGCAGCTCTTGGACTTGGTCTATGACCTTCTTGGAGTCCACCATCTGGAAGTCGAGGAACCTTCTGACGATAAATTTCTTCATCCCGGCATCCTCCATTTTGTACTTCTTTTTCAGGGAGTCCCATAATTTTTTCACAGTCTTGGTACCTGCATAGACATTGTAGAGGGCGTCGTTTAAGCCATTCAGGACATAGTTACGACATATGAAGTCGCTGTGACTCCTTGCATCGAGGGCGTTGATCTTCTGTGGACCAGCCTCATTTTCTGCCACTTTCAGAGCCTCTCCCTTCAAGAATCGGAGAAGGTTGAGCGTCGTCAGGTAGAACAGCATCTTCTGTTGCCATCTCTTGAACTCGGTACCGTTGAACTTGGCCGGCCTTTCGGCGTGGACAGTTCTCGGGACCGCTGGCACTGGTGCTGAACTTGTTGATGCCATCTTTAAGTACACAGATCTCGTCTTACGATTATTGTTTGTCAGAGGTGGTGTACTTGATTTGGATCTTGTAAAGTCGAGGCAAGAGTTAGACTCTTTCTCGTAAGACGAGATTGCCCCGTATTCAGTGCTCACGGGCTGCGGCAATCGTCCCCAAGATACAACGACTTTGCTGCTTCCAAGATCGTAGCACAACGAATCTCGAAGCTTCGGGCGAACCTTGGATACTTGGAACTTTCTTAGAGAGGAAGAGAGTAGAACGACTATTGCTAATGAATGCTTATGCAATGAGTGTTCGGGGTAATTTGCAAATGAGGGGGGCAGGCCTATTTATAGGCGATGGAGGGTTGGAACCTAAAAAGTCACATGCATTTCTGAAGGGGCATGATATGATCCAAAAAGTTTGTGACTCTTCAGATGTACCCTCCAGGTACCTCTTTGTCCTTATAGAGTTTTTCAAAGAGTTTGTGACTCTTCGGATGTGCCCATCATGCACTCCAATTTTCTAAAAAGTTCGTGACTTTTCGGACGAAAGGGTATGAGATTGCATTAATAGAAATTTATTCCAACAATTGCTAGGTCACTCTGTCAGGCGAAGATCTATTCAGAGCCTGCACAATAGATAAGCAATCTGTCTAAAAAATAATCTGCAAAAAGTCCTTCGACGCTGCTAGTTCCACCCCAGTCAACATCCCTATCGCCTCCAGCAATGTTGGGTGCAACACATGAGGCACCCTTCGAACCATCCTGCACACCAGTGTCCCACCATGGTCTCGCACTACCACCCCAATCTGTCCATCGCCATCGGGTACAACACCTGCATCCGTGTTAATCTTGTACCATCCCATCTCTAGAGCACCCACCTCGCCCACCTAGGCTCTTTGGAAGTCGAAACCTACTGCGTGGCTAACAAGAAGTCCTGCCAAAACTTCACCGCCTCACCCATCACCTCTGAGGCCTTTGCCAGGGACCTATCTGCAAACACCACACAATTGCGCAGCTTCCAGAGTCCCCACAACAATGCCGCCCTCCGGCCCTTCTCCTCCTCCCGTTCTACCTGCCACAGCTGCAGACAAGTTCCTGCAAGATCATTCACCACCACACTAATCGGCGCCACCCCCGCCTTATGCCACAAATTCACTATCACCCCTAGGGGCGGAGAGACATTATAAATAGTTGGGACAATTGCCCCCACTTAATTTTTTATTTGTTTAATAACTACAGAAGGGACAAAGATCAACCACCTCCACACCTCTCCTACTCAGCGTGCTCGTAGCGGAAGACAGTACCTCCAGAGAAAAGATCGGACCCGCGGAGGACACGCCAATCCCCACACCAACTTCCATACCTCCCTGCCAAATCCAACAAGACCTGCCAACTTGGAAGACTCCCACCAACCCATAAAATCCACATAATAATAGCCACTTTGTACTGTATATATTCCATCCCCCGTATGTCTCCACCCAATCAAGTCCTCCTGACGCCTCCTAAAGTGAATGGAACGAATACGCTCGGCATCCTCCTACGTTTAGTTAAGTTAGTACGATTATTTATTTAACAACTCGGAAAAAAAAAACTGATATACGTTACGGATTCAAAGGAGAATTCAATTCCGATTTAGCGTGTGGAACTTGGCCTTCTCCTGCAAAAAACAGCAGAGAGAATAATTGCACCGTGGGACCCGACAGTTGAAAGTAGAGGCCTCATCCAAAACCCAAAACAGCATCGCGAAGAAAACCCCATCAATCTAAGAAGCAAGAGAAGGAGGCAGTTCTTCCTTAATCCTTAACCGACCTTGCAATGGCTTCTTCCACCCTGGCTTCGCCCTCCACGTCCATCATCACCAGAAAGGTCAGACCTTTAGCCCTACCGCTCTCTGTTTTTGTCTGTGATATTGTTAAAGTTGCTGACTTTTGTTTTTGTTTGGTGGCACAAGGAACTGGGTCTCTCTCCTTTCCCTTCTTCTTCTTCATCTTCATCGTCAAGCTCTCCATTTTCTATTCACATATGCAAGAAACCCCTTTCCAAGAGAATCGTCTCGGTTATGGCCCCCCAGCAGGCTGAACGCATGCCCGCCACCACCGGTTCGGTGCGTTCTTCTTCTTGATTGTGTTCCTAATTGATTAGTCGGGGTTTAGAAGCTCGTATATCTTTCGGGAGCTGTGTCGTTGTTGCGCGTTTGATTTCGGACGTTGAAATGGAAGGATTAATATGCGTTTGTTATGTCGGATTGGCTTTCAGGTGAAAACGGGGATGACAATGACTGAGAAAATCTTGGCCAGGGTGTCCGAGAAGACCCAGTTGAGTCCCGGGGATAATGTCTGGGTGAACATTGATATCCTGATGACTCATGACGTGTGCGGCCCCGGTTCCATTGGCATCTTCAAGAGGGAGTTTGGAGACAATGCTAAGGTATTTTGTTGCTTTTACCACATTTCCTTGGAGAGGATTATTGATGGGCAGGTGATTTTATGGTGGCTTGTCTTTGCTTATTGGCTCGCAGTATATGTTTAAATTGTTCTAGTACGCTAGTATAAAGTTGGCTCAAAGTTCGGAATTGCTTCCACATGATGAGCAGAAACTTGTATCAGTTTTTATGGCTGTGAACATCCAGTTGTTTTCTTTTCTTTTCTTCATTTTTATCTTGGTGTTAGTGTCATTAATTCTTCATTTCATTTGGTCGAAGGTGAGAAATAGAGCATGATACATGCGCTTTCTTAATGCTTGATGCATTGGTTTTGTGTTAGTTCTTTAGTGTCATCTTGATGAATAGATACCATTTTCAGTTAACCTACATTTTCTTCAGATTTTTTGTTGTGCGAAAAATGGAGGCCCTTATTAGGTGTTTTCTACTATTCCATCATGTTCTAAGTGCTTGCTTTCTTGCATTTTTGAAGGTTTGGGACCGTGAAAAAATTGTCATCATTCCTGACCACTATATATTTACGGCCGATCAACGTGCTAACCGCAATGTGGACATCTTGAGGGATTTCTGTAACGAACAGAATATTAAGTACTTCTATGATATTACTGATCTTGGGAATTTTAAGGTATGTCTATCAATTTTATCAAATAAGTTTGCCTTGTCCATGTTGATTCTTAATTTGAAAACCTCCAATTACTCTATAGGCGAACCCGGACTACAAAGGAGTTTGCCATATTGCGCTTGCCCAGGAGGGTCATTGCAGACCTGGAGAGGTACAATATAGCCTGGCAATTATTGAAGATTCATTTGCTACTCTTAGCCATTCTAAACCTGTTCTTCCATTGCTCAACCCTACTTTCAGGTGTTGTTAGGAACGGATTCTCACACCTGTACCGCAGGAGCGTTCGGCCAATTTGCTACTGGCATTGGCAATACTGATGCAGGTTTTGTGATGGGGACTGGAAAGCTTCTGCTGAAGGTCGGTAAACTTGTTTTGTCCGACTCTGAATTTTTTATCTTCAAGTTTTTTGCCCCCGGAGACAATTGCTCTTGTTGATTTTTTAATACTTCTGTTGGCTTCTGTAGAACTCCTTGCTCATGGTTAATTTATGACCTCATCTTTTCTGTATGATTCCTGAAATGTCGCTGTAAATTTTAAGTGTGGACATTTTTGTCGAGAAACTCGGATCATGCAGCTGCCGTTACTGTTATCTGTATCTGAACTTATTTACGTCTGGAGTTTACTAATCCGCCTATCCAACAAGGCATCTTGCAGCAGTCTCCATTTTTAGTTATTATAAACACTGTCATGATCTGATTTGCCTTCAATATTTAGTTCTACTGTCATCCTCAAACATCTTTGAGAATTCTGATTTCCTCAAGTTATTCCAGCTTTCATCTTGTTGTTGCTTGACATCTCCATTGATTTTTGTGTGGTGAATAGGTGCTATAATCTAGCTGTCGCTAATGATTCTGCTGATGAGCAATATAATCTATATGATGTATGCTTCCGTGCTATACCTAGCTAATCTTCTTAGAAGTCCCTGAAGAGCCCTTTGGATATGCACTACGTCCTTCTCTCTTGCCTCTCTAAATCTTTCTCTTTGAACCTATGCCAGTTCATTTTGCTAAACATCTCTCGTCCACCTGTTACAACTGGATATTTATGTAACTGGTTTGTTGGGTGTTTTGCTTCTAGTATGCTGTCTAATTTGCCTTTCTATTCTAGGTACCACCGACCTTAAGATTTGTCATGGATGGTGACATGCCCGATTATCTACTTGCAAAGGATTTGATTTTGCAAGTAAGCTTAATCTGTGAATTGTTCTTTTTTTATTCCTTTCAAAGTACATATTCGTTGTTGTTTTTCGCTGCATGCTTTCTGATGTCAATTTTTCCTGTGCAGATCATTGGTGAAATAACTGTAGCTGGTGCTACATATAAATCAATGGAATTTGTTGGCTCTACTGTAGAGAGCTTAAGTGTAAGTTCACATCACATCACATCGGAGGCTAGGATTTCCTCGGGTTCTTCTGTCTGTTCAAGTTAGGTTCATATAAGCACATTGTTTTTTGATTCGGATTTGTGATGTGGATAGATGGAAGAGCGGATGACATTGTGCAACATGGTGATTGAAGCTGGGGGCAAAAATGGTATCGTCCCAGCTGATAGTACTACCTTTAAGTACCTTGAGGTGACTGATTGGAACCTGCAACTTAATCTGAATTTCAGAAGAAAGTTCAGTTTATCTTGCTGTAAACCTATTTAGGGTTCCAAGAATTAATGGTGATATCGTCTGTTAACAGGGTAAAACTTCAGTACCTTATGAACCAGTTTATAGTGATGGACAAGCAAGGTAGATTCTGAAAACTGAATTATGTAGCTTTACTGCTCCTACTTCTGCCAACATTGTTTGCTTCAGCATATATTGAAAGTTCGTGGAGATGTTTTGGCAAATTTAGGTTCTGGAGTTGGAGGTTTTTCCTTTTTGTCTAAGACAGTAACATTACCTGGACGTTTCCATAACATGAGACATAGATGCATATATTTCGAATTTAAGTTTTCCTAAAACTAGTTGTTTAGGCAATCGATATCATGTCTGATAATTTTATGGACTTACTTTCATCTGTCTTTACTTGGTTGTAGTTCTTGGCCATCACATTTCTTTTTTGTCTTCCTTTCCTCTCAGATTTCTCTCCGAGTACAGATTTGATGTCTCAAAATTAGAGCCTTTAGTTGCAAAGGTGAGTGCTATTTACCATAGAATTGTTTTTCTTTCTTTCTTCTGTTGTGACTCATGTTGTTCATTTCATTTTTGTAGCCACATTCTCCTGACAACCGTGCTTTAGCAAGGGAATGCAAAGATGTAAAAATCGACAGAGTTTATATTGGATCTTGTACTGGTGGAAAGACAGAGGATTTTATGGCTGCTGCAAAAATATTTCTGAATTCCGTAAGTGCTGAAATGCTTTATCAAGTCCTACACCTTGAGAAGGATCTCAATTGATTTAAATTGAAGTAGGACCCAATACAGGTATTTGCTCTTACTAACTGCAGTTGGATGTAATCTTTTGTTTGCCTCTTTATTCTACAGGGTAAAAAGGTCAAAGTTCCCACATTCCTCGTCCCCGCCACCCAAAAGGTTTGTGCTTTCTGAATTTTAAGCAAACAAAAGCAGAGTAGAGTTGCTTGTGAGTCACAGAATTTACTGCATATCCGACAGTTAAATACATATTTGTTAAGTCGTGAATTCTTGCACTATAGGTTTGGATGGACGTATATAGTCTCCCGGTACCAGGATCTGGTGGCAAGACTTGCTCTCAGATTTTCGAAGAAGCTGGGTGTGACACCCCGACAAGTCCCAGCTGCGGTGCTTGCTTGGGAGGCCCTAAAGACACATATGCTCGTATGAATGAACCTATGGTAAGTCCAATTTCTTAATGCAGCACTTTCTTGGTCAGCCGGCATCCATTTCTAGACTTTTTTGTAGCTTCACATTTTCTGCACCTAGGCACGCATCGGTAATCAGCTTGTTACCTTGTATAGTTAGATGATAACCGAGTCCCTGTTGTCACCCTGAGACCTGACGAAGCTTGTGCATCATGAACAAAAGGGGGAGGATGGATCTCCCCAGTTAACCCTTCCCTTGGTGTACAAGCACATATATAGATGTTTCGAACTTCTGCATAATGCTTCTCTGCATTATTGTTGTTTATCTGACCTTCATGCATTCTTCTGCTATATGTTTTCATGGTCTTTGGTGCTTCGAAATGGAAAATGGAACTTCAGCGCCGTTATTTGAACCATTGGTGGTGTGATTGCAGGTCTGTGTGTCGACAACAAACAGGAATTTCCCCGGCCGGATGGGACACAAAGAAGGACAGATTTATCTCGCTTCCCCTTATACCGCCGCAGCATCTGCCTTGACGGGTTCTGTGACTGATCCGAGAGAGTTCTTGCAGTAGGGAGCTCTGGCCCTGTTTCTTGTATCCTGGTCATATGCTTCTGATTTTGGAATAATGAGCTTGTATCAGTCCTCCGACGTCGTATGCTTTTTTTCTCTAGGGTGTAATAGATATCGAGGCAATAAGGTAGGTGTCTTCGCTAATAGTAGTCTTGACTAAGTATCGGTTTTTGAGGTAACAAAGGAAATAAATGTTGATTTGAATGGAAATTTTTTAACTAGTGAGAAGAGTGGGACAAGAGGTGGGACTTGATATCTTGGATTCAAGTTAGCAAATATCATTAAAATATGGCAGTTAAGGATTTTCCCCACAAATCACCAAGCTAAAAATGAAACGGGCGTCAGAAAATGCACGAGGACAATTTTATTGGTGCTTAACGTATCTGCTTGATTTTTAAACTCGAAAAAGTGCACTTGAGTCTTATTGATTGCATTTTCGAATGGCTGGCCAATACGTCAACTTGGCGTCTGCAATGCTTTTCGAATGGCTACCTCTCTCAACAGTTTATGTGCAACATCCATCCATCCAGATTTTTCAATCCCAACTATCCAACACATAGTGTGCCGCCTCATGAAATAACTCTTATGGCCTTAAAACAATCACCAAGACCTCAGCTCCTCGTACGAATGCGTCACTTTTCTACTACCCTAACGGCTCGACTCATGTCTATGTGCTCGTCGACATCATTATCACTGGAGGCAGACGTGCTTCGGTTATAAAGGACTTAGGTCAATTGAGCTTTTTCCTTGGTGTTGAAGTTACATGGCAGCGGGGTGGACTTCATTTGTCTCAAACTAAATACACAAAAGAGATACTGGAGCACTCGAAGATGGCAGAAGAGCAATGCTATGACAACTCTGGCTACTCCTCTTCGTCATGAATCTCAAGCTCATATAGAGTGTTGCTTGACAGGCAACCTCGACTATGGCTTGTTGCATCCTACACGGAGTCATATAGTGACTCGGATTGGGCTAGTGACCTACCTGATCGTCGATCCACAACGAGCTGTATCAAGATCCTCAACTGAATCTAAATATAGAGTCGTCCGCTCCGCCGCATTAGAAATTATTTGGCTGCAATCATTACTCCAAGAGACTCAACAACCGTGCACTACCACCCCAACCATTTGGTGTGATTATCTTGGTGTGACATACCTCTCGTCCAACCCGGTGTTTCACGGTCGCTCGAAACATACATATGGAGATCGATTTTCACTTCGCTCATGAAAGAGTAGCTGATGGTCGTCTTCACGTCCGCTACATTTCACGCAAGGATCAAGTTGCCAGCATTCTAACCAAGCCACTTCATTCGACGCGGTTTCAAGACTTGCGGCGGCCTAAATGAGAATCTCTTCTGTTTCGGATCTTCAGGAAGATTGTGCCATACCTATTCTGCAGATTGTTGGCTACCTAAGCTTGTGCATGTCTTCTACCGATTCTCAGCCAACGCAGAACTACTTCTGGATCCACAGTTTATCACGTTCCTTGATTTATGCAATTCAGATTCAATTGTACAGATTACAAGCTGTGACACCAATAATATGCAACAAACATTGAACCTCTTTAAATAGAGACGATAAAATATTTTTTAAACAGTAAAAAATTATATAAGGATACACTAAAGAACTACAAAATTTTGAAAAATCTAAAAAGTTCTCCGGGGGATTACAATTCACAAGATGATATTTATACACGAGTAAGGATTTCATTTAAAAGAAATACAAGTAAAAATTGTTATATGTATGCTCTTTGGAAGACCATAGATAAACATATAACCAGCAAGTTAATGGCAACATGCAACTCCATTGGTCCCATTCCCATTTAGTACACAGATAAACATTCTCTGGAGAAAAAAAATTTAAAAAACATAAGATCCCGAAGAAAGCAAGAAGTTTATCGGCCAATCAACCACCAATATTTTTACAACGGTCCATCCATAAATATGACCCGATATAAAAGCATATCCCGAATTCCAAAATCCAATCCCGGCCATGAGTCATCGGCGACAAGTAGCCAACCGATACCAATTCAACGAAGTCGTGTATGGTACAGAAACAAGAACGAGTTACTAACTTTCTCAACCAAAAAAAAAGAGTAAGCAAATTATAATGATCAGACGACGGAGCTCATCATGGAATAGGTAGTCGAAGGGCTTCGCCTATGGGTACGCCGGCGGCCGCGGTCATCTTTTCTCCTCCCCGACGAACCTCCCCCGCACGTCACGGCGCACTGCAACCCGCAGATGTTACTAAAGCACGAGAACGGCCCGTCCTCGGCGGTGCCCGCGGTCGAGCTCCTCCCGTGCTTCCTCCCCTCGTTCGGCCAACTCTGGATGCTCGACGACGACGTTTCGTCCCTGTCCTCGAAGTGGTTGTTCCGGCCGCCGCCTTTTGGGATCTCCGCCCGCCATCTCTCCAGCTTTGATTGCAGGCCCTCCATACTGCTCTCCCACCCCCAGTCCCCCACCACCTCGCTCCCTTCGTCCTCCCGGAACCCGCGCTGCCTCGCTGTCGCCGCCGCCACCTCCGACGCTGATGGCCCCACGTCCAGAAAATACTGGTCGTGGTGTCCGGTTGCCGGCGCCGGCGCTTCAATTTCGGAGCCGTACTTCACCTTCGCTAGGGACCCGAAGAGAGCTGACCCGTTGACGTTGACCACGGAGCTTCCCCGGCGCTGCCTCCTGTTGGTATCGGAGCTGGAGCTACTGACCTCCGACCGGGCCTTCTCCTTGTTCGTCTTCTTCTGGGTCACCGCCTCCGCGGGGACCACCAGCGAGCTGGAGTCGCTCTTGACCCTCCGAAGCTCCGGCTTGGAGATCCACGGCACGATGTACTGGCTGCTGCTGCTCCCGCCGCAGTCCTCCCCCTTTCCAGCGGCTGTATGTTGGACGTTCCGGCGGTCCATTACCTGACGGTAACCAACGGCGGAGGTGCTGAGCTGGGTGTAAAGGGGCATGCTCCTCATGGAGCTGTCGAGGATGGCCACCCCAATGTTTAAGATCCCCTGGGGCCGCCCCGAAGACCGCCTGCGCACCTGGAGGGCCACGAACCGCATACCGACGTGATGGTGGCGGCCGCCGTGATCAGTCGCCGGCGGGATGAGGTTCCCGACAATTATCCGGACGGTCCCAACGTGGACGTCACGGAGCCAGTGGAGGGCGTAGATATCGATCATAATGGCGGAGGTATCCGCGTAGAGAAAGTGGTCGTCCACCCGGAACACGAACTTGTCGTTCCAGGTCGGGTTGGAGCCTCCCGTGGTGTCGACACGTGTCGAAAGCTTCCGGTCTGGGTGCACCCACGCCACCGCGTACGTCTTCATGGGGCTCCCCGTCACCTTCGCCAGGTCCTGCGCCGATATCACGTTCAGCTCAAGGAGCTGGAACGGCATCAGCTTGTTCACCATCTTTATAATTTGTATCGTTATATAAATTATATATACACACAAGGTGATGAACTTGTTGGTCGTCGTGGCCGGCGGCGATGGTGGGTCCGAAAACGGAGGAAAGGAACCCACAGAAGCGATCGCCGTCGCCCGAGTGGGGGACGACGATGAGAGAAAGGGATGGAAATGGTCAGTATGTGGATGGGAAAAATTGTGACAGATCAAGGCATTTCCATTATCTGTTTCCCTTATTGGTATTCTATTAAAAATGGCTATTTTAGATTGTGGAGAGAGAATACGGGTAGGATGGTGGAGGCCGACATAAGTGGATGGTACTGCAACCACAGCTCCAGACAATTTCTTGCGTCGTCCACCTGTACCGTTGCTGCTTCTGTTGCGTTGGTATCCTGACTCGTGACGATCATGTTATTAATTTCTTACCAATGTTATCCCATGTATATAAGATATATGATCTCGTCATTGTCGAACTATATTTAATAAAATTTTAAACTAAATGTTCAAACAGAGAACTTGACTAGATGTAATGACAGCAACTCGGCTAAATTTATCTATATATTTTAGGTGTTGCATGTAATGACATCTAGAGAAGCAAGCTAAATAAAATGCGATTGGATGAGACATAATATTGCGCCATTCCAATAGCATGGGAAATAAGATATCAAAGGCATCTAGAGTAGCTATATTTAGTTATCTTTTTTTTAAGAATCTGAAGCTATATTAAGTTACGATAGAGTTACGACTTACGAGAGACATTGCTTTTGACTTTTGTCTAGAAACTAGCCAACGTAACGAGCCGCAACTCGTGGGTCTAGAAACACTAGCCTTGGCCAGAATATGGACAAAATATGGTCGCCAATATCTGTATTTTTTTTGTCTAGTTGAGAATATGTTGTTGTTAGATGAGGGTAGTTGTTATAAATTTAAGTGCTATACTATTTTTTAAAGATAAATTATTACACCATGATATTTCTAAAATTTGAACTTTACACTTTCTTAATTTTTACAATGTCTTTGTACCGTTGGGGTACAAACTTTTGGCAATTAATTTACTACTCATAGCAGTTTTTTTGTATGACTATCGTCGCAGTTGTGTACCAAATATTCATCACAATTTGTATCACTATTCTTCATGGTAATATCATTAATTGCATATTGTACAACTGTTCAACACATAATGCAAAACAACTCGTAGTAGTTGTATCACCATTCATCACTCATAGATTTTTTTTTTGGAGAAAAACTGGAGCATGTATATTAAACCGAAAACTGCAAGAACAGAAGTACTTAAAGGTCATTAGGATGGGAAGTAGCTCAATCTAAGGGGAGAGTTCCTAGACAAGCAAGCTTACAAACAAGGTCAGCAGTGCGGTTAAGAACCCTAGGGATGTGACTAACTAAGACGAGAGGAATAGCAACCAATTCATGCCTAAACTCTAAAATCAAGTTCTCAACTTGCCAATTCACCCTTGAAGCGGGATCATTTAGGAAGATGAATGCCAGGAGAGAGTCAGTCTCGATAATAGTCTTCACCCTAGCAAAATCAGAATGAGCCAACTCCAAGGACTTCACAGCAATGAGTTCTGCTTCAAGAGAGGAAGAAGTTTGGAAAGTGGAATCCTAACCTTTCACAACAAGGCTTTTTGAGTTTTTGGCAATTGAAGCGCCTCGTGCGATAGATGAGTGGTCAATCCAAGAAGCGTCACAACTGAACTTCATGTTCCCTGCTTTAGGAGGCATCCATGAAGTTTGTTACATAGATTGGCCACCTTGCCCAACCGCACCAGATTTAAGAACTCGTGTGAATTCAAAACAGAGATTAGAAGCCAACCTGAAAGTGTTAAGAGGAACATACAAGATATTTTGAAAGATAAAGAGCCATATACTTCAGCAAATAAACATGGCTAGAGAGGCAAGATCTTGAATTTTAACTTGTTTAGTCAGATCAAATATAATGCCTAACAAATTACCAAAATAAACTTTTTAAATTGAGATAATTACTATCAGGACCTCAGGGTATAGTCAAATAGACTCTGAGGACCCTATAGTTTTCCTACTAATTACTGAGCCCCTGTAGTTTGGTTAATTATTATACATTCCGATCCCCGACTGATGTCAGCATTTTTTTCTTTCTTTTTTGTCATAGAAATGACCAAAATGCCCCTTCCACTTAAAAAAATAAAAAGAGCCCTCCGCGCCGCCGTCATCTCCCGCCTAATCGAGCCTCTATCCACCGAATCGATCCTCTCCAAACGGTGTGACATCGTCCCCCGCGAGGAGGCCATCGATGCAGCCCGCCGTATCAAGGAGGAGGCATTCGGTGTCGCCGACGGCAACGCCAATGGCTCCGTCCCGGCCAATGGCTCCAAGGAGATCACGAATGGAGCCCCACCGAAGCCTCGTCGAAGCCTCCCGCTTGCGTCCTCGTCGCAGCCTCACACGAATAGAGCCCCACCGGAGCCTCGTCCTAGCCTCCCGCTTGCGCCCTCGTCGCAGCCTCCCGCTTGCGTTAATTGGTGGTGGTTCGGCGAGAGTTTAATCCATGTGGCGGTCTCGACGACGACGCCACCAGTCGCGTACTTTGGTTTTTTTTAGTGGGAGGGGCATTTTGGTCATTTCTATGACAAAAAAAGGAAGAAAAAAAATGCTAACATCAATCAGGGATCAGAATGTATAATAATAACCAAACTACAGGGGCTTAGTAATTTGTAGAAAAACTACAGGGTCCTCAGAGTCTATTTGACTATACCCTGGGGTCCTGATAGTAATTATCTCAATTAAATTTTATCCCAAATTCCTAAATCAAAAGGAAAAAATATTAGAGGCAAGAGAAGAAGACAAGGAAGATGCTACCTGTTGAAATTTCAGAAACAGGTAAACCAACTTTCACAGAGTAAGCTCCATCGTTAACATATGTCCAGATAAAATGATCAGTAACCTGAGCCCTTCCAATCCTAATTTTTGCAATTGCTTATAACTCATAAGAAGAAAACATGCCCTGCAACAAGTGACAATTCCAGTTATTAGTAACAGGACAGATTAGATCAGTCACAGTTAAAATAGTAAGGCGTGTCCCTGTAAGTTTAGAAAAAGGTAGATTAAGAACCCGTAGATCAGTTAAAATAATTGTAGATCTGCCATTCTCCACTTTGGTCTAAAGACCATCAAACTGAACACTCAGACCCTGTACCAAACATGACCAAGTCTATGACGGTCTGGAGCCTCTAGAAGTATGAAGCATACCAGAGTGAGAGAAGTATAACTCTTTTAGCACTTTGAAACATATGGAATGTTGGTTGGTGAAGATCCTGCATGCATGTTTATCCAGAAAAGCCAAGTTGAACACCCTCAGGTCCTTAAACCTAAGGCCACCAGATTTCTTAGACAAAGTTAAGTATTTCTAACTAATCAAATGAATCTTCCTGTTTGAGACTTCTCCAGACCACCAGAATTTAGCCAAAAGGTTGTCTAGCTTGGAGCAAAAAATAACAGGGAAGAGAATGCTCTGCATCAAATAACAGAGATTGGAGGTAAGAATTGACTTAATCAGAACTTCCCTCCAAACAAGAGAAACCAATTTTTGTTTGCAACTAAGAGCATTTTTCCACATTCTCTCATAATAAAAGATAAAGCATATATTTTTTATCTTCCCAAAAAAAGGGAGGCCCAAATATTTATCATTGTGTTGCATTTTCTGCATTCCAAGAATCTCGGTGACATCATCTTTGTTC
Organism: Hypericum androsaemum; assembly: GCA_963995505.1. Taxonomy (NCBI): domain Eukaryota; kingdom Viridiplantae; phylum Streptophyta; class Magnoliopsida; order Malpighiales; family Hypericaceae; genus Hypericum; species Hypericum androsaemum. The sequence goes on along the minus strand of OZ023185.1, from coordinate 9,700,271 downwards.
AATTAAAATTTTCATTTAGAGAAAACAACACAAGATTTGGAGAAATTATTAGCTTGGGCTGAGACTTCTGTAAAAGTGTTGAGTAAATCTTTGAAAGTATAAGCTTCAGAAATAGTAGCTCTACCAAATAAAAAAGTATCAAATAACACATGTGTTAAAGTAGAAAAGTCTATTAAAAGCGTATCCATAAAGAATGCCCACCTACTTAGCATTAGTAATGAAGTGAGAAAGAGCATCAGAAACAAAGATGAATAAAAAGGAGAAAAGGGGATCCCCTGTCTAATACCCCTGAAAGATGAAACCATAGAAGTGGTTGCCCATTCAGCAAAATGCTATATGAAGCAGATGAAACACAACTCATCACACAAGAGATCCATCTAGCAGGGAAGCCAAGTTTAAACATGATTTTTTTTCCCAAAAATTTACAATCCACAAGATCACGGGCCTTTTTAAGATCAAGTTTAATAATCATAGAGTTGAAATTCTTCCTACCGCTAGTCCTAAGATAATGAAAGACTTCATGAGCAACAATGATATTATCCTGAATGCAACGACATGTACAAAGGCACCATGACATTCAGAAATCAGATATGGCATGAAAGGCTTAAGTCTATTAGCCAAGATTTAGAATAGACCTTGTAACAAAGTTACATATGCCAATAGGTCTCAAATCATGGATCTCAATAGGGTTTGGCTTTCTCTTGGATAAAAAAAATGAAAGTCCTATTGAGATCACTAGGACAGATGCAGAGTCAAACATATACATGATAAGTTGACACACTTAAAAACTCAGAATGTACAAGTTGACACACTAAACATAACGGGTCCTAGCTATGCCCATTTGACCATGGGATTTGGAAACAAAATTGAAAAATTCAAGCTCTACCAAAAGTCAAACATTTCAACTGGAGAACAACTAATGATGTATTGCCTACTGCAACTAATCTACACATGAGACATCTAAACTCTTCTCCATTATGCTAAGTGTATCATTCATGTGTTAAAAATATTTTGCATATGTTATTTGAATATCTTCATGCTCGAACTACTTGACTGTCTAGCTCTTTAGGATATAAATTTAATTATGTTAATATGCTCTGTTTCGGTAATGGTCGCAAACTGTGTTTGAATTATGAAAAATAGTAGAGAACTAGGAAATAGCATCATTTGAAATCCATATTTGTTTGAAAATATGTCTTGTTAGAAATATATTCCATTTTTATGTGAGAAACCCCATCATATGCATACTACTGAACAAGAATCTAAAGCATGTCTATAATATTTGTAGATTACAAAACTTCCTATACAGAATGACTCTACAAGAAGGATGAATCAAATTTCATAGATTCCCCCTGAAGAAGGAGCTGTGAAGCTTAATTACGATGGCTCTTGACTGTAAGGTAATTTAAGGCAGGACTTGTCGTAATTGCAAAGAATAATAATAACCAAATTATTGATCACAAGGTTGTTACTATCATTGCAGCCTCATCACTTGAAGCTGAGCTCAGAGTTATCATTTTAGCTTTGAAGATGGTTATCACCAAATTCACACATGTCCAGGTAAGCATAGCAATAGATTGTCACCTAGCCTATTTGTTTTTAACAAACCCTAATCCTCGAATCCATTGGCAAGTTAAAAATTTGGCCAATAATGATAGGATAGAGCTAGATCTTTTGCCTTTATGCTCAATTTGTCACATTCATATAGCTTGTAATCTTAAGGTTGATTGGGTTTGTAAAAAAAAGCTAGGATGGATAGCCAACCAATAGATTGGGCCATCACCCACCATTCGGGCTTAGACGCTCTTTTGTACACACATTTCCAGATATAATATAAAGTAACAAAGCTTTCATTTCTCTTTAAAAATACACAATGATACAGACCTGCTCTGAATAATGCGCAAGTGAAATATGGTTTGTCAACGTATCATTTTTACCTTTATATTTTTCAATAGCGAAAAGATATAATGCATTTCATAAAAAGAAGGAAAGGAAGATGTAAAATTTTCTACAAATTTTGGTTCATAGTTACTAATTTTTTTATGATCACTAGTCAACATTAAGTAACTTTTGTATGGATTTTAGGTAACTTTGAAATTATGAATTTTCAAAACATCACAAACTTTTATTTTTCTGTCTCCCTCTTTCATTATTCTATCCTCTCTCTTTTTTTCTTCTCTCTCTCTAGCAAAGAGATACAAGCCCTATTGGCATCACACTGCCGATGTCACCTCATCGCGTCTACACATCATGCAATCCATTTTCAGCAGAACACGCGGACGATAGATTTCGGCTGCATGACCTGATTCACTAATGAGTCGTACGCAATTGCCTCAACTCTTCTTGTGAAGCAACTCGGGGTAGGCTCTCTTGGCAGCCCGAGATCATGCTATAGGATATGTCAGCGCGATGCCTGGATAGTGACACATTTAATAAGGGTTACCGAAACATAGAATATCTTAAATCAGAATACAATAGTTGAATTATTTTTATACAAATTCTGATATCTAGCACAGTGGGTGACGCAACATCAACGAGGGAGCTGCTAACTTCTTCCTGTCAATGAGAGAAAAATAAAGCGTAGAGAGAGAAGAGAGCAAGAGTTGAAATAAATAGGACTAGAAAAAAAGTTCAGAACATTTTGAGAATTTTACAATTTCAAATAACACAAAGTGAATAATAAGAATGACTTTATATAGACAAATGCTATAAATGAAAAAAAAAAAGCAATCATTGATTAAATTTATAAAAAATCAGTACCCGATATATCTTTCACCCGGAAGATATTAAAAAATCATCTTTAGATACAATCGTGAATCCAGAAAAAAAAGCAAAAGAGCACGAGATCTGCTCAGCTCATCGCCCTCATTAAATGAACAAAAAGTCAACTAAATAGCTTCGTGAAACATCTCATTATAATTAAGAAAAGAAGCAAGGAAAGGCACATGCTACAAATTGCAATCCCAAGAAACAACGCTAAGCCCCACCTCCTCCTCCTTCCCATAGATATAGATATAGTAGATAGAGAGAGAGAGAGAGAGAGACCAATGTTGCCATCCGTTCCTTCCTTGTCGATCTTCCACAAAGACGACGATGAATCAGACCACCAAGGCTTGGACAGAACCGTGACCATTGGGGACGTCATAGAAGAGGGGAGTACGTTCAGTTTTGTAAGGAAGGGGAGCTCCATGGGGTTGGTAGAGGAGGAACATGAAGAGGGTCTCACTGCAAGAAGTGTTGGTGATGAGGAAGTTGGAGAGAAGGAGCCACCAGCTAGCCCTCCTATGTACCTTGCGGCTGGGCTTGGGATTGGTGGTGGCACGTGGGATGAGATGCTGAGTGGTGGGGAGTTGGGGGTGCCTGAGTTTGATGGTGTGGGAGATGATGAGGAGGATTACTATAGAAGGATGGTTGGGGAGTATCCTTGCCACCCTGTTTTCTTGGCCAATTATGCTCAGCTCTTGCAGGTGAGTGAGTGAGTGAGTGAGTGAGGGTAACAACTTCTTCTGGGTTCTCTCTCTCTCTTTTTTCTTTTTCTTTTTTGTAGTGGCCAATTGGCAACTTCCATTCGAGGTTGTTCTTGGTTTCTGTTTGCTTTTATTGCATGTTTATGGATAAAGTTGGAGTCTTGATCCTTGACATCTTGCAGGTGAGTGAGGATAACAACTTCTTCTGGTTTTTTTTTCTTGTAGTGGTCAATGATCAATGTCGTGGTGGTCGTTGAGATGTTAGTGGTGGATCTTGGTTTCTGCTTGCTTTTATTGCATATTTGTGGATAAAGTTGGAGTCTTGATCCTTGCTTGGCATCGTGGAGCCCTTTTCTGTGTTTGATGTTTTTTAGGCAAGGATTGTTGGATAGAATTCTATATCGGAAGTTGCAAGTGTTGGGCCTGTTTATAAGTTTGGAAGATACACTTACTCATTGTATTAAATTTCTGGGTTGGATATGGAAATTCTTATATGGTATTAGAGCCAACTGCTCTAACGAGATCAATGGCCGGTTGTGCTCGCCGACCCTATTTGAAAGCACGAGAGGTTGGGTGAAGCCATTGCAAACTTCAGCGAAGATCCACCTACTGCCATTGCCATTGGCTGATTCCACCTATTTGTGTATTGGCTTGGAAGTTCGGATCTGAGTTGTGATTTTTGCTGGATGGTGGTAGATTTTGAGCTGTCATTGTAGTTCAGTTCCCGCTTCCTTCTCGGAGTTTGAGTCCGTGTCAGCTTATCATCTTGGTTGAGTTATAAGTTGCTTCAATTTTCTAATTCTCTACTATCGAACCAAACTGCGATGCTTTGGATATTTGCGTTTAGTTTGGCCAAATGATAGGCATTGTCTTGATTGTTTCCTCACTGAAGGATGAATTATGTCGTACCAGAATATGATAGTAGTCTAATTCACTTCTTGTGAATGCTAATTTGTCTGAAATCCAGAGATTAGCTTTCTATGTTGTGCTCAGCCCCTTCAGATTCTCATGTGTAGTACTCTCTGTCTTTTCTTTGTAGTCCAAGGGTGACTTCCATGCAGCTGATGAGTTCTATCATCGTGCAACATTAGCAGATCCCGAAAATGGCAAAATCATGTTGCAGCATGCGAAATTGGTGTGGGAAGTGCACAGAGATCAACACAGAGCACTACAAATCTTCAAACGGGCAGCTCAGGTTGCTCCTGACGACAGGTAAGGGAAATAAGTATCCTACCCGTGACAGGCGGGACCAATTCTGTGGATGCTGGAACCCTTGATACTGATCAAACTTAAGAATAGTATTCATGTATTTGTAAGCTGATTGCGTTTCTCAAATTAACTTTTCCTCTTTCGTTTGTTTAGCGAAATCCTTGGAGCATATGCTAGCTTCGTCTGGGAAATAGATGGTGATGATGATGGTGAAGAAGACATGCCCGAACAAGATCAGATTCAGGTGTTGGGTCTTTTTTCTTCTTTTTTCACTAGAGAAGTTGCTGCTTTTTCAATGTTTTCAAAATTTGTTTGGTTCTAACATCCTGAACTCAACATAGGCTGGAAATGGGGGAACTCTTAGCATGTACGAAAGGTCAACCTCCACGGATGATTTTGAGACATTTAATCAACCAACTGCCTCAGTCGAACCCGAGGATGGCAATGTCGAGGAGTACTACAGGAAGATGCTTGAAGAGAATCCTCTGAACCAGTCAGTGTTAAAAAACTATGCCTGGTTTCTGGTCCAGGTGAGAATCTATAAATAGTTGTTTCTTTGACTCAATAGTGAGGTGGTTGAGATGGACATCATATTTGCTTTCCTTGTTACCTCCCAATATGCCATTAGTATTGTATCGAACCAGACAAAATGAGATAAGGCATGTTAGAAAGGACATGGAACGACATGCAAGCTGTGAGGCTAAGGTCCATTTGATGTCACTGAATTGAATCTAATTAATGATTGCTCTGGCATGTCACTGTCATTTATTGTTCCAACCGGTAGAACAAGCAGGATCGTCAAAGGGCAGAGGAATACTACGCACGTGCTGTAGTTGCAGACCCCAAGGATGGCGAGATCATGTCAGAATATGCAACCATGGTATGGGAGCTTCATCATGATCATGAGAAAGCCTCACATTTTCATGAGAAAGCAGCTGAATCTGCACCACAGAACAGGTACAAAATAGATTTCCTGCTGAAATAATTGGCATTGGTCATTACACTTTCAAGCTTAACCTGCAGGAAATTATGCTGTTGGCTGCTTGAATATACCGCCAAGGTGCTGTTTAGTCTTCTAAATCTTGAAATCAGCTTTTTTCCCGAAATGCATTTTATGTTTCTGTTGGACAGTCCAAAAGAGTGCTACTATTATTGCACTTGATTAGACCAATAGCGTAAACCTAGATTAGTCGGATGTCAGGATACCATAAAGTTTTCGACCAAAAAAATTAAACCATAGTACACTCGTGTACTCCTAATATCACTTGTTTGTGCCTGCAGCTACGTTCTTGGTTCGTATGCCAGTTTTCTGTGGGAAACAGAAGATTACGAAGTAGATGTCACAAACCATGAGCAACCTCTGGCGTCTTCAGACCATGGAAGTCCTGCGATTCATGCCAGCACATAGAATCCAGGCTGATAACCCAGGAACCAGAATGTAATAGGGTAGTGACCGAGACAGCTGGGAGGCATTCTAACAGTTGAGAATATCTCAGATGTCCCGAAACCATGCAGTACAGCAAACATAATCACACTATGTTCCTGCATAGAAAGAGACGACATAGCTAGTACACTGAATAATTTAGAGATGCACAATGCTTATTTGACATCTTCTCCAAAATGATGCATTTGCAATTCATCTCTCAAGACAAGGTTGAAGATACAGAGAGCAATACTCAGCAGCTGATATACCAAATTGCATCTTTTACATGTCACCGAACAACTGTAGCAACACACTGTTGTAATTCTGTTTTGGTGGAATAAAGTTTTACTATGTAACATTCGGTTTCTGATTCTTGGAAAACCTGGTAACCTCTGTTGCCCGTGCGAGTTCGAGGATTTGAGAATTTCCAAACAACTTTGTCTGATGTTGCATTACTATAGTATCATACTATCATTGCTAGGATAGATGAAAGATGCAATTGCCAAAAACTGCAGTTGCATTGCCCGTATAAACTTTTAGTTCATCCAATGCCCGCCCCTTGACATAAAACCATTGATCATATACAAAACTACTACCTAATACTACTGTTGAAGATGCTTGACGCAATCATTAGCTCCAAAACCTTGTATCTGGTGAAATTTGATGTTCATTAGGACTCATCTTGCCCATTTTCTTGTAGCGTGATTGCCAGGGAACGACCCTTTATCCTGACGAAGGGCCGGCCTGTGGTACCCATTTCCTCTCGAGTTCGCGGCTCAAGTTTCTAATGCCAATGCGACCTCTTGTATCATCGAGTTGGTGGCTGCCCCTGCCTCTACCCCTTGCTCATGAGAAGAGCAGATTCGTGATCCATCATAACACACACAACAAGGGATTATGTTCATTATAGTGTACCTCAAAATGTACTGCAAATGTGAGACATCATCCATCCATCTCTCAAAATAAAATAGACCAAAAGAATTCAACATTGAACTTAAAAACACTGTTAAAGATAATCAACAAGAAATGGAAACATCGGTTAACTTAACAGCCGCAGGAACACAAGTTATAGAAGTAAATAGTTTCATAGATACTTACTCCCTACTCGACAAGGAATGTTGCTGTTCGTTCGCTCTTCGATGTCGACCTGCCACCAGCTACAGTAGCACTACCAGCCTGAATGCAATTGAACACGAACATAAATGATGGTTCGGTGTAAAAATCTTGATAAAGAGGCCATTCTTTGACAAAATTCAAGTGATTGATGCAACAAAAATAGCACATGAGCAAAACTTTTATTTCTCTAAACAAAGGAAGAAAAAAAAAGGAAAATATAGAAATAACAATTGGTATAGCAAACTGGGAAGGCATAGCTTTAGTGAATATCCAAAGTTAAATTTGAAAGATGACCAGATGACAGTTATTAAAAAAAAATAGATGACCAAATGACAAAGAAATTGTACAAGTATGCAAACAAGAAAAAAATCTGAATCAATAACAGGAACGAACAAGGAAAAAAGTCGGCCATTCTATTACACCACAAGAAAATCCAAAATCGCCGAGTTGGACTTTCGGTAGTTTCGTTGGTTTAAACAATAAATGTCACTAATAATTTACTACATTATAGATTGAGCCATTCCGCTCCACGGCGTTGGGCTTTTGATCGGGATGCCATTTTGTTCAGGTAACTTACTAATTAATTCAGGTTCGAAAAAAATAAATTTTTTGAAAGACAGTAAAGATATCCCACTATTCTATGTATAAAAACTCGAATTGAAGACTTTTTTGTTGAGTTTTTTTTTTTTGGTAAAAAATTTACTACATTATTCCAGTTCCTACGTTATGTGGGTTGACTTGCTATTAACAAATTTCATTTGTCCTTTCATCAGTACACTTCCTCAAACTATTCATAAGCAAAAAAAACCTCGGATCTTCTTTAGTCCACATTGAAGCCAAAACCCTTGAGATATTGTGTGGGTCTGCTTCTGATGAGAAACTAATACAAAACAGTATAGAGGTGATCTTGACTGTAAAATTCGAAGAGGCAGTTCCCGACAAAAGCAGCCCAAGTCAACATTAGGGTAAATTTGTCAAGTCTTTAGACCATTGGACTTAAGAATATTACTTGTAGAGCATTTGCCTAATCTCCTTGTCAAAAAACGTCATCAAGGGCAGAGCAAGTCGATGCTTTAAGTTTGCAGATAGTCTTCACGATTTCGGCTTCTTCGGTCCGCTGGAGCTCCCTGGCTCTGCCTTCCGTTTTATTCCCAGGAAATGCTCAACCTGGCCATTCAATGCAACATCCGCTAATCAGGAGAACGCAATCAATGTTGAAATAAAGTTGGACGGGCAATGGGAATCACAAAAGCTGCGCATAATGCAGCAAATTTAAAAGAAAACCTATTTCATACATTGTACAAACATTATTTAGGAGAGCAGCATTAGCAAAAAGACCAAAAAGGGACATTAATAACTTGCATTGCACCCTTTAACATGAATAGTAAAACAAGGTTCAACTGACCTTTTTATCCCCGAGCATCGGTGTCAAGCCACCTGGCAGATCCTTCTCAACTGTTCCAAAACCATTCCCATCGATGGTTTGCCTGAATACAGGAGAACAGAAGTCAGTAGAAATAAATCGAGGTACTCTTTCCCTACTGCGATTTTTTCCCAGTAGGTTTTGTCGTAGTAGGATTTTGACGACGGTCGCAACCCCGCAGGGGGAATACCATACTAAATAGTTTGTAAATATTTTAGTGAATAAAATTCTACTTTTTGAAAAAAAAGAAGTCAGTGGAAGTGCAGATAGATTATATTGACGGGAAAATGGATCTGCTTAGATGGAAAATAGACCATCAAGGCAAAAACCTATATCCCAATAAAAGGCATCCACACGGCTTCAACGAAGACCAAAACAGAAAGTCAAACCTATGTTTTCGAAATGCATCTCATTCTGCTTCCCATATTTAATTTGCATTTGAAATACAATCATCCACAAGCATGCCGCAAACCAAAGGTAAGGAAATAACTTGGTTAAAAGCCATCTGGAAACTAAACTCAAGCCTCAGCTAATGAAAAAAAGACAATCATGGCATGCTAACCAAAGAAGATGCCAAGCTTCGCAATCAGGATTTGACCAGAAAACAATGGTACAAATAAAGCACTTGACAAGCTGCTTTTGGGGAAACATTACTTACTAAGTACTAGATTAGTCCCCTTTTTTAACCCTAAAAAATCATTTTGTTCTCTGTTCGAACAGAAATAGAAATCCACAAAGTTAGAGACGCATCACAGAACAGGGAATCAGCAATCATACCCAGTCTTAGCATGACCACTGAGGACGAGATAGGGGGTCTTCAATTGAGCTTGAGCATCCCTCATCCGCTCTACTGACGATGAAGGAGTATCAGAATTCTTCATTTGCTTCAACTTCAGTTCTTCTTGGTATTGCTTCATGCGCTTCTCTTGTTTCATTTTACCCGGACCCTTCCCGTGAAACTTATGAGAGATCCAACGAAAGGCTTCCTTTGGAGTCATCTGAAAAAAAAAAAAAAAAGAAGTGGCTGATAAAACTGTGCAAAAATAATGGCATAGTAAAGAACTGGGGAGAAACATCTGCATGCATTAAAAAAAAAGGAGCCAAAAATACAGTTAATCAGCTAAAGAACTTTTGCACTTACAATTCGTCCAAATTCATCAGTCCTATCGATGCGGAGATCCTTAAACCTATCATTTTGAAGAGTATCCTTAACCCTATCATTAGGGGCATCGTCGTCTACAATGCCAACAAGCTTACTCTTTTTCTTGTCCATATTCCTTCCACCCCAATCAATGGTTTCTTTCAGTGCTCCTCGTTCCTTCAACAGACTCAATGCACCAGATAAGCCTCTCCCAACTGGCACTTCATGGAGGGTTTCATCTGGACCTACATCCTCCTTGTCTTCATCAACAGGTTTCTCAACTGAATCACTCTCCACGACTTCCGTCAATTCACCGTCTTCTATTTTTTCTCCTTGATTAGGAGGGCTAGATGGGTCATCTTCATCCTTGAAAACATCGTCACTGTCGGGCTTTCGGGTGTCTAAAGAACAAATACAAGATAAAGGGAAATTCAGTAAACATGCTTCCAGAGGGGATGGGATTTAGAAGAAATAGTTGCTCATTTATAAACTACCCAATCAATTGACACTGAATTGGCTCAAATGCATCTTCATGCAAACTACTCTCTCCCCCACCAAAAAAAAGAAACAACAGTAGGTACCTTCATCAAGCTGGAGACCCCAGACGAACTCTTCCACTTCTGTAAAGACAATTTTGTTTTCTTGCGACTCTTCAGCTGCAAGATTCTGTTCACTGGCCCCTTGATTGCTAGAAACCATGCTTGCAAGACGAGCAACAGCTTGAGGACCAGATGTTTCCTTTTCTTGCTTCTTCAAAGCTAATTCTCGTGCCCTTTTTAAGGATTTGTGAAGGTCTTCATCATCATCGGCAAAAACTGGGTACTCATCCTCTGCTACAGATGGAAGAGCATGTTCAAGTCGGAGTAATTTAGATGCCTCGTCAGCTTTAGCATAAGCCGATTGATATGCACTATTCCTCGTCTCAGCATCTGATTTCTCTTGTTCCTCTCTAAGGGCCTGTCTTCTGCCATCAGTCCTCGAACCAAGATCTCCAACACCCAAACCTGATGATAACGCTTCTGCTTCTAGGGCAGCAATATCCAGTTTCTCCTTCTTCCTCAAAGATTTTTTTTTCTTGGGTTTCTTAAATTGAAGCATCTCTTCGGAAGTATAATAGTCAGATGATGTTTTGAGAGAAGAGGTTAAATCTTCAAAGCGATTGCTTCCAGATGGGCCTTGAAGTCTTCTTCGAAGCTGGAAATGACAGAAGTACAAAGCAATTAGAAGACGGACAATGATGTTGCAACTCATATTCTTTCACTACATGAATATAAAAACGGAATACCTCCTCAAGTTTCCTCTCTGCTTCACCAGCAAAGCGTCCCCTTTCATCCAAAGTTACCCCCTGAATGTAATCAAAGAGTACCATCAGGAAGATCTCAAGCAGAAAACTAAGGAAAAAGAAACAAGAGGTTAAAAAAGAATCTAACTTCGTCCTCATTTGGATCATCATATTGTGGAAGCATTTTCTTCTCAGCCATTGGGTCATCATTGAACCTGAATAAACAAAGTGATCAGAAAGTCTAGAAAATCATTCAATTCCAAACAACGTGTGCATGTTTCTCTTACTTGTCATCGTAGACTCCAGTTTTTTTCTTTGCAGCCTTATATGCATCATCTCGACGCTTTTGCTCACCAATTTCCACATTTTCAAGCATGTCGACCTCTGTCACATGACATCAACTGTTTTAGAAAAAGATGCTAATCAACAAAGAAAACTTGAATACGTACTTTCCAGAAGGGAGTAATCTTACCTTGGTTGATATCACCACCTGTTAGTATGCTCTGATCTTTAAGAGTCAGAACAACTGCTCCACCTTCCATGACTTTGTCCAGGCCATGCAGTACTTTAACTCCAGAAAGATAATCTGTCAAGTGGTATTCAAAGTAGAAGACATCAGGTAATACTGACAGAAAAACAGATACATAATGGAAGCAGAAGAAACCAATTCCAACAACTACATCAACAACTCCATGAGATTTCATTTGAAAGTGATTAGGATGGAGGCCTATGTTGGGTGGAACTTAACTATGTCCTCTCCTAAATATGAAAAGCAAATAGTCTATCAACTTCTACAATGATACGAGTAGACCATGGGGAGAGTAATGAAATATGAAACATACCAGTTCTGTGGAGACCTGCATCCTCGTCTTCGCTGTCTCCTTGACCAATATTGTCCTGAAAAAAATCAGATCACAATAGTTAACAGCTAGCAACAAGGAGTCAGAATGGTTACTGGTAAAAGACAAACCTGTTCTTCAAAAATCTTTGAAAGCTGCTTGGCCTTTTTCTTTTCCTTTTCAGCATTCTTTTTCTCCTCAAGCTTACGACTCTTATTAACCCAGGCCAAAACCTCAGGCTCAACATCAGAGTTCTTCTTCAGCCTTTCTTCTTTCATCCTGAGTGGAGAGACACCAATTCAGAATACCATCAGACGTCATGAGGGTAGAATCAACTAAGAAGTAATCCCTTATATCCCAAAGATAGCTAGCTAACTTTGTCTTTCAGGCAACAAGAATGCAAGATGCCATAATAATAACTAGCCGAAAGAATCCGGTGCAACCATATTTTCTGCTGAACTTATCAACCAACATCAAGGGCCTTCGAACTGAAACAAACTACAGAATCATATACAGGGACTGCAAAATTATAAACCCTCTTTGGATGTAGTGATGCAAAGCTACAAATTTGCAAAGTACTTCGAGCTCCTCATTCATAACCAGAAACACCAATTCCAAACAACTAAGCATTCACCGCAACATCAACATGAGCAAAACAGCAGGAGGTACCATGAAGAAACAAAGTACATCAATTGTGTGATAGACATTTTTTATTGCAAATGTACAAAATGCAAATGTTGCCGCGAAAGCAACGAAAAATCAGTTAATAGTTGCAAAAGGCCACGACTACTAATTGGAAAATATTTTGAACAATGTTGAGCAGACATTTGTTCTCGACCTAAGCAACCATGTAGTGTCTAGTCTAACCCCATAAGAATGTCTTCAATCTTGAGACACATTCCTCAAACAATCAACAAGCTGAACTTACTTTGAGATACGTTCCTCGAGTCCCGAGGACGAAGTTGGTGGTCCTCTAGTCATCTCGTCCCCAGCTTGAAACTCATCTTGATCAAGGAAAGATACCTTCCCTCTCTTGCGCACTTCCTCTTCGTAGTTCATCTGCACCACATCATCTCCACCATCCTCCACACCATTCTTACTCACCCGCTCCTTCTCCTTCTCCTTCTCCCTCTCTTTAGTCTTCTCCCTCCCCCTATCCCTATCCCTATCAACATCCCGCTCCTTCGCCTTGGCCCTCTCTCTTTCCCTATCCTTATCCCTGTGCTCCTTCTCCTTAAGCTTGCTGTCCCTACCGCTCCTGTCCTTCCCCCTCTCCCTCTCCCGGTCGCCGCCGCGTTCCCTATCTCTCCCCCGGTGCTCCCTATCCCTATCCCTATCCCTATCCCGGTCCCTATCCTCTCCGCGGCCACTCTTCTTCCTATCCACGTCCCTACTCGAACGCCTACCCGTCCTATCATCCACTATAAGCCCCTCTTCCTCCTCGTCCTCCCGGTTCCGACCATGCTTCCTAACCGGAGAGACCTCCATATCGTCCATGTCTTCGTACCGCAACCGCCGCAAAACCCTAGCTATCAATTGAAAGCCAAAGAAGAAGAAGAAGTCTGATTCCTCCCTTTTTCCCGATAACCTAGAACCTTCCTAGCGGAGGCTTAATCGACGGCGGTCGGTGGGCTTTCTCCCGATCGGAACCTCTCGCACTGCAATGGTTTTGATATTAAAATTTGGATGCGAAACGAGTTTACGGGGAAGCTAAATAAGTAAATATCGTCCCGTGCCCGTACAAGATAAATTTATGGAAACGTTTTACCCTTGGAATTTTATTTTTTTTTAGAAAAATTTTACCCTTGGAATTTGATCGTGGACAAATTGCACTCACTTTTCCTATATACCCCTGCCCTCGCGCTATGAGTTTAGAATACGTTGACTTTGACTGGATTTAGAATAGGATATGAGTATAGGTCGGGATTAGATTTGGTAGAGACAGGCTTAGTCCCCAAGAATAGAGACTAAAGAGATTCTGGTGACAAGTTAGGTATTATTAAAACAAGGAAAAAGTACAGTTTTAGTACTTGTAGTTTCGCGCTTTGACAGATATGATCTTGTGGTTTAAAAACGACGTTTTGAGTCCTGTGGTATGCACTCTCGTGTCACTTTTAGGCTCGGATGGCTCCCCGAGCCAAAATTCGTTCCGAACCAAAATACCTAGTCGTTTTGAGCTGACTAAGCAAGCCACATCAGATTTTTTTAATCCGTTGGCAATGTGAGTTGTCATGTGGTAAATTTTGAAAATAATCCCTAAAAAAAAAATTTCTCCTCTCTTGGCCTCCTCCCCTCTCTTCTCTCTCCTGTCTTCTTCTTTCTCCTTCTCTCTCTCCTCTCTTCTTCCTCCTCCTTCCTCTCTCCTTCCTCCATAGAAAATTCATTGTCAAAGAAAAATCCCCAATCTGAGAACAACAACCAATCAACCAAACATTCTCAATCCAATTCAAGCATCAACCAAAACATTCTCAATCCAATTCAAACAAAAATCTCCAATCTGAGAACAACAGCCAATCAACCAAACATCTCAAACCCCAAACAACAACCAATCAACTGAACATCTCCTACTCCGAGGGAAGGCTCGCGACCCTGAGGGAAGGCTCGGACTAAGAACGATCAGAGTCGTACTTCTCCAACCCCGAGGGAAGGCTCGCGACCCCAAGGGAAGGTTCGGACTAAGAACGATCGGAGTCATACTTCTCTAACCCGAGGAAAGGCTCGCGACCGGGGTCCACGTGTCGCCTTCCACGTCGTAGCTCTCCGCGTCTGTCATCGGATACGATTCCTGCTCCGCCATCTCTGGTCCCCCCCACTCCTCCCGACGGTCTCAGTCCTAGACCCATGACCTTGGGCTCCAGCTTCAACTCTTTCTCTCAGCTGCTGGCCAGTGCTATGGTGTCTCCAAGACTCTAACTTTATTTTCGATGAAAGCTACCCAGTTGGCGGTACGGTCTCTAATAGCGGTGGAGAGAGAGGAGATAATAATGGGTTGTTGGGGTTTAAATAGAATTAGCCTATGAATTTGGCTCTTGGTGTTAGGTCACCTACGTTCACTGTTCCTCTTGGGTGGAGCCCTTCTGGGTTGTTTAGTCCTGGGGTTTTTTTAGGGGAGAGAGAGAGGAGGAGGAGGAGGGAGGGAGGGCAGAGAGATGAGCGTTTGTTTTGAAACATATAAACAATAGGGATTGAAAATGTATATAAAACACTTTCCAATTTATACCGCCAAACGAGTTAAAAAGATCAGACGTGGCTGCCAACTCAGCCGTAAAATGGCCCCATTTTTTGGTTCGGAGTCAAATTTGGCTCGGGGAGCTATCCGAGCCTAAAAGTGACACAAGGGTGCTTACCACATGACTCAAAACATCTTTTTAAACCACAGGATCATATATGTCAAACCGCAAAACTACAAGTACTAAAACTGTACTTTTCCCTTAAAACAATAAAGGGTAATATTGGAAAATTAATTGAAACTAAATCAAACTTAAAAATTAGCTGGCGCACTTATTTTATGGAAAGACTAAAAAGGTAAAAAAATATAAACCAACCCCACGTGAAAAGAGGAAGGGACGCTTCACATTTTGGTGAAAGAAGGACCCTACCAAGGTATTTTTTTATAACTAAACTCAAAGAACCAAACAACGAAAATTCAATAGAAAACCAATATCTCTACATTCGGAAACAAATATCACAACATTAGGAAACCAATATCTCTACATCCGAAAACCAATATCACTACATTCGAAAACCAATATCACTATATTCGGAAACCAATATCACTACATTCGAAAACTAATATCACAACATTCGGAAACCAATATCACTACATTCGAAAACCAATATCACAACATTTGGAAACCAATCTCACAACATTCGGAAATCAATATCACTACATTCAAAACCAATATCACTACATTCAAAAACTAATATCACTACATTCGAAAACCAAAATCACTACATGCGAAAACCAATATCGCTACATCCGCAAACCAATATCAATACATTCAAAAACCAATATCTCTACATTCGAAAACCAATGTCACAACTTTTGAAAATCATTCACTACATTCGCAAAACCAATATCACTACATCGCAAAACCAATATCACTACATCTGAAAACCAATATCACTACATCCCAAAAATAATATCACTACATCTGAAAACTAATATCACAATTAACCAAAACAAATCAACATTCAATATAGAAAACATATATAAGTCATCAGCCACCAAAAGCAAAATGACAGTTTGAATCTAAAATTGAATACACTTCGCTCTCTGCAAGTTCTTCGGTAACACAAGGCAACCTAATTTGAATCTAATGTTCGGCTAATAATTAATTAAGTTATTACTACAGGTCCTAATTAATTAGGTGGGCTCACGAATAGCCAAACAAGGATGGGTCGACCCTCACTCGTATCGCCACTGTTGGAGCACGCCTTCCTCCCGAACCCAGAGCAGGTCCGGTACCCGACGTCCTCGTCCGACCATCGTGAGCAGAAGCACGTGACCCAGCCCATGCCGTTGCAACTGGGGCACCTGGAGGTGGGCCCGGTCATGAAATTCTGGTCCATCACCGACTTTACGAGGGCGGTTCCGGCCAGCATGCTCAGACCCGTCGCCAACACCATCAGACCATTTTTTGGATTCCTCTGCGGGAGGTTGGTGATTCTTTGGTTGGGGGGGAGAGAGAGAGTGTGAGAGAGACAGAGAGTGAGGAGAGAGTGTGAGAGATTTTTTCTGGGTTGTGGGAGATTTCAATCTGGGTAAACGGTTGGCCTTTTTTTGGGTGTTTTTGGTATCTTACTTGGGTAAAAAAAGTCAAAAATATCTCTGATTGGTTATTGACCCTCAGATTTAAAATTTTGCTCTTACAAACGAATCTAACGGCCCAAAATTTAGTCCCCACCTAGGGACAAGTTTTCTTTAGTCCCCACTCAATCTACTCTCGTATGGGTCCATGCTTAGAAATAAGATATAGGGCACAATATAAAATTCATATCCTACATTTACCCTTTTACCCTACTTTAGACCCAAGCCCCAACCCTAGTTAAACCCTAATTAGATCATATGTGCAATGTATTCGTGTGTAGGAAAATAAGTGCTCATCGAAGTAGATTGCATCTCGAACTTTAGAGACTTTGATGTGTTTGTGAAATCGGTTGCGCAAAATTAGGAGTGGAGGTTTCTAATGCTATATTTTTTTGTTTAAGTTTAAATGAGTGTTATTAACATTAGTTTTTTACTTGTAACATAGTTCTTAAACTTCTTCGAATATACTTCAGTTCTTGATGATATTGATACTGATACTTGAATAACATGCAATTCTGATTTTTTTATTAATATACTATATTTTTATATATATCATGATCATTATGAAGCCGGCTACAATTAGCTCCAAATTCGAGCTCCTCGCTAACCACACAGTGACACAGAGAACATATTGTAAACCCGCGAAAATGGTTAGTAGCATAAAAAGGTTTAAAAAGTTAAGCTCGTGTAATGACAATTCTACTAGTTAGAACTAGACATTTTCACAAAACAACAAAGTGTTTTGGCGCCCACTGAGAAGCTCTTGGAACTCTTTTGGTGCTCGCCAGCCCCCCTGCTGAGACAGCCCGAAAAAAGTTTTTTTTTAGTGGACAAGTTTGCCCCTCCCGAACCAATAAATCTTGTAGGGTTTGTGGGGCTATAAATACCCATTTTTCTCCTCTTGTATTGTGTGTGGTTGTCATTTGCCAAGTGTTCTCCAAAGTGAAAAGAGAGAAGAGTGAGCCAAAGTGTGGCAACCATTGTAGAAAGCAAGTGAAGCTACACATGTGTGTGATATAGTGGAATCTCTCTGGGCTTGGCACGCCCCCGGACATAGATCATTGAAGATCGAACCGAGTGAACAAATTTGTGTGTTCCTCAGTGTGCTTTCCTTTGTTTTTGTGATTCGTGCTTAGTGCGTTGTGCTTGCTTGTGTGTTCATTGTGTTGCTTGGGTGCATGTGGAAAGTGAGTAATTTTCCCAATAGGGAGGAGGGCTAGTTCAATGCGGAGGTG
Source organism: Hypericum androsaemum (assembly GCA_963995505.1). Classification (NCBI taxonomy): domain Eukaryota; kingdom Viridiplantae; phylum Streptophyta; class Magnoliopsida; order Malpighiales; family Hypericaceae; genus Hypericum; species Hypericum androsaemum. Next base: position 9,682,326 of record OZ023185.1, on the reverse strand, counting down.
GTCAGGGTTCGGGCGGGGAAGGGGGTAGATTTGGGGATAAGAGAGAAGAAGGAGAGAGAAGAAGAAGAGAGGTCGGGATGAGAGGGAGGAAAAAGAAGAAGAGAGGGGAGAGAAATGAGGGTCTTTTCAAAAACTATAAAAAAACTTTGGGATTGAAGAAGATATTAATTTTGTGCCATTTCATATTGTCAACCGATTAAAAAAATGACATGGCGTGCCACCTCATATTGCCAACTAGGTTCGGAGCACTATTTGGCTCCCAAACCTTCCCGAGCCTCTCACGCAAAAAATGTGTCAACCACAGCACTCAAATAATCGTTTACAAAGTTTAGGATCACAGTGCAAAATTTATGAAACTACATGTACTATTATTGTACTTTTCCCATAATATTATGTCACTCTTCGAGTTTAAAAGTGTTGATCTCTCAGACTCTCTTGTAACATTATTGGTTCTTTTCATCCAATAAGTCTAATCGATCGATTTCTATTTCTAGTGAGCATACAATATCTGTCAAATATGTATGGGTTCCATTCTTTAAGCTTGGTCTTTAATAGTTTTAACTTGAAAAACACCTTGCTTGGAACAAAGATGGTGGTGTCGTGTCTTTAATAATAATATTCTATTGAGATTATGAGTTAGAAAAATTCTCTTAGACGAATCTGATATTTTAAATAGTCTTAATCAATTACAGCTTCTCACTCTGAGATCAATATAATTACAGCTTCTCACATGTACTAAAAGTTTGTAAAATACAATAATTCAGTCTTACTTTCGTATGTATCTGGATAGAATTATAAAGTTCGTGGAGCACTAAAGCCATCATCTAATAACTGTATAATATATATGAATCTGATGTTAATGGCCTTAAGAAATTTACACCATAAGACACTTATAGTGATTGTAAAACAAGACAAGGGAGCTTGCACAATGTCTACAACCTTTGACACTCCGTAGAAGCCCAAGAATCATTGAGCAAGCCCAACAATGAGTAATTGCACAAAATACATTTCTTAAGATTATGTTCTTTTTCTTCAATGTGTTTACAAAATGGGAATCTAACTCTATTTACGGAATTTGGTTAGCTATACTACATGATAAATGACTTGAATTTTTTGACTTATGTATAGGAAGTGCTCAAGAAAATCAAGCCACAATATGGAGAGGCTGTCGACGTATAAGTGTTGTAGGAAGATCTTCATTCCATAATTGTGCAAAAGGACTCACTTACAAAGTTAGATTTATAAAGTTTCATTTGCCACTAGCGAATACATGTCCAAAATGTCAAGCAAAGATTCTCCACCGTGAATCAAAGGATTTCGGTTGTGGTAATGGAAAGATATCTTTACCATTTGTTGTGCCACCTGCATAACTTTTGGAGCTGTACGATGATCAAGGAGAAAGGAGGAAACATTTCCAGAACCATTCAAATCTTACAACGGGTGTTTTTCATTTACTTCGATGGGGTCTATTTTGATAAGGAACTCGACGATGGTAAAGAAGGAGTGCATACCTTTCGTATTCATGGCTAACTTTACCATATGATAGACAATCTTCTACCTACAGATGGAGCACCTCGACCACGATACCTACAGATATATTTCTATGACACAAAAGAAGTGTATACCTTTCGTATTCATGTTTTTCGAGAAAATATTTTGGATTGCGAGAAAGATCCATGTCGGGATCAAAGAGGTTCAATGGAAATTGCTTCAAGTGCGGAGAAAAGGGGCACATGAAGAAGGATTATCTAGGAAGAACTACAGACCATGGAGGAAAAGGATCGACATCTATGAATATGGCCTCACATTCGGATTGGTCGGACGGTGACTATCCTTCTGTCCTATCAAGTCCTAATTATCTTATTGGTTTTTGAATTTTCAATAGCGTGTGCTCTTTTCACACAACGTCCAATAAGGATTGATTCGACACCTACAAGTTCGTTAATTCAGGTATGATGACTATGAGTGATGGTTCTACTTGTAGAACTGCTGGCATATGAGACATACAAATTAAAATGTGGGATGGTGTCATGAGATAATTGTGTGGAGTAAGACATGTTCCAAAGGTAGAAAGGAATTTGATCTCATTAGGAGCTTTGGATTATAATGGATATGGCTATAAGGTTGAAGGAGGTCTAATGGGGGTGAAGAAGGATGCTTTGGTGATGAAGGGTGAAAGGGATGCAAGAAATACCTACATGTTAGTGGGAGACACTGGTATAGGTGGAGTTACCTCAATGGGGTCTAATGGAGGAGGAAAAAGTTTAAGTCATATGAGGTTATATCATTTGAGGGACCAAGATCTTGACATGAATGGGTTGAGTGCAGCTAAAAGAATTCTTGGAATGGGAATTTACGACGAAAAGTTTAGCAAGTCCCCGCTATAGTTGTCCAAAGACACGCGCAAAACAAAGGCGTTGGATAGATTTCATATTGGGAATGCAAAACTGTTGGGAACACCACGGGCGAATCGGGTTTTTTCTCACTCAAGAACGAGCGGTAAAGTTTGTGACATGTCAAAGATTCTGCTAGGTAGAACAAAAGGATGCCCAATGTATGATATGACTTATAGTATTGGTTCGAGATAAAAGGAACAAGGTCCGAGGTTGCGAAGTATAAGAGTGATCGGGAAAATAAAGGAGCGTCTATTGGTCATAAGATTACTTCAATATGTGAACTTGCATGTTGGGGTTCAATGGAGAATGGAGGGAATACACCTAGCAAGCTTGAGAGATGCTCAAGTTTAGGGGATATCTCCAAGTGATTGAACAAAGGTGGAGAGAATGGAAGATAGCCGTACTGTTGAGAGCGGAAGGATCTAAGGTTCATAGTGGAGTCGGTAAAGTCAGTTTAGTTTTGCGGAACTTTGTGTTTCTCCAACGGGCGGGTTTTCGCCAAGGTGGAGATTGTTGGGAGTTGTGGCGAGAACCATGGAACTAATGACCACCAGTTCCCTGGCGATAGCCAATGGTGGGTCACAGAATGTGCAACTTTGGGGGAACTGGTGAATGCCAATTGACTAGTGACCACCATGTTTCGTAGCGGTTATTTTTCTGCTTAGCTCAGACTCTTATTTTCGACTCATAAGATGACATAGATAGGTTTCGTGGTATGCAAGAGTTTGTTTAATTTATAAAAATATGTTATCCTATTTTATGTATGGCTTTGATTTAGGTTTATTATATTTGGGTAAAGGTTTGATTTGGGAGAGAACGGTTTTAAAATACACACAATTTAAATAAAATAGGATCCAATTTAACTATTAATGATGGAAATTTTTTTGAGTATTTGAAAACTTTTTCGGTCCCAAAGGATCCATTTTTCTTCTTCAAAAAAAATCCATTATTGGGTCATGCATGACGTGCGCTTGAGGAGATTGATAAATTCTTGAGCTCATGGTGTGGTCCATATCACAAGAAACCATCATCTGTATTGGAGCTCAAACTTCAAAGTATCATATAAGTAGCGGCCATAAGATAACAAAAATTCCCTTAAAAAGCAGGGCAAGTTACTGTGGCATCTCTCTTGTTTGACTTAATCGATAATTTAGTCTTTCTTATTTCAAAAAATATTCTGACATCCCCCGTCTTTGATTTAATTATACTCTTGGGTCCCTGCAACTATTTTTTTTCATTTTTATCATTGAAATGACCAAAATAACATTTAAAAAACAAATAAAAAATAAAAAAATTTCAGGTACTGGAACCTCCATCTCCGGCACCGGAACTTGAAACAATCCCTTACTCTCCAACCTCGTCGTCAATTCCGGAGCAGAGGAAGCTTCAATTCTGGCTAACTAACCGTCCCAAAACCCAGGTGGCCCCAGATGGAAGAGAGCTCAGCCACGAACTCGTTCTCCGCCGTCGTCGTCCTCCTCATCGGATTAGAACCCTCCACCCCTGTCATCGTTCTCACTCGACGACCGCCACAAGACTACCAGCTCCGTCACCTGGCAGTGGCGCCGCCGGAAGAGAGCATCTGGAATCCAATTTCGGGACTTTTGGGATCTTAAAATCGTCGAAATCTAGAACCAAAGAATACGACGAGTTGGAAGGGACCCACTACTGATCACCGGAGGGACAACGACGGGCAAAAGTCCTTAATTCCCTCCACCGTCTCCAGTTCACTTCCCCTCTCTGATGAAGAAAATCGCCGAGCAAGATCTTGGGGGGAAATGAACGAGTAAGGGGGAAGGGAAGGGATGAGTGGGGCCCAGTTGTAACGACGACGACGCTCGACCAATACTTGGAGACGGTGGCCTCCGTGGAGTCTTGGCGGCGATGGAGAGCGCGTGAATGCTAGGGTCGCCACGGCCTTCAACCTCGACGTCTTCCTCAAGGACTGGAAGGGGATGACTGAGAGAA